>CM046880.1:114527205-115727205 GCA_025667525.1 Glebionis coronaria | reverse complement strand
TACTTAGCTTCTTGCCCAAGATCGTTTAAAAGTTGCTCGGTATTGATTAGAGTTCATAGCCAAGGCATAACTTATTGAAGCGGGATGCGAAGATTGACGAGTCCAAAAAGGCCCTAACAAGGCATGAGAGCTACATTTTGTTGCTAAAGATCCAAAAGTGAAGTGAAGAATCATTTATCGAAAATCGATGTGAAGGATCGAGACACACGACGAAAAGCAAAAACTCCCCAAAAGATCATGGAGAAGTCTATCCAAAAAGGCCCTAACAAGGTATGAGGATAAATAGATCCAAGTCTTAAAAGGAGGCGGATCGTTGTATATCAAAGTCCAAAATAAAGATTGGAGAAAAATGAAGAAGTCGTGGTCCAAATATGAAGAATCTCTCAAAACTTCAAGTGAAGAAATTCCTATTATGAAGAGAAGACCATTATTTCATGAACGTCTCTCAAGATTTGAAGTATGAAGTCAATGCCAAATATCGGTCCGAGAAAGGTCTCAAATCACGAAGCGAGTTATGCCAAGATATGAACTTTTTGAGGTCCCGAGAAGCAGTTTTAAAAGATTTTGTCCTTTAGCTAACTATTGAGTAGCTTGTCAAGCTGGCCTAAAATTTGCATTATTCTTATTATATATAAAAATATATATAATTAAGATATAAATCAAAAGATTCGTTGTCTTTTAACCGGCTGTTCTTCTTTGTCAAGGCTACTAAGGACCTATAGGTTCGCAATAATGAAAATTGGTTAAGCTATTTAGCCCTACATTAGTAGAAGTAAGCGGCTGAGTTAGCCTAGCCTACCCTAAAAGTGGTATAGTAGGGTATAGTAGGCGAGCGAGTTAGCGAAGACGCTTAGGCTAATAGAAAAGAGAGCGTCGGTGCGTAGCCTTCATTCTACTACGCTACGAAAAGGTAACGAAATCACTTAGCTCGACGTTAGGAGAGTCAAGGGGGAACGCCATACCTACATAGAAGAACCGTTGTTCGCTGACTTTCTAAGGTCTAACCTTTCGCCTCCTACTGAAAAGGGGCAATTAGCTTTGCACCACTGATAGACTACTAAAGATTCAATTCAAAAGGCCCTACTTAGTTTCGCAAGCCTTTGTCATTGTCAGTCAACTAAGTAGGGCCTGAGGCCCCCTGTGAATCCGTAAATCTGAGGAGCATGCCGTAATAAAAGAACGGTCCCCTATGCATTTCATTCTTTCCGGAAGGGCAAAAAAGAAGTACCCCTAATCATAGTGAACCTCTCCTTGTGATCGGGATGAGGTAGATGCCTCCCAGCCGGGGGGCGGATCGAATCGGATTTTCCTTAGGTAGCCACCGACCTACAGTTATCCTTAAACTTCCGTGCTTGGTGGAGAAGAAGCGAACAAAGGTACACTCGCTTGCTGTCTTGTTCTCTGTCGCGAACTGGGATCGCTCGCCAGCTAGGTCAGATTGGAGCAACATTGTATGAGAACATATTACCCATATTCGGGGACAAGGGGCGAAACGACCTCTCGATCTACTTACTGCAGCCCAGGAATAAAAATGCCGTCTAGGCGTTACCTGTTGCTCCGATCTCCCCTACGCCTAGGACGTTGTCTGGGCCCACCAAGAGCCATAGTTAGTTGCTGTTTCCATTTGGTAGTTTTTTTCTCGTTGTTGATACCGGCAAGACCCAGCCAGATGATGTCTGCTGGTTGGTAGTGAGAGGACTCTTAATACCTGCATACCCAAAAGGGGGCGCTGGTTAAAAAACAAGAATTTTTCTCTTTCTTGCTCTCCCTTAGCAGCGGGAAAGGAGTCTATCTATCTGCCTAGCTTTGGTAGATTTCCCCCAACGCAATCCACAGAAATTCCACGAATCCCTTGGTGGATAAGTCCGACGACTCAGCAGCAGTGCGGAATTTTCTTTCTCGTCTGCTGGATCTGATCTATAGTTAGGGGGCAATACATACCAAAAGGTTCGAAGAAGGATAATGAGTGAAGATCTGCCCCAGCCAAGTCGTCGACAGCTGCGGTACCTGAACTGAATGCTCTGAGGTAAATCGTCCCACTTTATTTTCAGCTTAATAACTATCGAAATAAGTCAACAATGCATCCTCGTGATCATTCAAGACAATGATAAAATATAAGAGATACACCTAGGAATAAGGGAGTCTACGTAAATAACTGGCCCACATGAGTTCATGTTAGTTTGCTAACTTATAATAGCAATGATCTCGTTTTTAAGCTTGGTATGGGGGAACGTGAAACTTGAGGATGATAATCATTCATGACATTCCAAAACCCTAAGGTAAGTCTCTGATTTCTTTACTTGTTTTGTTATTTTCTATCTCTTTAATAAAGTCCAATGTGGATTGATTGTCATGGAAAATGTAATCTTGCTTTGTAACTAATACATTGCATGACGACATTGCAATGGTCAAGTGTAGGGGATTTGATAGGTGTGTAAACACCCATCCTTTTACCACTTAACTACAATAATAACCAAGACAAAACGTGTATTTTATGTTGTAAATGTCGGAATTATGCGTAGTTTGTGTTTTTGTTGTGATTTAGGATCAAAATGTGAAAAGGAAGGAAAACACGGGCTTTCACGGGCTTTTATCAAAGAAAAAGACAAAAGACGAAGTCAAAAGATCAAGAATGCCAAAAGAACGGAAGTCCAAGGCCAATTCTGAAGATTTACCAAGGAAAAAGTCTAAAGACGGAAGTTTAATAAAAGCCGAAGAACTCAAGTCTAAATTAATGAAGAAATTACAAGACGAGTTTATTAATCCCGAGACAAAGTCGAAAAAAGTCGAAGAAATTAGAAGACGAGAAATCGAGAAAGAAAGAAGAAGGAACCAACACATGCTTAGTCTTTCCTCATCTCTATAAATACCCTCCTAATGCCACCATTAGGAGGTGTTGGCTAATTTGACACATTAGTTCTTCCATCTTAATTACTTGCACTTTTCTTAATTGCACCTTTAATTACTTGTCTTGCACCTTAAATTTGTAAGCTTTTAATTCTTGTCTTTACTTTAATTGTTGAATCTTTATCTTAATCAAGTTTTATTAACCTCTCATTCTACCTTTCTTAATTTTGATAATCTTTGTGCTTATTATCTTATTGTCATGCTTGTTTGATTACTTGTTATGCTTTTAAGTTTTTGATCTTGTTAGCTTATTGATTTTGTAGCTTATTGTGTTTTTCTTAAATTTAATCAAGGCTTATTAGTTAATTTTTATAAAAAGTTTTTTTTTAATATTTTTATTGTTTAGTGTTTTTAAAAGTTTTTAAATTTTGGTTTAATAGCTTTTTCTTAAATTTAATTTGGTTAAGTTTTTAGTTAAGTGCTTATTTGTGTTTAGCTTAATTTTAGATTTTAGCTTATTTAGTTCTCATTGTTATCCGGGTTAATCAAAACCCTCGAATTCCGGATAATGCTCCAAACCACCATTCCGGATAACTAACCAAATCATTATTCCGAATAAGAGTAATATCAATATTCCGGATAAGGACTTGAAGTAGGTATTCCGGATAAAGGATTGGTGTTTATTCCGGATAAGGTGTTATTCACTTATTCCGGATAAGGGTGAAGTATTTGGATTCCAGATAAGTGTTCGTAAAAAGATTCCGGATAGTGACAATCTCTGGATTTTGGATAAAGCATCGAAAAACATTCCGGATAAGCTGAAGAAGGAACATTTCGAATACGCTGCAGGACCTAGTTATTCCGGATAAGGTCTCAAAGGAGATTCCGGATAAGCAAGTTCAGTAGATTCCGGATAAGCTTGGGCAGATTATTCCGTATAAGGGACCTAAGTTATTTCGGATAAGGAGTGACAGTCTTCATTCAGGATAAGCTTCGGGTGACAGATTCCGGATAACTGTAACCTAGTTATTCCGGATAAGGGTTTGTTTGAACATTCCGGATAAGCAGCAGAACGAGTATTCCGGATAGCATACTGAAGCAACATTCCGGATAAGAGTGACAGTTTTATTCCGAATAAGCATCAGGTTTGTTATTCGGGATAAGCAGTAAGTTTGGTAATCCGAATAGTGACAGTATTTCGGGCTCCAACTCAGGTTTTGTTTACTTCCTTTTTATTTTCAAGCATTTATTTTTCCCGCTATTTTTCTTTAAGTCATTTTAATTGCTTTTCTTTATTTTAATTTTCAAGTTCACATTTTTATTACATTGTCAATTTAATTTTTGTCACGCTTTAAATTTTAAGTCATTTAATCAATTTACTTTTCAAAGTTTTAATATTGCACCATTTATATTTTAATTAGTTTTAGTTTTAATCAACCGCCTTTTACTTTAAAGTTTCGCACTTTTATTTTTCAACAACGACCAATATTTTTCTTTGCCAAAAACAATTGAGTCACACTTTGAACTGGAAATCAATTCGATTAGACATACGACAAAGAACTTTTGTAACTAAGTAAAATCCAGTTATTAGGGACATGCTCCTTTTGGACCACCACCTCGGGTTCTTCCTCAATTGTTTCCTCTGTAGGAGAAATTGGTTGAGGAGTCGGTTCCTTAAGTGTCTTACCACTACGTGTGGTAATCACTTTCATCTCACCCTTAGGGTTTGATACGGTGTTGCTAGGAAGACTACTCGAAGATGGTTTGCACATAATTGCCCCAAACATAGATGAAATTTTATCTTCAAACATGGATTACCTCTTCTCGGCTTTAATCATCTCTTGTTTAATTTCATGTTGCCCTTGTTCCATTTTTTGTTGGTTTTGTTGTAACCTTGTTACATTTCCTTCCATCTTGTTTGTGTGGATTTTAAGCTCATTTGCTAACTCATTTTTCAACTCTTTCTTCAAGTCGTTCTTAAACTCGGATCTTAGGCTAATGATTTCTCTTTGAATGTTGTCAAACCTAGCATCGTTCCCATTAGCATATTCAACAAATTCATTTGGAAGATCTTTCAAAGTTTTCAAACCTTTGTTGTTTTGAAAATCATTTTGATTTTTGTTTGAAACTTGATTATTAGCCCCTTGATTACCATAGTTTCCCTTGTTGTAATTGTTTTTGAAACCAACTTGATTGTTGCGATAGTTGTTGTTAGCATTTTGATTTGAACCAAAACCCGGTGGAGTCAATTGATTAGAGCGGGTAACTTGACCGTTTTGGTTGTAAGTTCCGTGGTCGCGTAGGCACTCGAAGTGTTACCACCGTTGGTAATGCACTCGGAGAAATCATGACCTCCACCATAATACATGCATGAAACCTCAACCGCTTTAGCCGTAGCGAGAGCACTTGGTTCTCCAACTTTGAACTCTTTCAAAAGACCCTTAAGCTTATCAAAGATTTTGTTTTCCAAGTTCGCCTCAGTTTGGCAAGCATCGATGGTAGTAGACAAAGAAGGTAAAGCCGAAGACGAAGCCTTACGAACACTAGATGTGCTACGAGGACTATACGCCTTAGATCTATTCTCAATTATCACCAAAGCTTCCTCAACCGTTTTACACAAAAAATTACCACCCGCGACGGCATTAAGATAATCCCTTTCATGATCATTAAGTCCATTGTAAAACGTGTCAATTTGATGCAAGTCGGGAAAACCGTGATGAGGACATTCATGTAACATCTCCTTAAACCTATTCCAAGCCGTTGAAAAACTTTCATTGAACTCTTGTGAAAATTTTGAAATCTCCTTTTTCAAATGCGTAGTCTTAGAGGGCGGAAAAAATTGGTTCACAAACTTAGACACGAGATCCTTCCACGTCAATATAGATTTGGGTGGCTCTTTCTCTAACCAAATTTTTGCGGGCCCCGCTAAGGAATACGGAAAAAGCGTCATCTTAATCGAGTCATTAGAGACGTCCTTAAACTTGCAAGTGGCGGTAAGACGATTGAATTGGCGGATATGGTGGTGTGGATTGTCCTTCTCATCACCATGGAATTTGTTGTTTTGGATCATCGACAACAAACCCGTTTTCACTTCAAAATTCTCCGCAAGGATAGCGAGAATCACAATAGCCTCTCCATAACCCTCGGTGGGTGCTTGAAGTAACTCCATCATAGTACGATTCGCCATGGTTGGTTCTTTCTCTACAATGGGTTCAACAATGGGAGATTCCTCACTAGAAGATGTTTGGTTTCCTTCCTTTTGACGACGTTTACGTGCACGTATTGCTTTGGAGCAAGTTTGCATAAGCGTCACGTACAACGAGGGGATGAGCAAAGAAGATTCTTTTTGGTGTTTTGTATTTTTCAAATTTTTTGGGGTTTTTGATTGTTTTTACCTTTTTGGATTTTTTTGATTGTATTAAGTAGACCAAAATCTACAAATCTCCTCCATAATCAAATCTCTTGATTAAAGAAGCCGCAAGGAATGAAAACGAACACGTGAAGTGAACGCCTTCGATGACTTTAGAACGTTGGTGGAACACCAAAACGTTCAAGAGGGTTTAATCAAATGAAACCAAGAAAATATATATGATACTTAGTAATACTTTGGGCGGCAAAACCCTCGATTAGCTCTCAAAATCAAATACTCACAAGCAAGTGAGGAAACGAGGCGGCGTGAAGCACTTAAGAGCCTTTTTCCTTAGGATATATTTTATAATATCCGCCTTTTACCCACCTTATAGTTTGTATTTTTCAAAATTGAGCTTCACGAAAGTATTTATCTATTTTTGCCTTTTTCTTTGGTTTGAGATTCGAATACAATGATTGGGTAATGACCTCCCAAGTCAAGGTTGTGATTTCTAACGTATTTGGAGTACTTGTGAATTTATTGTTCTACATATACAATATAGTAATAGTATTCACACAAAAAACGAAAAACCGATAATACGTATTAGTAGAGTGCTACTAATACAAATACTATTTATGGTTAGTATATAAAAACAACAATTTCCAAATCAAAACACAACACGCCTCCCCGGCAGCGGCGCCAAAATGATGTTGGAGTTTTTACACACCTTTAGGAAAAGGATGTAAATAGGGCAAGCATTAACACGTAGTTTAGGAAAACCACGAGTTATGACCCAAAGTGGGGATCGTTCTCAAGGAGGCTTGGTGTGTGTGTAATGAAATGATTAACTTTGTGATTATATGATTATGAGAAAGAAAATAGAAATGGGATAAGAAGAGAATGACGGTTATAATGACGGATTACACTAAGGCGAAAATGTCATACACGTAAAACCGTAAAAGCACCAAATTTAAAAAAAACTACTCTAAAAATTCCTAAAAAATTGCAATAAATCCTAAATAATGTATTAAGAGTTTACAAAAAATCAAAAATCACCCAAATCTTTTATTTAATTAAATAATGATTTTTTGATGCTGATTAAAGCTCTAAAAATCAATTTAATTAACAAAAAGCCCAAAATGAGTTTTATCACTTTGTAAACCTCTAAAATACCCTAACTTAACTTAAAACTATTTTTGAAAATTTTAAAATTAATTAAAACTATTTAAAAACAATTAAAAACTATTAAAAGTTAAAATAATTCTAGAAAATAATTGAAAGACCCTAAAAATATTTGGAAAGTTGTAAAATTCCTAATTAAGTGTCTAGAATCTAGGAAAAATATAAAAACTTAGAAAATCAGACTTTTAATTTTAATAATAAAATAATATTAAAATATTAATAAAAATCCAAAAATCCTAAAAAAATTGTAAAAAGTTGCAAACTAGCTAATTTTAACCTAAATAACTCAGAAATGAACTTGAAATTACCTAAATACCCTTAATGGGCCTAGAAAATGGGCTAAACCTAACATAGTCACCTTAATGAGCCAAATTGAGCCCAATAAGAAAAAGTTTGTAAAAATCGCCCAAAAAGCACAACTTGACTCAAAATTTGATTCTGAACAACTTTTTCCAAAGGCCCAAAAGCTGAAAATATGAAATAAGGAAGCTTATACCAAACAACTTATTCTTAATGGGCTTTTTGGCCCATTAAGCTATAAGCTAATGCCATAAGCTCAAATTAGACACACAAGCTTCTTTTGAGCTAAATAAGACTTCTGTAAAAAGAAATTTGAAATAAGCCAAAGGAATAAGCCTGAAAATGCAAAAAGCAATCTACAGAAAACGACAAAATAGTCGTTTTTGAGTTCTAGGCTATCCCAAGAGCTGATTCAAATCGTAAAAGCTTTTAAATGACTTAAATAAGCTAAATCAACAAAAAGTTTTCAAATAAGCTGACTCAATAAGCTGGAAAAAGTAAATAAGCACTTATGAAAAAGTCAAATAAGTTTGTTTTCTAGCAAAAAGTCAAAGTCAAAGTCTAATAAGCTCCAGTTCAATCAAATGGGTCAAATAATGAAGATCTATCACAAAAATAAGTTGTTGTAGGTCTGGATAAGCCAAAATGGCTTATTGATAAGCTGAAAGCAAATTAACACTAGCAGGGGATAGTTTTGGGTGTTGAGCAGTGGAAACTTTTTCCACTTCTTGACTTGTTGACTTTTTTGTCTTTAGTGACTTTTTTTTGAGATTCAAGTTTCACAAAGGCACCCAAATGATCAGTGGATCATAAGGAGTAAAAAACAATCAAAAAATCACAATCAACAACAGCCAAATGATACAGTTAATTCAAACAATCACCAGATCTGACACAGACATGAACAAATAAGCAGTTGAGGTTCAAAAAGCACTTATAGCACAATTCAGCCAGCCAAACTTAACCAAATGCATACACAAGCAATATTAAACTTAAATAAGCAAGTCTAAACAAGTTTCATGCAATGATTCAAAGTATTAAGCAAGATTTAAGCACCTTAAGTTACTGATGAACACAAACACATGCAATTTTATACTTTGCTGATGCAATTGACCAACAAGCCAGATTCAATCACTCAAATCTATCACATATGTTATATAAATGATGTTTAAGCAACTCTTATCCCTAAGCATGCATAAAATCTAGGTTTTACCAAAATCTTAGGTCAAACATAGTTAAAATCAACAAGATATAGCACAATGTATGATTTGAGGTTTCAAACTCAAAAACTTGCAGCAAAATACTCTCAACCATGCATATATCAGATAACAAGCACAAACACAAACTCTTAACAACTCAATTCCAAGTTATGAATCAAAGCAGGTAATCCCAAACACCCTTTTATCTTTTTAATCCAAGAATTAAACAAGTATAAGTGTGATTCAGTTCACCAAATGACTAATCTAGCATACTAACAACATTAACATGCAAGATTAAGCAGATTCAAGCCAAGAAAACAACAAGAACACAAGTAGAGCACAAATTCACCAAAAATCTAAAATTTATCAGATTTTCAAGGTTTTAAGACAAACCTCATGGATGTACATCCACACCCACGAATTTTAGAGCTTATGTGCTAGCAAGAACAAGCACAAGCTTCCAACAACAACCCTGCTAAGATTCAAAAAGGTTAGAAGCAAAATATCAAAACAGAAAGGTGACTTTTTGGTAAATAAACTTGATTAATGCAACTTCTTGTACCCACTCTTGATTATCCCCAAGATATGAGCTTCACAACACCTTAATATCACAATTAGGGTGCTATGATCAGCTTATATCCCAAAAATTCCAAGGTGTACCAAGAAAACTTAGCAAAATATCAAATTTTAGTCCAATGTGTAATTTCTTACACAAGGTTTACAAAAGGTTTCAAGGTTCAATTTCAGTTAACATATAACATAAACAAGCTTAAATTTAAATGGCCCTGGGTCTTTCTTCAACAAACTCAAACACAATTTCATTAATCAGAAAATAGGGTTTACAGGTTTGTGAACTAGGAAAAACAAAAAGCAAACTACAAATGAACTAGTGTTATGCCTTTTATAGGCTTACAAGAGTGACTACAAACCCTAAAAACGTGAACCCTAAATGCAGTGGAAGCCCAAAAATACCCCTTGCTGATTTGAAAAACTTGGCTTCATGTGAAGTCCTCTTGGATTGTAGTGGAGCTGGCAGCTGTTGAAATTTGATCTAAGGGCTTATACAAAGCTTAGAAACAAAGCTGGATTGAGGGGCGTTGGATGAGGGCCACTGTTTTGGCATCTTCTCCAAAGTGTGAAAAGCATGGTAAACATGTGACATGGGTGATGATGTGGCAGGCTATTTGAAAGTTGGGATGTGATTAAGGTCACCTTAATCATAAATCTGCACATTATCAAGGCCTAATTATAATAGGATTAAGAAAACCCAAATCGTCTTATGAACACCTAGAACTTGTTTTTGATCTATTTTTGTTTTTAAATAAGTGTTAACCGCCTAATTAATTATTTAATTAGTGGTTAGTTATAACAGATTGTGAGTTGGGAGTGAGGTGGAGCTTTGGTGGGCTGTGATTGGAGGAGAGGGATGAGTGGGACATGTGGGAGGTTCTGGTTGTTCTAGGTTACAATGGTTGTCGGCCACAAACAAACCCCCATCTTTGCACTACTTGTCATTTCCATTTTTATTGCATAAAACCCGTTTTCCTTTGTAATCAAAGTTTCCAACTTCACACTTTGGCCACAAAAAGTTTTGTAAAGTGAATTCAGGGCTATTTCTTTCCAATTTGTGATTCTTGAAAGACTGATTTGGTATTTTATTCAAGGATAATGGTCTTGACTTCATATTTGACATTTTGGAGGACTAAAATTGCCAAGTCTTCATTTTGGGGGGACCATTCTTGCCAAAAGTTGAAAGTCAAGGGTCCTTTTTGCAAATTAACATATTTCAAGGACCAAACTTGTCTTTTCTTGTTCTTTGAAGGACTTAATGATATATTTGACTTTGAGGATGATAATATTGACAATTTAGCTTTGTTGAGGGGCTAAACTTGCCAATTCTTCAAAGTGGAGGGCCCTTTTTGCAATATTGACAAACTTTAGGGACCAAACTTATAATTATGAGGATACAAGGGTATAAAGTGACAATTCTTCTATATTGGAGGACCCTTCTTCATAATTCTTCAAATCTTCAAGGGTTTTCTTGGGAAAATCTTCATTAGGGCTTGGTTTATTGTGTGGCTTCGTTTCCCGTGTTCGTTTTTGCGTGATTCTTGTGATCATTTGTTATTTTCTCAATATCCGTACCTAAAATACACAAGCAACAAACACAAGCATATATTTGGGTATTTTCATGATAATTAATGTATTTTAAGCCCTTTTTAGACGATGAGACTATGTATAAAAGCAGTCTCATCAGTTACCTTTCCGGATCCCTCCTTTAAACGTTATGGCAGAAGAGGATCTTCCTGGGCCTTCCGGTTCGACCCGCTACGCTCCCAAGTTCGACATGCCTAAGTATACTACCACTCTTAAGGCCGAAAAGGCTGAGCTTCAGAGTAAATATAATATTTCTGAGATGAGCTGATACAACTCTGTTCGGACCTTTCTACCTGCATTCGTTTCCAAGCTACTCAATAGCCATGAACACAAAAAGAACATAACTGATTGCTTTAATAAGGCTATTGAGGCTGTCTGGTCCAAAGGGATTAAGGTGTGGAGGCCTGACGAAGAACAATTGGCTATCATCAAGGCTACTCCTGGCTTTGAAATCTATTACGACAAGAAGATGAGGACCATTGTTGACAAGCTTCCGGAAGCCAAGTATCCATACCTTGAAGAGGTTTCCTCCAACTTCTTCCTGCCTCTCGAACGTCTCCTAGAGATTGAGCCTGCACCTGATTCGGAGAAGGTTGTAGATCCTTCGGATGAGACAACCATTGATAAGGATGATGGATCCCCTCATAATGATGAAGACGCATCAGGATCGAAAGACCCTTCTGTTGATCCCAAACTTAGATCGATTAAGCTTTGTGTATACGAGATTAGATCAAGTAATACACGTAGAGAAGCCTTTGCTTATGAATAAAGTAACTAAGTGTTATGCGCAATTAACACTTAATCTAAAACACAAAGATGTTAAACAAACTTTCACTTGTATTAGAATGATCGAACTTGATTACAATGAAAGAGGTTTAACTTGCGAAAACTTATGAAAACTGATAATTAACATTAACCTAAAAGATCTTCTTTTATAGATTAAGAAGTCTTGTACAATAAGCTACGAATCAACTATTCTAGGTAAAGATAATATTGGAAAATACAACGTCGAGCTTATCTTTACCATACACAAATAAAGAAACAAATAAACAAAAAGATTCGTATGAAGATATATTCCATCAGTGCTAATCTTCAAGGCAGTCAGCGTTGACTTCTTCAAGTGTCAACGCTTGGCTGTCAGCGTCCAATGTCATCCTATCAGCGCTTGAATTCTTCTTATCAGCGTTTAGTGAACTGACCCATAATTTATTCCCAACAATCCTCCCCTAAACTTGATATCCATTCCAATGATCAAGTTTATGAATAAAAACTTAAGGCTTAGGAGGAATCTTGCAAAAACTTCTTATGTTGGTGATAAACATATCTAATCAAGTCCTTGGCCACGTCACTAGTATAATCAATCTCCAAGGGTGTCTCCTTCATCTTCTCCAATACTTCTTTGGACAAGAAATAGTCAGCATCCACAAGTAGATACTCTGAAAACTTTGTAGAGCTCAAATGAAATACACCACAAGTAGAATAAAGCCTCCAATGAAGATTACTGAGATCATCTTCAAGATCCTTCCATATGGCAGGATCTGCTTCCTTTGGACCACACAAAGTCAAAAATGTGTTCCACAGTCTTATTCCATTTGCTGAAGTAGGTGCTTCAGCTATATACTTGGCCTCTATTAATCTCCATAGATGCACCAAGTCTTCTCTGTCTATGCTTGCAAAGATAGAAATAATGGAAGTGAAAGTATGTACCTCCTTTCCAAACCTGCCAATCTTCCAAAATCCACACTCATCTTCATCAAAACTAATGATTGGATTTCTGTCATCAAGAGGTACTACATTAACCAAATCTGAAGCTTCCAATGGAGAAAGCTTGAGATGCTTCCTTATGACACTTTCAGTTGGAAAATACACATCCATATCTTTAGGAAATTGAAAAGGATCTCCTTTCTTCACTGGTCTTTGAGCAATCCTCATCTCCTTTTGAATCTGCATTTCCTCAGCAAGCTCTTGTTTCCTTTCTTCTGAAAGAAACTGATAGACATTATTTTCTTGCACATTCCTCCAAATAGGATGTGCCCTATACTCTAACTCCTCAAAAGATAAAGCCAGCAACTTCTTGTATGTCCATCTAGATTGATGGCATCTAAGCAACTTGTAGTACAACTGCCTTCTATCTCTTTTGAGCCAAGTCTTGACCTCTTGTGCATTATACCTCAAAATCACCTTTATATCATCTTGTACCCTGAGAAGAACTTCCAACCCCCAAATTTGATCTGACAAACTCATCCCTGGGTTGTCCATAACCTTGTCTTCCCAAGCATGGTACATTCTGGTGATTTCTGGAAGGTCCCAATCAATCTGATTCTTCAAATCACTCAATCTTTCCTTTGCTAACTCATCCCCATATTCAAGTCTTTCTGGATCTTCAATAATTTGAACACTTGAATCTGAGCTATCTTCTCCTTTTTCATCATCACTCTCTTTCTCACTCTCAGAAGTAGCAATAAATGGTGATCTACCACTGCTCTTCAAATCTCTTTCCAAAAGTTGTGCAGCCAACTGTTCATCAAATGCAATTTGTGCGGCATCTTTCTTTGGAACATCTTCTTCAACCAAAATCCCCTTACCCTTGTCTTTTGGATCAATAATAGGTAAGGTAGAAGAAGAAACCTGTGTGGACACATCTTTGATGATTGTTGATAACTGGAATACATCAACACCACCTGCAACTTTGTCAGCGTTCAAGTTACCTTTATCAGCGCCCCGATTACCTTTGTCAGCGCTGGATGTGTCAGCGTTCAAACCTGTGTCAGCGCCCATTGTTTCTGTGAAAGATCCTTCCAAGTTTAATGGTGTCACCTTGGATGTATCAATAACAGGATGCTGCTTCAGACTTGTAAGAGCTTCAGCAATACCTAAAGATTCACTAAATTGTGAACTCTTCTCACTGGCTGTATGAATCAGCTCATCCTCTTCATCCTCCCCTTTGGAAGATTCCTCCATCCTACTCCGGCTACTTGGATTCTCCAAAACAGTTACCCGCTCCCTCAATACTTGGAGTTCACGGCCCTGATTGTTGACAATTTGTACAAGGCTGACATTTTGCTTTTGCAAGCTAATGACAGCAGCCGTCAATTCAGTCAATGTCATAGGTTCCAATCTGCCCTCAGCTAGAATGGGGATTTGACCTCCCAAAATAGAATCATAGGGCATGGATGAGGTCTTAATGATGTTGGGACTGTCTTGACCAGCTTCTAAGCCTGTGTCAATAGCCCCAGCCTCATCCATGTCACCAGCCACACTTGTGGAGGTGGTTCTCTCTGCACCAAGGCTAGGACCACTAGAGGAGAACACTCCAGTAGTCCTTTGGCGTTTATTCAACATAGATTGTAATGGGGTGGAAGATGAGGTAGATTGTGTGGGTGTTGGTTGGTTAAGGGGTGTTTGGGATTGTTCAGGGATGTCATCAGTGTTGGGATTGGCTGTGTCAGCGCCAACATTTTGAGTGTCAGCGTTGACATTGGGTTGGTCAACGTCCATGTGGTCAGGTGAAGGTAATGGTTCATGGATAGGCTCAAGTTGAGGTGCAGGGTCTGGTTGTGGTTGAGCAGCCTGAATTACTTCAAGCATGGCTTGGGTAAGAGGGATAGATCGGTTTGTGGAGCTCATTTTGGTAAAAATGGTTTTCTGTTGTTTAGGGATCTCATAAAAAGTGTCATGATCCCTAGAACAATATTCTTGTAAATCAAAGACCATTTGCAAAAATCTTGGGTAAGCCAAAGTCATTTTACTTCCCTTATTTTTACACATCCCTTCAAAAATCATTTTTGAAAAATTATACTTAAGCCCACGTGTTATACAAACCAAAGCACTTGCAATTGACCTGTTTATTTCATTAAAAGAAGTACATTTTGGACTTAAGCATTGGAGAAGGACATGTATCAAATATTTCCAGTCAGAGGGAAATTCCTGCTTATGATATTTATTTAAAGTGACATCAGCAGGAATAGGATAACCCAATTCCCTAAGACCTTGTTCTATTGTTGCAATGGCAAGGGTAGTCACACCATCAGCGTCATCAAGACGCAAAGCTTGGCGAACCAAGGCTTCAGTGACCACCCATGTTCTTCCATGAACAGTAGATGTTAATGTGGTCACTCCATTAGCTGTTGTGGAACTAACACTATTCCAAAACTGTCTAATGTGTGCGACAGGGACTAATGGTGTATGAGAAAGTGCATACCTTAATGAGGATGCATTTAAAAATGCCACCATTTGTGAATACTGAGGGAACAAATCATTATCAGTAGTCAAGTAAGCTACCATATTATGTTGGCTCTTGAACTCCAATGTTAATTTCTTTGAGTTGAACTTGGGTGCCATGGTGAAAGCTGTTTAGGTTATGTGATATGGGAAAAATCTAGGAGAAAAATGTTAGACAAGAAAATATAAATACCCAGAATAAAAAGATTAGCCAAATTTATAGGAGAGATGCATGAGTTTGATTGGTCAAAAATGAGGCAGTTATATTCAAAGAGTAATGATGAAAATATTGAATCAAATATAACTTATCTCGTGCATTAATTAAAAGTAACAACTCCCCAAAATTACGGCCAAAGATTAGTCAAAAATAACAACTGGGTAGGGCCCACTAGGTGTCAACGGTCAAAAATAGCCCATCAGCGCCCAACGGCTATATTTTCTTGTCAGCGTTTGCCTAAAGCCTTGTCAGCGTCACGATTGGACGTAACAGCGTTTGCAGAAAAACTTGTCAGCGTCTAAAAATAAAAATAAAAATATTTAAAAAGAAAAAGACCTTAACAAAGTAATTTATCCTAAGGGAAATATCTTACAAGTTGATAATAATTACTGGGCGGCAAGCACTGTCTATTTATGCACACTTGCTTAAGCAAGATAGACACAAATGTCCTCTAGAGTCCCTTGCTAACCAAAATACTTACCAACAAACTTATTTCATAAAATTCTTTGTAACTCCCAGGTAAACCCATAACCAAACTATTCCCAAGTCTCCCGTCAGACCACAACCAATTCTAGGCCAAAAATGTCTTGGCAGCATGCATAGTTTGTCAACTTTGCATGCTACAGTGCCTCATGGTTTAGTAAAACTAACCCATACTCACCTGTGGACACAATCTAGAATTGTGATGAGAGTATTGTAAGAATACCCAAGAGTCCTAAAGGTTCCTTAAACCTCCCCTCAAACTATGATACATGAGTTTCTCAAAATATATATGAACATTAAAAATTTATGTCAAGATAGGAATATAAATATTCCAACCATCATCCATAAACAAAAACATGTCCAAATAGCTCTTCAAAGATCCATAAGCAACTCTGTATCCAATGGCATAAAGCTACCACCACCTACACATTTAGATTGAAAACCACAAAACTAACATTTGTTGCTGACAGTGCCCCGACAACACTTATCAGCGTTGAAGGAACTCTTGTCAGCGTTAGACAATAATATCTCTAACAACGGCAAAATAACACTTATCAGTGTTACATTTACCTTTGTCAGTGTTAGTAAAATAAAGTGGAAAATTCTAAATCATCACAAAGACCAATAACAATGCATTATCCTGTACATACTTTTACAAAAAGATTCCAAAACACATATTAAGTGAGATTAACCATTCCAATATTTGTTACCAAATATTGAAATCTTCCAGTATCAAAAGGTTTAGTTAATAAATCAGCCACATTATCTTCTGTGGCTACCCTATCTGGTTGTATTAAACCTTTCTCAAAGCAATCTCTTATAAAATGATGTCTAATTTCTATGTGTTTGGTTTTAGAATGATGTACAGGATTTTTAATAATGCATAAAGTACTGTTATTGTCTACAAAAATCTTGGTATGCATAAAATTATACCCATAATCCAACAGCTGGTTCTGAATCCATAAGACTTGTCCACAACAAGCAGCTGCAGCTACATATTCTGCTTCAGTTGTAGAGTTTGCCACCACTGTTTGTTTCTTGCATTGCCAAGATATCAATCTACTCCCAAGAAATTGGCATCCACCAGTTGTGGATTTTCTATCAAACTTGTCACCACCATAGTCACTGTCTGAATATGCAATAAGCTCCAATGGAGAATCTTTTGGGTACCATAGGACAAGATCTGGATAACATCTTAGGTACCTAAAAATTCTTTTCACAGCAAAAAGGTGACATTCTTTGGGAGTCACTTGATGACTTGCACAAGCACACACAGCAAACATGATGTCAGGTCTTGAGGCTGTAAGATACATCAATGAACCAATCATTGATCTATAGTGCCTAACATCCACATCTTTTCCAGCTCCAATTTTTCCCCAAGGGTTTTCCCTATCCATAGGAGTGGAAGCACTCTTTTCATGTGGAGAAAAACCATATTTCTTCAAGATCTCAGCTACATATTTGTCTTGGGAGATGAAGATACCATCTTCTTTCTGCTGAACTTGCAATCCTAGAAAGAAGTTCATCTCACCCATTGCACTCATCTTGAATTTATCTGTCATGAGCTTGGAAAAGTCCTCACTCATTTTTGGATCAGTAGACCCAAAAATGATGTCATCAACATAGACCTGCACAAGCAACACATGTTTTCCTTTCTTCTTTGTAAATAGTGTCTGATCTATGGTGCCCCTCTTGAATCCATTGTCCACCAAATATGTAGACAAGGTACCATACCATGCTCTAGGGGCTTGATGAAGTCCATACATAGCTTTCTTCACTCTATAAACCTTGTCTGGATTCTCAGGATCTTCAAAACCAGGAGGTTGCATTACATATACCTCCTCAACAATTCTTCCATAGAGGAAAGCACTCTTCACATCCATTTGATAAACAGTGAAGTTCATGCAAGAGGCATAAGCTAGGAAAATTCTGATAGCTTCAATTCTTGCAACTGGAGCAAAAACTTCTTCATAATCTATGCCTTCCTCTTGTGTATATCCCTGAGCTACCAAACGTGCCTTGTTTCTGACCACAATACCTCTTTCATCTTTCTTGTTCCTTAGAACCCATCTTGTCCCAATTGGTCTCACATATCTAGGACAATCAACCAGCTCCCAAACATCCTGTATAGCAAATTGGTGAAGCTCATCCTGCATTGCTTCCACCCAACTAGGTTCTTTGAGAGCATCAAAAATCTTCTTGGGTTCTTCTTGTGACAGAAAACATGCAAACAAACATGCTTGTACAAGAGGGGTATCAACCTTCTTGTGTATATTGGCAATAAATCCACCAAGACTTTGATGGGATCTTCTTGTCTGAACTGGAGCCATAACATCACCAATGATCTGAGATGAGGGGTGATCCTTTGCTGTGGAAGTGAGAACTCCTCCTTCAAAAAGTCTGGTGTCCTCAATTTCACGCTCCATGTTGCCAATATCTTCTTCATCAGACTCTCTTTGCTCAACAGAAATCTCTTCATGGACATTGGAAGGTCCACCTTGTTCAAAATGGGAAGAGAAAAGATGTGCAAAGGTGTTGTCAAAGTCTGAACCTTGTTTGTCAGCGCTTGGGCTAACAGCGCTTGAACTGTTGGTGTCAGCGTCTGATCCATCAGCGTCTGAATTGGTCTTGTCAGCGCTTGATTTCCCTTTGTCAGCGCCTGAAGAACCATGCATGTTTGTATTTGGTGGTATTTGAAGACCACCATTATCTTTTCTAGCAGCAGTAGCAGCAGCATAATACTCATCTGTCCATATAGGAAGTGTAAAATATTCTTGTGTGGGAGATGACTCAACTGCTGGTGGTCCATCCTTCTTAGCAACCTGTATACCTGAAACATTATCAATTCTCTTTTCCAAAACACTTGAAGTTACCTTCACAATGTCTGGATCAGTAATAGGCATATAATTTAAAGCTCTAGATAAAGGTTCCAAGTCAAACAACCAATTTGGACCACTTTCAGGATCACTAGGTTTACTCTCTAAAAACCTAACATGTACTTTTTCAAGTATACGTTTTTCCTTTTTAATGTAAACCCTATATCCTTTGCTCTGCACTGAATAACCCATGAAATAGCCTTCATCACCTTTTGAATCAAATTTACCTAGGGCATCACTAGTTTCTAAAACAACTACATGACAACCAAAAGGCTTGAGAAAGCCAATATTTGGCTTCCTTCCCCAAAGTAACTCATAAGGTGTCTTATTATGTATTTTGTTGACCAATGCCCTATTTTGAACATAACAAGCTGTGTTAACAGCTTCAGCCCAAAAGGCTATAGGAAAGTGGGCATCAGCCAACATGGTTCTAGCTACTTCAATAAGGGTTCTATTCTTCCTTTCAGCAACCCCATTTTGCTGTGGGGTTCTAGCTATGCTAAACTGCCTAGTAATCCCTTTCTTGGCACAAAAATCATCTAACAATTGATTTCTAAACTCACCCCCATTGTCACTTCTAATAATTTTGACCTCATTACCATTCTTCTTCTCAATCTGGGTAATGAAATTAATCAGACTTTGGGCAGTTTCACTTTTCTTGGCTAAAAAGAAAGTCCATGTAAACCTGGAAAAATCATCAGTGATAACAAAACAATATGATTTACCCTTCAAACTTTCTATATTAGTTGGACCAAAGAGGTCCATATGCAATAAGTGAAGTGGTCTAGAACTAGAGTGCACCTGTTTAGATTTGAATGAGACCTTGTGCTACTTGCCCTTAAGACATGCAACACAAGAGTGGTCATTGTGGAAAGCCTTTTCAGGCAAACCATCAACTAAACCAAGCCTCACAAGTCTATTGATATTCTTAAAGTTTATGTGCCCTAATCTCCTGTGCCAAAGATTACTTTCATCTACTGAGGCTTTAGCATAAAAACATGACATCATTTTATTATTTATCTTAATTCCATTAAGATTCACATTATATATGTCTTTATGCCTTGGTGTTCTAAACTCTATGTATTTCTCCTCAGGGAGCTTGTAATCTTTGCTTAACACCAAGCACTCAGTATCAGTGAAAAGAACCTTATTTTTGTTATCACACACTTGTGATACACTAAACAAATTATAATCCAGTTCTTTTACCAGGAAGACATTCTCAAACCGTAGATTGTTGGTGACAAGGGTTCCTTTTCCTGTGATGGTGCCATAGCCTCCTCCAAAGTATACCTTATCACCATCTTGAATAGGAGTGAAGTTCGTCAGATAGTCTTCCTTTCCTGTCATGTGCCTTGAGCATCCACTATCCCAATATCCATAATCATTGATCTTCTTCTGAATGCCCTGCACATAAAGAAAACACATTAGTTTTCTTTGGGAACCCAAGCCTTGGAAGACTTGGATTCATCTGGTTGTTCAACAAGAACAGACTTGGTTCTCATAACAACCCCATTTTCATCCCTTTTTGAATGAAATTCCCAGTTAACCCCAATTGGTGTTGATATGGCCTTTGAAATATAATGAAACCTGTTGCATGTCATAGAAACACCAGTAAAATTAGGGTTTTGGTCTTGTTTTGGTCTCCATGTTAAGCTAGTAGAAGCTTTAGACCTATTTCCCTGTGGTTGCAAATACCTAGGTTTGGCAGTGTGTCTGTCAGCGCTGAAATTGCTCTTGTCAGCGCCCCGATTGCCTTTATCAGCGTTGAACCTAGGGTTTGCTACAGGAACCCATTGCCTATTTGACAAAGTGTTTGACTTTTGGAAAGGTCTTAGGCCTTGTGTGTTAGACCCTCTAGAAAAGAATGGGGCTGGTCTAACAACTTGTGAACTTTTGTTCACAAAGGTATTGGGTCTGACAGTGTTTGACCTATGTTGACTTTTGTCAGCGCTGAAATGGTTCCTATCAGCGTTGACATTGGAAGCGTTGACACATTTGTAAGCCAAATGTGAGAAGCTACCACATGTGTAACAAGCTTTTCTAGACATAGTCTTAGGTCTAGAAGCAAAGAAGCCTGTTCCATGGTTACTAACCTGGCTTTTTGGTGACCTAGTATTCCTATACATCTCTGCATACTTAACACTAGGTTTTCTAACAGTTTGTGGGCCAAGGTCAACAGCTTTGCCAGTGGTTGGGTGTGTGATTTTAATAGGTTTAGGATCATTGGACTCCACAATATTATGGCTCGTGATTGGTGTGGGCTCATTTGGACTTTCACACAACAACCCTCCCTTAACAAACAAAGTGTGGTTAGCTTTCTTCCACTCATCTAGGTCAGTCAGTTTTTGTTTGTATTCTTCAACTGGGGAAGTCACTCTAGGTGGAGGAATGAATTCCTTCTCTTGAAGTTCTGGCAAGCCAGTCCAAGATAAGTCCTTTGATTGGACACCATAGAAATCCCCAGCTGGTGGTGGAACACCAGTATAATCTTTCATCCCAATCCCACTCATGTCCTTAGAGTCTCTTTGTTTACTAACACACTCTCCTAGGGATTGTGTGGCCTTATCAAATCTCTGGATTTTAAGACTCACATTATCTTTATTTTTGTTAGCCTCCTCTAACTGAGCTATCAAATCAAGATTAACCCTGTTTACTATATCTTGAATATCTTTACTTTGATGTAACTCATGTTTTAAGATATTTATTTGGTCCTTTAAATCAAACTCCATTTTCTTATACTCAGCTAATGTCTTTTCTGTTTGGGTAAGAGCAATTTGATAATTAGATACTTTGCATCTTTCAGTACTTGCCTCATCTAATAATTTTACTATCTCTTGATTTAGTTTTTCAGTATTTAAACGACAACCCTTAGAACAGAAAGCATCATCATATACCTCATTATCTGATGAAGAGGAGGAGTGTGCCATGAGAGCATATTCAACATGCTCTTCTTTAACTTCAGCAACCAAAGCTCTGTCCTCTTCCTCATCCTTAGCCATAAAGTTCCAGCTCCAGTCCCATCCTCCAACACCATCAATTTGTTGAACAGCAACCATGGCCTTGGGATCCTGGCTCTTAACCATTTGGCTTGAAGGCTTACCAGCATCAGATCTTCTTGGAGATCTACATTCCCTCATAAAGTGCCCCATCCTATGACAATTGTAGCACTCAACTTTGGATTTGTCAAATCCAGCAACGTCCTTAGCATTAAAGGTCATCTTCTTCTTGAACCTTTTATTAAACCTGTTTGCTCTTAAACTTACAAGAGCCATAGTCCACTTGATGTCCATCTCTTCCAATTGTTCATCACTTATCTGCTCAAGATCTTCATATGTAATCCTTGAATCACTGGGCAAAGAAGCAATAAATGCACACACAGTATCTAGATCTAAACCAACAGGTTTAATTCTATCAGCGCCAAAGTTGTGAGTGTCAGCGCTTGAGTATAAAGCGTTGACAGGATATGATCCAGCGCTGACAGGCTGTGATCCAACGTTGACACATTGAGATCCAGTGACTGGATGTCCATAGGAGTTCATGGAATCAAATTGGCCTTCACTTTGTGAGAAGAAGGCCATGTTGCTGCTGGAAGATTTATTATCACTCTCCAAAAGCCATTCATTCTCCAGCAGTCTTAGTTTGTTGAAGATGTCATCAAACCTGGAAGTCTTGTGGGTGTTATTGACAAGAATGGATCTTGTCTCAATCTTCCATACATCACCAAGGCTTTTGAGAAAAGTAGCATTCAAGTCAGGGTCATCAATCTGTGTTCCCATGAAGGAAAGTTGACTTGTGATGTCAAGCAGTCTACTTCTCACACTGCTGAGATTCTCATTGGGTTGAGCCTTAAAGACAGCATACTCATGCAAGAGTTGCTTCTTCTTTTCTTCTTTTGTGTCAGCATTGCCACCATGTGCTACTTCAAGAGCTTCCCAAAGCTCTTTTGCAGACTCAAAGCGTTTGTATTTGTGCTGATTCTCATGACCTAAGGCGTGTTTCATGATGTTCAAGATTTTCATGTCCACCCTTTTCTTGGCTATATCTTCAACAGATACAGCTCTTCCATCTCCAGGCTTTTCCTTCTTATCAGCTTCAGGACAATTAGGAACAGCTGTCCTTGTGGCAATAGCAGCAGCAATCTTTTGTGCTTTGTCGAATGTGTTCCCATATTCAACAATCTCCCAAAGAGTGTAGTCATGAATAGCTATATATTGCTCAAAATTGGACTTCCAAAGCTCGAAGTTCCTGGCATCAAACATGGGAATTTTGATACTAGGATTTGTGGAGTTGTTTTGTAGCAAAGCAGCAGGTTGATCTGTGCCAGACATGATGTTTTTAGGGTTTTGAGAATTTTAGGGTTTTTGGTGTTTTAGGGTTCTTGCGTTACTTAAAGATCAAAAGTTTCTCAACAAGCTCTGATACCACTTGTTGATCCCAAACTTAGATCGATTAAGCTTTGTGTATACGAGATTAGATCAAGTAATACACGTAGAGAAACCTTTGCTTATGAATAAAGTAACTAAGTGTTATGCGGAATTAACACTTAATCTAAAACACAAAGATGTTAAACAAACTTTCACTTGTATTAGAATGATCGAACTTGATTACAATGAAAGAGGTTTAACTTGCGAAAACTTATGAAAACTGATAATTAACATTAACCTAAAAGATCTTCTTTTATAGATTAAGAAGTCTTGTACAATAAGCTACGAATCAACTATTCTAGGTAAAGATAATATTGGAAAATACAATGTCGAGCTTATCTTTACCATACACAAATAAAGAAACAAATAAACAAAAAGATTCGTATGAAGATATATTCCATCAGTGCTAATCTTCAAGGCTGTCAGCGTTGACTTCTTCAAGTGTCAACGCTTGGCTGTCAGCGTCCAATGTCATCCTATCAGCGCTTGAATTCTTCTTATCAGCGTTTAGTGAACTGACCCATAATTTATTCCCAACACCTTCCTCGGTTTGATTTGTTTGTAACTCCTCAAGACAACTTGTTCTTTTTTTATTCGGATGAATGTAATAGTTTAAGACTAGCTTTTCCCACTTTATGCCTTTGCCTGATTCGGATGATAGTACTAATTACATTATGTCTCATGCATTTATTTTTACTCTATGAATGTATGTTCTTCCTTACGTTTTGCAATTCTTATTCGAAAAAACTTTAATTATTAACTCTACTCGTTTTGCACATGAATGAGTTTCCCATTTCGGAGGAAACTTGGCAAATATAATCTTTTTCCCCCGGCCGAAGGGAAAAAGATTCGTATGCGATTAGGCCTTCCATTTCGGATAGGACCTTGAATAAAATAATCCAATCCTTCCCTTGTCGAAGGGAGAAAGAATCGAGTGCGGGTAGGCCTTCCATTTCGGATAGGACCTTAACTAAAAAATAGTCAAATTCTTCCCTTATCGAAGGGAGAAAGAATTGAATGTGGATAGGCCTTCCATTTCGGATAGGACTTAATAAAATAACCATATTCTTCCCTTGTCGAAGGGAGAAAGAATTAAATGTGAATAGGCCTTCCATTTCGGATAGGACTTTACCAAATTCTTCCCTTGCCGAAGGGAGAAAGAATTGAATGTGGATATGCCTTCCATTTTGGATAGGACTTTATAAAATAATTAAATTCTTCCCTTGCTCAAGGAAGAAAGAATTGAATGTGGATATGCCTTCCACTTCAGATAGGACTTTATAAAATAATTAAATTCTTCCCTTGCCGAAGGGAGAAAGAATTGTACAATTAATAGTGTGTAATCTAAGTGAATTGTCATATTATTGATGCTACTCATAATTACCGCAAACGTGCTTTCTCCTTTAGTAACGAGAGGAGAAGCTTTTTCATTCAAACTAAAAGACATGACCTTTCCCTTCTAGAGGGAGTGAAGGTTGATACACTTCGGAATAAAATCGAGACAACGTAATAAACTGGACCCTTCCCTTGCTGAAGGGAGAAAGAGTCGTTACATGATAGAAATGAAATTACAAATAACACTTCCTAAGGTTCATTGCATGCCACACCCTTGGAACTTCTTTGTCTTTCATGGTAAGGAGCTTGTATGAGCCATTCTGGTATGCTTCCTTGACACGGTATGGGACTTCCCATGTAGGAGCAAGTTTTCCCTCTTTTTGTACCTTACTTGATTCATTCTTTCAGAACACAAAATCTCCTGGGCGGAATGTGACTGGGCGAACTCGCTTGTTGTAGAATTGTTCCACCTTTGTTTTGTACTTTGCTTCTCGGATAGCTGCCATTTCTCTTTTTTCTTGTAGTAGGTCCAAGTTTATGTGTAGGGCATCATCATTTTCCTTTTTAATGATCATCATTGTCCGATAGGTGGGCATTCCTATCTCAGTCGGGATAACTGCTTCCAAACCATACGTGAGGCTGAAAGGAGTTTCGCCGTTGCTCTGCTTTAGTGAAGTCCGATGAGCCCACAATATGTGCGGTAACTCTTCTACCCATCCATTCCTAATTCGGCCAAGTCTTGTCTTGGTGCCTTCCATGAGGGTTTTATTAGCCCTTTCAACTAAACCATTTGCTTGGGGGTGAGCTACGGCCGTATTAATCTGCTTGATCTCCAAATCCGAACACCAGCTCTTGAATGGTTCATTGATGAACTGCTTAGCATTATTTGTGACTAATATCTTTGGAATTTCGAATCGGCAAACAACATTTTCCCAGAAGAACTTAATAACTTCCTTTCCAGATATTTTTATGAATGGCTTTGCCTCCATCCACTTGGTGAAATAATCAATGGCGACAATTATGTATTTCACGTTCCGGGATGAGGCTGGCAATGGGCCCAAGATGTCCATTCCCCATTGATAAAATGGCCATGGTGCCATGATAGACTTCATCAATGTCTTTGGCAATCTTGCTACCGGTGCATGAATCGCATTTCTCTAGTTCCTCCCTTGCATTTGTGTGCATGGTGGGCCAGTAATACCCAGATCTTAAAGCTTGTGCCACTATCGATCTAGGCTTCAAATGCATGCTATATGAACCTATGTGTATCTCTCGAAGAAAATAATTTTCTTGCAATGGCCCCACACACCAAAGCATTGTATCTAGGTTTCCTTTTTTGAACAAGACTCCATCAACCATTTTATTGTGGTGTAGTTTCAGCCTTAATCCTCGTGCTTCATTCTTATCGGTTGGCCAAATTCCATCCCGGAGACATTTAACAATAGGATTCATCCAGTTGTCATCCACTTCTTCCACTATAGTGTTTACTTCGTTCCGGTCGGTAGACCTTTCGTTTAAGACCTCTACTAGTACTTCTTTTGTTAAGTGGTCAAATGCTAACGTTGCCAGTTTGCTTAGGACGTCAGCCTTCTGATTCTTACTCCTTGGTATGTTTATGAATGAAAAATGAGAAAACTTTGGTATTAAAGCCTTTGCTTCGGCTAGGTACTTTATCATTCTGTCACAGCTCGCTTCGTACGTTCCGTTGATCTGGTTTGCTACCAACTTTGAGTCTACTCGAACCTCGATCTTTCCTACTTTCATTTGTATTGCAATTCTCAAACCTACTAGAAGGGCTTCGTATTCTGCCTCATTGTTGGTGGTTTCAAAATTCAATCAGAGAGCTTAAGTGTATTCGGTTCCGGTTGGGCTGATGAGAACCAATTCGGCTCCTGCACCTTGGGCACTGGAAGCTCCATCTGTAAAGAGGGTCTATATTTCTGTTTCGTCCTTTCCTGGTTTCAGAATGGGCATCTGGAAAAATTCGTCTGCTTCTTGACCTATGGGTGCTTCGGTTAGGAAATCTGCCAAGACTTGCCCCTTGATTGTGTTCCTTGGTTTACATTCTATCTTGTAAGCCCCTAACTTAATTGTGTACTTAGCTAGCTTTCCGGATGCATCTGCCTTGCTTAATATTTGCTTGATCGGTTGGTCTGTGATCACATTTATTTCGTGGCCTTCGAAATATCTTCTGAGTCTGCTTGACGCTTTTAGCATGGCTAAAGCCAGCTTTTCCATAGGAAATATTTATTTTCCGCATCGCTGAGTGTTCGGCTAATATAATGAATCGGACACTGTCTTCCATTCTTTTCAGTAAGTAACACTGCACTGATTGATTCTTGTGATGCTGCCAAGTACATGTACAGGGGTTCCTTTGGCCTTGGAGTAGTAAGGGTTGGCAAGTTCATGATCAACTTCTTCATTTGCTGGAACGCCTCTTCCGCCTCCAAAGTCCATTTATACTCATGCTTATTCTCCTTTGTGATGTTCTTCAAGGTGTTAAAGAATGGAAGTGCCCTTTCGGCAGATCGTGATAAGAATCGATTCAAAGCTGCTAATTTTGCACTTAACGATTGCATTTCCTTCCATGTTTTCGGTGATTGGATATCGACAATGGCTCTGGTTTTCTTTGGATTCGCTTGTATACCTTTCGGAGTGATGATGTATCCCAGAATTTGCCTTCTTCTACTCCAAACGAGCACTTAATCGGATTTAACTTCATGTTGATTTGTCTGAGGTTGTCAAAGGTTTCTGCCACGTCAACTAACATGCTCCTTTCATCTTTACTTTTTATCACCATATCATCAATATATGCCTCCATATTTCGTCCTATTTGACTTTGAAAAACTTAGTCAACTAATCATTGATATGTTTCCCCTGCGTTTTTTATCCGAAAGGCATCTTGGTGTAGCAAAACGTGCCTTGATCCATATAAAAAGCTGTTTTTTCTTCATCTTACGGGGCCATTTGAATTTGATGATAACCCTATATGCGTCCAAGAAACACTTAAAGCCAGATTCCACGACGGACTCAATCTTTTCATCAATGTCCGGCGGTGAGTAGTAGTCCTTCGGACATGCTGAATTAAGATTTTTGAAATCCACGCACATTCTCCACGACCCATCACTCTTTTTGACCATGACCGGATTGGAAATGTATGTTGGGTACTTTACTGGTCTGACTATTCCTGCCGCCACTAGGTCTTCCACTTCTTTAGTTACGGCCTTGCTCTTCTCGGACCCTAGCATTCGCCTCTTCTGACATACCGGAGCTAAACTCTCATTAACATTCAAATTATGCTGCATGATTCGTCTCGGCACTCCTGTCATGTCTGATGGTTGCCATGCGAAGACATCCAAGTTATCTTTTAAAAGGTTATTTAGTGCTGTTTGGCAAACTTTGGTTAATCCACCGCCGATAGTAGTGAGCTGTTCCAGATAAGCAGGGTTAATCATGATGCTTTCCGTACTGGATGCTAACTCAGCCGTCACGCCCTTATCTTTGGTTGTGGGTGTTGGTGCTTGTCTTTTTGCTATTTGCGTACATTCCGAGATGATGACTGATCGAGAGACTAGCGAGGCTATTCCTCTTGGGGTGGGAAACTTCATCATGGCATGAATGGTTGATGGTATTTCCCATAGGCGCTAATCACCACGAATTTCATGTGAGTTCTTCGAAACAGTGTTCGAACATAATTTCCACTGACACTCCCTCATCAACGTATACTCTTCTTACTACATAGCCTCCCAATTCGGCCTCTATGATGATTGGATCGTCAAACATCTCATCTTCCTCCAACGGTGGAAAGGTGATTGGAGCTCTCATCCAGCTTTCGGTTGCTTCTCTAGATTTTCTTTTCTCCCTTTCCGGTATTGTTCAGACCATGTTTATTATCTAGTCTTGCCTTAGAGCTTCTTCTCTTCTATTATCCCGTCCTCTCTGGCGTACGTCCCGGACAAGGTGATTCAACTTTCCCGATTCTAGGGCTAGCTCAATTTGCTTTCTCAATTGGATGCAGTCGTTGGTAAAGTGCCCCTTGTCCTGATGATCATCACAATAACGATCCATGTTTCCACCTCTTGCCGGATTGTTCATTGGATGGGGAGGAGGTAGACGAAGCTGTGTTTCGGTTGCCAGGATTTCTTTTAGATTCTTTGTCAAGGAATTAACACTTAAGACTGAGGCCACTCTATTTCGGTCATCATAACTGTTTCGGTTGTAGTCATTCCGGTGGTAATTGTCATTTCGAGCTGGTGGGTATGGTGCCCTGTTGTCTCTATCCTTGTTTCTGTTGTTGAAGAAATCTCTTCCCTTATATGCATCTTGCCCATCATTTCTTCTATTGTTGTTCCAGCCATGGTATTTTTGGTTGCGATCGTCCCTTCTTTGGGTGGGAGGGTTGGGCTTTCGGTATGGCACAGATTCTTCTCCTTTTGGCAGTCTAGTGTTGGCGAATGCTTCTTCGGATCGAACAAAGTCATCCAACCTTTCCATCATTTCATCCATCGATTCAGGAACTTTGTCTGAATACCTTTTTGCCAGCTCCGGACTTTTAACCGAATCCATAAATGACGAAATCTTCAAGACTTTCAGAACTTCATGGATAAGACCTACTTCGACTGTCCATCGCTCTTTAAAATCTGTTAGTGATTCATTTGCTTTTCTTACAATCTTGGTTATCTCATGAGGGCCCTTATGACATAGCTTTCGGATCAAGTAACTCTTGAAAAATGCTTTCTTTAGTTCATCCTATTCATCAATGTTGTCTGTATCCAAGATTTCAAGCCATCCCCTAGCTCCCCCTTCTAATGTCTGCTGGAAAATCCTGCACCAAACCGGCATTGGCCATTCACCAGAATTGGCTGCTCCGGTGAAGGGGTTCAAATGGTCCTCCGGATCTCCCGTTTCGTCATATGTCTTAACAGCGGCAGGCATCTTGTACTCGGGTCCGGAGAAGTCAATGATCCTTTGAGTGAGAGGAGATTTGACGGCTTCCTTGAAAGGTTTCTTTAAATCCACATCGGACACCACCTTGCCTCTTACTATCTTAGTGTTGCTGCTTCCTTTGTCTTCCTCATTGAAACTTAGACGGACGGGTTCCACGGCGTTTTGATTATGCTCCTTGACTAGTAGCCGCAAGGTTGAGATGTGTTGTTCGAGTTGTTCCTTTGTGAGATTCTGATTGTTCGGTGAGGTCAAGTCGATCGGAAGGTTAGGACCTGTCGGAGTGACAGGAGGAGTAGGACCCGCCATTCTAAAAAACTGGTAGATAAAATATCAAGTCCCACGGATGGCGCCAATTGTTCGTGCAATTTCTTGCAGGGATACGAATGGTGTGACCGGTTCGGATCTGGTGTGATGTCTGCTTCGGACTACTTGAAACCAAAGCAACGCGTTAGCCTCGTCCGGGTGTGAGAACCCAGACCAAGCTCCAGCGTGAAAATAAGTAAAGGATAAAGATCTGAAGGGGATTACGAAAATATAATAATATAAGTAAAAGTGATAAGAGTAAAAGAGTTAACCTAAACCTTGAAACCAAAGGGGGTATTTATACCAGTCAAATCACTAAAAGGCTGGGAATGATGATGGGCCTTGTTTGGCCCGATTGGGGACACACTCCCTATTTTATAGGAAGTGTGTCTGTTGACTTCTCTGTTGACTAGAGTTGAGTAGAGTTGACTCCTTCTAGAAGAGTGCGTGCGTTCTGGATCCTTTAGCCACGTTCCGGATCGGGTCATGTGTTCCGGACACATACATGAACACACACAAAAAGAATTAGCAATAACAAACAACTGTAGTGCTATAAACCATATAATCAATTTCACCAAAAAGTATAATGACACATATGTCCCACTGAAACTCACCGCCTTTGATTCCGATTGATGCAATACTTGACTCCCAACTGCAGGTATGTGTGCATGCTTGATCAGTACTGCTATAAGCATATTACTTTCTTTAAAGAAAAATAAAATTCTTAATGAATTTCAAAGACATAATATAGATTACAGGTGCGCTAAATGGATTTCAAAGACCTACTATAGATTACAAGTGTGCTAAAGAGATATCAACTAACACTAAATGTATACAGAAGTTATTTAAATTGCTAAGTGTATGCATTTAGAGAAAAAATAGTTCCACAAAGACCTCTGGTTTAAAATAGTGGCGTGTTATATGTGAGGCCTTCAAAGATAAGGTAAAATGTTATTGTCGTACCATATATTATAGAAATAGTTGGGAAAAAGACAATAACCTGAGAAGCATCAACATCACTTGCATCTTTTGCTGCATTATTGTGTCCTTTAATTACATCATGCACATTTACATAACTGATCCTTGGTGTCTATATATATCACTGAAAAGGATTATTTGTACATGTTAATAAAAAAATCATGCATGTGCAAAATATTTTGATACACAAACCAAATTAAGGACAGAGAACCTGTACATGCGACAAAGACAAATTCTATTTCTTGTTTGACCCGTAAAACAATTTTATATTCATTGAATGTACAACAGTAACAAATATTATCTATAGAAAGAGAATGTATTAAAAAATAACCTTCAATGTGAAAGAGGATGGATCATGTGGACTGATTTTGGACAGACTCTGTGTTGGCATAACTTGAAGGGCCCGTTTGGTTCGTTGAATGTTTCTGATGTAATTGTAATTCATAAAAAGAATTGTAATATGGATGAATTATAACTTGAATTTGTAAAATATGTAATGTGTTTGGTTGAAAAAATTGTAATGTAATTGAGTTAGATAATATTGTTTGGTTTGAAGTGGTTGTAATTTAAATTTTACAAAATTACCCATTAACGTTTGTGACTTTTTCGTGTTCGTTATGTATGTTAAAACAAGTTTCTAGACCCGCGCATTGCGACGATACGCAAAAGCATTTACTTACATATAAAACTATACGGTTGGTTCTCCAATATTTGTTTGACTCTGCATATTTATACATATAATGCTAACAAATATGACATCTATATAATATCATTTAACCATGTTACATTCCTTTAGTCACCTTGTGTTTCACTTTGAAAAACAAATATCTTTATCGCTTTGAAAAAGTTCATAGCTTTTGTCAATCAAATATAAGCACCAAAAGAGACATATTTGTATGAGCATTATGGCTTACTCCCGTCGCTTCATCAAATTCATCACTGGAGTTCTGCTCATGCTCTTCATTGTTCACTTCATCTTGCATTTCATATTATATACAGTAACTCTTATGGAGTAGGGTTTTGTTATGTGTTATTATAATATTATTTATGCAAGTGGGTGTTAATTACATTGTAATCTATAACCTTCCCTTCATATAAATGATCTAATTGAGATTGCACTAGAAAAATAGGGCCAGTGTAATCCAAAAGTTTACAATTCCATCCATCACTTAACCAAACACAATATTAAATGGAATTCAATTAACGATTACATCAAATTACGAAAAATTCGTTGAACCAAACAGGCCCGAAGTAGTTCCCTGTACGTGTGACCCTGTTTCAACACCCGTGACATAATGAACCACTGACATGTACATAGTGATATATACTCCAAGTAGTAATACTTAATATTATTATACTCGTATTTTTTTCTCTTTCTCATATTTTAAACAAACATATACACATTATTTGTCTCTCATATCACCATAGCCATTTTCTTCTAATCATTCCGGTGAATCACTAACTCCAGCCAACTTTTTAATTTGAAGATATTTAACATGCTAAGATCGATTTTTAATAAACACCTAATTCACCCGAGGCCCAAACTTTTCATTCGGATATCTTTCGTAAACATCAAATTTACAGGAATAACATAAGATATAATTTTTAAGATTTGACCACCACATTTTTCAGATCTGTGAGGATTCGTTGTGGTTTGTTTCCTCGTTGTGTATTTTTTTGCTATGATTTCTGGCGATGATTCGACAGCAGATCTGAAAGAATTTGTGAAGGTGTTGGGTCCGGCTACCCCGCTAAACAAACCACCAGACGCGTCATTTTAGATTGATAGTTGGTGATGACTGATGAGTGTGGATTTCATCTCAGATCTGGTGATTAATAGTTGGTGATGAGTGTAGATCTAAAAAACAAATACTATGTGAGAGAGAAATGTACTATCTTAAAGGTAACTGTTTGTAAAATGGAGTAATACAAAAAAACAAAAGGAGTATCCACATATGTGATAAGTACCTTATTTCCTACCTTCTAATTGGTTGCATGTACGTATAAAAGTACAATAGGTGTTTCAATCCTATACTGTGGGTGTTCCAACCCAACAAGCCTTCTGAAATATTTAACTAACACTAAAAGAAGTTTGTTCGAACAAACTGCCAGAGAATATGAATAACAAAAACTAATAGAATTCACTTACCTATCAAAGTTGAAAAACATGTGCAAGTGGTACTTCTGATCGGTTTGAACAAAAGTGAAATGCAAATCAATTGAAAATTGTGGCCTGATATTCTTGCTAGTGGATTTAAGCTCAACAGCAGTACTAAGAAATTAAGGCAAGACTAAATCATATGTATTTTTTATCCCAAATATATGCATGTATAGCCAACTATAAAGCTAGACAATGAAAGAGTCACGTTTGTTCTTGTTCGTATATGTGTCCGGAACACATGACCCGATCCGAAACGTGGCTAAAGGATCCGGAACGCACGCACTCTTCTAGAAGGAGTCAACTCTAGTCAACAGAGAATTCAACAGACACACTTTCTATAAAATAGGGAGTGTGTCCCTAATCGGGCCAACCAAGGCCCATCATCATTTCCGGCCTTTTAGGGATTAGACTAGTATAAATACCCCCTTTGGGTTCAAGGTTTAGGTTAACTCTTTTACCCTTATCACTTTGTACTTATATTATTTTACTCTCATATTCCTCTTCGGATTTTTACCCTTTACTTACTTTCACGCCGGAGCTTGTTCTGGGTTCTCACACCTGGACAAGGCTAACGCGTTGCTTTGGTTTCAGGTAATCCGAAGCGTACATCACACCAGATACGAACCGGTCATACCTTTAGGATCCTCGCAAGAAATTGCACGAACATTTGGCGCCATCCGTGGGACTTGATATTCTATCTACCAGTTGTTTAGAATGGCAGGTCCTACTCCTCTTGTCACTCCGACAGGTCCTAGCCTTTCGGTCGACTTGACCTCACCGAACAATCAGAATCTCACAAAGGAACAACTCGAACATCACATCTCAACCTTGCGGCTACTAGTCAAGGAGCATAACCGGAACACCGTGGAACCCGTCCGTCTAAGTTTCAACGAGGAAGACGAAGGAAGCATCAACACTAAGATAGTAAGAGGCAAGGTGGTTAATAACTGTTATTTTAGTTGATTAAAAATGTTGCTTTTGCAAGATCTTTCTTTGCGTTGCTCGTACCCAATTAATATATGTCGTTGATTCGTTCTCGGTATCTTCTCGAATCGATCACGGTCAAAAGTGGAATCGTTGTAATTGGTGAAAAAAAGGGGGATCTTTGGTCTAAATCTACTAAAATGGTAAGTGCTAGAAATAATAAAATTAAACTAAAAGGAATTACTGAGAATAAAAATAAAGCTAGAATTTAAAACTGGAAAAACTGTAATAAGACTGGAAATTTACCTTATTCGGGATATCTCTTCTTATGCGGAATATTGTGCAATCCAGAGTATCTGCTCTTACTCGGAATAAATTGTCCTACTCGGAATAAAGTAAGCTACTCAGAATGTCTTAGTCTATCCGGAACATTTGTGCTATTCGGAATAATCATGGCCATGCGGAATAATTTGTGCTATGCGGAATAATTGTCTTATGCGAAATAATGCTCTACTCGGAATAAATGCTCCTATGCGGAATAGTAGTCTACCCGGAATATTTGGTTTAGGCGGAATAATGATGTTTGGCTTATGCTGAATAATGAGGCTATGCGGAATAATATGCCCTATGCGGAATAATGACCCCTACTCGGAATATTTTAGAAAGGAACTCTATTCGGAATGTTGACTCCTATACGGAATATGAGCACTACTCGGAATATTTTTAATATTCCGAATAAACAACAAAGTCACACCTTGATCCGGAATAATTGGATATTCCGAACCAGCAGTGCAATCACAGAACCTCTATACGGAATCTGGGCAAACACAGTAAAATAATGCGAAGAACAGGGGATCAACTGAAACGCAGATTTAACACAAAATTTCACCAAGTTTTTAATCAAAACTTAAACCAATTTCACCACTAATCATTTACCTAAGGTAAACATCAATCCAAAACAACAAAAACGCAAAACCCACATACTTTTTATGATCAAACCAATAAAATAAAACTTAAGAACTTTGAATCACCAAGAGATGAAGAACAAGATGATGGAAAGATTAAAAGTAAACTTGTATTAATGATTTAAGATTCAACAAACAAAGTGGAAAGATTAAACTTACAAGATTGGAAGAAATCAAAGAAAATGAAAACCACTCCTTAAGGGAGATGGTTTTGTTCCTACGAACAAGGAAAAAAATGTAACAGAAAGGAACTCTGGAAATTTCTTAATGGGAGGAGTATTTATAGGATTCTCCCTTGGTTGGTGAGTGGTCTTTCTCCCTTTCTTTTTGTCTTCTCGTCTTTTCAGAAAAGTTGGCGTTTTCGATTTCGATTCGGGATTTGTCGACGAATAAATTCAACTCGTCTTTTAATTTCTTCATTTAATAGACTTGAGTTTCTTCGACATGTGTAAATCTTCCATCTTTGGTCCTTTTCTTTGATAAATCTTCAAATAGGCCCATTGACTTCAAATCTTTTGCATCTCTTGGACTATAGACTTCTTCTTTTCGTCCTTTTCCTTGATAAAACCCGTGCAATCCCATGTTTTCTCTAATATTTATCCGGTTGGCTCTGAAAACACAACAAACACACAAACCACGCATAATTCCAATCAAATGACATTAAATACACGTTTTGGTCTTGTTTTAGCAAGAAATAAGTGGTAAAAGGATGGGTGTTTTCACACCTATCAAATCCCCTAAACTTAACCATTTCCATGCCCTCGTGTAATGCTTAGTGATAAAGCAATTATACACTTTTCTCATAATCAATCAACCTTGGCCTTATTAAAATACTACTAAACAAAAATTTAAATACTAAGAGATATTAAAACTTTAAAGGAGATAAAAGGATAGAAACCATTTTCACTTAAAAATAGCTATATGGAAATAACTTGCAAAGAGATCAAGGACTTACATTAGGGATTTGGTGCTGCGAAGATTTATCACCCTCAAGTTTCACGTTCCCCAAACTAAGCTTAAAAACAAGATCATTGTTATTATAAGTTAGCAATTCAAACACTTACACACATGGCTTAATTATATGCTTAAACTCCTTTATTCCTAGGTGTATCTCTTATAGTTTATTTAGGCTGAAAGCAAAGTAGGACGATTTGATCAATAGTTAGCTAAAGGACAAAATCTCTTAAAACTGCTTCTCGGTATATAAAAAAGTTCATATCTTGGCATAACTCGGTTCACGATTTGAGACCTTTCTCGGGCCGATATTTGTCATGTACTTCATACTTCATATCTTGAGAGGCGTTCTTGAGATAATGGTCTTCTCTTCATTAATAGAGTTTCTTCACTTGGAGACTTTTGAGGGGTTCTCCAACTTTGTTGACCACGACTTCATGATTATTTCTTCAATCTCTAATTGGGATTTTGAGATACAACGATCCGCCTCCTTTTCGGACTTGGATCTATTTATCCTCATACCTTGTTAGGGTCTTTTTGGATAGACTTCTCCATGATCTTTATGGGAGTTGATTGCTTTTCGTCGTGAGTCTTGATCCTTCATATTGATTTTGGGAATAATGCTTTTCACATCACTTTGGATCTTCATCAATAAAATGGAATCCTCATGCCTTGTTAGGGCCTTTTCGGACTCGCCAATCTTCGCGCCCCGCTTCATAAGTTATGCCTTGGCTATGAACTCTTATCATTACCGAGCAACTTTTAAACGATCTTGGGCTAGAAGCTAAGTAACCTTTCAAATCGTATGACCTTACTTATTGCAGATAAATTATTAGCAAGTGATGGGAGAATAGGCAAATAATTACACCAAGTGAGCTTGTGCAAGAATACCGACTTATAATTGACTCTATCATTTCTCGTCCTCCATAATTTAAAATCTCAAATAATGAGACTCGTGCATGCTTAGCCTAATAAACCAATTAAGGTCTACATGGTTAAGGATACTAGCTATAATAAACTTGAATAAGTCTATTCGGGTTGAGTCAAAATAATCGCAACGGGCCTAATATGTCAAAGATTTCAAAACTAGCTACACCTCTTTATTAATATTTTTGACTTTATTGCGGGATATATACATATGAAAGCAACAATAAAAAATTTAAAAATTACGACTAAATGGCCAAAGTTAATTAAAAATTTGAAAAATGCTGAAAAAGATGATTTTCTGGTTAAATGAAGGCATTTTAATGGAAAAGTCCACTTAAAACTTCGATAGAAGTCCCCCCTACACTTAAGATAAACATTGTCCTCAATGTTTAAGCATGTGGGAAAAGTCTCTCCTACACTTATGACATTGTGCACGTTTGTTAAATCTCGCTAAGGAAGAGACTACTAAAGTGATCAATTTCAAATGTGAGTATGAATATAATTGAATCACGATAGTTGAGAGATAGAACCGGTATTGCGGATAACATGGGAGCACGGTTCTTCAAAGATTCCAAGAGTGCACTTATCCATGTACTCACATCACCATCCAAATACAAGCAACCTATATAGCTCCCCCTACACTTAGGATGAAAAACGGGAAAGGGGGATAGATACTCGGGTTGCCTCCCGAGGAGCGCTTGTTTTTGTTCACCGAGTTACGAGCCTGACTCGGTCCCGAACTAATTCAAGGGAAACGTGGTGAGGGATGGAATCATCTCATGACAGATGTCCTCGCCAAAGTACAATTTCAAACGCTGGCCATTCACCTTAAAGTTGGGCCCATTTGGCTGAGAGAGCTCAATGGTGCCATAGGGAAAAACATTGGTGATGGTGAATGGACCAGACCATCTGCTCTTCAACTTACCTGAGAAGATCTTCAACCGAGAGTTAAAAAGTAAGACTTGATCACCAACGTGGAACTCTCGGTTCTTGATTTTAGCATCGTAGATAATCTTTGTCTTCTCCTTGTAGATCAATGAGTTCTCGTAAGCTTCATTCCTCAATTCTTATAGCTCGTTGAGTTGAATCTTGCGAAGATCACCGGCTTTGTTGATGTCGAAGTTAGCCCACTTCAAGGCCCAGTATGCCTTATGTTCCAGCTCGATGGGGAGGTGGCAGGCTTTCCCGTACACAAGACGATAAGGTGTACAACCAATCGGTGTCTTATAGGCGGTACGGAAAGCCCACAGAGCATCATCAAGTTTATCGGCCCACGAGGCACGATGCTCTCCCATAGTACGTTCCAAAATTCTCTTCAATCCATGGTTGGATATCTCGGCTTGACCGTTGGTTTGAGGATGGTAAGCGGTGGAAAGACGATGATTGACACCATACTTAGCCATGACTCTTGAAAATTGATCATTGCAAAAATGAGTCCCGCGGTCACTGATAATAGCACGAGGAACACCGAATCGAGCAAACAGTTGTTTCAAGAAATTACAAACCACCCTCGTGTCGTTAGTGGGTAAAGCTTTGGCTTCAACCCATTTAGAAACGTAGTCGACAGTGACAAGGATGTATTTGTTGCCTTTAGAAGAAGGGAATGGCCCCATAAAGTCGATGCCCCATACATCAAAGATTTCACATTCTTGTATGAAATTTTGAGGCATCTCATCTTTATGTGTGATCTTGCCTTGTTTTTGGCAAGCATCACAATGTTTAACCATCTCGTGAGCATCACGATAAATGGTGGGCCAATAGAATCCCGAGTCAAACACTTTTTTGGCGGTGTAGTTGGGACCACAGTGACCACCGGCAAGCCTGGAGAATGTCAAAAGCTTCCGGTCCGTCAACACATCGGCGAATAATCAAGTCAGCGTAATAAGTGTGAAAACACTTATCCTTTTACTACTTATTTCCAATAATAACAAGACCAAAACGTGTGATTTATGTCGTAAAAGTCGGAATTATGCGTGGTTTGTGTTTTTATTGTGTTTTAGGACCAAAATATGAAAAAGGAAGAAAACACAGGTTTTCACGAGCTTTTATCGAAGAAAACGGGAAAAGAAGAAGTCAAAAGATCAAGAGTGCAAAAAGAACGGAAGTCCAAGGCCTATTCTGAAGATTTATCGAAGAAAAAGTCTAAAGACGGAAGTTTAACGAAGTCGAAGAACTTAAGTCTAATAGAAGAAGAAAATTAAAAAGACAAGTTCAAATCCCGAGATGACAAAGACAAAGAATTAAAGTCGAGTCGAGAAAACGTGAAGAAAGCAAGCAAGAAGATGCAACACATGCACTCCTTCCACCTTCCCTATAAATACCCTCCTAATAGTCATTAGGAGGGTGGTTAGTTAATTAGCTAGTTTTTATTTTTCTTAGTTTTCTCTAGTTTTAGAGAGAGAAAGTCTTAAAACTTTCTCTCACTAAATTTCATCTTCTTTCTTAATCTTTCAAGATTAAACATCTTTGTATTGTTTATTTTCATTAATCAAAGTTCCATTTTAAGCTTTTAAATCTTAAGTCTCATTCTTCACTTCTTGATTTATTTTACCTTTGATCCGAATATCATACTTCATGTGTATGATTTTATGATTTCGTGGTTGAAGGATTGATCTTCTTGGTTTATACATAATTTCTTTCGCGTTTAGGACATAAGCTTGTAATGCTTATTGGCTTATTCGAGTTTTAGCTTATTGATTTTCGGATTTGATAAAGGTATTAGTTATTTTAAAAGTCTCTTTCATTAAGTTCTTGATTTCATATCTTGAAAAGTTATTAAATTTAAGCTTTTTGAATTGTTAAGATCCGGTTAGAATAGTTTATTTCATTTGCTTATTGAGTTTTACTCTTGCCACCAATTTCGGAAACTGTTGCCTTCCATCGCAATCAAAGGGTTTTGTACACATTCCGACGGGACTCGAAGTTTTGATCGCAATAACCCGTTAGGGTTTTACTTTACGATCGGGTTGGTTTTTCCCCTTATTCCGATCAGGGATTGCGATCGCATATTGCGATCGCATATTCCGACGGGTCTTAAGGTCTTCAGTTAAGTCGAAGTGCTGCCCATTTTTCGACAGGAACATTGCGACATCATCATTTCGATAGATTCACATTGCGACATTAGTATTCACAACATTCCGATGGTTAGTAAGATCAAACATTCCGATGGATCCTTGTTTGATATTCCGATGGTTGAAATTTTGGTGGATTCTGATGGACATTAATTGTTTTATTCCGATTGATTAAGTTTTTAAGTTTTCAAGTTTTACAAGCTTTAAGTTTTAAGGATTTTCATAAATTAACTTTAAGTTTAATTTTGTCAAAGCTTTAAATTTACTCAACGACACTTTAATTACTTGCTAATAGTTTAAATTAGACAAACAAACCAAACCATTCTCTTGATTCACCAAAAGACGATTGAGTCGCACTTAAGACCGGTTTTCAATTCGAAAAGACTTGGGACTAACGAATTTTGATACGAGGCCTTAAAATCAAGTATTAAATGGCGCCGCTGCCGGCTCTTTTCGTTACGATAAACGGTTTCTAGTGAGAGACGCATTGAATTTTGGGATCCGTTCTTTGAACGTTATTTTCCTTGCTTTAAAAATTTTCAAAAATCCAAAAAAATATAAAACTCTTCAAAATAACAAAAACGAAAGAAAAAAAAATCATTAAAAGCAATTCTTGTCCAAAGGTTTTGCACCAAAAAGATTATATAGATATTCTTTGTGTATATTTTTCTTCTGTAGGTGTATGCGTACTAGATCTTCGAACTATTCTGAGCCCGAGACTCGTGAACATTTAGATATGGCTGGTGTTAATAACAACAATAATCACCCACCTCAACACAATTTGAATAACAACAACAACAACAACAACAACAATGTCCTCTTGCCTGATTTACGAACAATGGAGGAATTGTGTCAACCCACCATGAACGGACGCGGAGGCCCTATTGCGCCAATGCACGTCATGGCTCAGAAGTTTTCGTTGAAGCATCACATGATCCAGCAAGTGCAAACGAACCCGTTTCATGGAATTCCGGATGATGATGCCAATAAACACCTCGACAAATTCATTACCATGACCCAAAGCATGAAGTGCTCCGGTGTTTCTATGGATGACCTTCGCCTTCAACTTTTTCCACACTCGCTTTCTCACCATGCCGAAAAATGGTTTGATCGTCTTCCTAAGAATTCTATTCATACATGGAATGACATGACTTAACGCTTCTTATCGCGCTACTTTCCCCCATCCATGGTCACTAGCATTCGTAACCAAATTAGTGGATTCATGCAAGAGAATGATGAATCACTTTTCGATGCTTGGGAACGATACAATGATTTGATCGACCGCTGTCCTAATCACAATATGCTCCCCGTCACTCTCATTGACACCTTTTACAATGGTCTCACTTTTCGTGATCGTGACACGATCAATGCCACCGCCGGTGGTACTTTTATGAAAAGGAGACCGGAAGAGTGTCGAGAGTTGATTGAAAACATGACTACTCACCACAAGAATTGGGATTCTTCCGCATCCTCAATATCTAATCAGAGAGTCAATGTTTCATCTACTTCTTCCACCACCAACTCGTCTGTTTTGGAACGTGCTATTCTTGATATTAACAAAAGTCTCCAAATTTTGACTTCTAACCAAACTCAACATGCTAAAGCCCTTTGCTATTTCTTGTGACACATGTGGTGGTCCTCATTCCTACAATGAGTGTCCTTCTACTCACGGCAATTACTCTGAAGACGTTAACGCAGCATATGGTACTTATCCCACGGGAGGCTATCAAGCTCGCCCTCAAGGAGACCGTTAATTGCTAAGTTATCGCTCCAACAATTATCTTGCTCCTCCCGGTTTCCCTCCTACCAAACAAAACCAACAACAAAGCTATAACCGAAACAACCAATCCCAACCTCGTGCTCAAAATCAATATCAATCCCAAAGAAACCCATACCCAACTCAAGGAAATTCTCAAGCTTACCAAGCTCCACCTCTCAATCAACCGATGGCAGTAAACCAAGACGTCGAGACGTTCATGAAGACTAATCGTGAGATGGTGACAAATCTTCAGAGTCAATTTGTCAACTTGAAGAATGACATGGTGAAACAAGGGAGCGATATTCGAGCCGAGCTAAGGAATGATATGGCCAAACACATCAATGACATTAATGCCAACATGCAAAACTCTTTTAATAATCAAGCTGTTCACCTTCGTGATATGATTGGTTCGCTCATCCAAGGTAATCAACCCTCTTCTTCGGGTACTCTTCCGAGTAATACCGTTGCGAATCCAAGAGGGGAGATGAAAGCAATCACTACTCGTAGTGGAAAAGGTTATATGGAACCCGAGCTTCCTACACCTCCACCCGTGATTGTAAACAAGGAAAAAGAGCAACTTTCCCCACCTCCTTCACCTTCTGTCCCCATTTCCCCACCACCCGTGGTTGTGAGTGATCCTATTCCCTTAAAGCCTTCTTCTTCATCCAATATACCTTATCCTTCAAGGTTGAGGAAAGAGAAGCAAAAGAGCAAGGATGATATTCAGGTTTTAAACTTTCTAAAAATGTTTAAACAATTGAATTTTAACATCTCCTTTGCCGAGGCTCTCGCTCACATGCCCAAATATGCTAAGATGTTTAAAGATCTTCTAAGTGATAAGGAAAAGCTTCTTGATATCGCTCAGACCCAACTTAATGAGAACTGCTCCGCAGTGCTCTTAAGGAAATTGCCCACCAAACTTGGTGATCCGAGTCGCTTCTTGATTCCTTGCAACTTCCCGGGAGTAGAGAATTGCATGGCCCTAGCCGATCTAGGTGCCAGTATAAACTTAATGCCTTTAAGTGTTTGGAAGCAATTATCTCTCCCCGAGCTAGTCCCCACCAAAATGACTTTAGAATTAGCCAACCGTACGGTTGCTTATCCAGTGGGGATAACCGAAGATGTCTTTGTTGGCGTCGACAAATTCACCTTCCCGGCGGATTTTGTTGTCGTTGATTACGAGATGGACCCTCGTGTTCCATTAATCGTTGGACGTCCATTCCTGAGGACCGGTCGCACTCTCATTGATGTAGCCGCAGGCGAAATAATCATGAGAGTTGGTGACGATAAAATTGTCTTCAACATGGGTAAGATTTCTAAGCAACCTTATTCATATGAGAGTGTTAATGCTATTGATGTTCTCGATAAGGCTTGTGAAGAACATTTTCATGATGCTTGCAAAAGTACTCCTTCTTTTCTACCCAATGTTGAGACCGTTGCCTCAATTGCTCCAGCATTGACTCCTTTCAGAGAAAGTGACTTGGATGATTTCGAAGCTAGCTTGGGTCCTCTCGATATTAAGTATGATAATTTGTCCACCAATTGGGATGAAGACATTCGTACTATTGAGAGACTTCTCAATGAGGACCCGTTTTCTCCTCCTTCTCAAGAGGTGACTAATGATGATCCATCGTTAGTTTCACCATCTATTAAGGATCCTCCTACTCTTGAGCTTAAGGACCTACCCCTCATCTTGAGTACGTTTTCCTAGAAGCCGACGAGAAGCTACCGGTCATCATCGCAAAGGATCTAACAGAAGACGAAAAAGCCCGACTTGTCACTGTGTTGAAGAAGCATAAAAGAGCTATCGCGTGGAAAATCTCCGACATTCGTGGAATTGATCCTCACTTCTGCACACATAAAATTCTCATGGAGGACGACTTTAAGCCCACAATTTAAAGCCAACGAAGGGTGAATCCCAAAATCCATGAAGTCATCAAAAAAGAGGTTATCATACTTCTTGATGCAGGTATGATTTACCCTATTTCGGATTCACCATGGGTTAGTCCAGTCCATTGTGTGCCTAAGAAAGGCGGCATCACCGTTGTGCCCAATGCTAACAACGAGTTGATTCCTACCCGTCTCGTTACTGGGTGGAGAGTTTGTATAGACTACCGCAAACTCAATGATGCCACGAGAAAGGATCATTTCCCTCTACCTTTTATGGACCAAATGCTTGAACGTTTAGCGGGTAATGAATATTACTGATTTCTTGATGGTTTCTCGGGTTATTTCCAAATACCCATCGATCCCCAAGATCAAGAGAAGACAACATTCACTTGTCCCTATGGCACATTTGCTTATAAAAGAATGCCTTTCGGCTTATGCAATGCCCCTGGGACTTTCCAAAGGTGCATGTTGGCTATCTTCCATGATATGGTTGAGCAAACCATGGAAGTCTTCATGGATGATTTCTCGGTCTTCGGGGATTCCTTCTCTTCTTGCCTTGCCAATTTGGAACGTATGCTTAAGCGGTGCGAAGACACTCGCCTTGTTCTGAATTGGGAAAAATGCCATTTTATGGTAAAAGAAGGCATTATGCTAGGACACAAAATCTCTAAATCCGGTCTTGAAGTCGACCGTGCTAAAGTAGATGTCATAGCCAAATTACCTCCACCTTCAACCGTGAAGGATGTGAGAAGTTTTCTGGGTCATGCGGGCTTCTATCGTCGATTCATTCAGGATTTCTCTAAAATCGCTCGCCCGATGACCCACCTCTTGGAAAAAGATACTCCTTTTATCTTTTCTAAAGAGTGTCTCGAAGCCTTCAATCTTCTTAAGGATAAGTTAACTAAGGCACCGGTCTTGGTTACCCCTAATTGGGAGCTGCCTTTTGAATTGATGTGCGATGCTAGCGACTTTGCTATTGGTGCGGTTTTGGGCCAACGAGTGAATAAACACTTCCAACCAATCCACTACGCTAGCAAAACAATGACGGGGGCTCAATTGCATTATACGACAACCGAAAAAGAGCTTTTAGCTGTTGTCTATGCTTTTGAGAAATTTCGCCCCTATCTTGTTTTATCCCCCACCATCATATACACGGACCATTCCGCGTTGACGTACTTGATGACAAAGCATGATTCTAAGCCAAGACTTCTCCGCTGGGATCATCTGAGCAGACTTGAGGATCCTTATCAAGGGGATCATCCGAACAAAGAGATCAATGACTCTTTCCCCCTTGAGACCTTAATGTCTATAAACCTCAATCTTGATGACACCCCGTGGTTTGCGGACATTGCAAACTACTTAGCGGGTGGTATTCTCATCAAAGGGTTAACATCCCAACAAAAGAAGAAGTTCTTGAATGACGTTAAGACTTACTTTTGGGATGACCCTTATCTATTCAAACAATGTGCTGATCTGATCATTCGTCGTTGTGTTGACGGACCGGCAGCTTTTGACATCCTCCAAGCTTGCCACAAAGGACCCACCGGTGGTCACTTTAGTCCTAACTACACCGCTAAGAAAGTGTTTGATTCTGGATTCTATTGGCCCACCATTTATCGTGACGCTCACGAAATGGTTAAGCATTGTGATGCTTGCCAACGTCAAGGCAAGATCACACATAAGGATGAGATGCCTCAAAATTTCATACAGGAATGTGAAATCTTTGATGTATGGGGCATCGACTTTATGGGGCCATTTCCATCATCCAAAGGGAACAAGTACATCCTCGTCGCTGTCGACTACGTTTCTAAATGGGTTGAAGCTAAGGCTCTTCCTATGAATGATGCGAGGGTGGTTGTGAACTTTTTGAAGCAGCTTTTCGCTCGATTTGGCGTTCCTCGTGCTATCATCAGTGACCGCGGGACTCATTTTTGCAACGATCAATTTGCAAGAGTCATGGCTAAGTATGGTGTCACTCACCGCCTTTCCACCGCCTATCATCCCCAAACCAATGGGCAAGCCAAGATATCCAACCGTGGCTTGAAGAGAATTTTGGAGCGTACTGTGGGAGAGCATCGCGCCGCGTGGGCCGATAAGTTAGATGATGCTCTGTGGGCTTTCCGTACTGCATACAAGACCCCGATCGGTTGTACACCTTATCGTCTTGTGTACGGGAAAGCGTGCCACCTCCCCATTGAGCTGGAACATAAGGCGCACTGGGCCTTGAAGTGGGCTAACTTCGACATCAACAAAGCCGGTGATCATCGCAAGGTTCAACTCAACGAGCTAAATGAACTGAGGAATGAAGCTTATGAGAACTCGCTGATCTACAAGGAGAAGACGAAGATCATTCATGACGCAAAAATCAAGAACCGAGAGTTCCACGTTGGTGATCAAGTCTTACTCTTTAACTCTCGGTTGAAGATCTTCTCTGGCAAGTTGAAGAGCCGCTGGTCTGGTCCATTCACCGTCGACAAAGTCTTTCCTTATGGGACCATTGAGCTTTCTCAGCCGAATGGGCCCAATTTCAAGGTGAATGGCCAGCGTCTGAAGTTGTACTTTGGTGAGGACATCTCTCAAGAGATGATTCCATCCCTCACCACGTTCCCCATGAACTAAAATTTGGTCGAGTCAGGCTCATGACTCGGTGAACAAAAACAAGCGCTTCTCGGGAGGCAACTCGTGATCTATCCTTTACTGCTTTCATAATAAGTGTAGGGGGGCCCCGTATGTGTTTGTTGTCTTGTTTCTTGTGCTGTGCAGGGATTAAAGCTTCAGAGAGCATCTTGATAACTTTTGACGAACCGTGATACCGTGTTCCTATCTTCCCGGTTTTATCCTAAACTCTTGTGATTCAATAATTCATATTTTATATGTTCACATTGAATTCACTATAGTTGTCCTTCCCTTAGCAAGATTTAAACAAAGTGCACAATGTCATAAGTGTAGGGGAGTTTACTCCCACATGCTTACAAACATTGAGGACAATGTGTATCTCAAGTGTAGGGGGGACTTCTATCGAAGTAAGTGGTCCTTTCCATGAATTTGCCCTCATTTTAACCGGAAAATCAATTTTTCGACATTTTTCAAAATTTTTAATCTATTTTGGCCTAGTTGTATAGTTGTATTTTCCTTTATTATGTTTAGTTTCTTTCCATTGTTAGAATAGTTCTTCAATAAAGTGGTTTTAGATTTTTCTTAGTCGTGAACATTTTGACTCAACCCGAGTTTACTTACCTAAGTTTACTCTAGCTAGTATCCTTAACGTGTTTAAGTTAAGTTTTGCTAGGCTTTTATATAGGGAGCTATAAAACGCGAAAGTCTTAACTCTCACGGGTTAAGAACAAGAACTTTTCGCAAGTTCCTATAATTGATCCTAGAGAGTCGTTTATCAAGGGAACTTTAAAACGCGATTTCTAAACTTGAAAAAGACTAAGAATTTGCAAGATCCTATAGGCGACTCAAAAACCCAAAACTTTGATTTAATAGGCTAAGCATCCACGAATCTCATTCCTTGAGATTTTAAACTGTGGAGAAAGAGAGATGATAGAGCCAATTATAAGTCCGGTATTCTTTCGTGAATTTATGTGAGTTAATTATGAGCCTATTCTCCCTTCACTTGCTAAATAATTTATCTGCTAATAAATAAGGTTGTACGATTTAAAAGGTTACTTAGCTTCTAGCCCCAGATCGTTTAAAAGTTGCTCGGTACGGATTAAAGTTCATAGCCAAGGCATAACTTATTGAAGCGGGATGCGAAGATTGGCAAGTCCGAAAAGGCCCTAACAAGGCATGAGGGCTACATTTTGTTGCTAAAGATCCAAAAGTGATGTGAAGAATCATTTATCGAAAATCAATATGAAGGATCGAGACACACGACGAAAAGCAAAAACTCCCCAAAAGTCATGGAGAAGTCTATCCAAAAAGACCCTAACAAGGTATGAGGATAAATAGATCCAAGTCCTAAAAGGAGGCGGATCGTTGTATATCAAAGTCCAAAATAAAGATTGGAGAAAAATGAAGAAGTCGTGGTCCAAAGATGAAGAATCTCTCAAAACTTCAAGTGAAGAAATTCCTATTATGAAGAGAAGACCATAATTTCAAGAACGTCTCTCGAAGATTCGAAGTATGAAGTTCCTGCCAAATATCGGTCCGAGAAAGGTCTCAAATTGTGAAGCGAGTTATGCCAAGATATGAACTTTATGAGGTCCCGAGAAGCAGTTTTAAAAGATTTGGTCCTTTAGGTAACTATTGATTAAATCGTTCACTTTATTTTCGGCCTAAATAACTACCGAAATAAGTCAAACAATGCATCCTCGTGATCATTAAAGACAAAAATAAAATATAAGAGATACACCTAGGAATAAGGGAGTCTAAGTGAATAATTGGCCCACATGAGTTCGTGATAGTTTGCTAACTTATAATAACAATGATCTCGTTTTTAAGCTTGGTATGGGGAACGTGAAACTTGAGGATGATAAACGTTCATGGCCGCCAAAACCCAATGTAAGTTTTTAATTTCTTTACTTATTTCTATCTTTTATGTTTAGTATTAAATAAAGGCCAACGTGGGTTATTTATGATGGAGAATGTAAACCGAGCTTTAAAATTAATGCATTGCATAAGGGCATTGCAATGGTCAAGTGTAGGGGATTTAATAAGTGTGAAAACACTTATCCTTTTACTACTTATTTCCAATAATAACAAGACCAAAACGTGTGATTTATGTCGTAAAAGTCGGAATTATGCGTGGTTTGTGTTTTTATTGTGTTTTAGGACCAAAATATGAAAAAGGAAGAAAACACGGGTTTTCACGAGCTTTTATCGAAGAAAACGGGTAAAGAAGAAGTCAAAAGATCAAGAGTGCAAAAAGAACGGAATTCCAAGGCCTATTCTGAAGATTTATCGAAGAAAAAGTCTAAAGACGGAAGTTTAACGAAGTCGAAGAACTTAAGTCTAATAGAAGAATAAAATTAAAAATACAAGTTCAAATCCCGAGATGACAAAGACAAAGAATTAAAGTCGATTCGAGAAAACGTGAAGAAAGCAAGCAAGAAGATGTAACACATGCACTCCTTCCACCTTCCCTATAAATACCCTGGTGGTTAGTTAATTAGCTAGTTTTTATTTTTCTTAGTTTTCTCTAGTTTTAGAGAGAGAAAGTCTTAAAACTTTCTCTCACTAAATTTCATCTTCTTTCTTAATCTTTCAAGATTAAACATCTTTGTATTGTTTATTTTCATTAATCAAAGTTCCATTTTAAGCTTTTAAATCTTAAGTCTCATTCTTCACTTCTTGATTTATTTTACCTTTGATCCGAATATCATACTTCATGCGTATGATTTTATGATTTCGTGGTTGAAGGATTGATCTTCTTGCTTTACACATAAGTTCTTTCGCGTTTAGGACATAAGCTTGTAATGCTTATTGGCTTATTCGAGTTTTAGCTTATTGATTTTCGGATTTGATAAAGGTATTAGTTATTTTAAAAGTCTCTTTCATTAAGTTCTTGATTTCATATCTTGAAAAGTTATTAAATTTAAGCTTTTTGAATTGTTAAGATCCGGTTAGAATAGTTTATTTCATTTGCTTATTGAGTTTTACTCTTGCCACCAATTTCGGAAACTGTTGCCTTCCATCGCAATCAAAGGGTTTTGTACACATTCCGACGGGACTCGAAGTTTTGATCGCAATAACCCGTTAGGGTTTTACTTTGCGATCGGGTTGGTTTTTCCCCTTATTCCGATCAGGGATTGCGATCGCATATTCCGACGGGTCTAAAGGTCTTCAGTTAAGTCGAAGTGCTGCCCATTTTTGACAGGAACATTGCGACAGCATCATTCCGATAGATTCACATTGCGACAGTAGTATTCACAACATTCCGATGGTTAGTAAGATCATACATTCCGATGGATCCTTGTTTGATATTCCGATGGTTGAAATTTTGGTGTATTCCGATGGACATTAATTGTTTTATTCCGATTGATTAAGTTTTTAAGTTTTCAAGTTTTACAAGATTTAAGTTTTAAGGATTTTCATAAATTAACTTTAAGTTTAATTTTGTCAAAGCTTTAAATTTACTCAACGACACTTTAATTACTTGCTAATAGTTTAAATTAGACAAACAAACCAAACCATTCTCTTGATTCACCAAAAGACGATTGAGTCGCACTTAAGACCGGTTTTCAATTCGAAAAGACTTGGGACTAACGAATTTTGATACGAGGCCTTAAAATCAAGTATTACAGCGATAGAAAAGGGTCATCCCAAAATTAAGTCTTAACATCGTTCAAGAACTTCTTCTTTTGTTGGGATGTTAACCCTTTGATGAGAACACCACCCGCTAAGTAGTTTGCAATATCGTAAACCACGGGGTGTCATCCAGATTGAGATTTATAGACATTAAGGTCTCAAGGGGGAAAGAGTCATTGATCTCTTTGTTCGGATGATCCCCTTGATATGGATCCTCAAGTCTACTCAGATGATCCGCGGCTAGGTTTTCAGCACCCTTCTTGTCACGAATTTCAATGTTGAATTCTTGAAGGAGTAAAACCCAGCGGAGAAGTCTTGGCTTAGAGTCGTGTTTAGTCATCAAGTACTTCAACGCGGAATGGTCCGTGTATACAATGGTGGTGGATAAAACAAGATAGGGGCGAAATTTTTCAAAAGCATAGACAACAGCTAAAAGCTCTTTTTCGGTTGTCGTATAATGCAATTGAGCCCCCGTCATTGTTTTGCTAGCATAGTGGATTGGTTGGAAGTGTTTGTTGATCCTTTGTCCCAAAACTGCACCAATAGCAAAGTCGCTAGCATCGCACATCAACTCAAAAGGCAGCTCCCAATTAGGGGTAACCAAGACCGGTGCCTTAGTTAGCTTATCCTTAAGAAGATTGAAGGCTTCGATACACTCTTCAGAAAAGATAAAAGGAGTATCTTTTTCCAAGAGGTGGGTCATCAGGCGAGCGATTTTAGAGAAATCCTGAATGAATCGACGATAGAAGCCCGCATGACCCAGAAAACTTCTCACACCCTTCACGGTTGAAGGTGGAGGTAATTTGGCTATGACATCTACTTTAGCACGGTCGACTTCAAGACCGGCTTTAGAGATTTTGTGTCCTAGCACAATGCCTTCTTTTACCATAAAATGGCATTTTTCCCAATTCAGAACAAGGCGAGTGTCTTCGCACCGCTTAAGCATATGTTCCAAATTAGCAAGGCAAGAAGAGAAGGAATCCCCAAAGACCGAGAAATCATCCATGAAGACTTCCATGGTTTGCTCAACCATGTCATGGAAGATAGCCAACATGCACCTTTGGAAAGTCCCGGGGGCATTGCATAAGCCAAAAGGCATCCTTTTGTAGGCAAATGTGCCATAGGGACAAGTGAATGTTGTCTTCTCTTGATCTTGGGGATTGATGGGTATTTGGAAATAACCCGAGAAACCATCAAGAAAGCAGTAATATTCATTACCCGCTAAACGTTCAAGCATTTGGTCCATAAAAGGTAGAGGGAAATGATCCTTTCTCGTGGCATCATTGAGTTTGCGGTAGTCTATACAAACTCTCCACCCAGTAATGAGACGTGTAGGAATTAACTCGTTGTTGGCATTGGGCACAACGGTGATTCTGCTTTTCTTAGGCACACAATGGACTGGACTAACCCATGGTGAATCCGAAATAGGGTAAATCATACCCGCATCAAGAAGTTTGATAACCTCTGTTTTGATGACTTCATGGATTTTAGGATTCACCCTTCGTTGGCTTGGAATTGTGGGCTTAAAGTCGTCCTCCATGAGAATTTTATGTGTGCAAAAGTGAGGATCAATTCCGCGAATGTCGGAGATTTTCCAAGCGATAGCTCTTTTATGCTTCTTCAACACGGCGATAAGTCGGGCTTTTTCTTCTTCTTTTAGGTCCTTCGCGATGATGACCGGTAACTTCTCGTTGTCTTCAAGAAAAACGTACTCTAGATGAAGAGGTAGGTCCTTAAGCTCAAGAGTAGGAGGGTCCTCAATAGATGGCGTAACTAACGATGGATCATCATTAGTCACCTCTTTAGGAGAAGGAGGAGAAAACGGGTCTTCATTGAGAAGTCTCTCAATAGTATGAATGTCTTCATCCCAATCGGTGGAAGAATCATCATACTTAATATCGAGAGGACCCAAGCTAGCTTCGAAATCATCCAAGTCACTTTCTCTAAAAGGAGTCAATGCCAGAGCAATTGAGGCAACGGTCTCAACATTGGGTAGAGAAGAGAGAATACTTTTGCAAGCATCATGAAAATGTTCTTCACAAGCCTCATCAAGAACATCAATAGCATTGACAATCTCATATGAATAAGGTTGCTTAGAAATCTTACCCATGTTGAAGACAATTTTATCGTCACCAACTCTCATGATTATTTCGCCCGCGGCTACATCAATGAGAGTGTGACCGGTCCTCAGGAATGGACGTCCAACGATTAATGGAACACGAGGATCCATCTCGTAGTCAACAACAACAAAATCCGCCGGGAAGGTGAATTTGTCAACGCCAACAAAGACATCTTCGGCTATCCCCACTGGATAAGCAACCGTACGGTTGGCTAATTCCAAAGTCATTTTGGTGGGGACTAGCTCGGGGAGAGATAATTGCTTCCAAACACTTAAAGGAATTAAGTTTATACTGGCACCTAGATCGGCTAGGGCCATGCAATTCTCTACTCCCAGGAAGTTGCAAGGAATCAAGAAGCGACCTGGATCACCAAGTTTGGTGGGCAATTTCCTTAAGAGCAGTGTAGAGCAGTTCTCATTAAGTTGGGTCTGAGCAATGTCAAGAAGCTTCTCCTTATCACTTAGAAGATCTTTAAACATCTTAGCGTATTTGGGCATGTGAGCGAGAGCCTCGGCAAAGGAGATGTTAAAATTCAATTGTTTAAACATTTTGAGAAAGTTTGAAACTTGAATATCATCCTTGCTCTTTTGCTTCTCTTTCCTCAACCTTGAAGGATAAGGTATATTGGATGAAGAAGAAGTATTTAGGGGAATAGGATCACTCACAACCACGGGTGGTGGGGAAATGGGGATAGAAGGTGAAGGAGGTGAGGAAAGTTGCTCTTTTTCCTTGTTCACAATCACGGGTGGAGGTGTAGGAAGCTCAGGTTCCGTATAACCTTTTCCACTACGAGTGGTGATTGCTTTCATCTCCCCTCTTGGATTCGCAACGATGTTACTCGGAAGAGTACCCGAAGAAGAGGGTTGATTACCTTGGATGAGCGAACCGATCATATCACGTATGTTAAGCGCTTGAGTGCTGAAAGAGTCTCTGATGTCTGCGCGAATTTCATTGCTTTGTTTTGCCATGTCATTCCTTAGCTCGGCTGGAATATCGTTCCCTTGTTTAGCCATTTCTCCCTTCAAGTTGACAAATTGACTCTGAAGATTCGTCACCATCTCTCGATTAGTCTTCATGAACGTCTCGACGTCTTGGTTCAATACCATCGGTTGATTGAGAGGTGGAGCTTGGTAAGCTTGAGAATTTCCTTGCGGTGGGTATGGTTTCTTTGGGATTGATATTGATTGTTAGCACGAGGTTGGGATTGGTTATTTCGGTTATAGCTTTGTTGTTGGTTTTGGTTTGGAGGAGGGAAATCGGGTGGAGCAAGATAATTGTTTGAACGATAACTTAGCAAGCTACGGTCTCCTTGAGGACGAGCTTGATAGCCTCCCGTGGGATAAGTATCGTAAGCCGCGTTAACGTTTTTAGAGAAATTGCCTTGAGTGGAAGGACAATCATTGTAGGAATGAGGACCACCACATGTGTCACAAGAAATAGAAACGGCTTTTGCTTGTTGAAAGTGGTTTGTGGCCATGGTCATGAAATTCTTGTTCATCTCAGCGAGTTGTCGAGAAATTTCAGTCATCTCGGGATTGGAAGTAGTAGAAGAAACATTGACTCTCGTGTTAGATCTTGAGGATGCGGTTGAATCCCAATTCTTGTGGTGAGTAGTCATGTTTTAAATCAACTCTCTACACTCCTCCGGTCTCCTTTTCATAAAAGTACCACCGGCGGCGGCATTGATCGTGTCACGATCACGAAAAGTGAGACCATTGTAGAAAGTATCAATGAGAGTGACGGGGAGCATGTTGTGATTAGGACAGCGGTCGATCAAATCTATGTATCGTTCCCAAGCATCCAAGAGCGATTCATCATTGTCTTGCATGAATCCACTAATTGGTTATGAAGGCTCGTGACCATGGATGGTGGGAAGTAGCGCGACAAAAAGCGTCGAGTCATGTCGTCACAAGTATGAATAGAGTTCTTTGGGAGACGGTTAAACCATTTTTTGGCATGGTGAGAAAGCGAGTGAGGAAAGAGTTGGAGGCGAAGGTCATCCATAGAAACACCGGGGGACTTCATGCTTTGGGTGATGGTAATGAATTTGTCGAGGTGTTTGTTGGCATCATCATCTGGAATTCCGCGAATTGGGTTAGTTTGCACTTTTTGGATCATGTGATGCTTCAACGAAAACTCCTGAGTCGTGACATGCATCGGTGCAATCGGGCCTCCACTTCCGTTCATGGTGGGTTGACATAGCTCCCCCATGGTGCGTAGGTCGGGTAAGGGTGGATTATTCATGTTTGGGTGGGGTGGATTATTATTGTTGTTATTTGGGAGGGGTGGATTATTATTGTTGTTGTTGTGTACACCGGCCATGTCTAAATCTTCGAGAGTCTCGGGCTCTGAATAAGACGTTGATCGAGTACGCATACACTAAAAATAAAATGCAAGAGAAAATATTTTTGGTTTTTATAGGTTTTTTATGTTTTTGTATTTTTGAAAATTTTAGATTTTTATGGGTTTTTTGAAAATTTTTGTGCTTTAAAATAACGTTCCCGAAAGAACGGATCCCAAAATCCATTTTTTCTCACAAAAAACCGTTGATCCTTACGAAAAGAGCCGGCAGCGGCGCCATTTTAATAACTGTTATTTTAGTTGATTAAAAATGTTGCTTTTGCAAGATCTTTCTTTGCGTTGCTCGTACCCAATTAATATATGTCGTTGATTCGTTCTCGGTATCTTCTCGAATCGATCACAGTCAAAAGTGGAATCGTTGTAATTGGTGAAAAAAAGGGGAAGCTTTGGTCTAAATCTACTAAAATGGAAACTGCTAGAAATAATAAAATTAAACTAAAAGCAATTACTGAGAATAAAAATAAAGCTAGAATTTAAAACTGGAAAAACTATAATAAGACTGGAAATTTACCTTATTCGGAATATCTCTTCTTATGCGGAATATTGTGCAATCCGGAATATCTACTCTTACTCGGAATAAATTGTCCTACTCGGAATAAAGTAAGCTACTCGAAATGTCTTAGTCTATCCGGAACATTTGTGCTATTCGGAATAATCATGGCCATGCGGAATAATTTGTGCTATGCGGAATAATTGTCTTATGCGGAATAATGCTCTACTCGGAATAAATGATCCTATGCGGAATAGTAGTCTACCCGGAATATTTGGTTTATGCGGAATAATGATGTTTGGCTTATGCTGAATAATGAGGCTATGCGGAATAATATGCCCTATGCGGAATAATGACCCCTACTCGGAATATTTTAGAAATGAACTCTATTTGGAATGTTGACTCCTATACGGAATATGAGCACTACTCGGAATATTTTGAATGTTCCGAATAAACAACAAAGTCACACCTTGATCCGGAATAATTGGATATTCCGAACCAGCAGTGCAATCACAGAACCTCTATACGGAATCTGGGCAAACACAGTAAAATAATGCGAAGAACAGGGGATCAACTAAAACGCAGATTTAACATAAAATTTTACCAAGTTTTTAATAAAAACTTAAACCAATTTCATCAACAATCATTTACCAAAGGTAAACATCAATCCAAAACAACAAAAACGCAAAACACACACACTTTTTATGATCAAACCAATAAAATAAAACTTAAGAACTTTGAATCACCAAGAGATGAAGAACAAGATGATGGAAAGATTAAAAGTAAACTTGTATTAATGATTTAAGATTCAACAAACAAAGTGGAAAGATTAAACTTACAAGATTGGAAGAAATCAAAGAAAATGAAAACCACTCCTTAAGGGAGATGGTTTTCTTCCTACGAACTAGGAAAAAAATGTAACAGAAAGGAACTCTGGAAATTTCTGAATGGGAGGAGTATTTATATGCTTCTCCCTTGGTTGGTGAGTGGGCTTTCTCCCTTTCTTTTTGTCTTCTCGTCTTTTCAGAAAAGTTGGCGTTTTTGATTTCGATTCGGGATTTGTCGACGAATAAATTCAACTCGTCTTTTAATTTCTTCATTTAATAGACTTGAGTTTCTTCGACATGTGTAAATCTTCCATCTTTGGTCCTTTTCTTCGATAAATCTTCAAATAGGCCCATTGACTTCAAATCTTTTGCATCTCTTGGACTATAGACTTCGTCTTTTCGTCTTTTTCCTCGATAAAAGCCGTGCAATCCCATGTTTTCTCTAATATTTATCCAGTTTGCTCTGAAAACACAACAAACACACAAACCACGCATAATTCCAAACAAATGACATTAAATACGCGTTTTGGTCTTGTTTTAGCAAGAAATAAGTGGTAAAAGGATGGGTGTTTTCACACCTATCAGTGGTGTCCTATGCGGATTTAAAGAAACCTTTCAAGGAAGCAGTCAAATATCCACTCACTCAAAGGAATATTGACTTCTCCGGACCCGAGTACAAAATGCCTGCCACAGTCAAGACATATGATGAACGGGAGATCCGGAGGATCATTTGAACCGCTTTACCGGAGCATCCAACTCTGGTGAATGGCCAATGCCGGTTTGGTGAAGGATGTTCCAGCAGACATTAGAAGGGGAAGCTAGGGGATGGCTTGAAAGCTTGGATACAGACAGCATTGATGAATGGGCCAAACTAAGGAAAGCATTTATCAACAGATACTCGATCCAAAAGCTATGTCATAAGGGACCACATGAGATAACCAAGATTGTAAGAAAAGAAAATGAATCACTAACAGATTTTAAAGAGCGATGGACAGTAATACTTTAGGTTTTACCCCGAGTATAAAATCTTATCGTCGGAATCCTTTCGAATTGACTAATGGTTAAGAGTGCGACTCAATTGTCTTTTGGTGAGCAAAATGATTTGGTTTGGTTTGGTTATCTAATTTTAAGAGCAAGTATGAAAATGTCGTTGAGCAAAGTTAAAGTGTTTAAGAAATAAACTAAAAGTTATGTAGAAAAACTTTAAGTAAAAACTATAAAGTTTAAAAACATGTTCCATCGCAATATAACAATTCATTTCTGTCGGAATGCACCAAATCAAAACCATCGGAATACATAAACAAGTCATCAGAATAATTCATGTTAATAACCATCGGATTAATCAAGGTCAATTCTATCGGAATGTAGAGTGGTCGCATTATCCAGATCGGAATAATCCAACACTTCTGTCGCAAAGTGGTTCAGATCGGAATGATGTAAAGTAAAATTGGGCAGCACTTCGTCTTAACAAGACCTTAGTCCCGTCGGAATGTGCGATCGCAATGAGCGATCGCAACCCAAATCGGAATAAAGGGGAATTAGCCACCCGATCGCAAAGTAGAACCCTAATGGGTTATTGCGATCAAAACACTGAAATCTATCGGAATGTGTAGAAACCCGTCGGAATGTGTGAAGCCCCAAGATTACGATGGGATGCACTCTTAATCCGAAATTCGTGGCAAGTGTAAAACTCAATAAGCACAATCAATAATCTATTTTATCCAAAACTTAAACAACTCAAAAAGCTTAAATTTGACAACTTGTAAAACATAAAAGATTATCAACTTAATGAAATAAACTTTAAAATGACTAAAACCTTTGTGAAATCCGAAAATCAACAAGCTAAAACTTGTAATAAGCCAATAAGCATTACGAGCTTATAACTTATACGTGTAAGAGCTTAAGTATAACCAAAGAAGATTACTCCTTCAATCACGAAATCATTAAATCATACGCATGAACTATGCAAATCGGATCAAAGGTAAAGTAAATCAAGAAATGTAGAATGAGATTTAGGATTAAAAGCTTAAATAGAACTTGATTAATGAAAAATAAACAATACAAATGTTTTGATCTTGAAAGATTAAGAGAAAAGATGAAACTTAGTGAGAGAAAGTTTAAGACTTTCTCTCTCTAAAACTAGAAAGAAAAGTGAAAAATGAAAAACTAAAAAATTAAAGACTAACTCCCTCCTAATGACTATTAGGAGGGTATTTATAGGGAAGGTGGAAGGAGTGCATGTGTTGCATCCTCTTTCTTTCTTTCTTCACGTCTTCTCGACTCGAATTTAATTCTTTGTCTTTTGTCGATGTCGTCTCGGGATTTGAACTTGTCTTTTAATTTTTTCTTCTTATATTAGACTTAAGTTCTTTGTCTTCATTAAACTTCCGTCTTTAGACTTTTTCTTCGATAAATCTTCAGAATAGGTCTTGGACTTCCTTTCTTTTTGCACTCTTGATCTTTTGACTTCGTCTTTTCCCGTTTTCTTCGATAAAAGCCCGTGAAACCCGTGTTTTCTTCCTTTTTCATATTTTGGTCCTAAAACACAATAAAAACACAAACCACGCATAATTCCGACTTTTACGACATAAAACACACGTTTTGGTCTTGTTATTATTGGAAATAAGTGGTAAAAGGATAAGTGTTTTCACACTTATTAAATCCCCTACACTTGACCATTGCAATGCCCTCATGCAATGCATTAATTGTAAAGCACGGTTTACATTTTCCAACATAAATAACCCACCTTGGCCTTTATTAAATTCTAAACATAAAAAGATAGAAATAAGTAAAGAAATTAAAAACTTACATTGGGTTTTGGTAGTCATGAACGTTTATCATCCTCAAGTTTCACGTTCCCCATACCAAGCTTAAAAACGAGATCATTGTTATTATAAGTTAGCAAACTATCAGGAACTCATGTGGGCCAATTATTCACTTAGACTCCCTTATTCCTAGGTGTATCTCTTATATTTTATTTTTGTCTTGAATGATCACGAGGATGCATTGTTTGACTTACTTCGATAGTTATTTAGGCCGAAAATAAAGTGCACGATTTAATCAATAGTTAGCTAAAGGATCAAATCTTTTAAAACTGCTTCTCGGGACCTCATAAAGTTCATATCTTGGCATAACTCGCTTCACGATTTGAGACCTTTCTCGGACCGATATTTGGCAGCGACTTCATACTTTGAATCTTTGAGAGACGTTCTTGAAATTATGGTCTTCTCTTCATAATAGGAATTTCTTCACTTGAAGTTTTGAGAGATTCTTCATATTTGGACCACGACTTCTTCATTTTTCTCCGATCTTTATTTTGGACTTTGATATACAACGATCCGCCTCCTTTTAGGACTTGGATCTATTTATCCTCATACCTTGTTAGGGTCTTTTTGGATAGACTTCTCCATGATCGTTAGGGGAGTATTTTCTTTTCGTCGTGTGTCTCGATCCTTCATATTGATTTTCGATAAATGATTCTTCACATCACTTTTGGATCTTTTAGCAAAAAAATGTAGCCCTCATACCTTTTTAGGGCCTTTTCAGACTCACCAATCTTCGCATCCCGCTTCAATAAGTTATGCCTTGGCTATGAACTCTAATCCGTACCGAGCAACTTTTAAACGATCTGGGGCTAGAAGCTAAGTAACCTTTTAAATCGTACAACCTTATTTATTGCAGATAAATTTATTAACAAGCGAAGGGAGAAAAGGCTTATAATTAACTCACATAAATTCACGAAAGAATACCAAACTTATAATTGACTCTATCATCTCTCGTTCTCCACAGTTTAAAATCTCAAAGAATGAGACTCGTGGATGCTTAGCCTATTAAATCAAAGTTTTGGGTTTTCGAGTCATCTATAGGATCTTGCAAACTCTTAGACTTTTTCAAGTTTAGAATTCGCATTTTAAATTTCCCTTGATAAACAACTCTCTAGGATCAATTATAGGAACTTTCGAAAAGTTCTTGTTCTTAACCCGTGAGAGTTAAGACTTTCGCATTTTATAGCTCCCTATATAAAAGCCTAGCAAAACTTGACTTAAACACGTTAAGGATACTAGCTAGAGTGAACTTAGATAAGTAAACTTGGGTTGAGTCAAAATGTTCACGACTAAGAAAAATTTAAAACCACTTTATTGAAGAATTATTCTAGCAAGGAAAGAACATAAACATAATAAAGGAAAATGCAACTATACAACTAGGCCAAAATAGATTAAAAGTTTTTGAAAAATGTCGAAAAATCAAATTTTCCGGTTAAAACGAGGGCAAATTCATGGAAAAGACCTCTTACTTCGATAGAAGTCCCCCCTACACTTGAGATAAACATTGTCCTCAATGTTTATACATGTGGGAGTAAACTCCCCTACACTTAGGACATTGTGCACTTTATTTAAATCTTGCTAAGGGAAGGACAACTAAAGTGATTTCAATGTGAACATATAAAATATGAAATATTGAATCACAAGAGTTTTAGGATAGAACCGGGAAGATGGAAACACGGTATCACTGTTCGTCAAAAGTCATCAAGGTGGATCTTTGAAGCTTTAATCCCTGCACAGCACAAGAAACAAGACAAAAAACACATACGGGGCTCCCCCTACACTTATTATGAAAGTAGTAAAGGATAGAACACGGGTTGCCTCCCGAGAAGCGCTTGTTTTTATTCACTGAGTCACGAGCCTGACTCGACCCAAATTTAGTTCATGGGGAACGTGGTGAGGGATGGAATCATCTCATGAGAGATGTCCTCACCAAAGTACAACTTCAGACGCTGGCCATTCACCTTGAAATTGGGCCCATTTGGCTGAGAAAGCTCAATGGTCCCATATGGAAAGACTTTGGAGACGGTGAATGGACCAGACCAGCGGCTCTTTAACTTGCCAGAGAAGATCTTCAACCGAGAGTTAAAAAGTAAGACTGGATCACCAATGTGGAACTCTCGGTTCTTTATCCTTGCGTCATGAATGATCTTGGTCTTCTCCTTGTAGATCAGTGAGTTCTCGTAAGCTTCATTCCTCAGTTTGTTGAGCTTGTTGAGTTGAATCTTGCGATGATCACTGGCTTTGTTGATGTCGAAGTTAGCCCACTTCAAGGCCCAGTGCGCCTTATGTTCCAGCTCGATGGGGAGGTGGCATGCTTCCCCGTACACAAGACGATAAGGCGTACAGGCGATCGGGGTCTTATAAGCAGTACGGAAAGCCCACAGAGTATCATCTAACTTATCGGCCCACGCGGCGCGATGCTCTCCCACAGTACGCTCCAAAATTCTCTTGAATCCACGGTTGGATATCTTGGCTTGCCCATTGGTTTGGGGATGATAGGCGGTGGAAAGACGGTGATTGACACCATACTTAGCCATGACTCTTGCAAATTGATCGTTGCAAAAATGAGTCCCGCGGTCACTGATAATAGCACGAGGAACGCCAAATCGAGCGAAAAGCTGCTTCAAAAAGTTCACAACCACCCTCACATCGTTCGTAGGGAGAGCCTTGGCTTCAACCCATTTAGAAACGTAGTCAACTACGACGAGGATGTACTTGTTCCCTTTGGAGGATGGAAATGGCCCCATAAAGTCGATACCCTATACGTCAAAAATTTCACATTCCTGTATGAAAGTTTGAGCATCTCATCCTTATGTGTGATCTTGCCTTGGCGTTGGCAAGCATCACAATGCTTAACCATTTCGTGAGCATCACGATAAATGGTGGGCCAATAGAATCCAGAGTCAAACACTTTCTTAGCGGTGTAGTTGGGACCAAAGTGACCACCGGTGGGTCCTTTGTGGCAAGCCTGGAGAATGTCAAAAGCTACCGGTCCGTCAACACATCGACGAATGATCAGATCAGCACATTGTTTGAATAGATAAGGGTCATCCCAAAAGTAAGTCTTAACATCATTCAAGAACTTTTTCTTTTGTTGGGATGTTAACCCTTTGATGAGAATGCCACCAGCTAAGTAGTTTGCAATGTCGGCAAACCACGGGGTGTCATCAAGATTGAGATTTATAGACATTAAGGTCTCAAGGGGGAAAGAGTCATTGATCTATTTGTTCGGATGATTCCCTTGGTATGGATCCTCAAGTCGACTCAGATGATCTGCGGCTAGGTTTTCAGCACCCTTCTTGTCACGAATTTCAATGTTGAATTCTTGAAGGAGTAAAACCCAGCGAAGAAGTCTTGGCTTAGAGTCGTGCTTAGTCATCAAGTACTTCAACGCGGAATGGTCCGTGTATACGATGGTGGGGGATAAAACAAGATAGGGGCAAATTTCTCAAAAGCATAGACAACAGCTAAAAGCTCTTTTTCGATTGTCGTATAATGCAATTGAGCCCCCGTCATTGTTTTGCTAGCATAGTGGATTGGTTGGAAGTGTTTATTCACTCTTTGGCCCAAAACCGCACCAATAGCGAAGTCGCTAGCATCACACATCAATTCAAAAGGCAGCTCCCAATTAGGGGTAACCAAGACTGGTGCCTTAGTTAGCTTATCCTTAAGAAGATTGAAGGCTTCAATACACTCTTTAGAAAAGATAAAAGGAGTATCTTTTTCTAAGAGGTGGGTCATCGGGCGAGCGATTTTAGAGAAATCCTGAATGAATCGACGATAGAAGCCCGCATGACCCAGAAAACTTCTCACACCCTTCACGGTTGAAGGTGGAGGTAATTTGGCTATGACATCTACTTTAGCACGGTCTACTTCAAGAAAGGCTTTAGAGATTTTGTGTCCTAGCACGATGCCTTCTTTTACAATAAAATGGCATTTTTCCCAATTCAGAACAAGGCGAGTGTCTTCGCACCGCTTAAGCATACGTTCCAAATTGGAAAGGCAAGAAGAGAAGGAATCCCCAAAGACCGAGAAATCATCCATGAAGACTTCCATGGTTTGCTCAACCATGTCATGGAAGATAGCCAACATGCACCTTTGGAAAGTCCCGAGGACATTGCATAAGCCAAAAGGCATTCTTTTATAAGCAAATGTGCCATAGGGACAAGTGAATGTTGTCTTCTATTGATCTTGGGGATCGATGGGTATTTGGAAATAACCCGAGAAACCATCAAGAAAGCATTAATATTCATTACTCGCTTAACGTTCAAGCATTTGTTCCATAAAATGTAGAGGGAAATGATCCTTTCTCGTGGCATCATTGAGTTTGCGGTAGTCTATACAAACTCTCCACCCAGTAACGAGACAGGTAGGAATCAACTCGTTGTTTTGATTGGGCACAACGGTGATTCCGCCTTTCTTAGGCACACAATGGACTGGACTAACCCATGGTGAATCCGAAATAGGGTAAATCATACCCGCATCAAGAAGTTTGATAACCTCTTTTTTGATGACTTCATGGATTTTAGGATTCACCCTTCGTTGACTTTGAATTGTGGGCTTAAAGTCGTCCTCCATGAGAATTTTATGTGTGCAAAAGTGAGGATCAATTCCGCGGATGTCAGAGATTTTCCAAGCGATAGCTCTTTTATGCTTCCTCAACACGGCGATAAGTCGGGCTTTTTCGTCTTCTTTCATGTCCTTTGCGATGATGACTGGTAACTTCTCGTTGTCTTCAAGGAAAACGTACTCAAGATGAGGAGGTAGGTCCTTAAGCTCAAGAGTAGGAGGATCCTCAATAGATGGTGTAACTAACGATGGATCATCATTAGTCACCTCTTTGGGAGAAGGTCTTTTCGAGTGGCTTCATTCAACTTACGATAGTCAATGCACACTCTCCATCCGGTCACGAGTCTAGTGGGAATCAACTCGTTGGCATCGTTTGGCACAACGGTCATCCCTCCCTTTTTAGGGACACAATGAATAGGACTCACCCAAGGGCTATCGGAAATAGGGTAAATCATTCACGCGTCAAGGAGTTTAAGGACTTCCTTTTTGATGACGTCGTGAATTTTGGGGTTCACCCTCCTTTGACTTTGGATTGCGGGCTTGTAATCCTCCTCCATTAAGATTTTGTGGGTACAAAACTTGGGATAGATCCCCTTAATGTCGGATAACTTCCACGCAATTGCCCCTTTGTGATCCTTTAGAACATCGATGTAACACCCCCAAATTTATACAACTCAATACAGCGGAAGACTCGTTGGTGTTACGGGATAGCACATTACTCACATCATAGACAACGCATAAAAATCGCGTCGTTTAATATAAATCATTTCCATTCATAAACATCAAAGTTACATCGGTCCCAAGTCATTACATTTCATATAAAGTTTTACAAAATATTTGAATGGAAAATATTGTTTAAGTGCGGGCCATGAATTCTTGTCGTCTTCCCGAGAATTACCTTCAAGTACCTAAGATAAAACATGTTAAAAGAAAAGGTCAGCGATAACGCCGAGTGAATTCATAGAGTTTAATAAATTCCATCATTATAACTTTGGTATAAAATTAGTACCAAAAATCAATTCGTACAAATCATTGTAATAGGCCGTAAAATAGCCAAAAATCATTTTATACAAATCTTTGTAATAGGCCATGAAATAGCCAAAGTCATTTTATACAAATCCTTATCGAAAATCTTAATATAGGCATTTGCCTTAAAAATTATTATACGAGCCAATGTCGTAAAAACGTCATACAATACGTCATATGACGTTGTATGAAAACAAAACCGTTATATGAATATGGTTATGAAAACCAAAACACAAACATAATATCAATAGTATGACCCAGTATTGCTAGTCAGGCAATACATAGTAATTCGAAGCGTCTAATAGTATTTCGGTGATTTGGATTATTATAAGCCGCATGACATTGTTACCTTACTAAACCAAAACGGGTAGCTAACCCGATACCAATTTTTCCCATCTAAAGTAGCGTGTCGTCACAAAGGTCACGCTATGGAAATCTTCTCATACATAAATTCGCTTACCAATCAATGTGGCACGACGGGGATCAACCGTCAAGGCGCGAACTGGGGTGATCGTCCCCAAATAGTACTATTAAATGCATAAGCGTCTACCAAATCCCGGTAGTTCACAATTCATGCTAATGGGACTTTTAGTGACATAACCTAACTATAATAATCCATTTTTATTTCATCTATCGGGTCCTTTAATCATTTATCGGGTCATACAATCGGGTCATTCAATCATTCGGGTCCAAAATCAATAACCAAACAATCGGGACAAATGGTGTCGTATTTTATAAAAACTAACAAGTTATCTCCCTCGCGGGTTTATAAAACATTTATAAAAACATTTAAAAGAGTGCGAGGCTATGAACTCACGTTGATGTGGGAAAGCGGGTTATCGGCGATTCGGATGTACGGTACGTGCTTCAATCACGGAAACCTAGACAAATAATAATCGGTCTTAGACGTTTGTCAAATGTCTTTATAAAAATATCAATTATGTATACATATGATGATTATATATATATGATGATCAAGTGGGTTTACATATTCTCGTTTACTCATTTTAGTGTTATATGTCGATAGCTTTTATACTAGTTTACTAGTTTTACCCATTTACGTGTCTTAAGTCCAATAAGTTTATTATAAGTTATTTAACTTATTTTAATCCATTTTGTACTTATATTATCAGTACATACACTTTCAAGTTGGGCCCAAATGGGTTAAGCCCAATAAGTTCTTTTTATGGGTGTTTATCTTATTTAGTCCAATTATTAGCCCAAGTATTAGTCCAATATGTTTACTTAGCTCGTTAATGTCCGTATGCCCTATAGTTAGGGTTTTATTGGTTTTTACTTGTTATACATGTCTATATATCAGTATATAAGTTTTGTAAAGTTTTCATTAGACGGGTCCAACCATCTAAGTTTTATTTAACAAAAACGTTAATTTTACGGCAATAGCCGAAAAAGTCGTAAAAATCATGTTTATAGTTTTATATCTTATAAAACATAACAAGTTACCATTTTTATAAAATATCCACTTATTTATCATTGTACATATTTTTATAAATAAAATTCATGAGTTAGTGGGTTTTAATTATAATTTATACTATTAAAATTTGAGTGCTTATATAATAGTATTATTCTTTAATTTCCAAAAATCTGATTTTCATCTTCACTTTCACGAAAACTGCCATATCTTGAGTTCTACATGGAGATAGAAGCTCAAATTTTTATCACATAAACTACATGATATGTGCCACATTTAACTCTTCTATAGCTACTGTTGAATCATCCTTTAAGTATTTTCTAAAAATCGTCCAAAACAGTAACCTCAGATTTATACCCTAAACTTTTTTTGATCATATCTCACTCATTACAATGATTCCATTGCATGGCCAACTCTCACATGTGTACAAGACTCATAGCTTACTGTAAATGGATTCTACTTCATCATTTTATCAGTCCATGACCTGTTTCTTTACTGTTTTATACAGCCATGTAAATTAATCAAGATTTTTAACCTTGTTTCTTATAGTTTTTCACCTTTTTAATCATGTTTATCAACAACAAATCCCCACATAACATTTTTATCATCATATAACCATCATATACATATACAATAGGAAATAAAATACATGTTTATATAATTAAAATAACAAGAAGATGAGGAGGACAATCTTTATACCACCATGATGATGTAGGTTGTGATCAAAACATGGATTTTGATGGAGAAACTTGTGCTTAGCCAACACCATCTTCAAGACCATTAATCTTTATGATCACCTTGTGGAAAATCAGCCCCAAGACACCATGAATACTCCTCCTTGGATGTTATAACTTGCACCAATCAATAGGGCTTCAAAAGGGCATCAACATGTATATGAATTACATGAGATTTTGTGGTTGATTTTGATCAAATGAGGGTGTTGTTTGTGAGATATGGGACAGCCAAAATGGAGTCAAGAGAGAGAGAGAAGTGGTTTTGCATGTGAGGGAAATGGAGTGTGTGGTTTTGGTAGCTAGTTTTTGTGGTAAGCTTAGCTTAAATAGTAAGCTTAGGACAAGTGTTGTGTTAGTGTGTTGTAACTTGACACATCATGGATGTTGGTTACATATACTTGCCGTCCCATGTGGGGGTGGGGCAAGATTTATCTTGTCTCATCCCCATTTAAATACGGGTACTCCTCGATTCTAGTTTCCTCGATTTGCGTGCCCTCGGGTCGTTTTACGGAAAACGTTTTTATAAATTATGAATCAACGACACAAAACGAATCCAATGAAAATTGTCTCATCAAAAACGGAGTTCGAAAACGTAAATACGTAATCCTAGGGTTTCCGGTTTTGTCGTAAAGGACGTTAAAATAAAATCGTAAATTCTAATCTCTTCTCGTAAATTTGTGAGTTTATGAACCAACACAAATTTAAAACTCCAAAATAATATTCACGGATAAATTTATTTTCTGAAATGTCGGACTGTCACCAAAGACGGTGTATGTAAACGTAAGCACGTAACGTTGAATCCTCCGGTTTAGACGTAGTCGATGCTACTTCAAGACGTAAATCCAAATTTCTTCCCAAAAATATGTGAGTTCATATTGTAACATTAAAATAATATTTTCAAATAAATATTGAGAATAAAATATCAATCATAAATTGACGGATTGTCACAGCATTTACCCCTAAACAGTATCTTTGTCCTCAAAGATCATCTTACCTTACTACTCGCTTCTTATAGAGTTAAAGCCATGTGGGTATTTCCTCCACATTCGGTCCTTTCTCACAAGTGCAATTCATTATAATACGCGAGTTTCATCAAACATAACTACGGGAATAAGATCAGGCTTAATGTTGACTTACTTTCTCTATCCATGATGTTCACGGGTTTTTGATTAATGCAACTTTTCGCCGATCTAAGCTCTACTAAGAATAATCAGATTCTCACTTGATAGATATTCCATCAAGTTCGATATACGAAACATAATTTACGCAGTCCTTGAAGTCCTAGGGTAGATCCAGCTTATATGCCTCTCAAACCAATCTTTTGCATTATCCCAATGGTCCCATACAACGGGGACTTATATCCCATGATTTGTCAGATCATGAATTCATTTTTCCAAGGTTAAAACTTTTGGCATAACTTCGCTACCCATCTGGCACTTCAAATCCACATTTCATATTCACATAACCTCTTGCCCACTATCGGCGGTTAATAATCAAATCCTAATTTCAACAATCATTTCAGATCTCGCGGGTCGGGTATTTTGCAAGGATAGGTTCGCCATCATAGGAAACCTTATACTTAAGAGACATGTCCAACTCACAATGGGTGTATGTCGGGTGTCTTCATCTCAACTCCTGCTTATAGATGCTCTAATTTCTAAATCTTAACAAGATTCGATCTCGATCCTAATACGATGATTATCAATGATAATCTTTCCAAAGGAAAATGATTATATGGTCTATTACCAAAGGTTAATCATTCAAACATAAAACATCACTTAAATTACTTTGTATCGTTACTTTACCTCGTCCCTTCGATTTGGGGTGGTATATAGTACTCTCATCAAGGTTCGTTCTCAATGATTTCTGAGCAAATCTCTAGAAATTCGATGCGAAGCGAGGATCTTGATAAAGATGTTCGATACAGGCACATTATGTTTACATAATTCTTTTGCATTTACCATTCACGGGAATGATATTAGCAGATTTGGTCAGTCTGTCGATGATGACCCAAATCGAATCAAATTCAGATGATGACCTTTGCAATAGCTAGACGTTTACTAATTTATGAGGCGATGCCTGCCTTCATAATTCGTCATTAGTACAACTTCTTCAGACAAAGATACTTTTAGTCGTAAATGACATAAATAGAATACTTATACTTACAAATTCCAACATAAATACATCTCACAATCTCCATATTTAGGCAACCACAAGTGGCCTTTAAAACATTTAACGCTATTGGCTTCTCAATTTTTAATGGTTCACATTAGACGCGAACCCCTTTTATTATCTATATTATCCTCTTTATAAGCATCGGCTATATTTTAAATTGTTCGGCAATTTATTTTGCACGTTCATTATTAAGAAATATATCTTAATTGGTTCTTTATCCTTTTTATATAATATGTCAGTATCTATATTCACCTCTCATGATGATATAATTATCATGTCCATAATTTACTCAGGTATTCTTTCTATATTATGCGTCAGTAATCACGTTCACTTTCCTGATGAAATAAATATCATAACCGTATTTATTCAAAATTCTTTCTTCATATCTTCTATGTTTTAGTTTCGTCTTAACTACTATTTTTATCAATTTTTCTCAATCCGGCGTCTAAAGCGTCGATAATTATTATATGTAAATTAACAATAATTATTTAATTTTTATGAAGCGTAGTCGTTAAAAGTTTAAATTTCTTAGTTCGACCAATTATATAAAATGTTCAAAATAAATTTGGATTTAATTAACAAGATTTTTGTTGATTTATCGAAAATATTTAATAAGATTCGTAAATGTTCGAAAAACCTTTGTTTATACTTTGGTCAAAGTTTTCTTAGTTTGAAAAGAAAAAATTGTCGTTTTAAGTTTTCAGGTTATGGTATAAATGGTTTTACTCAGTCCTTCTTAAGTTATCTTGAGGTATACACAAACATTTACCCCTAAACAGAAGTTTAGTTAAATGGTTTGTGTATAAGGGAATAATCCCTTTAAAAATCCTTTGTTAAAACATTTGTCAAAACATATTTCCATTTCTTTTTGGTAAAATCCAAAGTCTTAAAAGGGCTCTTAATTTTTGAAGAGTCTATATGCATACATCTTACCATTATTAATCCAACGGTCATTTTATGTAAAGGATTAAGTCTTAAGTCTTATGTTAAATATTTAAGGTACATGTTTTCATTGTTCGGCCAATTCAGGGCAATCTATAAATAACTATTAACTCATTCTTATTCTTATAAACAAACAAATAATCCTTAATGATCACAATCATGAATTTATCAAATTACAGCCTACACACGTGATTCACCAAATTTATGAATGCTACATGTGTATTAGTCAATCCAAACGACATTACGTGAAACTCAAAATGTTCATTACAAGTACCGGATGTAGTGATTGGAATACTTAATCTTCTTCGTGGACGCGAAGTTGATAATAACCATGCCGTGGATCAAATCTTTAAAACATACGCTAGAACCTTGTAAATGATCGAACAAATCTTCCATTTCGAGTTATGGATATTGTTTTCAATTGTCAATTTACTCAGTCACAATAATCTATAAATATAAGGAATGATAACACCATAGCTCTTCAGGATGACAGGCTTGGTATAATAAAATCTTTCTCCGACAACTCTCTCAGTTGTACGGAAATTCCTTTAATTCAGATGGTGCTGGCGTACAGTGCACAAGCCACAGGTGCAACACCGGAAATATAATCAATATCAATTTCAACTTGCTTTAGTGGCGAAAGTCTAGGTAATTTATCAACAAATACTTACTAAAGTTTCAGATAACATAAACATCTTTTAGTATATTCATATTAGGTTCCTTCTAGATTATAATATCTATAACTAGTTCACAACCATTCACGGTATAATTTTAAATCTAAATGCAGGATATGGTCATCCGTCGAGAATTATTTAGATCACTTTGGATAATCAACATCTTATCTTTTCGGGAAATTCTACTCGAGTTCCCATCAATTAAGACAATGTCGTCATGTCATAATCAATCAACCCATTCTACTGGCACTATCAACCTTCCAGTTTCATTGTTGTTGACAAGATGTGAACTTCTCAAAAGTCTAGTAATAATTCATAATCCTTCACAAATTCAAGGATATGTGGAGACACAACTACCATTAAAGAGTAAGGTCAGCGCATAATCTACGCGATAGGATTTCAAATCAGATACAGACGAAAACATTTAACGAATATGAATATATCCCATGTTTTCATAATTTGAGTACGCATTCGAAAGCTCCTCGGATCGTTGCCCAGGTCATTCAAATGAAATCAAATCATAAGAAATGATAAGAATGTCAATACATCCAATCGGGTATCAACACTCGGTAATCAGATACTTTCCTAAGAATTTCACTACGGGAGAATTGGACAACAAAGAATTGTCATTTGTCAAATAAGACAATTTCCACAAATGAGTAAATTCGACTCAGAAGAATAGATGCTACAGGCACATATGTAGGTGTCCCTAACACTATGTCCTTATTTTTCACTTCTTGCAGATCTCATTAAAATTTAATCTTTCACAATCCTCAATTAAAATGTAGTGTTTATTAATTAGTTTTATGGTGACTACTAATCAGCCTTGCATGGTGATAGGTGTGTAAACACCCATCCTTTTACCACTTAATTCTGGCTAAAACAAGACCAAAACACGTATTTAATATCATTTGTTTGGAATTATGCGTGGTTTTTGTGTTTATTGTGATTTCAGAGATAACCGGATGAATATTAAAGAAAACATGGGATTGCACGGGTTTTATCAAGGAAAAAGACTCAGGATAAAGTCTATTGTCCAAGATATGCAAAAGATTTGAAGTCACTGGTCCTATTAGAAGATTTATCGAAGAAAAGGACCAAAGACGGAAGATTTTACATAAGTCAAAGAAACTCAAGTCTATTTAACGAAGAAATTAAAAGACGAGTTGGATTTAATCGACGACAAATCCCGAATCAGAATCGAAAATGTCAACTTTTTTGAAAAGACGAGAAGACAAGAAGAAAGGGAGAAAGCCCACTCACCAACCAACCACTAGGAGTATAAATAGATTCCTCCTTCACATTTTAGGGAGTTAGTTCATTTTTCCTTTTTCCAGTTCTTAGGTTCGGTTCATCACAAACACCATTAGGGTGTTTGGTGATTTTCATATTTTTCTTTCAATCTTGTAACTCTTAATCTTACTCTTGTTATTTTTACATTAATCAATCAATTCCATCTTTTCATTCATCTTGATCTTCATCATCTTCTAGTGTAAGTTCTTAAGTTTTTTTTTATTTTATTTTGATTCAAGTTTGATTTTAAAAAGTTGTTGATTTCGTGTTTTTATTGGTGGGATTTGTTTCTTATGGTATGTTAATGATTATTGGTTAGTTTGGTAAAACCTTTTTGAGTATTGGAGTCGATTTGGATTTAAAACCGTGACCCCCTGTTTTGCTGTTACTGTTACTGTTCTTGATTCCCAGAACTTTCCGAACAAAGCCAATATTCCGAATAGGTGAGTTTCCCATTTCCCTTACTCGGAATATTTTGAATATTCCGAACAGTATTGATTTTCCGCATAGCCAAGTTTATTTTTTCCTTATTCGGAATATCTCATATATTCCGAATAGCCCAGTTTTTCCGAATAGCATCATCTTTCCGCATAAACCAATTTTTCCGAATAGCATGTTTTTTCCGCATAAGCCATACTTTCCGCATAGAGGTTTATTTTCCGCATAGGGCCACTTTTTCCGCATAAGATATTTTTCCGCATAGCAATATTTTCCGAATAAGCCAAAGTTTCCGCATAGGGGTTTTTATTCCGTATAGTCATTATTCCGCATAGACCATCTTCTCCATTTATTCCGAATAGCACTAGTTTTCAGTAAGGATCTTTACAGCTTTATCATTTAATTGCTTTTGATTTACTGTTTCTGGCTTTAATCTTTATTTACTTCATTTATTTAGAATAGAAAACCAAATCCACTTTTTGTCACCAAGAACAAATCTTTTCACTTTAAACTGAGATCAATTCGAGAGGATTCCGAGAATTCGAACTTTTTCACCACACTAAAACGCTTGTATCAAATGGCGCCGCTGCCGGGAGACGATCAAACCATTTCTCGGCATGATGCGATAAAGTATGTGGGAAGAGTTGTAGGCGAAGTACATCCATTGTGGCCCCAGGCAACTTCATGCTTTGGGTGATTGTAATGAACTTGTCGAGGTGTTTGTTGGCATCATCATCAGGCAATCCTCTAAATGGGTTTGTTTGTCCTTGCTGAATCATGTGGTGCTTCAACGAAAACTCAGGAGCGTTGATTTGCATCGGCGCAATCGGTCCTCCTCGTCCAAACATTGTTGGTTGACAAAGTTCCTCCATGGTCCGAAGATCGGGCTGTGGAAGAGCATTGTTGTTGTTATTATTATTATTGAGGTGCGGTGGCATGTTGTTATTGTTAACACCTGCCATATCTAAATCTTCTTGAGGCTCGGGCTCTTGATAATTAGAAGATCTAGTACGCATACACCTGAAAATGCAAAAGAAAACAAAACCAAACACAAAGACAATATATATACACAAGAAAGATAAAATCTTTTTGGATTTTTGAAATTTTTAATTTTTATGGTTTTTTATCAATTTTTAATTTTTGATGATTTTTTTTTTTTTTGGATTTTTTTTTTGCAAGAAAAATAACGCTCACAAGTGAACGGATCCCAAAAAGCAACGTGTCTCTCACAAAAAACTGTTGATCTTTACGAAAAGAGCCGGCAGCGGCGCCATTTGATAACTAGGTTTTTACCTAATTAAAAAGATTCGTTGTACCAACCTCTTCGAATTGAAAAACTTTATGTTCAATGTGTGACTCAGTTGAACTTTTGTGGAACAAAGATGTGTCGTTGTAGTTTTGAAAATAAAAGGTGCAAAACAATTAAAGTAAAGGTGCAATTAAAATAAATCTAAGTCTAATTAAAATAAATGGTGCAAGTAATTAAAGTGCGACTAAAACTAAAGGGCAATAAAGTAAATAACGCAAACTTAAATCTAACTAAGGCAAACTTATAACGCAACTAAACTAAATCTTAGACTAAGGTAAATAAACTTAAAGTGCGAGTAAGGAAAAAGGCGAGAAAAATAAAGCTTAAAATGAAAAGGCAGAAAACTAAAAACTAAGATTTCCCTATCCGGAATAAACTCCTATTCGGAATAAATGCTATTCGGAATAACTGTCATTCGGAAAGATAGCCCTATTCGGAATATTTGTCTACTCGGAATATTAGACCCTATGCGGAATAATCCCCTATTCGGAATAGTTGTCCCTATTCGGAATAAAGAGCCTATTCGGAAAGATCTTCTATGCGGAAAAATCCTCCTATGCGGAAAGCCAAGTCTATGCGGAAAAATCACCCCTATTCGGAATACAGGATATTCCGAATAGCAATTTCTTCAAATCCCCTATGCGGAATAATTAAATATTCTGAATAAGCAACTTCTACAAAACTGTTACGCGGAATAAATCCTCTGTTCGGAATAAGAAATATTCCGTATAGAGCTCGCTAAAATAGACCTATTCGGAATGTTGCTGGGGACGAATCTGGCAAGAACAGAAAAGAGATCCGAAGAACAAGGAAAGTGAAAATAGCACGGATATAACAAAAACTAAGCTAAAATAAACACAAGATCAAATCAAACAAGCTAATAAACAACTATTAAGCATAAACAATCGATCCAATTTAATCAAACTCACAAAACTAAATCAAAATAATCAAAACCCACTTAAATAAATCAACAAAATCAAGATCATAAACATAAACAATAACAATCAAAGAATAAGAAAGGAAGAATGAGAATAACAAGAAAAGATAAAGCTTGACAATAATTAAAAAGGAAAACTTACTTGAATTAAATGGTAATTAAGGTGCAAGACAAGGTAATTAAATGGACAAGTATTTAAATGTGCATAAAATAAAGGTGGAAGAACTAGTTTGTCAATCTAGCCAACAAGAGGAAAATGAAAATGATCTAATCTATATATAAGGGAGATTAAGGCTTGATTAGGAAGCTTCCTTAATTGCATGCTTAGTCCCTCCTTCTTTAATCTTCTTTTAATTGCACCATTAGTCCTTTTCTTCTAATCTTTCTTTTAAATTTGGACTTTAAGGACTTGTGGCTCGGGATATCTTTTGAACTCGTCTTTAATTTCTTCAGTAAAATAAACTTGAGTTTCTCGACTTTTGATAAACTTCCGTCTTTTGACTTATTCTTCGATAAATCTTCAGAATTGGTCTTGGACTTCCGTTCTTTTTCCACTTTTGACTTCTCGACTCCGTCTTTCATCTTTTTCTTCAATAAAAGCCGTGAATGCCCGTGAATTCCCGTGTTTTCTCCACTTTTCACAATTTCGTCCTAAATTACAACAAAAACACAAACCACGCATAATTCCGACATAAAAGACATAAAATACACGTTTTGGTCCGGTTATTATTGTAATTAAGTGGTAGAAAAGATGGGTGTTTACACACCTATCAAATATTCCGAATAGGTGAGTTTCCCATTTCCCTTACTCGGAATATTTTGAATATTCCGAACAGTATTGATTTTCCGCATAGCCAAGTTTATTTTTTCCTTATTCGGAATATCTCATATATTCCGAATAGCCCAGTTTTTCCGAATAGCATTATCTTTCCGCATAAACCAGTTTTTCCGAATAGCATGTTTTTTCCGCATAAGCCATACTTTCCGCATAGAGGTTTATTTTCCGCATAGGGCCACTTTTTCCGCATAAGATATTTTTCCGCATAGCAATATTTTCCGAATATTTCGGATTCACCATGGGTTAGTCCAATCCATTGTGTGCCCAAGAAGGGCGGAATAACCGTTGTTCCCAATGAACACAACGAATTGATTCCCACTCGTCTCGTTACTGGGTGGAGAGTTTGTATAGACTACCGCAAACTCAATGATGCCACGAGAAAGGATCATTTCCCTCTACCTTTTATGGACCAAATGCTTGAACGCTTAGCAGGAAATGAATATTACTGCTTTCTTGATGGTTTCTCGGGTTATTTTCAAATACCCATCGATCCCCAAGATCAAGAGAAGACTACATTCACTTGTCCCTATGGCACTTTTGCTTACAAAAGAATGCCTTTTGGCTTATGTAATGCGCCTGGGACTTTCCAAAGGTGTATGTTAGCTATCTTCCATGACATGGTTGAACATACCATGGAAGTCTTCATGGATGATTTCTCGGTCTTCGGGGATTCATTCTCTTCTTGCCTTGCCAATTTAGAACGCATGCTTAAGCGGTGCGAAGACACTCGCCTTGTTCTAAATTGGGAAAAATGCCATTTTATGGTAAAAGAAGGCATCGTGCTGGGACATGAGATTTCGAAAGCCGGTCTTGAAGTAGACCGTGCTAAAGTCGATGTTATCGCCAAGTTGCCTCCACCTTCAACCGTGAAGGGTGTGAGAAGTTTTCTGGGTCATGCGGGCTTCTACCGTCGATTCATCAAAGATTTTTCTCAAATCGCTCGCCCGATGACCCACCTCTTGGAAAAATATACTCCTTTTATCTTTTCCAAAGAGTGTCTTGAAGCCTTCAACTCGCTTAAGGATAAGCTAACTAAGGCACCCGTCTTGGTCACCCCTAATTGGGAGCTTCCCTTTGAGTTGATGTGCGATGCTAGTGATTTTGCTATTGGTGCGGTTCTGGGACAAAGAGTGAATAAACACTTCCAACCAATCCATTACGCTAGCAAGACAATGACGGGGGCACAATTGCATTATACGACAACCGAAAAAGAGCTTTTAGCTGTTGTCTATGCTTTTGAAAAATTCCGCCCCTATCTTGTCCTTTCCACCACCATCGTGTATACCGATCATTCTGCGTTGAAGTACTTGTTGACAAAGCAAGATTCCAAACCAAGACTTCTTCGCTAGGTTTTGCTGCTCCAGGAATTTAAAATCGAAATTCGCGATAAAAAAGGAGCAGAAAACCTAGCCGCGGACCATCTTAGCAGACTTGAGGATCCTTACCAAGGGGATCATCCGAACAAAGAAATCAATGATTCTTTTCCCTTGGAGACCTTAATGTCTATAAATTCGAAGCCGAATGAAACCCCGTGGTTTTCGGACTTTGCAAACTACTTGGCGGGTGGAATTCTCAAGGAAGGGTTGACGTCTCAACAAAAGATAAAATTCTTCACCGACATCAAGACTTACTTTTGGGACGACCCTTACCTATTCAAACAATGTGCCGACCTGATTATCCGCCGATGTGTTGACGGACCGGCAGCGTCTGAAATCCTTGATGCTTGCCACAAAGGACCCACCGGTGGTCACTTTGGTCCCAACTACACCGCCAAAAAAGTGTTTGATTCGGGATTTTATTGGCCCTCCATTTATCGTGATGCTCACGATATGGTTAAAAAATGTGATGTTTGCCAAAAGCAAGGCAAAATCACACATAAAGACGAGATGCCTCAGAATTTCATTCAAGAGTGTGAAATTTTTGATGTTTGAGGTATCGACTTTATGGGGCCATTCCCTTCTTCTAAAGGAAACAAATACATCCTTGTATCCATTGACTACGTTTCAAAGTGGGTTGAAGCCAAAGATTTACCTACTAATGACGCAAGGGTGGTTTGTAACTTTTTGAAAGCTCTTTTCGCTAGATTCGGTGTGCCTCGCGCCATTATTAGTGATCGTGGGACTCATTTCTGCAATGACCAATTTGCTAGAGTCATGTCTAAGTACGGTGTAAACCATCGTCTTTCCACAGCCTACCACCCACAAACTAATGGCCAGGCTGAAATATCCAACCGAGGACTAAAGCGAATTCTGGAAAGAACCGTGGGAGAGCATCGTGCCGCATGGGCTGATAAACTCGATGATGCTTTGTGGGCTTTCCGTACTGCTTACAAGACCCCAATCGGCTGTACGCCTTATCGTCTTGTGTACGGGAAAGCGTGCCACCTCCCCATTGAGTTGGAGCACAAGGCTTATTGGGCCTTGAAGTGGGCTAATTTTGATATAAACAAAGCCGGTGACCTACGCAAGATCCAACTCAATGAGCTGAATGAACTTCGGAATGAGGCTTATGAAAATTCTTTGATCTATAAGGAAAGAACTAAGCTCATTCACGACTCCAAGATCAAAAACCGAGAGTTCCATGTTGGAGACAAAGTCTTACCTTTTAACTCTCGGTTGAAAATCTTTTCGGGCAAGCTCAAATCTCGTTGGTCCGGCCCATTCACCATCGCCCAAATTTTTCCATATGGTACTCTCGAGCTCGCTCAACCTAATGGACCGAATTTTAAGGTGAATGGCCAACGAGTGAAGTTGTACTTTGGTGAGGACACCTCTCACGAGGTGATTCCATCCCTCACCACGTTCCCCATGAACTGAATTTGGGTCGAGTCAGGCTCGTGAATCGGTTATCAAAAACAAGCGCTCCTCGGGAGGCAGCCCGAGTATCTATCCCTTTAACCCCCTAAGTATAGGGGAGGACCTATTTTGGTCGTTTGTGTTTGTGTGGTGATGTGTTTACAGGGATAACTGCAATCTTGGAAATCCTTGAAGAACCGTGCTCCCGTGTTATCCGAAATCCGGTTCTATCTCTCAACTATCGTGATTCAATTTTCTTCATACTCACATTTGAAATTGATCACTTTAGTCGTCTCTTCCTTAACTCGAGTTAACCAACGTGCACAATGTCATAAGTGTAGGGGAGACTTCTCCCACATGCTTAAACATTGAGGACAATGTTTATCTTAAGTGTAGGGGAGACTTCTATTGAAGTTTTAAGTGGACTTTTCTATGAAAATGCCTTCATTTAACCGGAAAATCATCTTTTTCAACATTTTTCAAATTTTTAATTAACTTTGGCCATTTAGTCGTAATTTTTAAATTTTTATCGTTGCTTTCATATGTATATATCCCGCAATAAAATCAAAAATATTAATAAAGTGGTGTAGCTAGTTTAGAAATCTTTGATCTATTAGGCCCGTTGCGTTTATTTTGATTCAACCCGAATAGACTTATTCAAGTTTATTCTAGCTAGTATCCTTAACCATATATACCTTAATTGGTTTATTAGGCTAAGTATCCACGAGTCTCATTACTTGAGATTTTAAATTGTGAAGGACGAGAAATGATAGAGTCAATTATAAGTCGGTATTCTTGCGCAAGCTCACTTGGTGTAATTATTTGCCTATTCTCCCATCACTTGCTAATAATTTATCTGCAATAAGTAAGGTCTTACGATTTGAAAAGTTACTTAGCTTCTAGCCCAAGATCGTTTAAAAGTTGCTCGGTAATGATAAGAGTTCATAGCCAAGGCATAACTTATGAAGCGGGGCGCGAAGATTGGCGAGTCCGAAAAGGCCCTAACAAGGCATGAGGATTCAATTTTATTGCTGAAGATCCAAAGTGATGTGAAAAGCATTGTTCCCAAAATCAATATGAAGGATCAAGACTCACGACAAAAAGCAATCAACTCCCATAAAGATCATGGAGAAGTCTATCCGAAAAGACCCTAACAAGGTATGAGGATAAATAGATCCAAGTCCGAAAAGGAGGCGGATCGTTGTATCTCAAAATCCCAATTAGAGATTGAAGAAATAATCATGAAGTCGTGGTCAACAAAGTTGGAGTACCCCTCAAAAGTCTCCAAGTGAAGAAACTCTATTATGATGAAAAGACCATTATCTCAAGAACGTCTCTCGAAGATATGAAGTATGAAGTACATGCCAAATATCGGCCCGAGAAAGGTCTCAAATCGTGAACTGAGTTATGCCAAGATATGAACTTTTTGATATCCCGAGAAGCAGTTTTAAGAGATTTTGTCCTTTAGCTAACTATTGATCAAATCGTCCTACTTTGCTTTCAGCCTAAATAAACTATCGAAATAAGTCCAAAAATGCATCTTCATGATCATTCTAAGACAAAAATAAAATATAAGAGATACACCTAGGAATAAGGGAGTTTAAGCATTTAATTAAGCCATGTGTGTAAGTGTTTGATTTACTAACTTATAATAATAATGATCTCGTTTTTAAGCTTAGTTTGGGGAACGTGAAACTTGAGGGTGATAAATCTTCGCAACACCAAAGCCCTAATGTAAGTCCTTGATTTCTTTACAAGTTATTTCCATCCTTTTGTTTATTTTAAAGTTTTAAGTTCTCTTAGTATTTTAATTGTTGTTTAGTAGAAATTAAATAAGGGCAAGGTTAATTGATTATGAGAAAAATGTAAAATTGCTTTATCACTAAGCATTGCATGAGGGCATGGCAATGGTTAAGTGTAGGGGATTTGATAGGTGTGTAAACACCCATCCTTTTACCACTTAATTCTGGCTAAAACAAGACCAAAACACGTATTTAATATCATTTGTTTGGAATTATGCGTGGTTTTTGTGTTTATTGTGATTTCAGAGCTAACTGGATGAATATTAAAGAAAACATGGGATTGCACGGGTTTTATCAAGGAAAAAGACTCAGGATAAAGTCTATTGTCCAAGAGATGCAAAAGATTTGAAGTCACTGGGCCTATTCGAAGATTTATCGAAGAAAAGGACTAAAGACGGAAGATTTACATAAGTCAAAGAAACTCAAGTCTATTTAACGAAGAAATTAAAAGACGAGTTGGATTTAATCGACGACAAATCCCGAATCAGAATCGAAAACGTCAACTTTTCTGAAAAGACGAGAAGACAAGAAGAAAGGGAGAAAGCCCACTCACCAACCAACCACTAGGAGTATAAATAGATTCCTCCTTCACATTTTAGGGAGTTAGTTCATTTTTCCTTTTTCCAGTTCTTAGGTTCGGTTCATCACAAACACCATTAGGGTGTTTGGTGATTTTCATCTTTTTCTTTCAATCTTGTAACTCTTAATCATTACTCTTGTTATTTTTACATTAATCAATCAATTCCATCTTTTCATTCATCTTGATCTTCATCATCTTCTAGTGCAAGTTCTTAAGTTTTTTTTTATTTTATTTTGATACAAGTTTGATTTTAAAAAGTTGTTGATTTAGTGTTTTTATTGGTGGGATTTGTTTCTTATGGTATGTTAATTATTATTGGTTAGTTTGGTAAAACCTTTTTGAGTATTGGAGTCGATTTGGATTTAAAACCGTGTCCCCCTGTTTTGATGTTACTGTTACTGTTCTTGATTCCCAGAACTTTCCGAACAAAGCCAATATTCCGAATAGGTGAGTTTCCCATTTCCCTTACTCGGAATATTTTGAATATTCCGAACAGTATTGATTTTCCGCATAGCCAAGTTTATTTTTTCCTTATTCGGAATATCTCATATATTCCGAATAGCCCAGTTTTTCCGAATAGCATCATCTTTCCGCATAAACCAGTTTTTCCGAATAGCATGTTTTTTCCGCATAAGCCATACTTTCCGCATAGAGGTTTATTTTCCGCATAGGGCCACTTTTTCCGCATAAGATATTTTTCCGCATAGCAATATTTTCCGAATAAGCCAAAGTTTCCGCATAGGGGTTTTAATTCCGTATAGTCATTATTCCGCATAGACCATCTTCTCCATTTATTCCGAATAGCACTAGTTTTCAGTAAGGATCTTTACAGCTTTATCATTTAATTGCTTTTGATTTACTGTTTCTGGCTTTAATCTTTATTTACTTCATTTATTTAGAATAGAAAACCAAATCCAATTTTTGTCACCAAGAACAAATCTTTTCACTTTAAACTGAGATCAATTCGAGAGGATTCCGAGAATTCGAACTTTTTCACCACACTAAAACGCTTGTATCAAATGGCGCCGCTGCCGGCTCTTCTCGTTAAGATCAAAAGTTTTTTGTGAGAACTTGGATTTTGGGATCCGTTCCCCGTGAACGTTAATTTTTCACAAAAATTTTCAAAAACACTAAAAAATATAAAATTTTCAAAAATCCTAAAAAGTAAAAAAAACCATAAAAAAAAAAAACCAAAAATATTTTTGTATTGTTTTTGCCTTGTTAGTTCTTTTGCAGGTGTATGCGCACTCGATCCACGTCTTATCAAGAGCCCGAGCCTCTCGATCACTTAGACATGGCCGGTGTACCACCTCCAAACAATAATAACAACAACAACCCGCCTTTCAACAACATGAACAATAACAACAACAATGAGCCCCTTCCGGATAATCGCCCGATGATTGAACTGCTGCAAGCTCATGTCGATGGAAACACTGATCCGATTGTTATACCAGCAATTGCAGCCAACAATTTCGAGCTTAAATCAGGCTTTATCCAGATGGTCTCCGCTCAACCATTCTTGGGACGAACCATTGATGATCCACACGACCACATCAAGAGATTTCTACAACTCACCAACACGGTCAAGTTCAATGGGGTTCCACAAGAAGTTATAAGGTTACAACTAATTCCCTTTTCTTTAGAGGGACAAGCCCGGCATTGGCTTGCTAAGGAACCGCCACAGAGTATTCTCTCGTGGACGGATTTGGAAACTAAGTTTATCAATTACTTTTTTCCACCCTCTCGTACTACCGCTTTGCGGAATGAGATCATAAATTTTGAACAAAAGTACGATGAGTCGTTCAGTGAATCTTGGGATCGTTTCAAAGATCTTTTAAGAAAATGCCCACAACATGGTTTTACCAAAGTACATCAAATTAATACTTTTTACAATGGTTTAAGCATGAGTGACCAAGATTCACTGAATAGTGCCTCAGGGGGTAATCTATTGGCTAAGACTTCCAATGCTGCTTGGGACATCATTGAGAATAAGTCTCGTGTGCAAACCAAGAGTATTCGGACCAATGTTGCTAGTGCTAGCACTAATGACAGCGACAAGCGACTTGACAAAATTACTACGCTTCTTGAATCACTTGTCACCCACACCGTCAGCAACAACAACAGCAACAACGCCAAAAACGCTCAAGTGAACGCTGTCAGCCAACCTTGTGAAATATGTGGTGGTCCTCACTCTTACACAACTTGTACCGCCACCCAAGATTACCCTGCTGAGAATGTGAATGCGGCATATGGCACCTATCCTCAACCTGCTTATCAAGCTAGACCCCAAGGTGACCGTAACTTGCTTAGCTACCGCAGCAACAACTATCTTTCACCACCTGGTTTCCCTCCTGCCAACCCAAACCAACAACAAAACCTTAATCGCCCTCCTCAACAACAACAACAACCTCGACAACCATACATCCCACCTCACAAGCAGCAACAACCACCTCAACGAAACAACCAAGTCTACCAACAACCTGCTTACCAACCACCTGCATACAATGCTCCTCCCAACCAACCCACCGCTCTTCACCAAGAAGTGGAAACTTATATGAGAACTAACGATGCGATAGTGGGAAATCTTCAGAGAGAGGTGCTCAACCTGAAAGCAGACTTGGTCAAGCAAGGAAACGATTTGAGAGCAGACATAAGAAACATGTTGGATAGCCAAACTAATGATCTGAGGAACATGATGGCTAGTTTCTTCCAAAGTAGTCAACCCTCTTCTTCGGGTACTCTTCCGAGTAACACCGTTGCAAATCCAAGAGGGGAGATGAAAGCAATCACCACTCGAAGTGGTAAAGGTACCAAGGAACCCGAGCTTCCTATACCTCCACCGGTGATTGTGACTAAGGAGAACGAGTCACCTGCTCATATTCCTCCTTCTTCTCCTTGCCCAATTTCTCCACCTCTCCCTTCTACCCCTCCTCCACCCGTGGTTGTGAGTGATCCTATTCCCCTAAAGCCTTCCTCTTCTTCCAATATACCTTATCCATCTAGGTTGAGGAAAGAGAAGCAAAAGAGCAAGGATGATATTCAGGTTTCGAACTTCCTTAAAATGTTCAAACAATTGAATTTCAATATCTCCTTCGCTGAGGCTCTCGCTCACATGCCCAAGTATGCAAAAATGTTTAAAGATCTTCTGAGCGACAAGGAAAAGCTCCTCAATATTGCCAACACCCAACTTAATGAGAATTGCTCTGCAGTGCTCTTAAGGAAATTGCCAACTAAGCTTGGTGATCCGGGTCGTTTTCTTATCCCTTGCAATTTCCCGGGAGTAGAGAATTGCATGGCCCTAGCCGATCTAGGTGCCAGTATTAATCTTATGCCTCTAAGTGTTTGGAAGCAATTATCTCTCCCAGAGCTTGTCCCCACCAAAATGACTTTGGAATTGGCCAACCGTACGGTTGCTTATCCAGTGGGGATAGCCGAAGACGTCATTGTAGGAGTCGACAAATTCACCTTCCCTGCTGATTTTGTTGTCGTCGACTACGAGATGGACCCCCGTGTGCCACTAATTGTTGGTCGTCCATTCTTGAGGACCGGTCGCACTCTCATCGATGTTGAAGCTGGTGAGCTTATCATGAGAGTGGGTGACGATAAAGTAGTCTTCAACATGGGAAAGCTTTCTAAACAGCCTTATTCTTACGAGAGTGTTAATTGTATTGACGTTCTTGATGAGGCTTGTGAAGAACACTTCAAGGATGCTTGTAAAAACATTCCTATCTCTCTTCCCAATGTTGAGACCGTATCCTCTATCGACTCATCACTATCTCTATTTGGAGAAAGTGATTTCCTTTGGAAAGACTTGGAAGCCACCTTGGAAGATGTGCAGCAAGACAATGACGATTCTACTGCCAATTGGGATGAAGATCTCAGTTTCATTGCAAACCTCCTCAGAGAAGACAATCCTTCCCCTCCATCTCCCACTGTTATTGCTATCGAGACTCCGACTTCGAATACGCCTCCCGTCGACAATCCTCCGGATTTGGAACTTAAGGAGTTGCCACCCCATCTTGAGTATGTATTCCTCGAAGAAGAGAAGAAGTCGCCAGTCATCATTGCTAAGGATTTGAAGGATGAAGAGAAAGCCCGACGTGTCGCCGTGTTGAAAGATCATAAGAAGGCTATTGCTTGGAAGATTTCGGATATTCGTGGAATTGATCCTCACTTCTGCACACACAAAATTCTCATGGAGGACGACTTTAAGCCCACAATTCAGAGCCAACGAAGGGTGAATCCAAAAATCCATGAAGTCATCAAAACAGAGGTTCTTAAACTTCTTGATGCGGGTATGATTTACCCTATTTCGGATTCACCATGGGTTAGTCCAATCCATTGTGTGCCCAAGAAGGGCAGAATAACCGTTGTTCCCAATGAACACAACGAATTGATTCCCACTCGTCTCGTTACTGGGTGGAGAGTTTGTATAGACTACCGCAAACTCAATGATGCCACGAGAAAGGATCATTTCCCTATACCTTTTATGGACCAAATGCTTGAACGCTTAGCAGGAAATGAATATTACTGCTTTCTTGATGGTTTCTCGGGTTATTTTCAAATACCCATCGATCCCCAAGATCAAGAGAAGACTACATTCACTTGTCCCTATGGCACTTTTGCTTACAAAAGAATGCCTTTTGGCTTATGTAATGCGCCTGGGACTTTCCAAAGGTGTATGTTAGCTATCTTCCATGACATGGTTGAACATACCATGGAAGTCTTCATGGATGATTTCTCGGTCTTCGGGGATTCATTCTCTTCTTGCCTTGCCAATTTAGAACGCATGCTTAAGCGGTGCGAGGACTCGCCTTGTTCTGAATTGGGAAAAATGCCATTTTATGGTAAAAGAAGGCATCGTGCTGGGACATAAGATTTCGAAAGCCAGTCTTGAAGTAGACCGTTCTAAAGTCGATGTTATCGCCAAGTTGCCTCCACCTTCAACCGTGAAGGGTGTGAGAAGTTTTCTGGGTCATGCGGGCTTCTACCGTCGATTCATCAAAGATTTTTCTCAAATCGCTCGCCCGATGACCCACCTCTTGGAAAAAGATACTCCTTTTATCTTTTCCAAAGAGTGTCTTGAAGCCTTCAACTCGCTTAAGGATAAGCTAACTAAGGCACCCGTCTTGGTCACCCCTAATTGGGAGCTTCCCTTTGAGTTGATGTGCGATGCTAGTGATTTTGCTATTGGTGCGGTTCTGGGACAAAGAGTGAATAAACACTTCCAACCAATCCATTACGCTAGCAAGACAATGACGGGGGCACAATTGCATTATACGACAACCGAAAACGAGCTTTTAGCTGTTGTCTATGCTTTTGAAAAATTCCGCCCCTATCTTTTCCTTTCCACCACCATCGTGTATACCGATCATTCTGCGTTGAAGTACTTGTTGACAAAGAAAGATTCCAAACCAAGACTTCTTCGCTGGGTTTTGCTGCTCCAGGAATTTAAAATCGAAATTCGCGATAAAAAAGGAGCAGAAAACCTAGCCGCGGACCATCTTAGCAGACTTGAGGATCCTTATCAAGGGGATCATCCGAACAAAGAAATCAATGATTCTTTTCCCTTGGAGACCTTAATGTCTATAAATTCGAAGCCGAATGAAACCCCGTGGTTTGCGGACTTTGCAAACTACTTGGCGGGTGGAATTCTCAAGGAAGGGTTGACGTCTCAACAAAATAAAAAGTTCTTCACCGACATCAAGACTTACTTTTGGGACGACCCTTACCTATTCAAACAATGTGCCGACCTGATTATCCGCCGATGTGTTGACGGACCGGCAGCGTCTGAAATCCTTGATGCTTGCCACAAAGGACCCACCGGTGGTCACTTTGGTCCCAACTACACCGCCAAAAAAGTGTTTGATTCGGGATTTTATTGGCCCTCCATTTATCGTGATGCTCACGATATGGTTAAAAAATGTGATGTTTGCCAAAAGCAAGGCAAATCACACATAAAGACGAGATGCCTCAGAATTTCATTCAAGAGTGTGAAATTTTTGATGTTTGGGGTATCGACTTTATGGGGCCATTCCCTTCTTCTAAAGGAAACAAATACATCCTTGTAGTCGTTGACTACGTTTCAAAGTGGGTTGAAGCCAAAGCTTTACCTACTAATGACGCAAGGGTGGTTTGTAACTTTTTGAAAGCTCTTTTCGCTAGATTCGGTGTGCCTCGCGCTATTATTAGTGATCGTGGGACTCATTTCTGCAATGACCAATTTGCTAGAGTCATGGCTAAGTACGGTGTAAACCATCGTCTTTCCACAGCCTACCACCCACAAACTAATGGCCAGGCTGAAATATCCAACCGAGGACTAAAGCGAATTCTGGAAAGAACCGTGGGAGAGCATCATGCCGCATGGGCTGATAAACTCGATGATGCTTTGTGGGCTTTCCGTACTGCTTACAAGACCCCAATCGGCTGTACGCCTTATCGTCTTGTGTACGGGAAAGCGTGCCACCGCCCCATTGAGTTGGAGCACAAGGCTTACTGGGCCTTGAAGTGGGCTAATTTTGATATAAACAAAGCCGGTGACCTACGCAAGATCCAACTCAATGAGCTGAATGAACTTCGGAATGAGGCTTATGAAAATTCTTTTATCTATAAGGAAAGAACTAAGCTCATTCCCGACTCCAAGATCAAAAACCGAGAGTTCCATGTTGGAGACAAAGTCTTACTTTTTAACTCTCGGTTGAAAATCTTTTCGGGCAAGCTCAAATCTCGTTGGTCCGGCCCATTCACCATCGCCCAAATTTTTCCATATGGTACTCTCAAGCTCGCTCAACCTAATGGACCGAATTTTAAGGTGAATGGCCAACGAGTGAAGTTGTACTTTGGTGAGGACACCTCTCACGAGGTGATTCCATCCCTCACCATGTTCCCCATGAACTGAATTTGGGTCGAGTCAGGCTCGTGACTCGGTTATCAAAAACAACCGCTCCTCGGGAGGCAGCCCGAGTATCTATCCCTTTAACCCCCTAAGTGTAGGGGAGGACCTATTTTGGTCGTTTGTGTTTGTGTGGTGATGTGTTTACAGGGATAACTGCAATCTTGGAAATCCTTGAAGAACCGTGCTCCCGTGTTATCCGAAATCCGGTTCTATCTCTCAACTATCGTGATTCAATTTTCTTCATACTCACATTTGAAATTGATCACTTTAGTCGTCTCTTCCTTAACTCGAGTTAACCGACGTGCACAATATCATAAGTGTAGGGGAGACTTCTCCCACATGCTTAAACATTGAGGATAATGTTTATCTTAAGTGTAGGGGAGACTTCTATCGAAGTTTTAAGTGGACTTTTCCATCAAAATGCCTTCATTTAACCGGAAAATCATCTTTTTCAACATTTTTCAAATTTTTAATTAACTTTGGCCATTTAGTCGTAATTTTTAAATTTTTATCGTTGCTTTCATATGTATATATCCCGCAATAAAATCAAAAATATTAATAAAGTGGTGTAGCTAGTTTAGAAATCTTTGATCTATTAGGCCCGTTGTGTTTATTTTGACTCAACCCGAATAGACTTATTCAAGTTTATTCTAGCTAGTATCCTTAACCATATATACCTTAATTGGTTTATTAGGCTAAGTATCCACGAGTCTCATTACTTGAGATTTTAAATTGTGGAGGACGAGAAATGATAGAGTCAATTATAAGTCGGTATTCTTGCGCAAGCTCACTTGGTGTAATTATTTGCCTATTCTCCCATCACTTGCTAATAATTTATCTGCAATAAGTAAGGTCTTACGATTTGAAAAGTTACTTAGCTTCTAGCCCAAGATCGTTTAAAAGTTGCTCGGTAATGATAAGAGTTCATAGCCAAGGCATAACTTATGAAGCGGGGCGCGAAGATTGGCGAGTCCGAAAAGGCCCTAACAAGGCATGAGGATTCAGTTTTATTGCTGAAGATCCAAAGTGATGTGAAAAGCATTGTTCCCAAAATCAATATGAAGGATCAAGACTCACGACGAAAAGCAATCAACTCCCATAAAGATCATGGAGAAGTCTATCCGAAAAGACCCTAACAAGGTATGAGGATAAATAGATCCAAGTCCGAAAAGGAGGCGGATCGTTATATCTCAAAATCCCAATTAGAGATTGAAGAAATAATCACGAAGTCGTGGTCAACAAAGTTGGAGTACCCCTCAAAAGTCTCCAAGTGAAGAAACTCTATTATGATGAAAAGACCATTATCTCAAGAACGTCTCTCGAAGATATGAAGTATGAAGTACATGCCAAATATCGGCCCGAGAAAGGTCTCAAATCGTGAACCGAGTTATGCCAAGATATGAACTTTTTGATATCCCGAGAAGCAGTTTTAAGAGATTTTGTCCTTTAGCTAACTATTGATCAAATCGTCCTACTTTGCTTTCAGCCTAAATAAACTATCGAAATAAGTCCAAAAATGCATCATCATGATCATTCTAAGACAAAAATAAAATATAAGAGATACACCTAGGAATAAGGGAGTTTAAGCATTTAATTAAGCCATGTGTGTAAGTGTTTGATTTACTAACTTATAATAACAATGATCTCGTTTTTAAGCTTAGTTTGGGGAACGTGAAACTTGAGGGTGATAAATCTTCGCAACACCAAAGCCCTAATGTAAGTCCTTGATTTCTTTACAAGTTATTTCCATCCTTTTGTTTATTTTAAAGTTTTAAGTTCTCTTAGTATTTTAATTGTTGTTTAGTAGAAATTAAATAAGGGCAAGGTTAATTGATTATGAGAAAAATGTAAAATTGCTTTATCACTAAGCATTGCATGAGGGCATGGCAATGGTTAAGTGTAGGGGATTTGATAGGTGTATAAACACCCATCCTTTTACCACTTAATTTTGGCTAAAACAAGACCAAAACACGTATTTAATATCATTTGTTTGGAATTATGCGTGGTTTTTGTGTTTATTGTGATTTCAGAGCTAACCGGATGAATATTAAAGAAAACATGGGATTGCACGGGTTTTATCAAGGAAAAAGACTCAGGATAAAGTCTATTGTCCAAGAGATGCAAAAGATTTGAAGTCACTGGGCCTATTCGAAGATTTATCGAAGAAAAGGACCAAAGACGGAAGATTTACATAAGTCAAAGAAACTCAAGTCTATTTAACGAAGAAATTAAAAGACGAGTTGGATTTAATCGACGACAAATCCCGAATCAGAATCAAAAACGTCAACTTTTCTGAAAAGACGAGAAGACAAGAAGAAAGGGAGAAAGCCCACTCACCAACCAACCACTAGGAGTATAAATAGATTCCTCCTTCACATTTTAGGGAGTTAGTTCATTTTTCCTTTTTCCAGTTCTTAGGTTCGGTTCATCACAAACACCATTAGGGTGTTTGGTGATTTTCATCTTTTTCTTTCAATCTTGTAACTCTTAATCATTACTCTTGTTATTTTTACATTAATCAATCAATTCCATCTTTTCATTCATCTTGATCTTCATCATCTTCTAGTGCAAGTTCTTAAGTTTTTTTTTTATTTTATTTTGATTCAAGTTTGATTTTAAAAAGTTGTTGATTTAGTGTTTTTATTGGTGGGATTTGTTTCTTATGGTATGTTAATGATTATTGGTTAGTTTGATAAAACCTTTTTGAGTATTGGAGTCGATTTGGATTTAAAACCGTGACCCCCTGTTTTGCTGTTACTGTTACTGTTCTTGATTCCCAGAACTTTCCGAACAAAGCCAATATTCCGAATAGGTGAGTTTCCCATTTCCCTTACTCGGAATATTTTGAATATTCCGAACAGTATTGATTTTCCGCATAGCCAAGTTTATTTTTTCCTTATTCGGAATATCTCATATATTCCGAATAGCCCAGTTTTTCCGAATAGCATCATCTTTCCGCATAAACCAGTTTTTCCGAATAGCATGTTTTTTCCGCATAAGCCATACTTTCCGCATAGAGGTTTATTTTCCGCATAGGGCCACTTTTTCCGCATAAGATATTTTTCCGCATAGCAATATTTTCCGAATAAGCCAAAGTTTCCGCATAGGGGTTTTTATTCCGTATAGTCATTATTCCGCATAGACCATCTTCTCCATTTATTCCGAATAGCACTAGTTTTCAGTAAGGATCTTTACAGCTTTATCATTTAATTGCTTTTGATTTACTGTTTCTGGCTTTAATCTTTATTTACTTCATTTATTTAGAATAGAAAACCAAATCCACTTTTTCTCACCAAGAACAAATCTTTTCACTTTAAACTGAGATCAATTCGAGAGGATTCCGAGAATTCGAACTTTTTCACCACACTAAAACGCTTGTATCACATGGTCCATTCTAAATTGTATGTAGGCGCGCAACTATATACAATTTCAAGATTAACGATGCAATACTCAGTTCGTCAAAATTTTATCATCATGTTTATAATAAAAACATTTTCATGCTTAATTCTTAAATAAGAATCAAAAATAATTTTACAAAGATTTTCTTTGTTATTGAAATAATTAGGTTTCCAAAGTGTTTTACAAACAACTTCATTTCAATAACAATCACTTATAAATCTCACTATGAACAATCCTTATAGTGATGAAAATTCAATTTTCTCAAAGGATACCGTTTTAACTTTTATAAAAACAATGTGTGATCTGCAGAAAAGTGATGAAGGCTTGTTCACCAAGAATTAACTACGATATGGTAGGAAATGATCTTAGCCAATTAATCACGAGGTTCATGATCTCGATGGCACTCAAAAGAATAATCCACAACGTAACTCAAATCAAGATGAGTACTTATTCAATGGTTGCATCACTAATGCGAACATTAGGATGAAGTAAGAAAAGATAGATAACATCGATACATGTAGAATTTAGCAATTAAAGGTAGTCTTTTCATTAATCACAAACAAGTCAAATTGTACCGTAACACATTACGTGTCACTATGTCATACAATTCTCAGAACTCATCCTACCAACTGATATCTCATTTAAGTTAGGGATTTTTAAAAGATACCACAATGAATACTAATCTACAAGAGTCATTAGGTGTCCCACCTGTCCCGGAAGATCCATCGGTCCCAATTCAGAAGAAGATTTCTTCAATTTATTTGTTGGACACTGGGCATCCTCATCAGTGGACAATAGCCTAGGAACAACCCTTAATACGAACTAACAATCATTTAAAACCTTATAATTCAATCACATGACTTAATAATTTCCTCTTATCAATCTCATATTCCATACAAGTTAAATTTTTACTTTATTCAAGTTTCAACCAATTTTATACTCAATTTGATATCCTACCTCATTTCCCAATACTTACAACCTTATTCTTCGGCCTTGTAAAGGCAATACAATCTCAATATGAATCAATACTTAATTTCCAATCCTATTAGCTCTTACAACAACAATTATCAAATGAGTCATTAATATGAAATGACTTGATCATTCAACTAGACTTCTTGGAAAGGTATTAGTGACATGAGGCTTTTGGGTAATGGTTCCAATAACAGCCTCAAATGCAACATTCACCCTTTCGATTTCAATTTAAGAATTGGGTGACAACGAATCTGATGACATCTTTCTAGATGAAAACGTTTTGTCAAACTCCACTCTATAAGGAAAGATCGTCATGACATCGATATCAGATTTAATCTCGCCAATTCTTTTTCAATATCACAATCAACTACTATCTACATTTCTACGAATATCAACCATTTGTTGGGATCATAAATATCCACAACTTGGTTTAGATCTAGGATAGCTAGAATTCCTACGAGAATAGCTTCGATTAATTTACTAGGGGATTTAGGGTTACTTGTGACAATCTACGTCATATAAATACCTTGTATAAATATCAAGATAATCATCAAACAATCATGTAGTAAAATTACATCATATATATATAATCCAAGTTATATATATATATTAAAATAACACTTCTCAGTCTTGGCCTTGTCGGTAACTCGGGAATTCTTCGGCACCGTTATAGTCAAAAGATTTTTAGTCATTTTTAGAAAAATGTTTATAGTTAAAAGATTTTGAAATGTTTTATTCAAAACCTTGGTTTTAAAAATCTTTCGTTCTCTATAACGAGAGCTCTGATACCAAACTGTAACACCCCCAAATTTATACAACTCAATACAGCGGAAGACTCGTTGGTGTTACGGGATAGCACATTACTCACATCATAGACAACGCATAAAAATCTCGTCGTTTAATAATAAATCATTCCATTCATAAACATCAAAGTTACATCGGTCCCAAGTCATTACATTTCATATAAAGTTTTACAAAATATTTGAATGGAAAATATTGTTTAAGTGCGGGCCATGAATTCTTGTCGTCTTCCCGAGAATTACCTTCAAGTACCTGAGATAAAACATGTTAAAAGAAAAGGTCATCGATAACGCCAAGTGAATTCATAGAGTTTAATAAATTCCATCATTATAACTTTGGTATAAAATTAGTACCAAAAATCAATTCGTACAAATCATTGTAATAGGCCGTAAAATAGCCAAAAATCATTTTATACAAATCTTTGTAATAGGCCATGAAATAGCCAAAGTCATTTTATACAAATCCTTATCGAAAATCTTAATATAGGCATTTGCTTTAAAAATTATTATACGAGCCAATGTCGTAAAAACGTCATACAATACGTCATATGACGTTGTATGAAAACAAAAACCGTTATATGAATATGGTTATGAAAACCAAAACACAAACATAATATCAATAGTATGACCCAGTATTGCTAGTCAGGCAATACATCGTAATTCGAAGCGTCTAATAGTATTTCGGTGATTTGGATTATTATAAGCCGCATGACATTGTTACCTTACTAAACCAAAACGGGTAGCTAACCCGATACCAATTTTGCCCATATAAAGTAGTGTGTCGTCACAAAGGTTACGCTATGGAAATCTTCTCATACATAAATTCGCTTACCAATCAATGTGGCACGACGGGGATCAACCGTCAAGGCGCGAACTGGGGTGATCGTCCCCAAATAGTACTATTAAATGCATAAGCGTCTACCAAATCCCGGTAGTTCACAATTCATGCTAATGGGACTTTTAGTGACATAACCTAACTTTAATAATCCATTTTTATTTCATCTATCAGGTCCTTTAATCATTTATCGGGTCATACAATCGGGTCATTCAATCATTCGGGTCCAAAATCAATAACCAAACAATCGGGACAAATGGTGTCCTATTTTATAAAAACTAACATGTTATCTCCCTCGCGGGTTTATAAAACATTTATAAAAACATTTAAAAGAGTGCGAGGCTATGAACTCACGTTGATGTGGGAAAGCGGGTTATCGGTGATTCGGATGTACGGTACGTGCTTCAATCACGGAAACCTAGACAAATAATAATCGGTCTTAGACGTTTGTCAAATGTCTTTATAAAAATATCAATTATGTATACATATGATGATTATATATATGATGATCAAGTGGGTTTACATATTCTCGTTTACTCATTTTAGTGTTATATGTCGATAGCTTTTATACTAGTTTACTAGTTTTACCCATTTACGTGTCTTAAGTCCAATAACCTTATTATAAGTTATTTAACTTATTTTAATCCATTTTGTACTTATATTATCAGTACATACACTTTCAAGTTGGGCCCAAATGGGTTAAGCCCAATAAGTTCTTTTTATGGGTGTTTATCTTATTTAGTCCAATTATTAGCCCAAGTATTAGTCCAATATGTTTACTTAGCTCGTTAATGTCCGTATGCCCTATAGTTCGGGTTTTATTGGTTTTTACTTGTTATACATGTCTATATATCAGTATATAAGTTTTGTAAAGTTTTCATTAGACGGGTCCAACCATCTAAGTTTTATTTAACAAAAACGTTAATTTTACGGCAATAGCCGAAAAAGTCATAAAAATCATGTTTATAGTTTTATATCTTATAAAACATAACAAGTTACCATTTTTATAAAATGTCCACTTATTTATCATTGTACATATTTTTATTAATAAAATTCATGAGTTAGTGGGTTTTAATTGTAATTTATACTATTAAAATTTGAGTGCTTATATAATAGTATTATTCTTTAATTTCCAAAAATCTGATTTTCATCTTCACTTTCACCAAAACTGCCATATCTTGAGTTCTACATGGAGATAAAAGCTCAAATTTTTATCACATAAACTAAATGATATGTGCTACATTTAGCTCTTCTATAGCTACTGTTGAATCATCCTTTAAGTATTTTCTAAAAATCGTCCAAAACAGTAACCTCAGATTTATACCCTAAACTTGTTTTGATCATATCTCACTCATTACAATGAGTCCATTGCATGGCCAACTCTCACATGTGTACAAGACTCATAGCTTACTGTAAATGGATTCTACTTCATCATTTTATCAGTCCATGAACTGTTTCTTTACTGTTTTATACAGCCATGTAAATTAATCAAGATTTTTAACCTTGTTTCTTATAGTTTTTCACCTTTTTAATCATGTTTATCAACAACAAATCCCCACATAACATTTTAATCATCATATAACCATCATATACATATACAATAGGAAATAAAATACATGTTTACATAATTAAAATAACAAGAATATGAGGAGGACAATCTTTATACCACCATGATGATGTAGGTTGTGATCAAAACATGGATTTTGATGGAGAAACTTGTGCTTAGCCAACACCATCTTCAAGACCATTAATCTTTATGATCACCTTGTGGAAAATCAGCCCTAAGACACCATGAATACTCCTCCTTGGATGTTATAACTTGCACCAATCAATAGGGCTTCAAAAGGGCATCAACATGTATATGAATAACATGAGATTTTGTGGTTGATTTTGATCAAATGAGGGTGTTGTTTGTGAGATATGGGACGGCCAAAATGGAGTCAAGAGAGAGAGAGAAGTGGTTTTGCATGTGAGGGAAATGGAGTGTGTGGTTTTGGTAGCTAGTTTTTGTGGTAAGCTTAGCTTAGATAGTAAGCTTAGGACAAGTGTTGTGTTAGTGTGTTGTAACTTGACACATCATGGATGTTGGTTACATATACTTGCCGTCCCATGTGGGGGTGGGGCAAGATTTATCTTGTCTCATCCCCATTTAAATACGGGTACTCCTCGATTCTAGTTTCCTCGATTTGCGTGCCCTCGGGTCGTTTTACGGAAAACATTTTTATAAATTTTGAATCAACGGCACAAGACGAATCCAATAAAAATTGTCTCATCAAAAACGGAGTTCGAAAACGTAAATACGTAATCCTAGGGTTTCCGGTTTAGTCGTAAAGGACGTTAAAATAAAATCGTAAGTTCTAATCTCTTCTCGTAAATTTGTGAGTTTATGAACCAACACAAATTTAAAACTCCAAAATAATATTCACGAATAAATTTATTTTCTGAAATGTCGGACTGTCACCAAAGACGGTGTATGTAAACGTAAGCACGTAACGTTGAATCCTCCGGTTTAGACGTAGTCGATGCTACTTCAAGACGTAAATCCAAATTTCTTCCCAAAAATATGTGAGTTCATATTGTAACATTAAAATAATATTTTCAAATAAATATTGAGAATAAAATATCAATCATAAATTGACGGATTGTCACAATCGACAAGTGCGGTTTTTTCATCATTCGAAAGTTCCTTCGCAATAATAACCGGCAACTTGTCGCCCTCCTCCAAACAGACATATTTGAGATGAGGAGGTAAATCTTTCAACTCGAGGATAGGTGGTTCCTCAAGTGAAGATTTGTGCTCGATACTCATAACCTCCTCGGGTGGAGGAAATGGGAAATCGTTAAGGAAATCCTTGATAATCGAGAAGTCCTCATCGTTGTCGAAGTCTTCATTACAAGTACGTGGAACATTGAATTCTTCCAACGTAAAACCAACACCTTTAAATGGAGTGAAGGTTGGTGTCGAATTATCAAGAATTGGATCTAACATAGTGGGATTGCCACTAGTTTCTTTAGCACCAAAACCTAGAACTTCTTGTGAAAATTCCTCGCAAACCACGTCGATCATATCAACGAGGTTTATGGTTGCAACGGAATAAACATGAGAAATTTGAGAGTTTTGAGTTGCGTTTATAACAAGTTCCTCGTCGTTGAAACGTAAGGTGATCTTTCTAGCATGAACATCGATCAAAGCCATAGACGTATCTAAAAACGAACGACCTAAAATGAGAGGAACTTGAGGATCCATGGGGATATAAACAACGATAAAGTCTACGGGATAGTAGAACTTCCCCACTTTCACAAAAACGTCTTCCGCCAAACCACATGCGGGAATCGTGGAATGGTCGGCCAACTCGATAGACATTAGTGAAGGAGTAAGATTAGGAAGATTGGGCGACTTGAAGATTGCAAGTGGCATCAAGTTAATGCTAGCACCAAGATCGGCCAAGGCGAAGCATTCCTCCATATCTTGGATTGCACATGGAATCAAGAATTTACCGGGATCACCGACTTTTTGAGGTATGCGATTAAGATAAACCGATGAACAACTAGACAATTGGTGCAATTTCTTCTTGTTGTTCAACATACTCTTAAAGTTAGCGGCAAATCGAGGCATCATGACCAAAGCATCGGCGAAACTCACATTAAAGTGCAAATCACGAAACATTTTCATAAAAAGCTCAAATTGGTAATTGTCGCGCTCTTGATGTTTCTCCTTCCTATGTCTCAATGGATAGGGCAAAGGTGGTGTGGGTTGAGGCATAGTAGGCATAGCCTTTGGAATCTCGGGTTCCAATGTTGGTAATGGGTCAACCGTAGGTGTGGAATGAGCGGTACTTCGTGGGATTTGGACATGCTCCTTTTGGACCATCACCTCGGGTTCTTCCTCAATTGCTTCCTCCGTAGGAGCAATTAGTTGAGGAGTCGGTTCCTTAAGTGTCTTACCACTACGTGTGGTAAGCACTTTCATCTCACCCTTAGGGTTGGATACGGTGTTGCTAGGAATACTACTCGAAGACGGTTTACACATTATTGCCTCAAACATAGACGAGATTTTATCTTCAAAATTGGATTGCCTTAAAACGGCCTCGGTTTTCCTTTTCTCGGCCTTAATCATCTCTTGTTTAATCTCATGTTGCCCTTGTTCCATTTTTTTCTGGTTTTGTTGTAACCTTGTGACATTTCCTTCCATCTTGTTGGTGTGGATTTTAAGTTCATTAGCTAACTCATTTTTCAACTCTTTCTTCAAGTCGTTCTTAAACTCGGATCTTAGGCTAATGACTTCTGTTTGAATGTTTTCAAACCTAGCATCATTCCCATTAGCGTATTCAACAAATTCATTTGGAAGATCCTTCAAAGTTTGCAAACCCTTGTTGTTGTTTTGAAAATCATTTTGATTCTTGTTTGAAACTTGATTATTAGCCCCTTGATTACCATAATTTCCCTTGTTGAAATTGTTTTTGAAACCAACTTGATTGTTGCGATAGTTGTTGTTAGCATTTTGATTTAAACCAAAACCCGGTGGAGTCAATTGATTAGAGCGGGAAACTTGACCTTTTTGGTTGTAATTTCCCGTGGCCGCGAAGGCACTCGAAGTGTTACCACCGTTGGTAATGCACTCGGAGAAATCATGACCTCCACCACCATACATGCAAGAAACCTCAACCGCTTTAGCCGTAGCGGGAGCACTTTGTTCACCAACTTTAAACTCAATCAAAAGTCCTTTTAGCTTATCAAAAATCTTGTTTTCCAAGTTCACCTCAATTTGGCAAGCATCGATGGTAGTAGACAAAGAAGGTGAAGCCGAAGACGAAGCCTTACAAATACTAGACGTGCTACGAGGACTATACACCTTAGATCTATTCTCAATTATCACCAAAGCTTCCTCAACCGTTTTACACAAAAAATTACCACCCGCGGCGGCATTCAAATAATCCCTTTCATGATCATTAAGTCCATTGTAAAACGTGTCAATTTGATGCAAGTCGGAAAAACCGTGATGAGGACATTCATGTAACATTTCCTTAAACCTATTCCAAGCCGTTGAAAAACTTTCATTAAACTCTTGTGAAAACTTTGAAATCTCGTTTTTCAAGTGCGTAGTCTTAGAGGGCGGAAAAAATTGGTTCACAAACTTAGACACGAGATCCTTCCACGTCAATATAGAATTGGGTGGCTCTTTCTCTAACCAAATTTTAGCGGGCCCCGCTAAGGAATACGGAAAAAGCATCATCTTAATCGAGTCATTCGAGACATCCTTAAACTTGCAAGTGGCGGTAAGACGATTGAATTGGCGGATATGGTTGTGTGGATTGTCCTTTTCATCACCACGGAATTTGTTGTTTTGGATCATCGACAACAAACCCGTTTTCACCTCAAAATTCTCCGCAAGGATAGCGAGAATCACAATAGTCTCTCCATAACCCTCGGTGGGTGCTTGAAGTAACTCCATCATAGTTCGATTCGCCATGGTTGGTGCTTCTCTTACAATGGGTTCGTCAATAGGAGACTCCTCACTAGAAAGATTTGGAGTGGGAGTTTTGTTCTTTCGTTTACGTGCACGTCTTGCTTGATTACGAGTTAGCATAAACGTCACGTACAACGAGGGGACGAGCAAAGAAGATTCTTTTTGGTTTTTTATATTTTTCAATTTTTTTGTGGTTTTTGATTGTATTAACCTTTTTGGATTTTGGTGAATGTATTAAGTAGACAAAATCTACAAATCTCCTCCTTAATCAAATCTCTCGATTAAAGAAGCCTCAAGGAATGAAAACGATCACGTGAAGTGAACGCCTTCGATGACTTTAGAACGTTGGTGGAACACCAAAACGTTCAAGAGGGTTTAATCAATGGAAACCAAGAAAATATATATGATACTTAGTAATACTTTGGGCGGCAAAACCCTCGATTAGCTCTCAAAATCAAATACTCACAAGCAAGCGGGGAAACGAGGCGGCGCGAAGCACATACGAGCCTTTTTCCTTAGGATATATTTTATAATATCCACCTTATACCCACCTTGTAGTTTGTATTTTCAAGATTGAGCTTCACGAAAGTATTTATCTATTTTTGCCTTTTTCTTTGGTTTGAGATTCGAATACAATGATTGGGTAATGACCTCCCAAGTCAAGGTTGTGATTTCTCTCGTATTTGGAGTACTTGTGAATTTATTGTTCTACGTATACACTATAGTAATAGTATTCACACAAAAACTGAAAACCGATAATACGTATTAGTAGAGTGCTACTAATACAAATACTATTTATGGTTAGTATATAAAAACAATAATTCCAAATCAAAACACAACACGCCTCCCCGGCAGCAGCGCTAAAATGATAGTTGTGGTTTTACTACTCTTTAGGAAAAGAGAGCAAATAGGGTAAGTAATGAATACGACGATTTAGGAAAACCGTGTATTAATGACCCTAAAATGAGTTTGTTCTCAAGGAGGCTAGTGTGTTATGTGTGTAATGACTTGGATTAATTTGTGATTATACTTGTGAGAAAGAAAAGTAGAAATGAGATTATAAGAGAATGACGGTTACGAAGACGGATTAACTAAGTCGAAAAAGGTGTACACGTTAAACCGTAAAAAGCACTAAATTTAAAATTTTACCCTAAAAATTCCTAAAAATTACCAAAATTCCACAATAATATTCTAAGAGTTTACAAAAAATCCAAACTTACCAAAACCTTTTAATAAATTAGATAATGACTTTTTAATGCTAATTAAAGCCCTAAAAATCAAAATTAATTATTAAAAAGTCCCAAACAAGATTTTAAAGTTTGTAAACCTCAAAAATACCATAATTAAGCTAAAAAGTATTTTTCAAAATTTTAAAACCACTAAAAACTATTTTTAAACATTTAAAAACTACTAAAATCAATTAAAACTTAAATTAATTCTAGAAAATGATTAAAAGACTCTAAAAATATTTGGAAAGTTGCAAAATTCCTAATTAAGTGTTTAGAACCTAGGAAAAATATAAAAACTTAGAAAATCAAACTTTTAATTTTTAACAATAAAATAATATTAAAATATTATTAAAAATCCAAAAATCATAAAGAATTCTAAAAACTTACAAACTAGCTTAATTTAACCTAAATAACACAGAAATGAAAGTGAAACTACCTAAATACCCTTAATGGGCCTAGAAAATGGGCTAAACCCAAAACAGTCCACTATTGGGCCAAATTTGGGCCCAATAATAAAAAGTGTTCAAAATAAGCCCAAAAAGCACTGGTTGACTCAAAATTTGATTTTAAACAACTTTTTCCAAAGGCTCAAAAGCTGAAAGTGTGAAATAAGCTAGCTTATACCAAACAGCTTATTTTTAATGGGCTTTTTGGCCCGTTAAGCTATAAGCCAATGCCATAAGCTGAAATTAAACACACAAGCTTCTTTTGTCCAAAATAAGACTTCTGCAAAACGAAATTTGAAATAAGCCCAAAGAATAAGCCTGAAAATGCAATAAGCAATCTACAGAAAATGACAAAATAGTCGTTTTTGAGTTCTAGGCCACCCAAAGTGCTGATTCAAGTTTCTATAGATTTTAAATGACTTAATTAAGCAAAATCAACACAGAGTTTTCAAATAAGCTGACTCAATAAGCTGGAAAAAGCAAATAAGCACTTACGTAAAAGTCAAATAAGTTGGTTTTCTAGCAAAAAGTCAAAGTCAAAGTCTAATAAGCTCTAGTCTACTCAAATGGGTCAAATAATGAAGACCTATCACAAAAAATAAGTTGTTGCAAGTCTGGATAAGCTAAAATAGCTTATTGATAAGCTGAGTACAAGTTTACACTAGCAGGGGCTAGTTTTGGGTGTTGAGCAGTGGGAACTTTTCCCACTGCCTGACTATTAGACTTTTTTGTCTTTAGTGAATTTTTTTTGGATTCAGATTACACAAAGACACACAAATGATCTTTGGATCATAAGGAGTCAATAACAATCAAAAATTCACAAACACAATCACCCAATTTGCACAGATTAATCAATAAAGCACCAGATGTTGCACAGACATGAACAAATAAGCAGAACAGGTTCAATAAGCAATTTTAGCATAATTCAGCCAGCCAAATTCAACCAAATGCATACACAAGCTATATTAAACTCAAATAAGCAAGTCTAAACAGGTTTCATGCAATGGTTCAAAGAATTAAGCAAGATTCAAGCACCTTAAGTTACTGATGAACACAAGAACATGAAATTTTTCACTTTGCTGATGTATTTGACACACAATCCAGATTCAACACCTCAGATCTCACAAACAGGTTACAATAATGATGTTTTAACAGCTTTTAGCCCTAAGCATGCATAAACTCTAGGTTTTCCCTTAGGTCAAAATCAGTCAAACCCACAAAGATATAGCAGATTGTTTGATTTTAAGGTTTGGTTCCAAAAACTTGCAGCAAAACACTCTCAAACAAGTGTATAACAGATACCAAGCACAAATACTAACTTCTAACAACACAATACCAAGATTCAATCACAAACAGGTAGACCCAAACACCCCTTTATCTTTTCAAATCCAAATATAAACAAGAAAAAGTGAGATTTAAGACCACCCAAGCACTAATTAACACAATAACAGATTAGAACAATAGATTCAAGCAAGATCAAGCCACAAAACACACAAGAACAAAGGCAACACTCAAATATCACTAATATCCAAAATATTTTCAGATTTTGGGATTAAGGGTGTGTACCCCATGGATGTACATCCACACCCACGGATTTTGAGCTTATGTGCTAGCAAGAACAAGCACAAGCTTCCACAACAAAGCCTGCTAAGAATTAACAAAGTTAGAAGCAAGAGTATAAAAACAGAAACTTGAAAAATCCTTGATTGATGCAACTCTTGTCCTCCACACTTGATTATTCCCAAGTTATAAGCTTCACCACACCTTGATAACACAATATCAGGATGCTATGATAAGCCCTATAGCCCAAGAATTCTAAGATAGACCAAAAACTTAGCAAAATATCAAGAAAATGAAGAAAATGTGCAAACTTTTGCACACTCCTCTTTTGAAAACAGGTTTTTGATTCAAATTCAGTAAACAATAAACATAAACAAGCATAAATAAGATGGCACTTGGTCTTTCTTCAACACACTTAACACAATTTCATAAATCTGAAAATAGGATTTACAAGTGCATGAACAAGGAAAAACCAAAAGCAAACGTACAAGTGAGACCTTATGGCTTTATATATAGCCTTACATGTGAACTAAGAACAGATACAAGTGCTAAACCCTAATGCTTGAAGTCCCCAATTTGCCCTTGCAGAATTTGAACTTCTTGGCTTCATGTGACTGATTTTTGTTTGCTTGTTATAGCTGGCAAGTGAAAAGGTGATCCAAAGGCTTGTATTAAGCTTAAAAAGTAAGCTTCAATCCTAAACGTTGGATGCCTGGTGGTTTTTTGGCAGTATCCCCTTTGTGTGTAGCAGGGGAATCTCATGTGGGACAAGGGGGTGGTGAGGTGTCCAAGTTTAAGGTTGGGATGTGATTAGCAGACCCTTAATCATAATTTTGGACAAAATGGTGGCTTAATTTTGGCTTAATCACAAATACCCAATTTGTATTAAGAACACCAAGAACAGGTTTTTGATCTTGTTTTGGGTTTAAATACATGTTTGGCGCATTTTTAAACTTAATTAATATTAAGTTAAACTGGTGGGTGAGTGGGATGGTGACATGGAGGAAGGGTGGGCTGTGATTGGAGGAGAAGTGGTAGTGGGGCACGTGTCACCCCACTACTGGTCTAGGTAAGTATAATGTCTGGCCAAATAATACCCCTTGTCTTTGTAACTCTTTCCACTCAGGCTAAAACTCAAATCCCATTGTAATTAAACTTTCAATTTTCATACTTTTGCCCCAAATACTTTTCCAAAGTATTTTCAGGGGTATTTCTTGCCATTTTGTAAAACTTGAAGGGCTGATTTGGCATTTTGTTGATGGATAATGGTCTTGACTTGCATATTTGATATTTTGGAGGACTGAATTTGCCAAGTCTTGTTTGATGAGGGACCATTCTTGCTAAATGTTGAAAGTTAAGGGTCCTTTTTGTAATTTTGGGATTTTTAAAGGACCAAACTTGTAATTTCTTGTACTTTGAAGGACTTCATGATGTATTTGACTTTGTGGAGGATAATGATTGACAATTTAGCTTTGTTGAGGGGCTAAACTTGCCAATTCTTCAAAGTAGAGGGCCCTTTTTGCAATTTTGACAAACTTTAGGGACCAATCTTGTAATTATGAAGATACAAGGGTATAAAGTGTCAATTCTTCTATATTGGAGGACCCTTTTTCATAATTCTTCAAATCTTCAAGGGTAATTCTTGGGAAAGTCTTCATTAGGGCTTGGTTCATTGTGCGGCTTCGTTTCCCGTGTTCGTTTTTGTATGATTCTTGTGATCTTTTGTCATTTTCTCAATATCCGTACCTAAAATACACAAGCAACAAACACAAGAATATATATGGGTATTTTGATGATATTTAATGCATTTTAAGCCCTATTTGGACGATGAGACTATGTATAAAAGCAATCTCATTAAGCACTCTCATCAAGGTTCGTTCCCAATGACTTCTGAGCAAATCTCTAGAAATTTGATGCGAAGCGAGGATCTTGATAGAGATGATCGATACAGGCACACCTTGCTTACACAACTCCTTTAAATACAAAAGAGTCAATCTCTTCATCGAGAATCTATCATTAACGGAAATGATATTAGTAGATTTAGTCATTCTGTCGACGATGACCCAAATCGAATCAAATTCAGATGATGACCTTTGCAATAGTTAGACGTTTACTAATGTATGAAGCAATTTATGCCTTCATAATTTGCCATTAGTACAACTTCTTCAGATAACAATACATTAAATCATAAATGTCATGAATAAAATACTTATACTTACAAGATTCCAACATAACTATATCTTACAATCCTCCATATTTAGACAACCACAAGTGGCCTTTTAATCATTTAACGCCATCGGCTTCTCAATTCGAATGGTTCACATTAGCCGCGAACCCCTTTTATTATCTATATTATCCTTCTTACAAGCATTGTTTATTTTTATATTGTTCGGCAATTTATTTTGCACCTTCATTATTAAAGAACACATCCTAATTGATTCTTTATCCTTCCTATATAATGTGTCAGTAATTACGTTCACTTTCCTAGATGGAATAAATATCATGACCGTATTTATTCGGAAGTTCTTTCTTCAAATTTTCGAAGTCTTAGTTCTATCTCAACTATTGTTTTTATCAGTTTTGCTTGATCCGACATTTTAAAGCGTCGATAATTATACAAGTAATTAAATAGTAGATATTTAATTTTTTTATGAAACGTAAACGTAAAGAGTTTTTAAATTTTCTCAGTTTGTCCAATTATATAAAAATGTTCAAAATAAATTTGAATTTAATTAACACAATTTTTGTTGATTTATTAGAAATAATTAGTAAGATTCGTAAACGTTCGAAAAATCTTTGTTTATACTTTGGTCAAAGTTTTTTTAATTGAAAAGAAAAAATTGTCGTTTCAAATTTCAAGTCATGGTTTAAAAGGTTTCCTCAATCCTCTTAGGTTGTCTTGAGGTATACACAAACATTTAACCCTAAACAGGAGTTTAGTTAAATGATTTGTGTAAAGGAAATAATCCCTTAAAATCCTTTGTTAAAACATTTGTCAAAACATATTTCCATTTTCTATTAATCACACGGTCAAATAATATAAAGGATTAAGTCTTTCATCATATGTTAAATATTCAAGGTACCAATTTTCACTATTCGGCCGACTCAGGGCATTCTACAAATAACTATTAACTCATTCTTATTCTTATAAATAAACAAATGGTCCTTAATGATCATGATAGGTGTGTAAACACCCATCCTTTTACCACTTATTCTGGCTAAAACGAGACCAAAACGCGTATTTAATATCATTTGTTTGTAATTATGCGTTGTTTTTATGTTTATTGTGTTTTCAGAGCCAACCGGATGGATAATGGAGAAAACATGGGATTGCACGGGATTTATAAAAGAAAAAGACTCAAGATGAAGTCTATTGTCCAAGAGATGCAAAAGATTTGAAGTCACTGGGCCTATTCAAAGATTTATCGAAGAAAAGGACCAAAGATGGAAGATTTACAAAAGTCGAAGAAACTCAAGTCTATTAAACGAAGAAATTAAAAGACGAGTTGAATTTAATCGACGACAAATCCCGAATCAGAATCGAAAACGTCAACTTTTCTGAAAAGACGAGAAGACAAGAAGAACGGGAGAAAGCCCACTCACCAACCAAAGGGAACACCTATATAAAGGGTTCCCCTCACACACTTTGCACGAAGTTTTTAGTTTTTTTTAGTTTTTCTTTTCCCCACCTTTTTCTCCTTTTCTTTTTTGTAGCATCACCAACTCCACTAGGGTGTTTGGTGATTTTAATCTTTGTTCTTCAAATCTTATAATTTTAATCTTTGTTTTGTGATTGTTAAAACATTAATCATCAATACAAGTTCTTGTTTAATCTTTCCATTTCATCTTGTTCATCGTCATCTTTTATTTCAAGTTTTTAAGTTCTTATTTGATTGATTTGATCTTTAAAAAGTTGTTGAGTTTGTGTTTTTATGATTGGGATTTGATCTTTGTAGCTGGTAGATGATTTGTGTTTAATTTGGTAAAACCTTTTTACTTATTTAGCTTGATTTTTGATTAAAATCATCCTCCCTGTTCTTCGGGTGAAGTTTCTGTGCTTGAGTGTTCCCAGGTTCCGGATGAACAAAACTTCCGGATGAACACTGATATGAGCTAAAACTCATATCCATTTATCAACAAATAACCCTAAAACATGAAGCAAAATACCAATTTATCTTGCAAAAACAGTGTTATGTGGTATGTTTGTGTTTGTGTTCACTTGTGTAGGTAAAAGGATACATTTTCAAGCAAACAAGGAAAAATCAAGCTTAAATTGATGAAAAAGACAAAGAAGGATAAAAAGTGACAAGACTTTGAAGTACAAGGACCTATCTTGAAAAATTGCCAAAGATGAAGGATTAAAGTGTAAATATTGTAAAAAGTCAAGATCACAGTCAAACAAGGTCAACTTTCAAGTCAACTCATTCAAAGGATCAATTCTGCTCAAAGATGAAGTTGGAAGGACTAAAAGTGCCAAAGAAATGAAGTTACAAGCCTTTAAGTGCAATCTGCCAAAGTTCAAGGGTTAAATCTGCCAATGTTGGAAAGTTTTACTAGCTTAATCCATGTGATCAAGTTTTGGGCCAATAAGAAGAGAGAGAAAAGAGCACACGGATTGCCATTTAGACGCATTAATTTCCCACTAGCCGCCACTCATTAATGAACAAGATCTGAACAGTGTGATCCGTGTGACTTTGTTTCAACCATTCAGAGCATGCCACGTGTCACTTTCAAACGGCCAAATATTTCCCAGGATCGTTTTTGAGCTAGACTAAATTTCATGAAGAGTTGTAAACATCAAAAATGCTTATTTTTGAGAGACGAACACAATGGTAATCATCAATTAACAAGAAATCAACTCAAGCAGAAAGCCCCAATTCATGTTCATACTTTGAAGATCAACTTTGCAGAATTGTGCCACGTGGAGAGCTGGGATTGGTCCCAACACGTCACCAATCCCAACAAACTTCCTTCTCAAGCCTATAAATAGCAGCCTAGGTCCTCATTTGTACGTAGTAGTTAAATTTGTAAAAACACACACATTTACATTTCCTTTCATCTTTCTTCCTTTTTAGCTAAACTACTCAAGAGTTTGACACACTCTTGAGTTAGTTAGTTAGTTAGCATCCTTTCAACAACTTTGTAACCGATTTCCATTAATAAAATTTGAATTCTTCATTTCCCGCCAATTCTTATCTTCACTCTACTGTTCATACCCTGCTTCTTCTTGATACTTGTGTTGCTGCATTGAGTTTGTTATGATCATTCATTGATCATAACTGACTTTGAAGAAGAATTGTAGCTGTTTGAGTGATTTCAGTTCAAGCCTTAGCATTTTTGAAGATTTCATGCCATGATGATGATTTCTAGTTGATTTGTAGCTGTTGTTGATAGTAGATTGGTTGATCTAGTGCTAAGGTGGTGGTTAGCACTAGGATAGAGAGTTCAACACTCCTCTACTTCCCAATGGTTACTCCAAAAGGTTTTAAATGTTTCTAATTTTGGTTCCACTCAATTTGTCAACTGCTTGCTATTTTTCCTAGTGTAAATCTTGATGATGGTATGATCAAATCTGTTTAGCTTGGTTATTGATTGATTGTGTACTTGTTTGTAGCTTAATTCTTGTTTAACTGCTTTTAATTTTGGATTATGTTCTAGTCTTTACCCTAATTCAGTCAATTTTAGTCTTGTCACCTTATTTGAGTAATTGTTGTCCTCATTACTTGCTAGTAGTTCTTACACATTTCATTTTGAGTATCAAGTTTGGTTTACTATTGCTTTTCATTCAGTTTGAACTAACACTTAAAAAGTCTTTGAAAATTTCCATATATTTCAGATAAAGGAGTGTTTGGAATTAGTTGTTAATAAGATTTCAAGTATTTTTTTGGCAAGTTAAGGTTCATTTTTAGTCATTAGATGGTTACAAAGTGTTTTGAGTAAATTTCAAGTCAAATAAAAGTTCAAAAAGGCAATTGGCAAGAAAAAGTTTGGGTTGATTTTCATTCAGTTTTGCCTCTAAAAGTTGTCATTTTCATTTAGCTAGCATTAACTGATTTCTTGATGAAATTTCACCAAACCTGTTCTAATTTGTAGGTCATATCATAAAGATTCATAGTCTAAAAGCATTTTATACAGTTTCATTTCAGCTAGGAGAAATAAGCTAAAATCTGAAAGGTTGAGATAAGCAAAGTTTCTGTAAATGGAAACTGGATTTTGAGATCTTTTGATTCTATTCATTAACCAAGCAATTTTCTTTCATAAATCCACTTAGTATATGGTATTGCATGATATTTGAGAGTTTCAGCTTTTTGTCAAAAACTTTTGGTCAACGCTTGGTCAACGATAAGCCAATTTCAGCTTAATTCGAATTCCCAGCTTATTACTTGATGAAATTTGTTATAACTTGATTTCCCGTTCATCATTTGAGCTTTTTAATCAGTTTAGGCACAAAAATCAAGTTGTGCTTGTTTAAATTGTCCTAGAGCTTATTTTGAGCTTATTGTGGAGTGCTTATTTGCTTGTTTGACATTTTTAGTAAGATTCCTTTTAGAGACTTAGCTTATTTTGAATTTGAAGAGTTTTGCAATTGGTTTGAATCATTTTGGTCCAGAAATAAGCTCGAACGAGCTTATTTGTCTTAATAACCCGTTTTTGGCTTAAATAGTTTGTAAAATTGCATTTTGGTCCTTCTTGTTTCAAACAGTTTCTAAACATGGCTAAACTCACATCTTTTTAGGGTTTTCACAAGTCAGTCCTTACAGTTTGAAGTTTGTTAAAATTCAGTTAGCAAGTTTGGTAATTTTGTTACAATTTGGTTAGTTTGTTACAAGTTTTACATTTTTGATCCTTTTAGTTTGCTGATTTGCATTTTCAGTCCCTATACTTGTTAGAATTTTCATTTTAAGCATTTGTATTTCATAGAATTTACATTTTCAGTCCTTTTAGTTTTAGAATTTGCATTTTGAATCTTACTTGAATAAAAACTTGGTAATTGCACTATGTTTTACATATAAGTAGGTAATATTTTTCAGTTTTGCAAGGTTTTATTGAATTAGCAAATAGAATATCCAAAAAAAATTAACAACCAAAAACAGTTAAAAACCCAATATTGGTTGGACTTTCAATTAGCAAGAACTGAGAAAAACGAACTGCATTATACACAATTTCAAATGGTGCCGCTGCCGGTTCTTTGACTTTACGAGAGACTATCGATTGACGGTTTTCATTGGCTTTTGGGATCCGTTCACCTTGTGAACGTTATTTTTACGTATCATAAATCAAAAACAAATAAAAAAATCAAAAATATAAAAATACATAAAAACTAAAAATTAACAAAACAATTCTTTTCCTAAAGAATTGAACAAAAAAATTAAAAAACCAAAAAGCAATCTTTTTCCTAAGAGATTGCACCCAAAAATATATATTATTGGATTATCTCGTTTTTATGTACATATAGTATTTTCTCTTAAAAAACTCATTAATACAAAAATATTTTCCATATATTATTATAAGTAAATACGTATACGTATAAGAACAACCAATCTACATATTCTCCATAAGTATTGCCAAGGAAATACACCGTGTTGAGGGGCGTTCCGGTCCTTGACACGTGTATCGATCAAACAAAATAAAGCAAGAATAGATAAATACTCTCAATAAGCAACAATTCGAAGAATACGAACATTTAAGTGAATAGAAAGGCGATGTGCTATAAAATGCCATCTAAGGGTCAATAGGTACTTAAGTGCTTCGCGCCACCTAACCCCCCGTTCACTTGTAAGTATTCTAAGAAGGAAGGCTTCATTGGGGGTCTTGCACCCAAGTAGTACATACGTATATTGTTATTTTCTTGTGGATATTTAATATTGAAACTCGAAGAGGATAATCCATTTCTCTTCAAAGTCACACGAGAGCTTCTCTCTCATTCCTCGTATTGAGTTGCATGCTCACTCGCGGGCGTGCACAAATACCGATTGGTGTACAACCTCTTCCTCCAAAAAGGAAGAAAAAGAGAAAGAGTAAGACCACCACCGTCCACCAAGCCGATCACGAGAATCGTGCTTTGACTCCTCCACCAAAAGAAGCCATGGCTATTGATAATCACTCTTTGATGGAACGTATGCAAACCAATATTCATGGATATGCTAGTGCTATTAAGATTCCCGACTTTCCCGCAAATACATTTGAGCTACACACATCTATGATTACTTTGGTTTCAAAATCACCTTTCTATGGTAACAAGAATGAGGATCCTCATGATCACCTTAAGAGATTCCTTTCTCTTTGCAATACCATTAAGCACAATGGAGTTACCCATGAGGTTATTAGGTTGATGTTAGTGTCATTTTCATTAGAGGGACCCGCTAAGCATTGGTTAGACACCCAACCACCCGATAGTATCACCACATGGGATGGTTTCACCACTAAGTTTTTGAACAAGTTCTTTCCTCCACATAAGACTATGGCCTTGAGGACCTTAATTATAGGCTTTCAACAAAAACCTAGTCAATCCTTTAGTGATGCTTGGGAAGAGTATAGTGAGTTATTGAGGCGATGCCCTAACCATGGATTGGATGATGTTCACCAAATCAATACCTTCTATAATGGCCTTAAACCTCACCACCAAGATTCACTCAATGCTTCCGCGGGAGGAAATATTCTTCTTAAATCCATGCAAGAGGCCTTGGACATCATTGAGACTAAAGCAATGGTTCAAACAAACAATCAATTTGAAGAAAGGGTTCATGTTATCCAAAACAATTCTCAAACCCCTTGTGACAACCAACTCCTCAAGTTTCAACGAGAGATGTTTCAAAGGATGGATAGAGATAGTGAGAGGAATTTGAAAGTACAACAAGAAATACTTCAAGCTTTTAAGAACATGTCCTTGAACAATTCTTCAAATGATGTGAATGCCATTACCCTTTCTTGTGTAACTTGTGGAGGTCCCCATTCTTATGAACAATGTGATAAGGTGCATGGTTATCAAGGGGAATGTTATGCTTACCAAGAAGAACATCGTGAACATTTCAAGCCCAATATCAATCCAAATAACCTTTCTTACAAGTCCCAAAACTACCTTACTCCACCGGGATTCCCACCCCAACCACCCACCCAAATTCAACAAAATCCTCCTCAAATTTTACCAAGGAATCAAGGGCAAAGACCACCTTACCAAAGAAATAACTACAAGGCACACAACAATGTTCAACATCAAGGAAATACCTTTTATCCACCACAACAAGGATTTAATCAACCACTTCCTCTTTTCACCAATCAAGCATATGCTCCAATACCAAATCAAGCTTACCCTCAACTTCAAAATCAAGGATATGGGATGCAAGAGACTCAAGAGTATGTTGACAAGAAAATGCGTGAAATTGAGAAGAGAATGAATGACCAAATGAAACGTATAGCGGAGGAACAAACCAATAGGGTTTTAATGGCATTCAATTAAAGACCACAAGGGGCTTTACCTTCCAACACACAAACAAATCCAAGGGCCAATGTCAATGCCATTACAACGAGGAGTGGAACAACAACAAAGGATCCTTCACCTCCTAAACCTACTATTGTTCAACCCACTTGTGCTCCTACTTGTGACAAGCCTTCTACCTCTACTTCACCTCCTCAAAATACTCCTATTCACTCAAACACACCTTCTCAACCTCTTCATACTTCTCCTTTACCTTCCACACTTCCCAATGAAGAAGCTAACAAAGACAAATCTTCCACTACAACACCTATTCCACCTACACCAAAACCTACTCTTCCATATCCTTCAAGGTTGAAAAAGGACAAGTTAAAGAACAAGGATGACATCCAAGTCTCCAATTTCTTAAGGATGTTCAAGCAACTTAACTTCAATATATCCTTTGCCGAAGCCCTTGCTTATATGCCAAAGTTTGCTAAGATGTTCAAGGATTTGCTCTCAAACAAAGAAAAATTGGTTGATTTGCCCAACACATCCCTTAATGAAAATTGTTCCGCGGTGTTACTTAAAACCTTACCAACAAAACTTGGAGATCCGGGGCGCTTCTTGATACCTTGTAATTTTTTTGGTGTTGAAAATTGCATGGCTTTGGCGGATTTAGGGGCAAGTGTGGGGTTTACTTCTTGAAGGATCTTTGAAGCCTTGATCACAATACAAAGAGTGTGCGGAAACCAATCTTTATATATAAGAAGAACAATAGAAATAAACAAACATCCAAGCCTCAATATATTAATACGATCACTCTTAATAGTGATAGGGTTTTACAACCTTGAAGCTATAACAAACAATGAGATAAATGTGTAGAGAATGTGTGTGTGTAGAAGTGTGTTCATCTCTACACCCTAGGACCTCCTTTTATAGTGCAAGGGGTCCTAGGTGGTTACAACATAATTAATACTTTCCAAAGTATTATACATTAATACAATTTAATTATTTCCTAAATAATATTATAACCTCCTCATCATAATCAATATCTTTAATACTTTCCATATGAATAGGAAGACTAAATATTTGATCATATCTTCTACAATCTTCCTTGATCTTATCTTCTACAATCTTCTATAAACTTTATAATATGACCAGGAGTAACTCACCAGGAGTAACGGAGTACTCCAGTAGGAACTGCATATTACCAGGACTAACTTCTAAATCCATGAGTCCTAACAATCCTCCCTAAACTTGAATTTAACTTTGTTGAGTTCAAGTTTCCAAGTAGATGTGTCACCTATAAGCATGAGGATTGGAATATGAACCACAGCAGCAACAAGCTCACTTGATAAAACTAGAAAAAACACAAAAGTAGCTGCTGATACACGAACGACTAAGCTTCTTTAAAGCTTGAAAACATCTGCACATGTTGATTCTTGACAGCAACAGGAGCAGATTTGATGAGCCTTTACCAAGTAGTTGCTCACTCTTGGGCTAGCCAGTCTTTTGGTGGAATCATGACATCACCCTGGGAGACTAGTACCCAGTCCAACTCTTAGAACGTGAATCATTGGTGAGTTAGAGTACCCTGATGATTTTTGGCAAACCATCACAGCCATCAACGGATTTGATATGTCTTTACCAGAAGCCGTACCCTTCTGGACTCGCCAACTCTTAGCAATGAAGCATCGGTGAGTTAAAAACCCTATAGCTTTGAGCAAGCTATTATAGCTATCAACGAATTTGATAAAATCTTTACCAAGAGCCGTACCCCCTTGGATTAGCCACTTTTCAGTCTAGGACCATGGCAAGTGAAAACCATCCAGTTTTGGGTAACCTGGCAACCATCAACGGATTTGAGAATCACACCAGGAGCCGTACCCTCAAGGTGAATCAACTCTTTCTTGTCGGTGAGACATGGTGAGTTGAGGACCATTTATTGTGTGGGGGGCAGCCAACACCTAAGTACCAAACAAAAACAGCCCAAAAAGTGAAATATATACAAAGGTATTTCGATTCGAAAGTGTCTATTTTCTTTTTCTTTTTTTTTCTTTTTTTTTTTATAACCACTCAAAGGATATGAGTCAACCAGAAGGAACGTAGAATGCATCAGGAAGAACAATGGTCCACCAGAAGCAGGATGAGTGCAACCAGGAGGAACCATTGGTCGACTAGGAGCAATTTAGTTCTACTAGGAAGAACCATATCCACCAGCACCAATGGCAACCTGTAAAATTGATTAGACAGAAAAACACAAGAATATACACAGTTATACATACAACAAGCCTCCCCTTAAGCTAAAACCTCCCCTCAAACAGAGTAAAGTATTCACCATCAAAGATTTTTTATTATTTTTTTTATTTTTTTTTTATTTTTTTTTTTATTATTTTTTTTTAAACTTCTCTTGTCCTGCAAAAAGTTAGTTCACACAAATATATAAAATACAAAACATAGTAATTTATAACCACACTTGCTGAAATAAACACAAACCAAACAAAGATTAGTGTTTATGGAAGTCCCAAGCTAAGACAGACTTGAATCTTCCAAAAACATCAACATAGTCATATCTTGTTAAGGTTTTTGATGCACTATTTGATTTGGAGACATGTTGTAAACCATCTTGTTTAGGTTTCCAAACCCACCGAGCTAAGGCCTTAACAATATTAACCTTTGTTTTTGACCGCGCAGACTCAACCCTAGTACCTTTAACATTATTAAAACATCTTGGTTGTGGAATTCTGTTACTTTTTGGATTGGGGTGAAAAACTCTATTAAAGTTCTTATGATTTACCCGTCTTGATTTATTCCACACTGGTTTAATCTGTTGTTGATCATTAATCTTTCTCTTGTGTTTACAAGTATATTGCAAGTGATCAAAACTACCACACACATAGCAAGCCTTACTTTTGAACTCAAAGTTATCACCTAATTTCTGAGTCAACATGCCATTCCAACCTCTTTGATTACCTCTAGGACCTGTATTGTTTTTCCTAGGATTATCTGCTTTCCTATTACTTTCATTCTTAGCACAAGCAGATTGAGGATAAAACTTAGGTGATTTAGCATTTAAAGTAGACTTACAAGAGGCATATTTACGAGTCATGGGTTCATTTATAAATGGTTCAGGCGCAGACTCAAGTGTTTCAACACTAGAGTCGGACTCACAAGAGTCAAGGTCACTAGTCTTAGGTTCTAAAGACTTGTCACTAGAGTTACAAGAGACAAAATCATTAGACACAGAAATAGTTTCAACTGAGTCATTGGACGTTGTACCATATGTCATTTGTGATTCATCAAAGTCAGAGTGGTTTGAGGTAGGCATGAATTCCCCAGTGATAGGTGGAGGAACAGCATGCATCTCTGCATCTGGTATATACCTATTGAAAACAGGCCTACCTTCCACATCTTCAGGGGTAGTGTCAAACACACTAGACAAAGAGGAGTCAAAAACATCATTTGGCCCAATATAGTTTCTAAACCCTAAACCAACTTTAGTCCTACCAGACATGGAGCTATCTACTAATTTGATTAGGTTTTTAGAAGAACTTGTCCATTTATCAAACCTAGCCAAAGCATTATCTAGTTTAGTCTATAGCTCCTGCTTCTCTTTATTTACCTCAGTTTTAAGCTTTTCAGAATATTTCAGTAGATTAGATGTGTTCTCTAAGTCTATACTTAACACTCTAATCTTTTCTTCATACTCTAATTGGGTTTTTTGAAACCACTTTTTCTGTTGTTCCAAGGTTTTAAGAGAACTTTTATATGCTTGAACTTCTAGATAATATTTGTCATTTTCAGCATTCAGATCAGCATATTGTTTTTGAAGTTCTAAATATTTATGTTCATATGTTTCAAAATAACTAATTCCTAAGTCATAGTTGTTATAACCATGCATATTATTCTTTAATTTAGCATTACATTCTCTAACTTCAGATTCAGTCATAAGAATTACCTCATTGTCTAGGATTGAAGTTCTGCACGCCATGTCTTCTTCAGCAACACGGATGTATGAATCTTGTTCTTCTCAATCAAAGCTTCTCAACGAGGCTCTGATACCACTTGTGGGGTTTACTTCTTGAAGGATCTTTGAAGCCTTGATCACAATACAAAGAGTGTGCGGAAACCAATCTTTATATATAAGAAGAACAATAGAAATAAACAAACATCCAAGCCTCAATATATTAATACGATCACTCTTAATAGTGATAGGGTTTTACAACCTTGAAGCTATAACAAACAATGAGATAAATGTGTAGAGAATGTGTGTGTGTAGAAGTGTGTTCATCTCTACACCCTATGACCTCCTTTTATAGTGCAAGGGGTCCTAGGTGGTTACAACATAATTAATACTTTCCAAAGTATTATACATTAATACCATTTAATTATTTCCTAAATAATATTATAACCTCCTCATCATAATCAATATCTTTAATACTTTCCATATGAATAGGAAGACTAAATATTTGATCATATCTTCTATAATCTTCCTTGATCTTATCTTCTACAATCTTCTATCAACTTTATAATATGACCAGGAGTAACTCACCAGGAGTAACGGAGTACTCCAGTAGGAACTGCATATTACTAGGACTAACTTCTAAATCCATGAGTCCTAACAGCAAGCATAAATCTCATGCCTTTATCGATTTGGAAATAACTCTCTCTTCCCGAGCTCACTTCCACTAGGATGACTCTTGAACTAGCCAACCGAACCATAGCTTACCCCGTAGGTATAGCGGAGGATGTGTTTGTAGGTGTGGATAAGTTTACGTTTCCGGCCGACTTTGTAGTGGTTGATTATGACATGGATCCTATAGTGCCTTTGATTGTTGGTAGACCGTTTTTGAGAACGGGTCGTACTTTGATAGATGTGGCGGAAGGAGAACTAATTATGAGAGTCGAAGATGAGAGAGTGGTGTTTAAGTTAGGGAAAGTTTGTAATAGGAAAGAGGTTAAGGAGTCTAGACCTTGTGAGACTATTAACATTGTTGATGTGCTAGATGAAGTGTGTGATGAACACTTTCATGATGCTTGTAAGAGTACTAGTGATGAGATGCCCCATGTTGAAACCGTGGCCTCAATTGCTCCCTCTTTAACACCTTTTGGAGAGAGTGATTTCCTCTTGGAGGAATTTGAGTCAAACTTTCTTGGTGATGATGATTCTCCCATTAATTGGGAAGAAGATATTCTTACAATCCAAAAGTTGCTCAATGAGGACCCTATTCCTTCTCCTATTCCACAAGAAATTACCATTGAGGAACCTTCCATAGTAAAACATTCCATAGAAAGTCCACCTCCTATTGAACTTAAGGACCTTCCATCCCACTTAGAGTATGCTTTCTTAGAGGGCAAAGACCAATTACCGATGATCATTGCTAAAGAGTTGAAAGAGGATGAGAAGGAGCAACTTATTGAAGTCCTTAAGAAACACAAGAAAGCCTTAGCATGGAAAATATCCGACATAAGGGGAATTGATCCACATTTTTGTACACACAAAATCCTTATGGAGGATGACTATAAACCCGCCATTCAAAACCAAAGGAGAGTTAACCCAAAAATCCATGAGGTTATTAAGAAGGAAGTGATTAAACTCTTAGATGTGGGGATGATTTACCCCATTTCTGACTCTCCATGGGTTAGCCCGGTTCATTGTGTTCCAAAGAAGGGTGAAATCACCGTGGTGCCTAATGAGAACAATGAGCTTATTCCCACGAGACTTGTGACCGGGTGGAGAGTTTGCATCGATTATAGAAAACTCAATGAGGCAACTAGGAAAGACCATTTCCCGCTTCCCTTTATGGATCAAATGCTTGAACGCTTAGCGGGAAATGAGTACTATTGTTTTCTTGATGGCTTTTCGGGTTATTTCCAAATACCCATTGACCCTAAGGATCAAGAAAAGACCACATTCACTTGTCCCTACGGTACATTTGCTTACAAGTGGATGCCTTTTGGCTTATGTAATGCACCGGGGACATTTCAAAGGTGCATGATGGCGATTTTCCATGACATGATAGAGCAAACCATGGAGATTTTTATGGATGACTTTTCCGTCTTTGGAAATTCATTTAGCTCATGTCTCACCAATCTTGAAAGAATGCTTAAGCGTTGTGAGGAAACACGTTTAGTGCTTAATTGGGAGAAATGTCACTTTATGGTGAAAGAGGGGATTGTTTTAGGACACAAAATATCCAACAAGGGATTAGAAGTTGATCGAGCTAAAATTGATGTGATTGCTAAGCTTCCCCCACCCACCTCGGTTAAAGGTGTGAGGAGTTTCTTAGGTCATGCGGGATTTTATAGGCGCTTTATACAAGATTTTTCTAAGATAGCTAGACCGATGACTCACCTCTTGGAGAAAGAGGCTCCTTTCATTTTTAACGAAGATTGTTTAGACTCTTTTGAGACTCTTAAGGAAAAATTGACTAAGGCTCCCGTTTTGGTTTCTCAAAATTGGGAATTACCTTTTGAGCTTATGTGTGACGCTAGTGATTATGCGGTGGGGGCCGTCTTAGGACAAAGAGTTAATAAGCATTTTCAACCTATACACTATGCGAGTAAAACCATGACCGGTGCACAACTTCATTACACTACCACGGAAAAAGAGTTGCTTGCTATAGTATATGCTTTTGAGAAGTTTAGACCATATCTTGTGCTTTCCAAAACCATAGTGTATACGGATCATTCCGCTCTCAAGTATCTTATGACAAAACAAGATGCTAAGCCTAGGCTTTTGAGATGGGTTTGTTGCTTCAAGAGTTTAAGATAGAAATTCGTGATAAGAAAGGGGCCGAGAATTTAGCGGCGGATCACTTGAGTAGACTTGAGCATCCTTTTCAAGGAGATTTACCACACCAAGAAATCAATGAATCCTTTCCATTAGAGGAGCTCGTGTCTATCTCTTCCCAAGAGGATGCCACTCCTTGGTTTGCGGATATCGCAAACTATCTTGTGGGCAATGTGCTTATTGAGGGTCTTACTTATCAACAAAAGAAGAAGTTTCTTAAGGAAGTTAAGTACTATTTTTGGGATGATCCATATCGTTTTAGGCAATGTGCGGACCAAATCATTAGACGGTGTGTAGATGGGCCCGAGGCATTTAAGATCTTAGAAGCGTGTCATAAAGGACCTACGGGTGGACATTTTGGGCCTAACTATACCGCCAAGAAAGTCTTTGATTCGGGTTACTATTGGCCTTCCATTTACAAAGATGCCCATGAAATGGTGAAATTTTGTGATGTTTGTCAAAGACAAGGAAAAATTACACAACGTGATGAGATGCCACAAAATTTTATCCAAGAGTGTGAGATATTTGATGTATGGGGTATTGATTTCATGGGACCTTTTCCATCCTCTAAGGGAAACAAGTATATACTTGTGGCGGTGGATTATGTGTCTAAATGGGTAGAGGCTAAAGCCTTACCTACCAATGATGCTAGAGTTGTTGTGAAGTTTTTGAAACAATTGTTTGCTAGATTTGGAGTACCTCGGGCCATCATAAGTGATTGTGGTACGCACTTTTGTAATGATCAATTCACGAGAGTGATGAAGAAGTATGGAGTTAATCATAGACTTTCTACCGCGTATCACCCTCAAACAAATGGTCAAACCGAGGTCACAAATCGTGGTTTAAAGAGAATTTTAGAGAGAACGGTGGGAGAGCATCGAGCTTCTTGGTCGGATAAGCTTGATGATGCTTTGTGGGCGTTTAGGACGGCTTTTAAAACACCAATTGGTTGTACGCCTTATAGGCTTGTCTATGGAAAAGCGTGCCACCTCCCATTCGAGTTAGAACACAAGGCATCTTGGGCTCTCAAGTGGGCTAACTTTGATTTAAACCAAGCCAGTTCCCATAGGAAAGATCAACTCAATGAGATGGATGAATTGAGAGCCATTGCCTATGAAAATTCTTTGCTTTACAAGGAAAAGACTAAGAAATTGCATGATGCTAAGATCAAGAATCGTGAGTTCAAAGTTGGAGAGCCAGTTCTCCTCTTTAACTCAAGATTGAAACTTTTTGCGGGCAAGCTTAAGTCGAGATGGTCCGGTCCATTCACTATTGCTCAAGTGTTTCCATATGGAACCCTTGAGTTGTCACAACCCGATGGTCCAAATTTTAAAGTGAATGGTCACCGTGTTAAGCATTACTCTGGGGAGGACATTTCCGTTGAAATGGTCCAAGAGATCCCCATTTTCCCCATGAATTAATTCATTGAGGGACGAGTCGAGCTAGAGACTCATTAACTCAAGCATCGTATAACTAGGTTTAGAGTGTTGTAGGTTAGAAATAAAGGTATAGACTTGGAGATAAGTGTAGGGGAGACCTTCTTTTGTCTTCATGCTTGTTTGTAGGGTTCCTCACTCATCTCATGCTTTGGAGCTTATGGAGGAGGCCCTTGTATCCGGTTCACTTCGTTACTATAGTGATTTTTCATTGACACCTTGTGCTTAAACATGATTTCACTAATAGTTGTCCTTTCCTTAACTTGGGTTAAAAAAAGTCTATTCATTGTCATAAGTGTAGGGGAAGTTTTTATACTTCCATGCTCTTAAACATTGAGGACAATGTTTAGCTTAAGTGTAGGGGGGTCTTCTATCGAAGTGACTTTACCTAGAACTTGTCATTGTCTTGCATGATAACATGGAAAATTGATTTTTCAACATTTTTCAAATTTTTGATCTACTTTGGCCAACAAAAATATGCATTCATAATTTTTGCATCAATCATTTTTCATTTTGCATAACACATTTGCATTGTATATATCTTTTCTTTTATCTTTCATCAAAATATATAAAAGAGAAAAATATAATAAAAACATGGTTTAACAAGTTTAGACTTCTTTGACATATTAGGCCCGCCATGGATATTTTGACTCAACCCGAGTTTGCTTATCTTAGCACTCTCTAGCTAGTATCCTTAACCATGTAGTCCTTCATTGGTCTATTAGGCTAAGCATCCACCAATCTCATTATTTGAGATTTTAAATTTGTGGAGAATGGGAAATGATAGAGTTGAAGCAAGTATAAAAGGGCTAGATAAACTTCATGATAATTACTTGTGGCTAAACCCTTCTCTTCTTAACCTCTATTTTCTTCGCATGTATATAATTGTTAATAAATAATCAAGAACGGTTTTAATCGGTTTGTAATCTCTTATGCATTTTTGTCTAATCATTCATGGTTGGTATGAGTACGTCTTAAGATTCTAAGTTAGAACGTTTTATGTGTACTAGACTTATGTCATGCTTAATATTTAGCGGGTGTTTTGCCTTTTATTCTTTTCAAATTTCTTTGTGAGGAATAAAGAAAAATAAGAGCGGCTTATAAAAAAATGATTGGCTAGAAAAAAGAAAAAAAGAAAAGGAAAAAAATAATACAAGACTCCCAAGAGGGGCAGTGTGGTGTTAATTATAGTGACTATTGAGTTCCAATATTACCTTGACGGGTTGCGGGGATTCAATAGATTGCTCCAATCCAATATTGCCTTGACGGGTTGCGGGGTTGAAGATCCAAAGTCTCAAAAAGATGGCGGATGTAAATTATTGCGTGAGTTTTATTTTTCTTTCCTTAGCGAGTGTGTAGCTACTTATGAAAGCATGACATGAGGATTTTACACATAAGGCGAATGACTTATTACTCTTGAAACGGACTTGTATTAATTGTGAGCGGTTTTTCAAGTAATGGATGAGAGGATTACTTAGGATTAAAACCGTGCTTCCTTATTTTTGGATTGTACACTTCTTATACTTCACACTTGAATAAATGACAAATTGGACCACAAGCAATTTGCTCAAATAATAACCGGTTCCACATTTAATTGTCATGAATAAGTTGATTCACTTTTTACTTGTGAATGCAATGATCCCATTTTTAAGTTTGGTATGGGGAAAGTGAAACTTGAGGGTGATAAATGTCCATGGTACCCAAGCCCTAATCTAAGCCATTGAATTCTTTATGAGTTATTTCCATCAAAACCATTTCAAGAAAAAAAGATATAGATAGAATTGTATTTTGTTCATTGCATTATTAAAAGTCAAAATCATGCATCATGTAGTTTAGAGTAGTGTAGATGCATACCATATGGCCAAGGTGGGTTTATTATGAGGAGAATGTAAATTTGAGCTTTAAAATTTATAATTGCATGAGGACATGACAATGCTCAAGTGTAGGGGATTTGATATGAGATAAACTCATATCCATTTATCAACAAATAACCCTAAAACATGAAGCAAAATACCAATTTATCTTGCAAAAACAGTGTTATGTGGTATGTTTGTGTTTGTGTTCACTTGTGTAGGTAAAAGGATACATTTTCAAGCAAACAAGGAAAAATCAAGCTTAAATTGATGAAAAAGACAAAGAAGGATAAAAAGTGACAAGACTTTGAATTACAAGGACCTATCTTGACAAATTTCCAAAGATGAAGGATTAAAGTGTAAATATTGTAAAAAGTCAAGATCACAGTCAAACAAGGTCAACTTTCAAGTCAACTCATTCAAAGGATCAATTCTGCTCAAAGATGAAGTTGGAAGGACTAAAAGGGCCAAAGAAATGAAGTTACAAGCCTTTAAGTGCAATATGCCAAAATTCAAGGGTTAAATCTGCCAATGTTGGAAAGTTTTACTAGCTTAATCCATGTGATCAAGTTTTGGGCCAATAAGAAGAGAGAGAAAAGAGCACACGGATTGCCATTTAGACGTATTAATTTCCCACTAGCCGCCACTCATTAATGAACAAGATCTAAACAGTGTGATCCGTGTGACTTTGTTTCAACCATTCAGAGCATGCCACGTGTCACTTTCAAACGGCCAAAAATTTCCCAGGATCGTTTTTGAGCTAGACTGAATTTCATGAAGAGTTGTAAACATCAAAAATGCTTATTTTTGAGAGACGAACACAATGGTAATCATCAATTAACAAGAAATCAACTCAAGCAGAAAGCCCCAATTCATGTTCATACTTTGAAGATCAACTTTTCAGAATTGTGCCACGTGGAGAGCTGGGATTGGTCCCAACACGTCACCAATCCCAACAAACTTCCTTCTCAAGCCTATAAATAGCAGCCTAGGTCCTCATATGTACGTAGTAGTTAAATTTGTAAAAACACACACATTTACATTTCCTTTCATCTTTCTTCCTTTTTAGCTAAACTACTCAAGAGTTTGACACACTCTTGAGTTAGTTAGTTAGTTAGCATCCTTTCAACAACTTTGTAACCGATTTCCATTAATAAAATTTGAATTCTTCATTTCCCACCAATTCTTATCTTCACTCTACTGTTCATACCCTGCTTCTTCTTGATACTTGTGTTGCTGCATTGAGTTTGTTATGATCATTCATTGATCATAACTGACTTTGAAGAAGAATTGTAGCTGTTTGAGTGATTTCAGTTCAAGCCTTAGCATTTTTGAAGATTTCATGCCATGATGATGATTTCTAGTTGATTTGTAGCTGTTGTTGATAGTAGATTGGTTGATCTAGTGCTAAGGTGGTGGTTAGCACTAGGATAGAGAGTTCAGCACTCCTCTACTTCCCAATGGTTACTCCAAAAGGTTTTAAATGTTTCTGATTTTGGTTCCACTCAATTTGTCAACTGCATGCTATTTTTCCTAGTGTAAATCTTGATGATTGTATGATCAAATCTGTTTAGCTTGGTTATTGATTGATTGTGTACTTGTTTGTAGCTTAATTCTTGTTTAACTGCTTTTAATTTTGGATTATGTTCTAGTCTTTACCCTAATTCAGTCAATTTTAGTCTTGTCACCTTATTTGAGTAATTGTTGTCCTCATTACTTGCTAGTAGTTCTTACACATTTCATTTTGAGTATCAAGTTTGGTTTACTATTGCTTTTCATTCAGTTTGAACTAACACTTAAAAAGTCTTTGAAAATTTCCATATATTTCAGATAAAGGAGTGTTTGGAATTAGCTGTTAATAAGATTTCAAGTATTGGTTTTTGGCAAGTTAAGGTTCATTTTCAGTCATTAGATGGTTACAAAGTGTTTTGAGTAAATTTCAAGTCAAATAAAAGTTCAAAAAGGCAATTGGCAAGAAAAAGTTTGGGTTGATTTTCATTCAGTTTTGCCTCTAAAAGTTGTCATTTTCATTTAGCTAGCATTAACTGATTTCTTGATGAAATTTCACCAAACCTGTTCTAATTTGTAGGTCATATCATAAAGATTCATAGTCTAAAAGCATTTTATACAGTTTCATTTCAGCTAGGAGAAATAAGCTAAAATCTGAAAGGTTGAGATAAGCAAAGTTTCTGTAAATGGAAACTGGATTTTGAGATCTTTTGTTTCTATTCATTAACCAAGCAATTTTCTTTCATAAATCCACTTAGTATATGGTATTGCATGATATTTGAGAGTTTCAGCTTTTTGTCAAAAACTTTTGGTCAACGCTTGGTCAACGATAAGCCAATTTCAGCTTAATTCGAATTCCCAGCTTATTACTTGATGAAATTTGTTATAACTTGATTTCCCGTTCATCATTTGAGCTTTTTAATCAGTTTAGGCACAAAAATCAAGTTGTGCTTGTTCAGATTGTCCTAGAGCTTATTTTGAGCTTATTGTGGAGTGCTTATTTGCTTGTTTGACATTTTCAGTAAGATTCCTTTTAGAGACTTAGCTTATTTTGAATTTGAAGAGTTTTGCAATTGGTTTGAATCATTTTGGTCCAGAAATAAGCTCGAACGAGCTTATTTGTCTTAATAACCCGTTTTTGGCTTAAATAGTTTGTAAAATTGCATTTTGGTCCTTCTTGTTTCAAACAGTTTCTAAACATGGCTAAACTCACATCTTTTTAGGGTTTTCACAAGTCAGTCCTTACAGTTTGAAGTTTGTTAAAATTCAGTTAGCAAGTTTGGTAATTTTGTTACAATTTGGTTAGTTTGTTACAAGTTTTACATTTTTGATCCTTTTAGTTTGCTGATTTGCATTTTCAGTCTCTATACTTGTTAGAATTTTCATTTTAAGCATTTGTATTTCATAGAATTTACATTTTCAGTCCTTTTAGTTTTAGAATTTGCATTTTGAATCTTACTTGAATAAAAACTTGGTAATTGCACTATGTTTTACATATAAGTAGGTAATATTTTTCAGTTTTGCAAGGTTTTGTTGAATTAGCAAATAGAATATCCAAAAAAATTAACAACCAAAAACAGTTAAAAACCCGATATTGGTTGGACTTTCAATTAGCAAGAACTGAGAAAAACGAACTGCATTATACACAATTTCAAACACCAAAGTTCCGGATGAACAAGAAAGTTCCGAATGAATATGTTTTTGAAAAGTTCCGAATGAGTTTCCTTTCAAAAAGTTTCGAGTCAGTTAGAAAGTTCCGAATGAGCTGAAAGTTCCGGATGAACAAATCTTCCGAATGAACTGAAAGTTCCGGATGAGTTTAAAGTTCCGAATGAATGTGTTTTTGAAAAGTTCCGAATGAGTTTTTCCTTTAAAAGTTCCGAATCAGTTAAAAGTTCCGAATAAACTTCCGACTCAAAGTTCCGGATAAAGTTCCGGATCAATCTTCCGAGTGAACTTCCGAACGAAAAGTTCCGGGTGAACTTCCGAACTAACTTCCGAATCAAAGTTCCGAGTGAAGGATTTTTCAAAGTTCCAAATGAAGACTTCCGGGTGAAAAGTTCCGGATCAATAGTTCCGAATCAAGGTGACTTCCGAATCAATTTTCTTTAAGTGTTGCTGTGTTATTGTTTTACTGTTTCTTACTCTTTCTTTATTTTTATTTTAAATTTTAATTCAAGTTTTTATTAATTGTTATTAATTTTAATTGTCATTAATTTAATTGCTTTTAAATTTAAGTTTACATTTTCGTGCATTTAAACATTTAGTAGATTAAAAATCCAAACCACCTTTTTGGTAACCAAGAACAAACATTCCACTTAGAACCGAGATCAATTCGAGAGGATATCGAGAGATAATCTGAACCCAATCAAAATGCTTGTATCAAATGGCGCCGTTGCCGGCTCTTCTCGTTAAGATCAACAGTTTTTGTGAGAACTTGGATTTTGGGATCCGTTCCCCGTGAACGTTACTTTTTCATAAATATTTTCAAAAACACTAAAAAATATAAAATTTTCAAAAATCCTAAAAAGTAAAAAACATAAAAAACCAAAAATATTTTGCTTTGTTTTTCTTTTGTTAGTTCTTTTGCAGGTGTATGCGCACTCGATCCACGTCTTATCAAGAGCCCGAGCCTCTCGATAACTTAGACATGGCCGGTGTACAAAACAACAACAACATACCACCTCCAAACAACAATAATAACAACAACAACCCACCTTTCAACAACATGAATAACAACAACAACAATGAGCCTCAACCGGATAATCGCCTCCCGTCGAAAATCCTCCGGATTTAGAACTTAAGGAGTTGCCGCCACATCTCGAGTATGTGTTCCTTGAAGAAGAGAAGAAGTCGCCCGTCATTATCACGAAGGACTTGAAGGAAGAAGAAAAATCTCGCCTCATCGCCGTGCTTAAAGATCACAAGAAAGCTATTGCTTGGAAAATTTCTGATATTCGTGGAATTAATCCTTACTTTTGCACACACAAAATTCTCATGGAGGACGACTTTAAGCCCACAATTCAAAGCCAACGAAGGGTGAATCCAAAAATCCATGAAGTCATCAAAACAGAGGTTATCAAACTTCTTGATGCGGGTATGATTTACCCTATTTCGGATTCACCATGGGTTAGTCCAATCCATTGTGTGCCCAAGAAGGGCGGAATAACCGTTGTTCCCAATGAACACAACGAGTTGATTTCCACTCGTCTCGTTACTGGGTGGAGAGTTTGTATAGACTACCGCAAACTCAATGATGCCACGAGAAAGGATCATTTCCCTCTACCTTTTATGGACCAAATGCTTGAACGTTTAGCGGGTAATGAATATTACTGCTTTCTTGATGGTTTCTCGGGTTATTTCCAAATACCCATCAATCCCCAAGATCAAGAGAAGATAACATTCACTTGTCCCTATGGCACTTTTGCTTACAAAAGAATGCATTTTGGCTTATGCAATGCCCACGGGACTTTCAAAAGGTGCATGTTAGCTATCTTCCATGACATGGTTGAACAAACCATGGAAGTCTTCATGGATGATTTCTCGGTCTTCGGGGATTCCTTCTCTTCTTGCCTTGCCAATTTGGAACGTATGCTTAAGCGGTGCGAAGACACTCGCCTTGTTCTGAGTTGGGAAAAATGCCATTTTATGGTAAAAGAAGGCATCGTGCTAGGACACAAAATTTCCAAGGCCGGTCTTGAAGTAGACCGTGCTAAAGTCGATGTTATCGCTAAGTTGCCTCCACCTTCAACTGTGAAGGGTGTGAGAAGTTTTCTGGGTCATGCGGGCTTCTACCGTCGATTCATCAAAGATTTTTCTCAAATCGCTCGCCCGATGACCCACCTCTTGGAAAAAGATACTCCTTTTATCTTTTCTAAAGAGTGTCTTAACGCCTTCAACTCGCTTAAGGATAAGCTAACTAAGGCACCCGTCTTGGTTACCCCTAATTGGGAGCTTCCCTTTGAGTTGATGTGCGATGCTAGTGATTTTGCTATTGGAGCGGTTCTGGGACAAAGAGTGAACAAACACTTCCAACCAATCCATTACGCTAGCAAGACAATGACTGGGGCTCAATTGCATTACACGACAACCGAAAAAGAGCTTTTAGCTGTTGTCTATGCTTTTGAAAAGTTCCGCCCCTATCTTGTCCTTTCTACAACAATTGTGTATACCGATCATTCCACGTTGAAGTACTTGTTGACAAAGCAAGATTCCAAACCAAGACTTCTTCGCCGGTTTTTGCTACTCCAAGAATTTAAAATCAAAATTCGCGATAAAAAAGGAGCAGAAAACCTAGCCGCGGATCATCTCAGCAGACTTGAGGATCCTTACCAAGGGGATCATCCGAACAAAGAAATCAATGATTCTTTTCCCTTGGAGATCTTAATGTCTATTAATTCGAATTCTGATGGAACCCTGATAGGTGTGTAAACACCCATCTTTTCTACCACTTAATTACAATAATAACCGGACCAAAACGTGTATTTTATGTCTTTTATGTCGGAATTATGCGTGGTTTGTGTTTTTGTTGTGATTTAGGACGAAAAGGTGAAAAGTGGAGAAAACATGGGAATTCACGGGCATTTACGGACTTTTATTGAAGAAAAAGATGAAAGACGGAGTCAAGAAGTCAAGAGTGCAAAAAGAACGGAAGTCCACGACCAATTCTGAAGATTTATCGAAGAAAAAGTCAAAAGACGGAAGTTTATCAAAATCCTAAGAATTCAAGTCTATTTTATTGAAGAATTTAAAGACGAGTTCAAAGAAATCCCGAAGCCAAAAGTCCCTTAAGTCCAAGTTTAAAGAAGATTAGAAGAAAAGGACTAAGTATGCAATTAATGAAGATTAAAAGAAGGAGGGACTTAATGACGCAATTAAGAGAAAAGGAAAGAGGGGAGGAAGCTTCCTTAATCCTCCCCTATATATAGTCATTAGTTGTAATCTTTTCATTTTGTTGGCTAAGTGTGACAATTAGCTCTTCCACCATTTACTTACCTTGTCATTTACTTTTCTTATCAAATTTAAATACCTTGTCTTGCACCTTAAATTCATTTAATTTCAAGTAAGTTTTCATTTAATTATTGTCAATCTTTACTTTATCTTGTCAATCTCTTATCTACCTTTCTTAATCTTTGATTTATGTGTTTATGTTTATGTTCATGTTCATGCTTTTATTTTGATCCAAATGGTTTTTGATTGTTGTGGTTAAAGTTGTTTGATTTCTTGTTTTAAATTGTTTGTTTATGTTACTGTTGATTCGTCATTAGTTTATTTAAATCGTGTGTTTTTAGTTTTGTTAATTTGTTGTTAGATCTGCTGTTTTCTTTGATCCCTTGTTCTTCGGGAAAGTTTGTTCTTGTTTCTGATCTTTCCAGGTAAAAAGTTCCGAGCCAAGACTGTTCATCCGGAACATTCAAAGTTCCGGACGAAGGAGAACTTCCGAGTCAAGCTTTTGTTCATTCGGAACTCCAAAGTTCCGGGTCAATTTACTTCAGTCGGAACTCCAAAGTTCCGGGTCAAGGCGATTCATTCGGAACTCAAAAGTTCCGGATCAACACAAAACTTCCGAACGAAGTTCCGAACGAAAGTTCCGAACGAACTTCCAAACGAAGTTCCGGACGAACTTCCGAACGAAACTTCCGACGAAGTTCCGAACGAAGGATAAGTTCCGAATCAAGGGCAAGTTCCGGATCAAGAAGTGTTCATTCGGAAGTTTGAAACTTCCGAATCAAGGAGGCTTCATTCGGAATCTTCCGAATCAAGGGTGACCAAAAACTTCCGAATCAAGGCAAAATTTAGAAGTTCCGAATCAGTAAAGTTCCGAACGAAGGATTGTTTTGGATAAGTGACATATTCAGATCAATTTTTTCCGGATCAAGGATTTTGGTAATATTCCGAGCAAAGAAGAATCATTCCAACTGAAGGTGACATTCCGGACGAGTGATTGTTCCAAACGAAGGATAATTCCGAATGAGCTGTATTCAGGTTCTTATTAGCTTTTGTCTTTGATTTTTATTTTCAAGCTTTATTTTTCCCGCCTTTATTTTAATTGCACTTTAAGCTTATTTTCCTTAGTTTTATTTTAGACTTGCCTTAGTTTTAGTCGCGCTTTAAGTTTGCCTTAGATAGATTTAAGTTTACGTCTTTACTTTAGTGCCCTTTAATTTCAGTCACGTTTTTAAATACTTGCACCTTTACTTTAATTAGACTTAGATTTACATTAAGAGAACCTTTACTTTAATTGTTTCGCACCCTTTATTTTAAACACTACAACGACACATCTTTGTTCCACCAAAAACAATAGAGTCACATAGAGAGCCTAGATCAATTCGATTAAACCAACACAAGGAACTTTAATATTTTTATACGGGCAAAAGCCTTGTATCAAATGGCGCCGCTGCCGGCTCTTTTCGTTAAGATTGACGGTTTTCTGTGAGAGACACGTTGCTTTTTGGGATCCGTTTACTTGTGAGCGTTACTTTTATTGCCTTAAAAATTCTAAAAATCATAAAAATTAAAAATTGATAAAAAACCATAAAAATTAAAAATTAAAAAATATCCATAAAGATTTTATCTTTATTGTGTATATATATTGTCTTTGTGTTTGGTTTCCTTTTCTTTTGCATTTTCAGGTGTATGCGTACTAGATCTTCCAATTATCAAGAGCCCGAGACTCAAGAAGATTTAAGTATGGCAGGTGTTAACAACAACAACATTCCACCGCACCTTAATAATAATAATAATAACAACAATGCTCTTCCACAGCCCGATCTTCGGACTATGGAGGAACTTTGTCAACCAACAATGTTTAGACGAGGAGGACCGATTGCGCCGATGCAAATCAACGCTCCTGAGTTTTCGTTGAAGCACCACATGATTCAGCAAGTACAAACAAACCCTTTTAGAGGATTGCCTGATGATGATGCCAACAAACACCTCGAAAAGTTCATTACAATCACCCAAAGCATGAAGTTGCCTGGTGCCACAATGGATGTTCTTCGCCTACAACTCTTTCCACATACTTTATCGCATCATGCCGAGAAATGGTTTGATCATCTCCCGAAGAATTCTATTCACACTTGGGATGATATGAATCAACGCTTTTTGTCGCGCTACTTTCCACCATCCATGGTCACAAGCCTTCGCAATCAGATCAGCGGTTTCATGCAAGACCCTGATGAATCTCTTTTTGACGCTTGGGAGAGATATAATGTCTTGATCGATAGATGTCCAAACCACAACATGCTCCCTGTGACCTTAATCGATACTTTCTACAACGGATTGACTTTTCGAGATCGTGATACGATAAATGCAGCCGCCGGTGGCACATTCATGAAAAGGAGACCCAAGGAGTGTAGAGAGTTAATTGAGAACATGACTACTCACCACAAGAACTGGGATTCCTCTGCTTCTTCTAGGAACAACCCGAGAGTCAATGTTTCTTCTACCTCAGCAAACCCTGAGATGACCGAACTCACCCGCATGATGGCCGAAATGAGCAAAAGTATTACGCTTCTCGCTTCCAACCAACAACAACAACAAGTTAAAGCGGTTGCTAATCCTTGTGAAACATGTGGCGGTCCTCACTCATACACCGATTGTCCTTCGACACAAGGAAATCCGGAAAATGTGTATGCAGCTTATGGTAATTATTCACCGGAAAATTACCAAGCTAGACAACAAGGGGATAGAAATTTGTTGAGCTACCGTTCCAACAACTACCTTTCAACCGGTTTTTCTCCTCAAAACCAAAACCCCGCCAACAACTACAATAGAAGCAACCAAATCCCACCAAGAGCTTCTAACCCTTATCAACCACCCACCCAACAACACCCACCCATAAACACCGATGTTGATGCCATCATGAGAACTTAAGGTGAGTAAACCAAGAATCTACAGAGCCAAATAATCAATTTGAAAGGAGATATCTTGAAGCAAGGAAATGACATCAGAACCGAGATTCGTGATAATATCCAATCTTCCTTCAGCACTCAAACGACTGAATTAAAGAATCTATTGGCTAGTTTCTTGCCTGAAGCTCAACCTTCTTCTTCGGGTTCTCTACCTTCAAACACCGTCACCAATCCGCGAGCTAATGTGAGTGCTATAACTACGCGTATTGGAATTACCATTGTCGATCCACCTATCCCACCACCATCATCTACACCTCCTCCACCACCATGTATCCCTACTCCTCCTACATCTAGTATTAGTGCACCATTACCGTCTCCGCCTCGTCATGACGATGTATCTCGGAAGGACCCTTCAACATCCCAACCTTCACCTTCCACCTATAAACCTAGAATCCCATACCCTTCTCGCATAGGCAAGACCAATGATCTAACCAAGAATGATTGTCAAGTATCGAAATATGTGGATATGCTATCTAACATGACCATCAACATTAGCCTTGTTGAAGCACTTTGCCACATGCCGAAATTTGTCAAAGTATTCAAGGAATTGCTTAGCAAGAAGGAGAAGCTGATTGAACTCGCCAACACACGCTTAAATGAAAACTGCTCAGCAGTTATTCTTAAAGAATTACCGGAAAAGCTTGGAGATCCCGGTCGTTTTGTGTTTCCTTGCGTGTTCAACAAAACTGAAGAATTTACTGCCCTTGCTGATCTCGGGGCTAGTATTAATTTGATGCCACTGATGTTTGGAAAACACTATCATTACCCGACCTCATTCCAACAAAGATGACTCTCGAACTTGCAAACCGCACTCTCGCTTACCCCGTTAGTATAGCCGAAGACGTGTTCATCAAAGTTGGCACATTTACTTTCCCGGTCGATTTTGTCGTAGTTGATTATGAAATGGACCCTCGTATTCCTTTAATACTTGGTCGGCCATTCTTGAGAACCGGACGAGCTTTAGTAGATGTGGCCGAAGGTGAGTTAATCTTACGAGTCGGGGATGATTCAAAAGTTTTTAAAATGGGGAAGCTTACAGGCAAATCCTTTGGAGGCCGAGAATCAGTGAATATGATAAATGTGCTCGATGACTTTACCGTCTGTGACAATCCTCTATTCGAGTCTTCCACTGATAATCCACTCTTTGAAGATAATGTGGATGATTCTCTCCCTACTTTGGACGCTTCTCCCATTTATGATTCTTCACCGGTCTTTGATGCTTATGATGATGATGATTCTAGCTCAGATTAGGATGATTTTGATTGTACTTCTGAGTATCCCGAGCTGCCCACTTTCGATGATTTTGATGAGGCCGATACTCTCTCGAGCGATTCTTCACATGATGAAGATCCTCCGCCATCACTCGATCCGACTTTGGACAATTATTCATTTGAGGAAGATTTCTCTGAATTTCTCAACACATACTTCCCTCATGAGAGTGATGCTCCTCCTTATGACTTTGAAGATTATCGACTTGATCCTACTTTGGATTTGAAGCACATTCTGTCAAAGGAGAAGAAACCGGTCGACACCGAAATCTGTTGCACATATGATTTGACACCTCTTTGTCCCCCTTCTGAGGACGAGGCTGTGCTTCTTTGCGGATCTTCTTCACACTCGGCTGAGCCTGAGTGTTATTTTCCCCTGAAGGAAAAGGTGTTCGACCCCGGTATTGAAGTCTTTAAGCCATCTCAGTATCCACCTGATGAAATAAAAGGAAAAATCTTTGGAAATTTTGAAGACATGCTTGCACCACTTCAACCTTGCTTCCACCATGCTCCGTCACTGCTTAAGGGAACCTTGCCACTTCTTATTTGGCTTGCCTTGTTCGCCTTAAGTTTTTGCTTATTGATGGATGAAAACTATGTCTTTGATCCTGGTGGATATGTTTCATGCTACTTCCGTTGATGATCAAGGTCGAGTCAGGCTCACGACTCGGTAAACAAAAACCAAGCGCTTCTTGGGAGGCAACCCATGCATCTATCTTTTCGCTTTCTTTATCATAAGTGTAGGGGGGACCCTTTGGTTTGCTATTTCCTCTCCTCACTTCTTAATCAGGGATTTGAGCTTCAATGATCCACTTTTGATGATTCTTGACGACCAGTGATTCCGTATTCTACTTCTTCCCGGTTCTATCCTAAACTCTTTTCGATTCACTATTTTATATATTTTCTCAATATTAAAATAGGAATCTCTTTAGTTGTCTTTTCCTTAGCAAAATTTAAACAACGTGCACAATGTCCTAAGTGTAGGGGAGTTTACTCCCACATGCTTAAACATTGAGGGCAATGTTTATCTTAAGTGTAGGGGGACTTCTATCGAAGTTAAGTGGTCTTTTCCTTGTATTTGTCCTCATTTTAACCGGAAAATCAATTTTTCGACATTTTTCAAAATTTTTGATCTATTTTGGCCTATTAGTTTTTTACCTTTGTATAGTTATTTCCTTTCCTTATTAGAATAAATGTATTAATAAGTGGTTTTAATTTTCAAACATTGTGAATCTTTTGACTCAACCCGAGTTTACTTATCTAAGTTTGCTCTAGCTAGTATCCTTAACGTGTTTAAGTCAAGTTTTGCTAGGCTTTTATATAGGGAGCTATAAAACGCGAAAGTCTTAACTCTCACGGGTTAAGAACAAGAACTTTTCGCAAGTTCCTATAATTGATCCTAGAGAGTCGTTTATCAAGGGAACTTTAAAATGCGATTTCTTAACTTGAAAAAGTCCAAGAATTTGCAAGGTCCTATAGGCGACTCGAAAACCCAAAACTTTGATTTAATAGGCTAAGTATCCACGAGTCTCATTACTTGAGATTTTAAACTGTGGAGAACGAGAGATGATAGAGCCAATTATAAGTCCGGTATTCTTTCGTGAATTTATGTGAGTTAATTATGAGCCTATTCTCCCATCGCTTGCTAATAATTTATCTGCTAATAAATAAGGTTGTACGATTCGAAAGGTTACTTAGCTTCTAGCCCCAGATCGTTTAAAAGTTGCTCGGTATGGATTAGAGTTCATAGCCAAGGCATAACTTATTGAAGCGGGACGCGAATATTGGCGAGTCCGAAAAGGCCCTAACAAGGCATGAGGGCTATATTTTGTTACTAAATATCCAAAGTGATGTGAAGAATCATTTATCGAAAATCAATATGAAGGATCGAGACACACGACGTAAAGCAAAACTCCCCAAAAGTTATGGAGAAGTGTATCCGAAAAGACCCTAACAAGGTATGAGGATAAATAGATCCAAGTCATAAAAGGAGGCGGATCGTTGTATATCAAAGTCCAAAATAAAGATTGGAGAAAAATGAAGAAGTCGTGGTCCAAGTATGAATCTCTCAAAACTTCAAGTGAATAAATTCCTATATGAAGAGAAGACCATTATTTCATGAACGTCTCTCAAGATTTGAAGTATGAAGTCGCTGCCAAATATTGGTCCGAGAAAGGTCTCAAATCGCGAAGCGAGTTATGCCAAGATATGAACTTTATGAGGTCCCGAGAAGCAGTTTTAAAAGATTTGGTCCTTTAGCTAACTATTGATTAAATCGTTCACTTTATTTTCAGACTAAATAACTATCGAAATAAGTCAAACAATGCATCCTCGTGATCATTCAAGACAACAATAAAATATAAGAGATACACCTAGGAATAAGGGAGTCTAAGTGAATAATTGGCCCACATGAGTTCGTGATAGTTTACTAACTTATAATAACAATGATCTCGTTTTTAAGCTTGGTTTGGAAAAAGTGAAAACTTGAGGATGATGATTATTCATAACATTTCCAAAACCCAAGGTATGCTTTTGATTTCTTTATTTTGTATGTCTTTAATTTTCTATCTCTTTAATAAAGGCCAACGTGGATTGAGTATGATGAAAAATGTAATCTTGCTTTGTAACTAATGCATTGCATGAGGACATTGCAATGGTCAAGTGTATGGGATTTGATAGGTGTGTAAACACCCATCTTTTCTACCACTTAATTACAATAATAACCGGACCAAAACGTGTATTTTATGTCTTTTATGTCGGAATTATGCGTGGTTTGTGTTTTTGCTAATGTGATTTAGGACGAAAAGGTGAAAAGTGGAGAAAACACGGGAATTCACGGGCATTTACGGACTTTTATTGAAGAAAAAGATGAAAGACGGAGTCAAGAAGTCAAGAGTGCAAAAAGAACGGAAGTCCACGACCAATTCTGAAGATTTATCAAAGAAAAAGTCAAAAGACGGAAGTTTATCAAAAGCCGAAGAATTCAAGTCTATTTTATTGAAGAATTTAAAGACGAGTTCAAAGAAATCCCGAAGCCAAAAGTCCCTTAAGTCCAAGTTTAAAGAAGATTAGAAGAAAAGGACTAAGTATGCAATTAATGAAGATTAAAAGAAGGAGGGACTTAATGACACAATTAAGAGAAAAGGAAAGAGGGGAGGAAGCTTTCTTAATCCTCCCCTGTATATAGTCATTAGTTGTAATCTTTTCATTTTGTTGGCTAAGTGTGACAATATCTCTTCCACCATTTACTTACCTTGTCATTTACTTTTCTTGTCAAATTTAAATACCTTGTCTTGCACCTTAAATTCATTTAATTTCAAGTAAGTTTTCATTTAATTATTGTCAATCTTTACTTTATCTTGTCAATCTCTTATCTACCTTTCTTAATCTTTGATTTATGTGTTTATGTTTATGTTCATGTTCATGCTTTTATTTTGATCCAAATGGTTTTTGATTGTTGTGGTTAAAGTTGTTTGATTTCTTGTTTTAAATTGTTTGTTTATGTTACTGTTGATTCGTCATTAGTTTATTTAAATCGTGTGTTTTTATTTTGGTTAATTTGTTGTTAGATCTACTGTTTTCTTTGATACCTTGTTCTTCGGGAAAGTTTGTTCTTGTTTCTGATCTTTCCAGGTAAAAAGTTCCGAGCCAAGACTGTTCATCCGGAACATTCAAAGTTCCGGACGAAGGAGAACTTCCGAGTCAAGCTTTTGTTCATTCGGAACTCCAAAGTTCCGGGTCAATTTACTTCATTCGGAACTCCAAAGTTCCGGGTCAAGGAGATTCATTCGGAACTCAAAAGTTCCGGATCAACACAAAACTTCCGAACGAAGTTCCGAACGAAAGTTCCGAACGAACTTCCAAACGAAGTTCCGGACGAACTTCCGAACGGAACTTCCGAACGAAGTTCCGAACGAAGGATAAGTTCCGAATCAAGGGCAAGTTCCGGATCAAGAAGTGTTCATTCGGAAGTTTGAAACTTCCGAATCAAGGAGGCTTCATTCGGAATCTTCCGAATCAAGGGTGACCAAAAACTTCCGAATCAAGGCAAAATTTAGAAGTTCTGAATCAGTAAAGTTCCGAACGAAGGATTGTTTTGGATAAGTGACATATTCAGATCAATTTGTTCCGGATCAAGGATTTTGGTAATATTCCGAGCAAAGAAGAATCATTCCAACCGAAGGTGACATTCCGGACGAGTGATTGTTCCAAACGAAGGATAATTCCGAATGAGCTGTATTCAGGTTCTTATTAGCTTTTGTCTTTGATTTTTATTTTCAAGCTTTATTTTCCCCGCCTTTATTTTAATTGCACTTTAAGCTTATTTCCTTAGTTTTATTTTAGACTTGCCTTAGTTTTAGTCGCGCTTTAATTTTGCCTTAGATAGATTTAAGTTTACGTCTTTACTTTAGTGCCCTTTAATTTCAGTCACGTTTTTAAATACTTGCACCTTTACTTTAATTAGACTTAGATTTACTTTAAGAGCACCTTTACTTTAATTGTTTCGCACCCTTTATTTTAAACACTACAACGACACATCTTTGTTCCACCAAAAACAATAGAGTCACATAGAGAGCCTAGATCAATTCGATTAGACCAACACAACGAACTTTAATATTTTTATACGGGCAAAAGCCCTGTATCAAACCCCGTGGTTTGCGGACTTTGCAAACTACTTGGCGGGTGGAACTCTCATGGAAGGTTTGACGTCCCAACAAAAGAAAAAGTTCTTCACCGACATTAAGACTTACTTTTGGGACGACCCTTACCTATTCAAACAATGTGCCGACCTGATTATTCGCCGATGTGTTGATGGACCGGAAGCTTTGAAAATCCTTGATGCTTGCCACAAAGGACCCACCGGTGGTCACTTTGGTCCCAACTACACCGCCAAAAAAGTGTTTGACTCGGGATTTTATTGGCCCTCCATATATCGTGACGCTCACAATATGGTTTAAACGATGTGATGTTTGCCAAAAACAAGGCAAGATCACACATAAAGACGAGATGCCTCAGAATTTCATTCAAGAGTGTGAAATCTTTGATGTTTGGGGTATCGACTTTATGGGGCCATTCCCTTCTTCTAAAGAAAACAAATACATCCTTGTAGCCGTTGACTACGTCTCCAAATGGGTTGAAGCCAAAGCATTACCTACTAATGACGCAAGGGTGGTTTGTAACTTTTTGAAATCTCTTTTCGCTAGATTCGGTGTGCCTCGTGCCATTATTAGTGATCGTGGGACTCATTTTTGCAATGACCAATTCGCAAGAGTCATGGCTAAGTACGGTGTAAATCATCGTCTTTCCACAGCCTACCACCCACAAACTAATGGCCAGGCTGAAATATCCAACCGAGGACTTAAGCGAATTCTGGAACGAACCGTGGGAGAGCATCGTGCCTCATGGGCTGATAAACTTGATGATGCTTTGTGGGCTTTCCGTACTGCTTACAAGACTGCGATTGGTTGTACGCCATATCGTCTCGTGTACGGGAAAGAATGCCACCTCCCCATTGAGTTGGAGCACAAGGCTTACTGGGCCTTGAAGTGGGCTAATTTTGATATCAACAAAGTCGGTGACCTACGCAAGATCCAACTCAATGAGCTCAATGAACTCCGTAATGAGGCTTATGAAAATTCTTTGATCTATAAGGAAAGAACTAAGCTCATTCACGATTCCAAGATCAAAGACCGAGAGTTCCAAGTTGGAGACAAAGTTTTACTCTTTAACTCTCGGTTGAAAATCTTTTCGGGCAAGCTCAAATCTCGTTGGTCCGGCCCATTCACCATTGCCCAAATTTTTCCATATGGTACTCTCGAGCTCGCTCAACCTAATGGACCTAATTTTAAGGTGAATGGCCAACGAGTGAAGTTATACTTTGGTGAGGACACCTCTCAGGAGGTGATTCCATCCCTCACCACGTTTCCCATGAACTAATTTTGGGTCGAGTCAGGCTCGTGACTCGGTTATCAAAAACAAGCGCTCCTCGGGAGGCAGTCCGAGTATCTATCCTTTTATGTTTTAACCTCCTAAGTGTAGGGGGACTTCTATACGTGTTTGTCTTTGTGTGGTGATGTGATTACAGGGATTAGTGCACTTTTGGAATCTCTGAAGAACCGTTCTCCCGTGTTATCCGAAATCCGGTTCTATCTCTCAACTATCGTGATTCAATTTTCTTCATACTCACATTTGAAATTGATCACTTTAGTCGTCTCTTCCTTAACTTGAGTTAACCAACGTGCACAATGTCATAAGTGTAGGGGAGACTTTTCCCACATGCTTAAACATTGAGGACAATGTTTATCTTAAGTGTAGGGGGGACTTCTATCGAAGTTTTAAGTGGACTTTTCCATGAAAATGCCTTCATTTAACCGGAAAATCATATTTTTCAACATTTTTCAAATTTTTTATTAACTTTGGCCATTTAGTCGTAATTTTTAAATTTTTATCGTTGCTTTCATATGTATATATCCCGCAATAAAGTCAAAAATTTTAATAAAGTGGTGTAGCTAGTTTAGAAGTCTTTGACATATTAGGCCCGTTGCGTTTATTTTGACTCAACCTGAATAGACTTATCCAAGTTTATTCTATCTAGTTTCCTTAACCATGTAGACCTTAATTGGTTTATTAGGCTAAGTGTCCACGAGTCTCATTACTTGAGATTTTAAATTGTGGAGGACGAGAAAGAATAGAGTCAATTATAAGTTGGTATTCTTGCACAAGCTCACTTGGTGTAATTATTTGCCTATTCTCCCATCACTTTCTAATAAATTATCTGCAATTAGTAAGATCGTATGATTTGAAAAGTTACTTAGCTTCTAGCCCAAGATCGTTTAAAAGTTGCTCGGTAATGATAAGAGTTCATAGCCAAGGCATAACTTATGAAGCGGGGCGCGAAGATTGGCGAGTCCGAAAAGGCCCTAACAAGGCATGAGGATTCCATTTTATTGCTAAAGATCCAAGGTGATGTGAAAAGCATTATTCCCAAAGTCAATATGAAGGATCAAGACTCACGACGAAAAGCAATCAACTCCCATAAAGATGATGGAGAAGTCTATCCGAAAAGACCCTAACAAGGTATGAGGATAAATAGATCCAAGTCCGAAAAGGAGGCGGATCGTTGTATCTCAAAATCCCAAATAGAGATTGAAGAAATAATCATGAAGTCGTGGTCAACAAAGTTGGAGTACCTCTCAAAAGTCTCCAAGTGAAGAAACTCTATGAACGATGAGAAGACCATTATCTCAAGCACGTCTCTCAAGATATGAAGTATGAAGTACATGTCAAATATCGGCCCGAGAAAGGTCTCAAATCGTGAACCAAGTTATGTCAAGATATGAACTTTTTGATATCCCGATAAGCAGTTTTAAGAGATTTTGTCCTTTAGCTAACTATTGATCAAATCGTCCTACTTTGCTTTCAGCCTTAATAAACTATCGAAATAAGTCCAAAAATGCATCTTCATGATCATTCTAAGACAAAAATAAAATATAAGAGATACACCTAGGAATAAGGGAGTTTAAGCATATAATTAAGCCATGTGTGTAAGTGTTTGATTTACTAACTTATAATAACAATGATCTCGTTTTTAAGCTTAGTTTGGGGAACGTGAAACTTGAGGGTGATAAATCTTCGCAGCACCAAAGCCCTAATGTAAGTCCTTGATCTCTTTGCAAGTTATTTCCATGTAGCTATTTTCAAGTGAAAATAGTTTTCTATCCTTTTGTTTCCTTTTAAGTTTTAATTTCTCTTAGTATTTTAATTTTTGCTTAGTAGTATTTCAATAAGGCCAAGGTTGATTGATTATGAGAAAAGTGTAAATTTGCTTTATCACTAAGCATTGCATGAGGGCATGGCAATGGTTAAGTGTAGGGGATTTGATAGGTGTGTAAACACCCATCCTTTTACCACTTAATTCTGGCTAAAACGAGACCAAAACGCGTATTTAATATCATTTGTTTGTAATTATGCGTTGTTTTTGTATTTATTGTGTTTTCAGAGCCAACCGGATGGATAATGGAGAAAACATGGGATTGCACGGGATTTATCGAAGAAAAAGACTCAAGATGAAGTCTATTGTCCAAGAGATGCAAAAGATTTGAAGTCACTGGGCCTATTCAAAGATTTATCGAAGAAAAGGACCAAAGATGGAAGATTTACAAAAGTCGAAGAAACTCAAGTCTATTAAACGAAGAAATTAAAAGACGAGTTGAATTTAATCGACAACAAATCCCGAATCAGAATCGAAAACGTCAACTTTTCTGAAAAGACGAGAAGACAAGAAGAACGGGAGAAAGCCCACTCACCAACCAAAGGGAACACCTATATAAAGGGTTCCCCTCACACACTTTGCACGAAGTTTTTAGTTTTTTTTAGTTTTTCTTTTCCCCACCTTTTTCTCCTTTTCTTTTTCGTAGCATCACCAACTCCACTAGGGTGTTTGGTGATTTTAATCTTTGTTCTTCAAATCTTATAATTTTAATCTTTGTTTTGTGATTGTTAAAACATTAATCATCAATACAAGTTCTTGTTTAATCTTTCCATTTCATCTTGTTCATCATCATCTTTTATTTCAAGTTTTTAAGTTCTTATTTGATTGATTTGATCTTTAAAAAGTTGTTGAGTTTGTGTTTTTATGATTGGGATTTGATCTTTGTAGCTGGTAGATGATTTGTGTTTAATTTGGTAAAACATTTTTACTTATTTAGCTTGATTTTTGATTAAAATCATCCTCCCTGTTCTTCGGGTGAAGTTTCTGTGCTTGAGTGTTCCCAGGTTCCGGATGAACAAAACTTCCGGATGAACACCAAAGTTCCGGATGAACAAGAAAGTTCCGAATGAATATGTTTTTGAAAAGTTCCGAATGAGTTTCCTTTCAAAAAGTTCCGAGTCAGTTAGAAAGTTCCGAATGAGCTGAAAGTTCCGGATGAACAAATCTTCCGAATGAACTGAAAGTTCCGGATGAGTTTAAAGTTCCGAATGAATGTGTTTTTGAAAAGTTCCGAATGAGTTTTTCCTTTAAAAGTTCCGAATCAGTTAAAAGTTCCGAATAAACTTCCGACTCAAAGTTCCGGATAAAGTTCCGGATCAATCTTTCGAGTGAACTTCCGAACGAAAAGTTCCGGGTGAACTTCCGAACTAACTTCCGAATCAAAGTTCCGAGTGAAGGATTTTTCAAAGTTCCGAATGAAGACTTCCGGGTGAAAAGTTCCGGATCAATAGTTCCGAATCAAGGTGACTTCCGAATCAATTTTCTTTAAGTGTTACTGTGTTATTGTTTTACTGTTTCTTACTCTTTCTTTATTTTTATTTTAATCTTTAATTCAAGTTTTTATTAATTGTTATTAATTTTAATTGTCATTCATTTAATTGCTTTTAAATTTAAGTTTACATTTTCGTGCATTTAAACATTTAGTAGATTAAAAAACCAAACCACCTTTTTGGTAACCAAGAACAATCATTCCACTTAGAACCGAGATCAATTCGAGAGGATATCGAGAGATAATCTGAACCCAATCAAAATGCTTGTATCAGATCACAAGCATGAATTTATCAAAAGACAGTCTACACACATGATTCACCAAATTTATGGATGCTACATGTGCATTAGTCAATCCAAACGACATCACGTGAAACTTATAATGTTTATTACAAGTTCTGGATGTAATGATTGGAATAGATAATCTTTTGGAGGACGCGAAGTTGATGATAACCATGCCGAGGATCAAATTTTCAAAACATACGCTAGAACCTCGTAAATTATCGAACAAATCTATCATCTTGGGTAGTGGATATAGATTTTTAATCATCAATTTACCTAGTTCACGGTAATTCAACAAATATAAGGAATAATAACACCATAGCTCTTCATGATGACGAGCTTGGTAGAATAAAAGCTTTCTCCGACAACTCTCTCAATTGTACGGTAATTCCTTTAATTCAGATGGTGCTGACGTACAGTGCACAAGCCACAGGTGCAGCACCGGGAATATAATCAATACCAATTTCAACTTGCCTTAATGGCAAAAGTCTAGGTAATTTACCAACAAATACCTTCTAAAATTTCAGATAATAGAAACATCTTTTAATAAATTTACTTTAAGTTCTTTCTAGATTATAGTATCTATGACTAATTCACAACCATTCACGGTATAATTTCAAGTCTAAATGCAGGATATGGTCATCCATCAAGAATTATTTAGATCACTTTTGATAATCAATATCTTATCATTTAGGGGAATTCTATTCGGGTTCCCATCAATTAAGACAATGTCGTCATGTCATAATCAATCAATTCATTCTACTGGCATTACCAATGTTTCAGTTTTATTGTCGTCGATAAGATGTGAACTTCTCAAAAGACTAATAATAATTCATAATCCTTCATAAATTCAAGGATATCAGGAGACACAACTACCATTAAAAGAGTAGGGTCAACGCATAATCTACGCGAGAGAATTTCAAATCAGATACGGACGAAAACACTAACGAATATGAATATATCCCATGTTTTCATGAATTGAGTACGCATTCGAAAGCTCCTCGGATCGTTACCCAGGTCATTCAAATGAAATCTAATCAAAAGAAATGATACGAACGTCGATACATCCAGTCGGGTATCAACACTCGGTAATCATATACTTTTCCTAAGAATCTCACTACGGGAGAATTGGACAAGAAAGAATTGTCAATTGTCAAATAAGACAATTTCCACAGATGAGTAAATTCGACTCAGAAGAATAGGTGCTACAGGCACATATGTAGGTGTCCCTAACACTATGTCCCTATTTTTCACTTCTTGCAGATCTCATAAAATTTAATCTTTCACGATCTTCAAAGAAAATGTAGTGTTTATTCATTAGTTTTATGGTGACTACTAATCAGTCTTGCATGGTCCATTCCAAATTGTATGTAAGCGCGCAACTATATACAATTTCAAGATTAACGATGCAATACTTAGTTCGTCAAAATTTTATCATCATGTTTATAATAAAACATTTTCATGCTTAATTCGTAAATAAGATTCAAAAATAAATTTTCAAAGATTTTCTTTGTTATGAAAACAATTAAGTTTTCCAAGGTATTTCATAATTAACTTCATTTCGATAACAATCACTTATAAATCTCACTTTGAATAATCCTTATAGTAATGAAAATTCAATTTTTCTCAATGGATACTGTTTTATCTTATAAAAACAATGAGTGATCTGCAAAGGATTGATGAAAGCTTGTTCACCAAGAACTAACTACAATATGCTAGGAAATGAGCTTAGCCACTTAATCATGAGGTTCATGATCTCGATGGCACTCGAAAAGAATAATCCACAACGTAACTCAAACCGAGATGAGTACTTGTTCAATGGTTGCATCACTAATGCGAACATTAGGATGAAGCGATAAAGGATAGATAACATCGATACATGTAGAATTTAGCAATCAAAGGTAGTCTTTTCATTAATCACAAACAAGTCTAAATTGTACCGTAACACATTACGTGTCACTATGTCATACAATTCCAAGAACTCATCCTACCAACTGATGTCTCAGTTAAGTTAGAGATTATTTTTAAAAGATACCAAAATGAATACTAATCTACAAGAGTCATTAGGTGTCCCACCTGTCCCGGAAGATCCATCGGTCCAAATTTAGAAGAAGATTTGTTCAATTTATTTATTGGACACCGGGCATCCTCGTCATTGGACAATGGCCTAGGAACAACCCTTAACACAAACTAACAATCAATTAAAACCATATAATTCAATCACAGAACTTAACGACTTCCTCTTATCAATCTCATATTCCATACGAGTTAAATTTTATTTTTATTCAAGTTTCAATCAACTTATACTCAATGCAACATCCTACCACATTCTCCAATACTTTCAACCTTATTCTTAGACCTTAATAGGGCAATAAAAGCTCGATATGAACAACACTTAATTTCCAATCCTATAGCTCTTACAACCATAGTTATCAAATGAGTCAATAGCATGAGATGACTCACACATTCAATCAGACTTCGCGGAAAGATACTAGTGGCATGAGGCTTTTGGGTAATGGTTCCAATGACAGCCTCAAGTGCAACATTCACCCTTTCGATTTCAATTTAAGAATTGGATGACAACGAATCATATGACATTTTTCTAGGTGGTAACGTTTTGTCAAACTCTACTCTATAAGGAAAGATTGTCATGACATTGATATCAGATTTAATCTCGTCAATTCTTCTTTAATATCACAATCAACTAATATCAACATTTCTACGAATATCAACCATTTGTTGGGATCATAAATATCCACAACTTGGTTTAGATCTAGGATAGCTAGAATTCCTACGAGAATAGCTTCGATTAATTTACTAGGGGATTTAGGGTTCCTTGTGACAATCTACGTCGTATAAATACCTCGTATAAATATCAAAATAATCATCAAACAATCATGTAATAAAATTACATCATATATATATATATATAAATATATATATATATATATATATATATATATATATATATATATATATATATATATATATATATATATATATATATATATATATATATATATATATATATATATATATATATATATATATATATATATATATATAATCCAAGTTATATATATATTAAAATAACACTTCTCAGTCTGGCCTTGTCGGTAACTCGGGAATTCTTTGGCACCGTTATAGTCAAAAGATTTTTAGAAATTTTTAGAAAAATGTTTATAGTTACTAGATTTTGAAATGTTTTATTCAAAACCTTGGTTTTAAAAATCTTTCGTTCTCTATAACGAGAGCTCTGGTACCAAACTGTAACACCCCCAAATTTACACAATTCAATACAGCGGAAGACTCGTTGGTGTTACGGGATAGCACATTACTCACATCATAGACAACGCTTAAAAATTGCGTCGTTTAATAATAAAAAATTTCCATTCATAAATATCAAATTTACATAGGTCCCAAGTCATTGTATCTTATACAGGTTTTACAAAGCATTTGAATGGAAATTATTATTTAAGTGCGGGCCATGAATTCTTGTTGTCTTCCCGAGAATTACCTTCAAGTACCTGAGATAAAACATGTTAAAAGAAAGGGTCAGCGATAACGCCGAGTGAATTCATAGAGTTTAATGAAATCCATCAATATAACATCCGTATAAAATTATTACCGAAAATCATTTTGTAGAAATCTTTGTAATAGGCCATAAAATAGCCAAAGTCATTTTATACAAATCCTTATCAAAATCATAATATAGGCTTTCGCCTTCAAAATCATTATACGAACCATTGTCGTTAAAAACATCATACAATACGTTTTATAACGTTGTATAGATTAAATAAAAACCGTTATGTGAATATGGTTATATAAAACCAAAACACGAACATAAAATTAATAATAAGACCCCGTATTGCTAGTCAGGCAATATATCGTAATTCGGTGCGTATAGCAGTATTTCGTTAATTGGATTATTATAAGCCGCATGACATTGTTACCTTACTATATCAAACAACGGGTAGCTAGCCCGAAACTCAATTTTCCCATCTAAATTAGCGTGTCGTCACAATAATCACGCTTGTGTAAATCTTCTCATGCATAAATTCGCTTACCAATCAATGTGGCACGACGGGGATCAACCGTCAAGGCGCGAACTGGGGTGATCGTCCCCAAATAGTACTATTATATGCATAAGCGTCTACCAAATCCTAATAGTTCACAATTCATGCTAATGGGACTTTTAGTGACATAACCTAACTTTAATAATCCATTTCATTTCATCTATCGGGTCATATAATCATACATCAGATCATACAATCATTCGGGTTCAAATCAATAAACAAACAATCGGGACAAATGGTGTCCTATTTTAGTAAAACTAACATGTTATCTCCCTCAAGGGTTTATAAAACATTTCATAAAAACATTTAAAAGAGTGCGAGGCTATGAACTCATGTTGATGTGGGAAAGCGGGTTATCGGTAATTCGGATGTACGGTACGTGCTTCAATCACGGAAACCTAGACAAATAATACTTGTCTTAGACTCTTGTCCAGTGACTTTATAAAAATAGCAATCATGTATACATATGATGATTTTATATATATGATGATCAAGTGGGTTTATATATTCTCATTTACTCATTTTTGTGTTTATGTATTGGTAACCTTTTACTAGTTTACTAGTTTTACCTATTTACATGTTTTAGGTTTAATAAGCCTATTATAAGTTCATTAACTTGTATAAATTCATTTTATACTTGTATTATCAGTATTTATACTTTATATGTTGGGCCCAAACGGGTTAAGCCCAATAAGTAATTTTTATAAGTGTTTAACTTATTTAGTTAAATTATTAGTCTAATATGCTAACTTAGCTCGTTATTGTCTGTATGTCGTATAGTTCGGGTTTTATCGGTTTTTACTTGTATTAGGTACTTATACATCAGTATATGACTTTTAAAAACTTTACATTAGACGGGTTTGATCGTCTAAGTTTTAATTGGCGAAAAACGTTAATTTTACGGTAATAGCCGAAAAAGTCGTAAAAATCATGTTTATAGTTTTATAACTTATAAATCTTATTCAACTACCATTTTTATAAAGTGTCCATTTATTTAACCGTATACATATTTATATAAATGAAATTTATAAGTTAGTGGGTTTTAATTCCACATTTTATACTATATTATTTGAGTGCTTATATAATAGTATTAAACATTAATTCTTCAAAATCTGATGTTTAGTTTCATCTTCACCATTTTTATCATATCTAGAGTTCTACAATGAGTTAGAAGCTCATTTTTGGATGGCATGAACTTCATATTATGTGCTACAATTAAGTTAGTTATAGCTACTGCTCATTCTATGTTTAACTCTGCTTAACAGTCCCTACAAAACAGACTATTCAGATTAGCACACTCATCTTGTTTTGATCATATCTCACTCATTTTGATGATTCCATTGCATGGCAAACTCTCACATGTGTATGATATCTTGTACTTACTGTAAATGGATTCTACCATGCAATTTTATCAGTTTAAGTTTTGGTTACTTACTGTTTTTATACAGCCAACAATTTAAGCATGATTTTAGCCTTGTTTCTTATGGTTATTCATCTTTTTAAGCATATTTATCAACACTTGATCCCCACACAACATTTTTATCATCGTATATTCATCATATACATATACAAAAAGAAAGAAAATACATTTGATCTTTACAAAAATAACAAGAGAAATGGAAATGATGATCTTCTTTACCAACTAAGATTATATCTTGTTTTTGGAAGACAACAACTTGATGAACACCAAATATATCTCCAAGATCATTAATCACCAAGGAAGTTTGTTGAGAAATTAGCCCTAGGATACAAGCAAATCACCTCCTTTGTTGTTAAAATGGCCACCAATCAATCAAGGCTTCAAGGTTTCTCCATAATATAGCTAGATAACAAGTAACTTGTGGCTAGAAAAGATCAAATGGTGGTGTATGGTGGTGTTGTGGGACGGCAAGTATAGAGAGAGGGAGGAGAGTTTTGGTTGTTTTGCATGTGTGAAATGGTGGAAATGATAAAGGCTAGTGGTTTTGTGGTTAGTGGGATGAAGTAAGCTTCAATGTGAAGCTAAGTTACAAGTGTAACTTAGTTTTGTGTAAGGATGCCACATCTTTAATGTGGTGTCTTCCTTGGTCGTCCATAGTTAGATAGTGGGGTGGGATAAATTATTTTGTCCCATCCCGCTAATTTACGGGTATTCCTCGATTCTAGTTTCCTCGATTTGCGTGCCCTCGGGTCGTTTTACGAAAAACGTTTTTTTAAATTATGAATCAACGGCACAAAACGAATCTAACAAAAATTTTCTCATCAAAAACAGAGTTCGAAAACGTAAATACGTAATCCTAAGGTTTTCGGTTTAGTCGTAAAGGACGTTAAATTATAATCGTAAGTCCTAATCTCTTCTCGTAAATTTGTGAGTTTATGAACCAACACAAATTTAAAATCTCAAAATAATATTCACGTATAAATTTATTTTCTGAAATGTCGGACTGTCACCAAAAACGGTGTATGTAAACGTAAGCACGTAACGTTGAATCCTCCGGTTTAGACGCAGTCGATGCTACTTCAAGACGTAAACCCAAATTTCTTCCCAAAAATAAGTGAGTTCATAATATACATTAAAATAATGTTTTTAAATAATATTTGAGAATAAAATATCAACCATAAATTGACGGATTGTCACACGTTGGTACACCATTGTCGACCACATCCCTAGACGCTTACTTGTACTCATATCCCGTAGATCAAACGCGATATCGCAGTATTATCGGGTCACTTATGTACCTTACAGCCAGCAGGCCTGATATTCATCATGCCACATGCTATTGTGCACAATATCAAGCCAGACCTACTCAAAAGCACCTCAAAGAGGTTAAACGAATCTTTCGGTACCTTAAGAATACCATTCACATGGGACTCTGGTATCCGAACTGAACCGGTTTTCATCTAACATCTTTTTCAGATTCTGATCACGCAGGTTTCCTTGATAGTCGAAAAAAGCACTTCTGGTAGCATACAATTTCTAGGGGAAGACAAGCTTGTCAGCTGGTCGTCAAAGAAGCAGGATTGCACTTCGCTCTCATCAGCTGAAGTAGAATATGTGGCTCTATCCGCGTGCTGTGCTCAAGTCCTCTGGATGAGAACTCAACTCACGGATTATGGCTTCCACTTTGATAAAATACCTATGTATTGTGACTCAAAGTCGGCCATAGCCATATCTTGCAATCCGGTTCAGCACTCACGCACCAAGAACATCGATGTCAGATATCACTTCATCAAGGAACAAGTGGAACGCGGCATCGTGGAATTATACTTTGTCAGAACTGAGTACCAGCTGGCAGACTTGTTTACAAAAGCTCTCTCGAAAGATAGGTTTGCGTATCTCGTTGGCCGTCTTGGTATGAAGTATATGACTCCATAAGACTTGGAGGTTTTGGCAAATGAAGCTGCTTGATATTCTCTCACAATGACTTCTAAGCGCATCACAGCTTAGGACTCGGACCTCAACTAAGGAAAGCTTATCTCGGACGATAACTTATCCTTCTCAACGAGAAATTCATATTTCTCGGTCATGAGCTTCTCATAAAAACATTCAATGTTTTTAAGTTCATGACAAACGATTTCTAAGTAAATGTCAGCTTAGAACTCGAATTTCAACTTAAGGAAAGTTTATCACGGATGATAACTTATCCTTCAGAACGGGAAATTTATTTTTCTCGGTCATGAGCTAGTCACAAAACAATCAAAGTTTTGAGCTCATGAAAAATGGACCCGAAAGGGGAGTGTACGTTTCAGTGCGCTTTCCTAATCAATAAAAGAGAAGTCTTCTATCCTAATTATTTTAAAACCGTTGAACACAATTTTTCAAGACTTTCTCAAAAGGTTTTTCTAAATCTTTCAAAATTGTGTGTTCAACACTCCCTTCCTCATAATAGGTTTTATCTCAAAATGTCATATGTTATTTTGATCACTTTTTGAGGGGGAGCGTTTTAAAATCAAGCCTTTTAATGTTGTTGGGTACATCTCTAAAATTGTGATATTTTATGTATCCAACACATTCCGAGAATGTGATTAAATCTGTCATATATATTATCGGTAAAGGCATCTCAACTCCGTACCTCAACATATTTTGTGATGTCGTTTTTCTAAAATTTTGTCAAATTTTGTTTCAAGACACACATATTTGTTGAGGGGGAGCGTCCCGACTAAAAAAGTTCCATGATTCATGCGTGCACACATGTTTCTCTCCCAATCGGTTTTCAGAAATTGTCATATTTTAATCAATTGGTATCTCTAATATGATATTTTTATATTAGAGATAGGGGAGAAAATGTGATTAAAATGTAACATATCGCAACATGTGATCTTAAAGACTCAAGTGCAACTCTTTCCTTCACATGCCAAACTATTTCGTATATCGATGCATGTATGTAGGGGGAGCTTTTCGAAAAGATAAAACTTTCAAAGTGTTAAAAGTTTTGATTTTTATCAAGCACTTTGAATGGTTTTCAATGGTTTTATGGTTACGATCTTTACCCAAAACAACCTACTATCCACGACGGAACAACGGATTCAAAAGGTGGTTTAGGATAGGAAACTAAGTCTTATGATCCAACCAGAACCGAAGGGATCTACCCAAGGACATTCCATAGCTAGAAATAGTTGTCCTTAGGAAAGATGGAGTTGAATGAAGCTGAATGCGGACCAATTACTTAAGTTAGCATTACAACAATCACAACAAGGTGCTAATGATGACGTATTGGTAAGCATTGAAGGAGTTGAATATTCTATGCAACTTAGGCAGAAACCGGGTCAATACATCTATTGAAGACAAGTCATCATGGACCCAGTGATGCAATGCACAACCCTTCCCAGCCATTCGAGTTTCTCTCAAAAGAAACTTGTCTCATTGTCACGGAGATCAACACGTATCTATTGACTTTCTCACTCTGAGTTAGTTAATATTGAAAAGGTGGCAGTCTGCTCCAGCTCCGATTACCAAAATGCACTTATTGAGTCTAGAGCTAAAAGAGATCAATCTATCATCTTATTAGAACACAATCGAGTCCTACGCATTATCCTTGTGATATTGCCAGAACATCTGAGTGATACGATTCACAATGAAGATGGAAATCCTGCTTGAGCCAGCATTAAACAAGCTCATGGTAGGTAACTTGTGTGATTCTACACGAATCAAACTTGTGAGAACTGGAAAGCAACTAAGTTTAGATTCTTAATTGATTCAAACTTGATTCCAGGTTTCTTCGCAAAATCCGTGTCAACATCAAACAGCACTGCGGTAGGTAACATGCAAGATTCTTATGAATCGAGCTTGTGGCAAACTGGAAAGCAACAATGGTGCGATTCTTATAGAATCAAACTTGTTCCAGGAATTCTGAATTGACAACTCTAATCAAACGGATAACCGTATCCTTTTTTATTCACTCTTTACGTTCGCAGTCTGCTTTGAGACGGTCGAGTAAAGAGAACTGGCTACTACCGCTGGGAAACCCTGTCAAGGAGGTTCTTAATCGAATCTACCCGATCACAGGTACGGTATCTAATACCGTCTAAACGGTCTTCACCGACCGGAGGTAAAATGCTACCGAGTTAGGATGAAATGTTCAAAGCCATTTTATCCGTGTCTATGTATGTTGATGCATATCAAGAAGGTGGCGTAGCTGTGTAACCGATGTCGATTCAGAAGTCACAAGAGCACAAGATGGCGATAATCAAGATACTTAAGAATGTAAGAATGTAATAGGTCATCTTGCCACAAGAGCACAAGATGAACACTATCAAGGATAGATTAAAGATCTCAAGCACTCTAAGTCAAAAGACAAAGGCTCAAGATAAGGATCACAAGGCATGAAGGAACAAAGCCGTTACAAACAAGATCAAGACCAAGATACAAGACCAAAGCAGGAAGATCTCCTCTATAAGAATGTATTCACTCAATCATCTTATGCTTTTTAAGCTTTTTTAAGATGACCGATACATTGGGGGAGATTGTTAGACCTATATTTTATATAGTCGAACAAGAATGTAATAGGTCATCTTAGTCGTTAAATGGTCTTGTATTGTAATAGGTTAGTCGGGAAAACCGGGCTTGGACTTTAAGCTAATATTGTATAAGTTAAGGGCGTAAGCACAGAACAAAACCAAGCCCGGCCCAAGGATACTAAACCCACGGCCCATATGCCAAGGGTATATATACCCTCTTCCATGTGTGGAAGAGGGTGTTGGTTCATTTTACTTTCTCCCTCTAGTAAACATAAACCTTCCAAAATCTCTCTTGTTTCTCTCTCTACTTTTCTTCTCTTTCTCTCTCTAAATATCTCTTCTAAATCTTGTGTTATGGATTGAATAGGATTAACACTTCTTTAACATTCTTTGGTTCAATCAAGGACACGAAACAAAAGAAGTTGCTTTGGTTTTGGACTTGAGATCTTAGGGTCCTTTGATTTAAGTCACCAATGATATTATTGAGAGTATGATCCTTAGACTTCTTAATGTTTACTTCCTTTTCAACACTAAGGTCTTCAACTCCTATTTTTCTAACCTCTTTGGCTTTAACTACTTCTATTTCATCCAAGTCATCATCAACCAATGGTGGTGTCTTGGGTAAAGGAGGGGTTTCATCAAAAGTCACGTTAAGTGATTCTTCAATTACGCCCGCGGTTCTATTGAGGACTATGTAGGCTTTGCTAGTTTGGGAATAACCTAAAAAGATACCTTCGTAAGACTTTGGGTCGAACTTGGTAAGGTAGTCTTTGGTGTTGAGGATAAAGCACTTGCTTCCAAACACCCTAAAGTATTCCAATGAGGGTTTCTTACCTTTAAGAATCTCAAAGGGGGTCTTTCCTAGGAAAGGTCGAATAAGAATTCGGTTGAGAATGTAAGTCGATGTGTCCACAGCATTGCACCAAAACTTTTGAGGAAAATATTGCTCGTTTTACATCGTCCTACTCATCTCTTGGATGTTCCTATTCTTCCTTTCAACTACCCCATTTGATTGTGGAGTGCGGGGAGCCGAGAAGTTATGGGTATTACCATGAGCTTCACAAAAGGCACCAAATTGCACTTCATTATCAAATTCCCTACCATGATCCGTCCTAATAGAGACAACTGGACATCCTAGTTGATTTTGAATTCTTCGACTAAAGATTTCGAAATGATCGAAAGCTTCATTCTTAGATGCCAAAAATCTAGTCCAAGTGAATCTAGAATAGTCGTCAACTATAACTAGGGTATAAAGGTGACCTCCATAACTCCGTATGGCGGAAGGTCCAAAGAGATCCATATGTAGGAGCTCTAAGCACCGAGAGGTTGAAACCAAATTCTTGGCTTTGTGACTTGAGTGAACTTGCTTTCCAACTTTGCAAGCATCACAAAAGTGACTATCAAACTTCATCTTGGGGAGGTGTCTTTGACCAACTCCTTAGAGACTAAAGATTTAATTAAAAGCATATTAGCGTGCCTAATCTCCTATGCCAGAGAGTAGAACTATCATCTATAGTCGCAAGACATATGTTGTCTTTTGACTTCTTATTGACCTTCATGACATAAAGCCCATTCTTTCTAACACCTTTTCCGATGACCTTTCCATCTTTTATGATTTCATTGTCATGTTCCGAAAAGATGACCTTACACTTATTGTCACAAATTTGACCTATACTTAAAAGGTTAAACCCTAAATTATCTACGTGCTCAACATTTTCAATGGTCATGGAGTCAAGAGAAACCGTACCTTTGCCAATGATATTACCACGTAGACTACTAGCGAATGTGACTTACCTCCATCATATGCTTTGTAGTTCGAGAACAAACTTCGATTACCCGTCATGTGTTTAGAACAACCACTATCCTTAATCCACTCGTCAGGTTCCAAATCAATTCCCAAGCATATCTAGGTAACAACACACAAGATCAAACATTTGGTCCCCAATATCTCATGGGTCCAAAATTGTTAGTTCCAAACATCCCTTGCATTTGGTTGGGATGCATGAATGGATGAGGGGTTCCCCATGGGGAATAAAATGGAGGAGGATAATAATTCATATAACCATTTTGTTGTTCATTATTTCTCCTAGGTGTATTTGATCTTGGTTTAGAGTTGTGGTCATTCCTTCTAGGTGTTGGAGTTTTACTTCTAGGTCGTGAATTGTTTTTACTATCTCTTCTAGGTGTTGTCGTTCTACTTCTAGGCCTAGACTCATTCCGTACTCTTGGTGGAGTAGTGGATGGTCTTGATAAACTTCTATTTCCCATTAGAGATTTACTCAAGGGCTTACAGAACTTATCAACGACATTGTCGTCAAGTATGGGTAATTTTACCTTGTTAACAATAAGATGCTTTGGTTGTTCACCTAAATTTGACTTTTCAAAAAGTTCAGGATTTTCAGCAAAACCTCTTTCTGGCCGCGGTTCCTTATCTAGGGCGGCGGTTCCATAGTGATAAGGGACCGCCCCATATAATATGGGACCGCGTACAGCAGACGATTTTTCTGAAAATCTGAGTTGTTTAGGTTCACTAGTTGATGCTTCATTTCAGTTAAAACCTATACCAAGTCTTTCCTTAGAATGAATTTGTTTGTTTAACATATCATCAAGATCACTAGTACCTTTCATGAACTTTTCCAATTTAATGGAGGTGCTCTTGAGATCTTCATTCTCTAATCTAAGTTTCTCACAACTCAAGCAACCTAAATCAACTTCTTTATTTTTCTCAAGCTTGGCTAATTTCTCCCTAAGTTCATTGATCTCATTTTCAAGCTTAGTTTTGGTTGATTTTAAGGTTTTGTTCTTTTCTATTAATTTAAGGCTAAGTTTGTGTAAATTATCATATTGGCCTTCTAATTCAATATCATCTAAGGTGGAGCTATCATTGCTATAATATTCGGTTTCGGAATGTACCTCTTTAGAAGTATGAGCCACAAGATATTTCTCGTCTTTGGGTTTGTCATCAACATCTTCACCGCTATCGCTCCAAGAACCACTAACGAACGCCGTGTGATTCTTATCGCGTGAAGGCTTTGGACAATCACTAATGAAATGATTTGGATCACAACATCTAAAGAAATTCCTATCACCTTTTTCGTTCTTGGCAAACCGATTCTTTGAGAATGGTTTCTTGTCATTGTTGGGTTGCCTCACGTCTTGACCTCGTCTTTTGAAGAACTTCTTGAAATCTCTCACCGGCAATGTATACTCCTCGTCATCGCTATCCGAGGAAATATGATGATCGCTTTGTGCCTTCTTGGCTTTGAGTGCAAGAGACTCCCTTACACTCTTGGTTTTTACCAATTCTGAGTCCTTCAAAATTATCATCTCATGAACCTTCAAGTTTCCTATGAGATCATCAAGTGATAAAGTTGAGAGATCTTTCGATTCTTCAATCGTCGTGACTTTTGCTCTCCACTTCGGATGTAAGGCCCTTAGAAACTTCCTAACATTGTTCTTGCTAGAAAAACCTTCATCAAGTTCTTTTAGACTAGTAATAATGGTGTTAAATCTAGCAAAAGCACTATCAATAGTTTCATCTTCTAAGATGACAAATTGTTCATATTGTTGGACAAGAAGATCGATTTTGCTTTCTTTGACTTGGCTATTACCTTGGTGGGTACTAAAAGATTGTTCCAAATATCTTTAGCGGTTTCACACATAAAAATCCTTTCAAAATCTTTCTTAGGTAAAGCATTATAAATCAGCATTTTAACCTCATTATTTTTCGAAAGTGTCTTTTTAGTATCGTCATTAGCTTTGTAAAAAGTCTTCTTTTGTTTTAGAAACTTCATTAAATGATAAGGTAAAAAATCACCATTGTTAATAACATGCCAAAGATCTAAATATTTTGATTTCACATAACTCTCAAATCTATTTTTCCAATAAATAAAACTATCGGTTTCTAAAAGTGGTGGTCTTTGCATAGATTGCCCTTCTAGGTACTTGTTGGAATCCATAGATCGACTCAAGTTTTAAAATACAATATACTTTAAAAACTCTTGAGCAACCTCTCTCTGATACCAGTTGTAGAAACTAGAAGGGGGGGTTGAATAGTTTCTTATATTTACTTGTTAAAAGATGGTTTTCAAAAAATCCTTTTTCAAAAACTTAGGCTTGAGGAAATATGTGAAATCTTCTTATGCACAATATGAACAATGATAGTGTAACTAAACTAATACTAACTAATGTATATGCACAAAGATTAAAGAATGTAAAGAGTTAAGGGTAAAGAAAGATCAAACCAAACACCAAGGATTTATAGTGGTTCGGCAACGAATCTCACTCCTCGTTTCTACTCCACTCCTCGAGTACTCCTTACTCGAGAGTTCACTACACAACAAGCTCCTTATGGTGGAGAAAACCGTACACGTTGCTTAACCAATAAGCTAAAAGTCGAGCCCTAATCGTAGCTAGGACCAATCTACACAACTATACTTAGTACATACACAACTTCCAAATAGACACAACTACTTGGATCTTCACAACTATGACACAACAACAAATGTATAAGATTTGATCTTCAAAGGATCTTTGGTGGTGGACTCAACACTTCACAAGGATAGTGTTCTTCTCTTTGCACTTGGAGAGGAAGGGATGGATGGGATAGATTCACTTCTAAACAAGTAGTAATCAATAAAATGATCAAGGATTTGAGTGATTTAAGAAGTATGTTTGAATCTGGAAATATATGTTCAAAAGAGGTGAAGAGAAAATCTGAGAATGGTCCACTATTTATAGGACAAAGGGCCAACGGCTATATCTGCCCGCGGTTCCTTATCTCAGCCGGTGGTTCCTTATCGATAAGGAAACGCATAGGCACTAGGGAACCGCCAGAGTAGACTCCGCTCCCTTTTTGTCCATTAGTAGTGGAGGTCTTATCTAATTATAAAATATCCTGAAAGAATATTCCAAATCAAAAAAGAATATGCCATTTTCAAATTTTCAAATATTTAATTTAATAAAACATTTTCTTAAAAAGAAAGTTTAATAAAAAAAACTTGTCATAGTTAATAAAAAGTGAGTTTTAAGAAAAGATTAAATCACTTGATCACTTGATTAAGGTTAGTACTTGTTTATTCATACCTTAAGTGAAAATGGGTAAAATGAAAAATACTTGAACTCAAGAATTCGTTTTTCGTTGTTTTCGTAAATGCTTGTTTTTACATATTGTCGTAATCAAAACTAAGCGAGACCAAAAAATGCAAGTAACGTTTTTAGGCATAATTTCATTAAGGTGATCTTACTAATATGATTAGATAGCTTGTAGTCTAATTCTGTTAGTCTAATCTACTTTGCATTGCTTAAATTTCCATTTCAGTCCATAAGTGGTGTTTGGTTTATTCTATACCTTTTGATTCAGCCATTGAAAGTGAGTAAAACTTGTTTCTATACACTCAAATACTGGTTAAAAGCAATTGTGAAAAGTTTGGAAGTCAAACAATTGGTCAAAAAGGCAAATGACACAAAAATACTTTGGGTCAGTTTCATATGCTTAAAACAGCTTACTTTCAACCAACCATAACTAGCTCAAATCTGGGAGTTTAGACTTTATTTTTGTTTCATTGGAAAGTCTAACATCCCGGCTTTAAGGATTGATAAGCCTCTAGGTCTAAAGTGCACTGTAGAATAAGTTGTAGCTTATTGAAAGTCTCTTTGATAAATAGCTTATTTTGTTAAAGTCCAAATCCATTTCTAGCTTATCTACTTCAGAAACTTGGCCATTTTATTACATAAACCTGTTGAATAAGTGATAAAAACAAGATTTAAACTTGGTCAACTTTTGGTCAACGCAAGTCAAACTTGGTCAACATAAGCCAGTTTAAGCTTATTCGATTTTCTGGCTTATTTAGTGGATGAAAATTGGATTTTCTTGGATAGGTGTCAATATTTTGAGCTTATAAACATTTCTTGTGAAAATCAGACCAAGTGCTTATCTAGATAAGCTGATCTCTTAAAAGTGGCTTATTGAAAAGTGCTTATTTGAGTTTAAGACCATCCCAGCTTATTTCCTTTACATTGACTAGCGCATTTTGAATTCTTAATCTTTTAAGACTTGTTCCAGCTTATTTGGTTCACTAGAACTCTAGTTATGGCTTATTTTTTAATAAGCCCATTTTCTTCTAAAAACCCTCATTAATTGCAAATTGGTCCTTGGGATTTTGGTTAGTTGCTAGTTTGTTTGAATTAGTTAAAACTTTTTAGGTTTTGCTGTTTAGTCCCTCGAAGTTGTTAGAGTTATAGTTGGTTAATAGTTTTTTATATTTGTTATTTTTGGCAAGTAGTTTGTACAATTTACATTTTCAGTCCCTTAACTTTTCACATTTACACTTTTAGCCCTTACACTTTTATATACTTTACATTTTAGTTTTAAATCCTTGTTGTGCATTACTTGGTTGTACTTTGTGCTTAATGAATGGTATGTGCAACATGTTTTTAGACTAGTACGGTTACGTAGACGATATTATTTTTACACTTTTGACGGTTTTGTGGAAAGTAGAAATAGAATATCATGATCTTGACAATCAAATACCAAGAACAATAAAGTGACTTGACAGATATCGATCATTAAATTCGTAAAGATATCGAGAGAAAAACAAACTTGAAAAAGACAAATATTACTGTTCGAACAAGACCTACCAAAGAGTGAAAGAAAAAGAAAAAGGTTCAACCAATTTATCGAAAAATAGTTTGTTACAGAAGACATCCAAGTTGATGGCATGTACAGGAACCTCATCCTACCCAAGGAGATTGAAGGTCCAATTAACGGTCAAACATATACAAAGCCTAAAAAGGGGATGACATACATGAACAGGGGATGCCAGTATTGCTTTCAAAGAGAAAATGAGTTGGGGCTAGCCTCCACTATACAGCTGATATGTATAAAGAAATGTTTAAAAATCAATTCTGACTATGCTCAAGTATTTGCAAATGAACTTCATGTTGTTCTTGATTCAAGAAATGATATAGTTGAAGCTAAAGAAAAAACCAAAAATGATGATTATTGAAGAAATCACAACCCCTTTGTATTTCCATAAACTTTGTTGTACTTACCTTTTTGTACTTGTAATCATTTTTAAGTTCAATGAATTATGAAGTATGTTTGTTAGATATGTTATGTGTAAGAAGAAGTTGTTATCTCACTTACTATAACTTATTTAGATCTAGCTGTATTTATGTTTAAATAAAGGGAGATTGTTGGGGAAAATAAGCCTGTTAGATTTCTCTTAGTCATAGATTTAAATTTAAATAAGCTGCGTGTTATAAAGTTGCATGTTCCAAGGAGACAAGCAAGTATCACAAGACTCACAGAGAACCAAGTCTCTGTGAGCAACCATAGAAGAGTCCATGTTAGAGACATTGTCAAGGAAGTCAAAGATTACTTGAAGACATACTCATTGGCTGTGATGGATAACAGCCAAGATGTATCAGGGACTCTCAATGGTTGAGTGTTAACGGGGGTGGCAATACCCTGTTACCACTCAATACACTTTGGACAGCCCTTAGTGTTAAGGCGGGAACTATTTGAGCGGGACAAATAGTAGCTTTGAATTAAAGCAGCTCAAAGTACGAGGTTATTAAGAAAAGGGAAATTGTGTCAGTTATGTTTCCCTAAAGCATTGTAGCAGCTTACCAAGAATAGAAGAACATCTTGTGACAGATGTCTGACCCCATGTGTCTTGTTAAGTCGCTATCAACTTAGCCATCAATGTCAACCTCATACCACTATAAATAAGGAATGTAGTATAGAGTTAATTTTGTTCACTTTGTAAGATTCATAGCATTAACTCTCTCGAACTTAAAGAAGAATCAGTTGTGCCTGTGTTCTTAATTTTGTAAGTAAACTTGTAATCTTTGCAAGTTTACTTGTCCAAAGAGTACACAACACATTGTCATCAAACTCTGTGATCCATAACATATTGTAATACTTGTTATACATTAATAAAGTCTTACGTTTGAAAATTATTTACTTGTGTTACTTATCCTTTTAAGTAGTTTCAGTTAGGCATTAGGGACTTTCACTATCAATCACCTAACTAGCAAAATGGACACAACTAGTGACCCAACTACTAGTTGTGATGCATAAATTATTCATCTTAGGCTGGAAGGAGTAGGATAAAATTACACTAGTGACTTGTTTATTTGATAAAAACTCACGGGTGGGTTTAGACATTGGGAACATCAAGTGGTCATTTCTTCACCTCTTGGTACTCGTCCTCAGTTTTTCTTATTTAATAATTATTAATTTTTAATATGTATTTTGAGTGTGTGGGATTATTTAGTAGGGTATATCTATACTACTATATAAAATGTATATATATACATTCTAAATCTAAACCAAAAATTAAGATACACGTATCAAATCTCAACCATTAGATAATTTTTAAGTCAAACTTAACTCCAAACCAAAAGTTCAATCTTTACCATGTATCTTTTTTTAGAAGAGTTATTTTGGATACTATATTTATCTTGGATACCAACGGACTCGCCCCCACCATCCATCTATACCTCAATCTAATGGATAAGATTAAAATTATTTAATTTATTAACATATTTTTATAATTTAAATATCTCTTAGAATGTCAAGTGTTAAACGAAAAAAATATACTATCGCGACAAGCATTTAATTATCTTTCTATCAATAGCACTATTATATAATTTTGAAGAAAAAAATTTTGTTTTTTTTCTTGTTAAAATTTACGTAAAATATCATATATGATAATAGTATTTCATCATATATGATAACTAGCTTAAAGACCCGTCTAACGCTGGGACTACTTTAAAGAGTGATTTTCGTAATAAAAATAAGAAGATCTCTATATCAAAACATGAAACGGGTTCGAGTAATATATGAAAACAGTAATATAAAAAACATGGAGTATTCGATAAGCAAGTAAAGTTTTTAACAACAATAAAAGTAGTATTCAATCCCTTATGATCTTCAAGCATGTTGTATGTGAGTCTATTTAAGTGAGAAGATAATCCCCATTAATGAAAAATAAAAGAAAGAACATGTAGTATTCGATAACCTACTAAAGTTAGTAAAAATTAAAAAAAACGTCAATCCATTATGGTCTTCACGCATGACGTATATACATAGGATGGAAGAGAATTTTGTCATGATTAAGATAACTTTACTAAAGAAGATTTTTATCTATTTAAAATAGAATCAAAGATACCAGTATTTATCACAGTTATAAACATAGCATGACAAATCTTCGTTGGATAGAACAGCACACTTAAAAAGGGGGGGCTAATAAACCGTAACTAAAACAATATTCAGTAACTAAAGCTAATCAAAGCTTTCCATATTTTATTAATATTTTGCTAATATATATAAATAGGTGTTTGGTTTAGTTTTTATATTTGAAGGGACGATATCAGCTGTAATCATCTATATTTCGATCAAAAATTTTATTGTCGTATAATATTCGGTAAGAAAAATGAAGGAAAGATACATCTTTTTGTTATGTTCTTTATTTTATTTACTTTAGGTACAGGAATTTCAAAATATGAGGCTGAAAACTTGTAGGAAAGGTGCTTGTCGTTTCTTAGTAAGAAATTGAAGGTAGAGCTCATTCACGGATGCTATGTCTTTATATCTTATTGATCTTTGTTTAGTTATCTAACCATTTGTAATATATATGCTTTTGCTGGGCAACAGGAGAGAAACCTAGCTTTATTCCCACAAACATTCCGAAAAATGAAAGTAATGGTTGGTCAAATCCTCTTGCTTCTACTGACGCACCGCGTGGAATATGCATAATCAGCATAACATAAACCGTAACTAAAGCTAGTTAATCATCTATAATAACCTCATGGATCACGAACACCTATTTATCAGCTCGTGTAAGCTGATGAAAAGGTAAGATGACACATCAAGTATCCCAAGGACCGTACTTTTACTTGTAGGCTGATGTTTTCATTATGTTTATCTGATTTGTGCATTCTTGTAGGCTGATTTGTGCAGGGGCTTAATGAGTCTACTTTATACAGTCTGGTAAATAAACGTAACATGAAACACAATAAATAAATGTGATGCCATATTTCTACATTGACTACTATAGTTGATGATTTAGTGATCTTTGGAAGAACATATATTTACCTGGCTAGTTTGGTTTCCTTGATTAATAACAACTAAAGCCCTGAACATCATTCGACTGCAAGACATGTATTGAAGTCTTCGAATTTCTTTAGAAATATCTTGTTAGCAAAAGTCTTACTGCTAGACCCGAGACTTTCAATGAAATTTATAATTATATTTTACCTCGTCAAGGAGAGATCGATGACTTCTGCTCACAACAGCCACTCTGGTCTTTGGATCATCAGAAAGCTTCTTTATAAGGATCTTTTAACTCACGGTGCAGGTTCAGTTCCATTTATTCGAACCAATCGATCTTTCTATCTGGAGCATTCATTGGTTCAGTTATTGTTGCATTGAACCCATGTAAAGTGCAATAAACAACACTGTGATATGAAACATATATTGTAAAATATTCATTTTTTCCTTGTTTAGTTATAAATTACTATACTTAGATGTTTGGTTGTTTGAAAATTCTAAATCTTTTGGAAACTATTAAATAAAGTGGTTAAAATGACATTTTTAAGTGGCCTGCATAGTGATTAGAAAAGGCTGAAAGATTATATACCATTATGAGAAAACAGTTCGTGGAATAATGATTTAATTACATGAACTCCAAAAACTAAACAAATCGAAAGGAGGTATTGATTACCTTGAGTAATCAGCAATAATGATTGACTCAGCAGTTCAGAAGAATGGTGTACACTTCTTGACCTTGCAATGGACAAATCCATCAGTGATGTTCTCACCAAACATCATATATTTGTGAATAAAATTCTATGATCAGTTCTTCACACGTTTTTTCATGTATACCATGCAGCGTACTCCTAAACAATGGTGACTTGGTAAGCTTAAACAACACAGAATATAACTATAAATATCCGACAATAATAAGTAATGAACCTTAGTTTTTATTTGGTAGCAAAATGACTGTGTAAAAGCAAGCAGTGGTAGCTATAGAGAGTAATGCCGGGTTGTTGTACACATATCTGCATCATTGTCAAATGCACCGTAAACATGAATAAAAGATAGTTATGGAACTTTTTAAATAGCGTGAAACACAGATAAAATTATTATTACTAATCTCGTTGACTTTGATTAAAAAAATGAGCTTATTCACTTTTCGAAGGTCCTGCGTGCAAGGACATTGATTAACGGGTTTTTTTAGCGAAGCTTAAAATCACATTTGAATGTGCTATTAAAATAGCTCCATAGTAGTTACAAATTAAGAGTGATTTAGTTAATAATACATGGAAGGGTTGTGCACTTCTGTATATGACGCGTTAACATGTAACTTAGCGTCACTTGATCTATTCATACGCAATTATGGACAAAGGCAATGATCAGTAACAATCACCTATTGGAGTAGGTAATTAGGGATGTTTGGCATGCCAAAAAAGAGAAAGTTGTATTATCCCTACACATAAACCTTTGTCTAACACTTTCAATATGTGGTTTTACAAAAAAAAAGTGTCATTTAAATGAACACTATGATTACGAACCATATAGATATCCATAATCATATTTGTCTTCTGATTACTATGAAAAAAATAGCTTAAATAACCTACCATGTACACATAACGGGCAGCTGTCAGACCAAGAATTATGACCCATACGAATCCCTAACTGACTTCCGATTTACCATCTTTACCTATTTTGCAAGTGAAAAATCAAATACCGTATACAACAAACCAACATCATATCAGAAAATCTCGGGATTAAAAATAGTAATATGAGGACTCGCTTATGCAAGTGTCATAATTTCTTTTTACCTACGATCCTGGAATATATAAAAACCACCCTTACTGTATTCTTAGCAAAGATAATAATATGTTTGTATGTAAGAACACCAATTCGGTTACAAACTTTGAAAAAGTGCACTTATGTTAATTTTCTCAGCGTTGAAGCAAAATTACCTCACTTTGAACACACCAATACTACAATCCTTTCTATTTTCAGTAATTCCACTGCTGGTATGAACTAATGTTCGATACTAAGAACTATTTATGAGTTATGTTATGATGTGTATTTGTGAGCTATGTTGAAGCACTTAAGCATTTAATATTTGATAATCAATAAGAACAAAACAATAGAAAGTAGATGAATACCATCTTACAACAAATTCATAAAACGCTTGCATTTAAAATAACATATCCAACCCACAACCCTATAAGATCCATCACAATCTTAACTAACCTTGCAAACTCCTAACTCCCATGAATTGTTCTATATACAATGTGCCTTAAATCTTCTGATGTGTAGGCATCAAGGATAGCATATAGCAAAAAGCTCATCCTATTTGAGAGTCCTAAAAGTGATTGTCTCTTAAGTTGGATGATAAAAAAAATTGCCTGCATTTATGTACAAAATGTTGAGCAAATATATATTGCCTTCCTATCAGAAACAAAAAGTTTAACAGAAGATATACAAAGAGACTAAAGGCAGTTAAAGTACTAACTCAAGAACATGTCGGAAAAAGGCTCCTTAGCAAGCTAATTACCAAATTCAATAGCATATTTGAGGTTCTTGGGTCACTTGCTGCTGATCTTGAAGAGTCTCAGATGATGTTCACTGACCTTGATGATGCTCTTAAGTCGCTTTATTCTTCCAAATCCATGACTTGTCCATCACTTTTATTAATGCAAGTGATGCCCAAAAACATTATTAGTGTTAACTAATCTTTCTTAATTTTGATCACAACAAACTATACAACACATTTAGTATAAAACAAAAAACGAATTATTTAACTAACACTATCATCAAGGTAATAATCATATCACTAACCTTTCTTAATCATACTTAGTGATCATCAAAATGATTATCCTTAAAACTCACTTTTGTTAATATGACAAAAGACTTTTTAATAAACTTTCTTTTTTAGAAAATGTTTTATTAAAATGGAAAATGAAAATTTGAAAATAGCATATTCCATATGCTATTAGAATATCCTTTGAAGGCTTCAAATACCTCAGATATTCCTACCCCACTAAAAGACAAAAAACAGAGCGTACTCTAGGAGGGAACCTTAAGTAGCTAGGCGGTTCCTTAGCGATATGGAACCGCGGTGCTAGATAAGGTACCGCGCCCAGATAACCGTTATATATCCGTTATACTTTGTCTCCTTTAAATAGTGAGTCAAATCTCATTTTCCAACAAGCCTCTTGGACGTTTTTCTCAGCCCCCTTTCTCTTTTCTATAGCATAATCATTAGTAAATGATCACTTAAAGTGTTAAGGATGTTTACATATGATTATCCTCTTGATCCCCTCCTTTACCTTGTCCAATGAGAAGATCACTCACTCACTAGTGTTGTGATAAAGATGAATCTATGAGCTAGTCATATTCATCATGATACCCTTTTTGTTTTATGTCAATAATACTAGAGATTTTCTATGTTGAAAAGTTCGTTTTCTCGGAGTCTAATCGAATTGATCTCTGGTTAATTGTGCGACTCAGTTGTTCTTGGTGAATCAAATAAAAGAGGTGTCGTTGTCTAAAACTAATGAAAAGTAAAAAAAACTTGAAACAAACTAAAAATAAAGTAAAGACGATAAGAAGAAACAATGAAAGATTAAAATTTAACGGGAAATAAATGACGAGAAATTAAAGGTAATAAAAGTAAATGACGCAAATTAAAACTTAAAATAAAAGGAAAGCAAGTAAAAGTGCAAATAAAGTAAAAGGCGGGAAAAATAAAGTTTAAAACTTGAAACTAAAAACTCTATTCGGAATAAAATAAATATTCCGAATAAGGAATAAAATGTGCTTGCTATGCGGAATAAATATGGAAAACACTCTACTCGGAATAAAAACACTATGCGGAAAAATTTACAAAAAGCTATGCGGAATGTATGCCAATTCGGAATAACAAATGCTACTCGGAATAACTGCCAATTCGGAATAAAAACCCCTATGCGGAATAATAGTATATTCGGAATAAAAACCCCTATGCGGAATAAATAATATTCCGCATAAAAATACTCTATTCGGAATAACTAAGCATTCCGCATAGAAGCTCTATTCGGAATAACTAAACATTCCGCATAGAAGCTCTATTCGGAATAACTGGTATTCCGCATAGAAGGATAAGAAAGTCGTCTATTCGGAATGTTCTGGGCAAGAAACAGTAACTACGAACAAGAAAACAGAGGATGAAGAACAACATACGAATTCGATCAAATCTAACCAAAACGAACCAAAAGATTAAACCAAAACAACTAATAAGCATCAACTAACAATAATCAATCCAAACAAATCATCAAAACTAACAAGCAAAGCCAAATCAATCAAAACCCACTTGATTGAAAATAAGAAAACTCAAGAACATGAACATAATCAAAACAGAAATTAAGCAAGAAAGTAAAAAGATGATGAATTAAAAGCTTAATTAAAAAGTAAAGATTCAATAACAAAAGCTTAAACACAAATTAATCTAGAGAGAGAAAGCAAATGTTTTAGAGAGAGAAACTACCTACTCCTAATCTAATCCTAAAACTAAAACTAAAACTAACCAACCCTCTCACATGTTGTGAGGGTGGTATTTATAGGAGAGGGGAGTGGTTGGTGGCTTCCTCTTTCTTTCTATCTTGGTCCTCAGTCTTTCAGTCTTCTCAAATTCTTCGACTTCTAAGACTTCGTCTCGGGATTTCTTTGAACTCGTCTTGTAATTTCTTCATAATTTAAACCTGAGTTCTTCGGCTTTTTAGTAAACTTCCGTCTTTTGACTTTTTCTTCGATAAATCTTCAGAATTGGTCTTGGACTTCCGTTCTTTTTCTACTCTTGATCTTTCAACTTCGTCTTTTGTCTTTTTCTTCAATACAAGCCCGTGAAAGCCGTGTTTTCTCCACTTTTCACCTTCTCGACCCTGAAACACAATAAAAACACAAACCACGCATAATTCCGCCATTTACGACATAAAATATACGTTTAGGTCCCGTTTTAATGTAATTAAGTGGTAGAAAAGATGGGTGTTTTCACACCTATCAAATCCCCTACACTTAACCATTGCAATGCCCTCATGCAATGCTTAGTGATAAAGCAAGGTTTACACTTTCCATCATAATCAACCTACCATGGCCTTTATTAAACAACTAAGGAAAATCAAAAAGATAGAAAATAACAAGATGCAACAAGGAAGAAACATGTAAAGAAATCTAAGACTTACATTAGGGCTTGTGTGTCATGAATGTTTATCACCCTCAAGTTTCACGTTCCCCATGCCAAGCTTAAAAACAAGATCATTGTTAGTACAAGTTAGCATAAGAAACATTTACTCATGCGGTTCAATTAATCACTTAAACTCCCTTATTCCTATGGGTATCTCTTATATTTTATTGATGTCTTGGATGATCACGAGGATGCATTGTTGACTTATTTCGATAATTCATTTAAGCTGAAGGCAAAGTAGGACGATTTGATCAATAGTTAGCTAAAGGACAAAATCTCTTAAAACTGCTTCTCGGGATATCAAAAAGTTCATATCTTGGCATAACTTGGTTCACGATTTGAGACCTTTCTCGGGCCGATATTTGACATGTACTTCATACTTCATATCTTCGAGAGACGTTCTTGAGATAATGGTCTTCTCTTCGTTATAGAGTTTCTTCACTTGGAGACTTTTGAGGAGTACTCCAGCTTTGTTGACCACGACTTCATGATTATTCTTCAATCTCTAATTGGGATTTTGAGATACAACGATCCGCCTCCTTTTCGGACTTGGATCTATTTATCCTCATACCTTGTTAGGGTCTTTTCGGATAGACTTCTCCATGATCTTTATAGGAGTTGATTGCTTTTCGTCGTGAGTCTTGATCCTTCATATTGATTTTTGGAATAATGCTTTTCACATCACTTTGGATCTTCAGCAATAAAATGGAATCCTCATGCCTTGTTAGGGCCTTTTCGGACTCGCCAATCTTCGCGCCCCGCTTCATAAGTTATGCCTTGGCTATGAACTCTTATCATTACCGAGCAACTTTTAAACGATCTTGGGCTAGAAGCTAAGTAACTTTTCAAATCGTACGACCTTACTTATTACAGATAATTTATTAGCAAGTGATGGGAGAAAAAGATCATAATTAACTCACATAAGTTAATGAGAGAATACCAAACTTGTAACTAAATCTATCATTTCTCGTTCTCCACAATTTAAAATCTCAAGGAATGAGACTCGTGGATGCTTAGCCTAATAAACCAATTAAGGTCTACATGGTTAAGGATACTAGCTAGAGTGAACTTGGATAAGTAAACTCGGGTTGAGTCAAAATATTCACAACGGGCCTAATATATCTAAGATATCTAAACTTGCTAAAGCCATTTTATTAAAATGCTAGAAAGTAACAAAAATAAAGGAGAATACAACTAGGCCAAAATAGATTAAAATTTTTGAAAAATGTCGAAAAATTGATTTTCCGGTTAAAATGAGGACAAATACAAGGAAAAGGCCACTTAACTTCGATAGAAGTCCCCCCTACACTTAAGATAAACATTGTCCTCAATGTTTAAGCATGTGGGAGTCAACTCCCCTACACTTAGGACATTGTGCACTTTGTTTAAATCTTGTTAAGAAAAAGACCACTAAAGAGATTCCTATTTTAATATTGAGAAATATAAAAATAGAGAATCGAAAAGAGTTTAGGATAGACCCGGGAAGAAGGGAACACGGAATCACGGTTCGTCAAAAGTCATCAAGAGTGTGCCTTTGAAGCTCTAATCCCTGCAATGATAAGAAAGAAAACAAGAAACACCACGGGGCTCCCCCTACACTTATGGTGAAAATAGATAGATAATTGGGTTGCCTCCCAAAAAGCGCTTGTTTTTGTTGACCGAGTCACGAGCCTGACTCGTCCCCGAATTAAATGGTCCATGGGGAAGCCTCGAATGTGATACCGGGATCAAAGACCTTGTCCTCGTTCCTGGAGGACATCATCAAAGGAGAGGCGGGGGGATAAGTCTTGAAAGGGAGAAAGGTCCTTTCAACATACGTATAGTATGTGAATTCAAGATCCACGGGAGGTGGGTTGGGTGTAGTAAGCACATTGCCATCCCCCAAAGACAATGGATGCTGAGCAAACGGCAAAGCCGTATTGTTACCAATCATAGCATAATCAATGTCACCTCCCGGGTCAAAACACTCATCCTCATTTCCCGGTATAAAACAAGTAGAGTAAAAGTGATACATCACCCGCTTGGGTGTGCACGTGGGAGGATGAGGTGGGAATATAATATGAGAAGTATGAGAACAATTACCTTCCACCTGCGTCCCTTTTTCAGTAGATTCACATCTTTCCACCTCTGGGATAGAAGGTGTAGTGTCATCGTGTAATAAATCTTCTAGAAAAAGTATATCTCCTTCCACATCAGAATACCCGGATGTGTATTCCACGGGTGTATCAATAGCAAGAAACTCATCGATCTCAGGAATGTGAAAACTATCATCACTAAGGAGTGAAGTATTTTGCTTTAGAAATTCCTCCTCGTCGAAAATAACCTCAATATCGTCATCACTCTCCTCATTATCTATAGGGCCAATAATATGCTCAGGGATATGAGTACTTGTCTGATCTTGCTGCTGAAAAAATGACTCCATACAAGTTTGCAGTGTGTGTAAAAGCTCTTTCGATTGCTCTTGAAAAGCTGTAGCAAGATCGACAATTGGTTCTTGGTAACTCATCCCGTGACAAGGCTGATGATCGAGTGAGTGCGGTGGGGGCTCAAGATTTTGAAAACCGGAATTATAGCAAGGTTGTGGCTCATAGTTGTTCATCGGTTGGGAATAATTAGAAACCGGGTTTGGTTCATAATAATCCATAGGTGAAGAAAACTGAGGACACGGATTTGGCTCATAAAAATTCATTGGTTGACAATAATAGGTATCGTGAGGACCCCCACAGTTGTTGCAAACCGGGTATGGAGAAAAATCATGTGCGTCTTGTGGATAGCTATTATCATTGTCATAATTGTACCCTGGTTCTTGCCCGTGACCATACGGGTATCGAACCGGGCATGAAACATGCCAATGAGAATCGCTTCCACAATAGATGCACGGGGGAACAGGAGGTAGGTTCAAAAAGTACGAATTAGTCGAGTTGCACAAAGGACAAAATCCGGATTGTGTGTAGTCGATATCGTTTCCGCACAGCTCACCGCTCACATGTACACCATTGACAAGAGTTGTTCCCAGATAATTGTTTCCCACACCCGACGCAATGGACATAAAAATCCATAAAGAAAGATAGATAAGCAAGAAGAATATTTTTGGTGCAAAACTTTGAAAAAGAAATGCTTTTTATGATTTTTCAAATGTTTTTGGATTTTTGAAAATTTTTGACAAGAAAAATAACGTTCACAAGTGAACGGATCCCAAAATCCAACGCGTCACTCACAAAAAACCTTCGATCTTAACGAAAAGAGCCGGCAACGGCGCCATTTTAATACTAGAGATTTTCTATGTTGAAAAGTTCGTTTTCTCGGAGTCTAATCGAATTGATCTCTGGTTAATTGTGCGACTCAGTTGTTCTTGGTGAATCAAATAAAAGAGGTGTCGTTGTCTAAAACTAATGAAAAGTAAAAAAAACTTGAAACAAACTAAAAATAAAGTAAAGACGATAAGAAGAAACAATGAAAGATTAAAATTTAACGGGAAATAAATGACGAGAAATTAAAGGTAATAAAAGTAAATGACGCAAATTAAAACTTAAAATAAAAGGAAAGCAAGTAAAAGTGCAAATAAAGTAAAAGGCGGGAAAAATAAAGTTTAAAACTTGAAACTAAAAACTCTATTCGGAATAAAATAAATATTCCGAATAAGGAATAAAATGTGCTTGCTATGCGGAATAAATATGGAAAACACTCTACTCGGAATAAAAACACTATGCGGAAAAATTTACAAAAAGCTATGCGGAATGTATGCCAATTCGGAATAACAAATGCTACTCGGAATAACTGCCAATTCGGAATAAAAACCCCTATGCGGAATAATAGTATATTCGGAATAAAAACCCCTATGCGGAATAAATAATATTCCGCATAAAAATACTCTATTCGGAATAACTAAGCATTCCGCATAGAAGCTCTATTCGGAATAACTAAACATTCCGCATAGAAGCTCTATTCGGAATAACTGGTATTCCGCATAGAAGGATAAGAAAGTCGTCTATTCGGAATGTTCTGGGCAAGAAACAGTAACTACGAACAAGAAAACAGAGGATGAAGAACAACATACGAATTCGATCAAATCTAACCAAAACGAACCAAAAGATTAAACCAAAACAACTAATAAGCATCAACTAACAATAATCAATCCAAACAAATCATCAAAACTAACAAGCAAAGCCAAATCAATCAAAACCCACTTGATTGAAAATAAGAAAACTCAAGAACATGAACATAATCAAAACAGAAATTAAGCAAGAAAGTAAAAAGATGATGAATTAAAAGCTTAATTAAAAAGTAAAGATTCAATAACAAAAGCTTAAACACAAATTAATCTAGAGAGAGAAAGCAAATGTTTTAGAGAGAGAAACTACCTACTCCTAATCTAATCCTAAAACTAAAACTAAAACTAACCAACCCTCTCACATGTTGTGAGGGTGGTATTTATAGGAGAGGGGAGTGGTTGGTGGCTTCCTCTTTCTTTCTATCTTGGTCCTCAGTCTTTCAGTCTTCTCAAATTCTTCGACTTCTAAGACTTCGTCTCGGGATTTCTTTGAACTCGTCTTGTAATTTCTTCATAATTTAAACCTGAGTTCTTCGGCTTTTTAGTAAACTTCCGTCTTTTGACTTTTTCTTCGATAAATCTTCAGAATTGGTCTTGGACTTCCGTTCTTTTTCTACTCTTGATCTTTCAACTTCGTCTTTTGTCTTTTTCTTCAATACAAGCCCGTGAAAGCCGTGTTTTCTCCACTTTTCACCTTCTCGACCCTGAAACACAATAAAAACACAAACCACGCATAATTCCGCCATTTACGACATAAAATATACGTTTAGGTCCCGTTTTAATGTAATTAAGTGGTAGAAAAGATGGGTGTTTTCACACCTATCAGTCAATCCATTGTATTTATGAATACTTGGACTAGTTGTGTTTATCCAAGTTATTTATGAATACTTGGATTTGTTGTGTACATCCATTTCATATGTGTTTGCTTGGATTTGTGTTGTGTAAATCCAAGCTACATGTGTGTACTTGGATAAGTCTAGTTGAGTTGTAATAGATTTGATTAGTAGTTCTCAGTAAACTATAAATTGATGTGGTTGTGTCTTGTGAGTTCTCACTAAACTTGAAAGTGATTAGTAGTCGTGTTGTGTGAAGTTCTCACTTAGCTTCAAAGTGAAGAGTCGTGAAGATTGGTTCTAGCTTTCGATTAGAACTCGACATCTAGCCTTGTGTCGTAAAATGGTGAAGTAGGCAACGTCGTGAAGATTGGTTTTACCTTAAGATTAGAACTCGACATCTAGCCTTGTGTCGTTAAATTGTGAAGTAGGCAATGTTGTGTAGATTGGTCCTAGCTAAAGATTAGGTCTCAACATTTAGCTTAGTGTCGGAAAATAATGTAAGCGACGATGTAAGGTTTTCTCCGCCAAGAAGGGAGCTTGTGGATATAGTGGAAATCTCGAGTAGGTGTACTCGAGAAGTGGAGTAGAAACGAGGATAGAGCCTCGTTGTCGAACCTCTATAAATCTTGGTGTCTTCCCACTAGGTTGTCTCCGTCCTTACTCTTTACTTATTTCATTATCATTACACTTACCTATTATCTTTACTAGTGCATTTGAATTGAACCTAATCATTATGCAACTTAGCTTCAAGCAAAAAAATAGTTTTGATACAAACCAAATTGAAAGTAACTTTAATTTGGTCACCAATCGAAGAGAAACAATTCAACCCCCCCCCCCCCCCTTCTAGTTTCTACAATTGGTATCAGAGCGATGGTTACTCAAGATCTTTGAAGTATATTGTACTTTGAAACTTAGATCGATCCATTGTCTCCTCAAATTAGAAGGTCAAGTTGTACTAAAGTTTCTCTTTGGTCAAAACTATTTTGTTTTTGAAAAATAGGTCTTTTAATTGATAATATTGCATCCCTCTTAAGATTAGTAGTCTTTATGCATTTTAGATCTACTCTTGAAATGTATCTACTAGTTTGCATCTTGCTTTGTGTAGGTACTCATGAAGATCAATCACTTAATTGGTTGTGGATTGAGTTACTTGCACTTGTAGAAGACTCATCTTCATTTATCTTTAACATCTTTGAATGATGATACCAAGATGATTGGGAATGATACTAGTCCTTGAAGACTTAGTACTCATCATAGTCATTGTTGGGCATAGCATTGATTTCTTGATGGATTGCCCTTTGTGTCCAAGGTACGCTTCCGTTCTTCCACACGCCCTTTGATCATTTTTTTATTCATTACTTGACTATGTGCTTGTTCTTGGCATCCTTGCCTTGACATTTGTTTATGATTTGTGATTCTTTTCTTTTATCCTCTCAAACCTTCATTGCTTGGATACTTGACTCACTATGGTGATGTAGAGTGAGTTAGTAGTAGCTTAAAGTATCAAGCATGATTTCCATGGTTTGCACCCATACGGTTAGTAGGCCCTTTGTGGGAGAGAAAGTGAATTAATACCTTGCTCATATTTTGGTTTAGACTAAGATTATTATTGAAAGTGATCTTAGTCTATACATGAATAATTACTTTGTGTTTATTTATTACCAAAGCCGTTTAACGTTTCGCCGGAAAGGCACGTCTTAAACCACTATATATGACAAAAGATCTTCGTTACCACTATTTGAAGATTGTCATTAATCCCTTGAGCATTGGTCCTAGTATTGATTTACTTCCCTTGACTTCTCTCCACTTTGCAGTTTTGCTACGAGTAGTCGTTTGTCCGTTTCGGTTCTTTTCGATCTTGATTCAACTTGTAATCCTTCATTAAAACATATTGCCTAGTGTTTTTGATGATCCAATGTTATTCTAAAAGGTTCATGATATATTTTTAAGTATCTTAGAAAAACTTGGTTTTTAAAATTTGGCGTTTTTCATTGATAAAAACCTGCCTCTGTAGGCGGTTCTTTATCTATGCGGCTCAAACCAGCGGTTCCTTATCGATAAGGTACCGCGGGCAGTAAAGTGTGTCAGAGCGCCAGTTTGATTATTTTATTCTTTTTCAAACCACTATCTCTCTCTCCCAAAAACACACAGTCGACGGTTTACCCTTTTTCCACCATTGTAGAAGCTTCCAAAACCTTCAATGACTCAAATTAATTGATTCCAAGTTGTGGGTTTCACTCATCCTTCATCTAACATCAATTAATTGTAAGTATTTTCTTTCAATTTCATCTATTTTGTTCTAGGGTTCATCCTTTCATAATTGGGGATTTTTAAAATTGAAATTGAATTAAAACCTTAATAGGAATGTGGGTTGACATGGTTATTTTACTATGATTCCTTAGGTTCATATTCATTAATATTTCACTAAAACCCACTTGTAGAACAAATCCGAATTTAGGCTAAATGATTTTGGTTAAAAGATGGATTTGAGATGAACCCATGAACAAATAGGTAATGACATTGTTAATGCTTAACTAAAAACCTTGTTTTGAAAAACCAATGTTCTAGTCTATTGTTGATCCAACATAGTTCATATGTTCTTGGTAAATAATGGAATAGCTACATTGTGAGTATGAGAATGATACGGATTGAATCCTTTGTTTGTCAAGAAATTGATATAACACATTCTCATATTTTTTATCTTTGATTTTTTTTTCATATGAGTGATTGGAAAAATATTGTCTTATGTTTATTTAGGTACTAATCATGCCTTCTCAATATCAAAAGGATCATCAATACACTAGACAATACATGCCAAACCTTTCCCAAACCTATGCTTCCCCCCAACTTCAAAACACTTTTCCATCCCTTTCTACTCGTTGTTTCCATGAGGGTAGAGTCGTTGACAAGGAAATAACGGGTTATGACTCCAATCTATGTTTAAGCTTTCGGGGTTTGATTGCTTGCTCAACATAGAAGAAGATATTTACCCCTTATTCCTTCTTGAATTCTTTAGCACCTACTCCATGCTTGAATACAATGGAGAAATTTTCATTCGTTTCGTGTTGAATGATCAATTGATTCAATACTCCCTCGAAAACTTTGGTGAAATTCTCGGTGTGCCATATGAAGGCACTTGTCGTTTTACGGATAAATGGAGACTTGATGCTCTCTTGGAATCCTATGATAAACCTCCAAATGACCTCACCGAAATTGATGAGTTCATCCTTGACATCATTTCGAAAGAGCGTGATGGAAACGTTGTGAGAAGCCTTCATTCAAATGTACGAAATGTGAATCGATATGAAGTGCTCTCTAGCGACCTTAAGGATTTTATGGTCCAATGGGCAAATATCCTTAGGGAGAATGTCTTTTGTCTTGGTGGAAACCAAGATCATATCCCGGCTTGTATGGTGCATATGTTGAGTTGCATCTTTACATCCACCAAGTACAATTTGGCATTCTATATCGCTCGACGAATAAATTATGCCCTTTCAAAGCCCAAAACAAACCTTCCCTATGCTATGCTTCTTACTCGCCTTTTCAAAAGGGTTGCTCATGATTTTCCCCACCTCGATCTTTCTCGCTTCTACCCGGTTCATCGGGTTATGTTGCCTATTCAAGAGGCATATGCAAGAAAGACAAGAAGTGATCGAGGTTCACGAAAATCCGATCATCAAGAGATGGATGATGAGGACATGGACATGCCAACAAGTGATGGTGATGGCATAGGTACTAGTTCTCACTTTAACTCTTCAAGTAATTCCCACCCATCCTCAAACTCATTCGTGGATGGACTTGAAGACTAAGCTCCCCCACCTCATTACTCCTCTAGTGAAGTACCGGAAGATCTCAACATGGAGCATCTCTACCGTGAAAATCTTAGGACTAGAGGTGAATTGCATGAACATCGGGTTGAGTCAAGAAAGGGATTCAAGTATTTGGGGAATATGATCAAGGGATTGGGCAAGAAGAGAAGGTGAAAGCTTTAAAGTATTTCAAAGAATACATGTTGGTAAACATGTAATGTTGAACATTTTTTTTCTTGGATGTGTATTAACTTATGCTACATGTTTGGATTGTTATTTATTTTGATCCTAAATATTGTTTATGCCATTTTGTTTGTGATTTACATAGCTTTGTGCATGCCTTTTGATAGTTAGCTTCTTAGATTTTGGTCAGTAGTTAACTTTGGCTTGTAAATCCTTTGGTAAAAATCTGGGTTAACCAAAATTTGGGATGTGAAACTTTTGAAAGACCTATGGTCGCGGTTCCATATCAAACCTGTGGATCCTTATTGATAAGGAACCGCCGGTCCTAGATAAGGAACCGCCGCCACTGTGTCCGGCAGAATCTTTTGCTTTACACTATTTTCTTAAATCTGTGTAAACTTTGCATGATTTTTTGCAAAAACCTGCATATTTCCTAAACTAGGTTACCTAAATTCATTATTCACCTAAAATGATTTTAACCCTTTACTAGTTTGGATCATCCCCTCGCCCATTTAAACCCACCTTGTTAGTCATGTTCTTCACACATCAAACCATCCTTCCCTAACCCTTAAACCATCCTTGTCAACCATGGTTTCTACAAAAACCTCAAACACCCCAAGGAAAACACTTAAGATTAGGATTAAGGTACCCAAGCCTAACTCATCACCCTTTCACACACCCAAAAATGAGATGGTTCCAATCCTCATTTCCTCATCACCTTCACCACCCCTTGCACCATGCAAGACAACATCCACCCATGGTACTAACCACTCCATTGGTTCTACCTCCTCTTCATTCAACTCAAGAATGAATGAGCTCTCTTCACCCTTCACTCCAAGTGCACCCTTGGATGTGACCACACAACCCCAACCAATCCAAAGCATTCCTTTTGTGAATGACTTTGATGACACCTTGGTGACTTCACCATTTACCCCTCCTAACTAACCCATTTCACCAACCTTAGAGAACATACCTCCACACTCACCCATTTCCCCTTTAGGGAACATGCCTCCACTCTCACCCACATCACCCTTGGAGAACATGCCTCCTCCACCTCCACCCAACTCAAACTTTCCAATTTTGGGTGTCCCACTTTCCCTCCTTTTGGGTGATCCTTACTATGCGTTTCAAGAGACTCATGGTCCTAATTGTCCATGTTGCCTCTACAACCACTACATCATCCATAACCTTAGGATGGAGATGTTTGGACTACATAGGAGGTTGCAAGAGTTCTTGCTTACCTTGTTCTCCATGCCTCCTCCTAGGAGATGAATGATGAGTTTTCTTAATAAGTTTTTTAACAAAACCAAGCCAAAGAAGACTACTCATCTAGATCTAGTATTAAGCTAACTTTGTATTAGTTAGTTGTTCTTGAATTTTATTTGTCATTGTACTTTCTTCCTTCATGAGTTTTTCATGAAGTTAGTTAGTGGATTTAGCCTTATGTGTTCCTATTCTTATGTGCACATTAATCAACTTTAATTTGAAATTAAAATTGAACCTAAATCTATCACAACCTCTAAAAACTTGACTATAAATTGGTTCAAAATGATATCTAAATATTTTGTCACCCTTTGTCAAGACATTCTTTGTGAATGTGTTGCTTTTATGCAACCCTAGCATAATTTATTGCTAATAGAGGTAAAATTCCAAGATTTGCAATTTTTTGAAAAAGTCTTAGTTTTTCTCAAAACCCTTGAAAAACTTGGTTTCAAGTCCACTGGACGCGGATCCTTAAAGTCCCGCGGTTCCATAAGTGGTAAGGAACCGCCGGTCCCTATAAGGTATCGCGGACAGTAAATGACTTTTGACACGTTTTGGGTCAAAACTTTTAAAACCCTATACCCTGTCAAGATTCCTTGTTTACTCAAATTGACTAAACATTCCTTGACACTCCATTTTTTGTATTCAAATTCGTACCTTGATTACATTCTACTTATACCCCAACCTTGAGATTTCATTCTCACACTTTCCCAACCTTGAGATTTCATTCTCACAGCTTCCCAACCTTGAGATTTTGTTCTCACACCATAACAATGCCTAACTCATCCTTTCATAACCTTGACATTTCATTGTCACAACCTCACTCACCCAAAGCTTCCTCATCCAAGCTTTCAAAGAAACCGAAAATCTTGGTTCGACCTATTTGGATCAAGAAGAATGAACCATCTTCTTCCAAACCACCCAAAAACCCTACCTTCTCTCCAATCAAGTATTGGAATCAGACTTATACCATTAACCCCATCACCGGAGCTAAAGAAAATGTTCCCCCACCACCACAATCCTTCAATACCCCTCAACTCAATGATCTTTCAACCTTCCCAAACCTCACAAGGCATTGTGAAAATATTTCCAAACCCATTACCTCTCCACCACCAAACCCTAGGTTTGATGCCATACCCCCATCAACCGATTTTGTGTTGCATCATGGATCCTCGTGTGCTTGTTGTCGATTTCAACAAATTGAACTTGCCCATGTGTATGAGAAGTTAAATTTCCTTGAATTCCTCCTCACTCGACCTCCTATCCAAGTTTTCGTCCCGGTGGACAAAACTTCGAATGATGCATCGTCGTCTTATTTTTCCAACTAAAGGACTAAATACTCTTAGAGTCTTTATCACTTTAGTTGTTTTTGAGTCTTTTATTTTTTAAGCAATCTTGGAAACTTATCACTATTAGAATAGCTTATGCTTAGTGGTTCATTTTCCATATCTTTTGCTTTAGATACTCATATTGTGTGTATGACTATCTACTTTGTTGTGTCTTTTCTATTATGTAACCTTTGTGTGTTATTCCTTTAGTTCTATTTTGAGTTGATCATGGTTAAATTTTTACAATTGCTTATGGGTGATTCCATCAATTCTAAACTTTAACCCATTGACAAGCTTATCATCTTCATTGGATTGAAGTTTGATTTTGTCAATTACCTTTTTGGACAAACTTAGCAAAATACTTGCTTCTAATTTGAGATTTCTTCTCTCTCTCCCTCTCAAGTTACTTAGTAGGTAGTGATCATATATACATTGGTGTTTCTTTCCTTTCTACTAACCTTTGTGTATCATGTCACCTTAGCTCATATACTTGGTGCCCCAAGCAAGGGGGAGCAACCACCAAGTGGGAGCTACTAGCAAAGTTCGATGTTCTTCAAAGACTTGTGCTAACCTTTTTGCTACGACAAAGGGGGAGAAATGATAGTGATAAACTCGTTAATAATTCGTTATTTTGTGTTTCTATGCAAATGAGTTTATAGTTTGTCGTAATCAAAAAGGGGGAGATTGTTAATGCAAGTGATGCCTAACAACATTATTAGTGTTAACTAATCTTTCTTAGTTTTGATCACAACAAACTATACAACACATTTAGTATAAAACACAAAACGAATTATTTAACTAACACTATCATCAAGGTAATAATCATATCACTAACCTTTCTTAATCATACTTAGTGATCATCAAAATGATATCCTTAAAACTCACTTTTGTTAATATGACAAAAGACTTTTTAATAAACTTTCTTTTTTAGAAAATGTTTTATTAAAATGGAAAATGAAAATTTAAAAATACCATATTCCATATGCTATTAGAATATCCTTTGAAGGCTTCAAATACCTCAGATATTCCTACCCCACTAAAAGACAAAAAACGGAGCGTACTCTAGGGGCGGAACCTTAAGTAGCTAGGAGGTTCCTTAGCGATATGGAACCGCGGTGCTAGATAAGGTACCGCGCCCAGATAGCCGTTATATATCCGTTATACTTTGTTTCCTTTAAATAGTGGGTCAAATCTCATTTTCCAACAAGCCTCTTGGACGTTTTTCTCAGCCCCTTTTCTCATTTCTATAGCATAATCATTAGTAAATGATCACTTAAAGTGTTAAGGATGTTTACATATGATTATCCTCTTGATCCCCTCCTTTACCTTGTCCAATGAGAAGATCACTCACTCACTAGTGTTGTGATAAAGATGAATCTATGAGCTAGTCATATTCATCATGATACCCTTTTTGTTTTATGTCAATCCATTGTATTTATGAATACTTGGACTAGTTGTGTTCATCCAAGTTATTTATGAATACTTGGATTTGTTGTGTACATCCATTGCATATGTGTTTGCTTGGATTTGTGTTGTGTAAATCCAAGCTACATGTTTTTACTTGGATAAGTCTAGTTGAGTTGTAATAGATTTGATTAGTAGTTCTCACTAAACTATAAAGTGATGTGGTTGTGTCTTGTGAGTTCTCACTTAACTTGAAAGTGATTAGTAGTTGTGTTGTGTGAAGTTCTCACTTAGCTTCAAAGTGAAGAGTCGTGAAGATTGGTTCTAGCTTTGGATTAGAACTCGACATCTAGCCTTGTGTCGTAAAATGGTGAAGTAGGGAACGTCGTGAAGATTGGTTCTACCTTAAGATTAGAACTCGACATCTAGCCTTGTGTCGTTAAATTGTGAAGTAGGCAACGTTGTGTAGATTGGTCCTAGCTAAAGATTAGGTCTTGACATTTAGCTTAGTGTCGGAAAATAATGTAAGCGACGATGTAAGGGTTTCTCCGCCAAGAAGGGAGCTTGTGGATATAGTGGAAATCTCGAGTAGGTGTACTCGAGGAGTGGAGTAGAAACGAGGATAGAGCCTCGTTGTCGAACCACTATAAATCTTGGTGTCTTCCCTCTAGGTTGTCTCCTTCCTTACTCTTTACTTATTTCATTATCATTACACTTACCTATTATCTTTACTAGTGCATTTGAATTGAACCTAATCATTATGCAACTTAGCTTCAAGCAAAAAAATAGTTTTGATACAAACCAAATTGAAAGTAACTTTAATTTGGTCACCAATCGAAGAGAAACTATTCAACCCCCCCCCCCCCCCCCCACCCCTTCTAGTTTCTACAACTTTGATAGTTAAACCAAACTACATACAAACTGCCATAAAGCATATTTGAGGTTCTTGGGTGAATTTGGGAATAGTTCACTAAAACTAATTTGGATTCGTACATACATTTCAGCAAACAGTTTGTGGGTATACAAAAGACACAAAATTAAGATATAGCCTTTGTTCATTAAACGCCATACATAAAACAGCCAATTGTGCTTAAGATGAACATTATCAATTCTTTAAGCTAGGATGAACATTATCAAATTTTTTTACAGTTTCCCGCTTTCACAAACTTCAACTTAGATCAAGTTACAAACTCTTAAGCTTTGTAACAATAACAACTCATTGGCTCATAAAAAGTGATGTTACTTGCTTTTACGATTTGAGATATTCACTAATGCTACATCGTCTAATTTACACATAACGTACTATACATTTGATGAGAATGTTATTATGCAAATAAATCTTGATATTCCAAAATATGGATACACCAACCCTTGTGTCTTCTTTATTGAGCCTTGCGCCGATGGCATGACTGATTACCATCTCTCGTCTAACATGGTACCTCCTTTGTAATTTGTGGTATGCTGGTTTGTGATGGATTTGATGCATCTTTTAACATCAAGCAAACTTTTATTTTTACCACCTGCAAGCAATGCCCATGCGTCCCGCTCCATATCATGGATGTCCACCTTTCATAATCTATCAAATATTATTTAACATGATATCATCTTAGTACAAAAACAATTAACAATAGTACATTCAATTAAATGGTATCAGGTGGAATGTTTATTAAAAATGAATTTGATATATGTGCTGCAAACAATCACATAAACCCATTAAACATTAATTTTAAAGATCAGCTCACATAAACCCATTAAGCATATTCTTAATTATTTAAAAAACACGGTGTTTCAATCAGACATAAGATTCAATATCAAAACTAATCAAAACTCCCTTAATAAGATTCAGTCGAATTTAAAATTAATGTTTAGATTAATGTGTTCATGTTTAATTTTACAATCAAATTTAAAACTGAACAAAACTAATGATTTGATGTTTAAATTTATGATCGAATTTAAAATTAATTAAACATAAATGAATTAAAAAACACATGAATACAAAAAGAAGTTAATAAATTAATAACTCGATTTTAGTTAGAAAAATTGTTCGTTGAAATCGGTCTAATCGAATTGATTACTGGTTTAAGTGCGACTCAGTCGTCTTTTGGTGAAAAAGAATATTTGTCGTTGTTGAAAAATAAATGTGCGAAACTTTAACGTAAATGAAGGTAATTTAATCTAAAACTAATTAAAACGTAAATGGTGCAAAATTAAAACTTTGAAAAGGTAATTTAATTAAATGACTTAAAATTAAAGCGTGACGAAAACTTAAATTTACAATGTAATAAAAATGTGAACTTTAAAAATAAACTAAGAGAAAATAGCGGGAAAAATAACTTCTTGAAAATGAAACAGAGAATAAACAAAACCTGAGTCAGAATCCCAAATACTGTCACTATTCAGAATACCAAACTTACACAGCTTATCCGGAATAAAAATCAGAGCCTTATCCGGAATACTCGAATCTACAGCTTATCCGGAATCTTGGTTCCAAGGCTTATCCGGAATAAGGTTTGTCACTCCTTATCCGGAATATTCTTCGGTTCCTTATCCGGAATAAACTTTAAAGTTTTATCCGGAATCTTCTCCGGATCCTTATCCGGAATACTATGTCCTGCGGCTTATCCGGAATCCTCACAAATTCCTTATCCGAAATACTACTACCCCGGATCCTTATCCGGAATCACCTGTAATCACTATCCGGAATAATTCATGTCACCTTATCCGGAATATGCAATCGAAGGCTTATCCGGAATAATCCTCGAACTCTTATCCGGAATCTTTATAAGACCCTTATCCTGAATCACTGTTGAAGCTTATCCCGAATCTTGTCAAGTAGCTTATCCGGAATAAACTCCTAGAGCTTATCCGGAATACAACTAGAACACGTATCCGGAATGATGGATCTGAGTGAAGTTCGGAATAAGAGGGTTTGTTGGCTATTCGGAATAAAACTTTGGGCTCTTATCTGGATAAAGAGGGTTTACCGAAACCCGGATAAAAACTAAAATCAAATAAGCTACTAAACAAAATTAAGCCAAAAGCAATTAAGCACTTAACTAAAAACTTAACCAAATTAAACTTAAGAAAAAGCAAATAAGCCAAAATTTAAAAACTTTTAAAAACACTAAACAATAAAAATGTTTAAAATCAACATTTATTAAAAATTAACTATAAAGCACTTAATCAAATTTAAGAAAAACACAATAAGCTATAAAATCAATAAGCAAACACAATCAATGACATAAAAACATAACAAGTAAACAAATAAGCATGACAATAAGGTAATAAGCACAAAGATTAAGCAAAACAAGAAAGGTAGAATGAGATTAATAAAAACTTGATTAAAGAAAAGATTCAACAACAAAATTAAAAACACTTACTTGGAATTAAAGAAATTAAAGTGCAAGACAAGTATTTAAAATGACAATTAATTAAAATGACATGAAAATAAGGTGGAAAGACTAATGTGTCAAATTAGCTAACAACTCCTAATGACACATTAGGAGTGTATTTATAGGTGATTAGGAAAGACTAAGCATGTGTTGGTTCATTCTCCTTCTTCACGTCTTTTCGTCTTCTTAATTCTTCGACTTCTTTTCGACTTCGTCTCGGGATTAATTAAACTCGTCTTGTAATTTGTTCATCATTTAGACTTGAGTTCTTCGGCTTTTATTAAACTTCCGTCTTTAGACTTTTTCTTCGATAAATCTTCAGAATTGGCCTTGGACTTCCGTTCTTTTTGCACTATTGATCTTTTGACTTCGTCTTTTGTCTTTTTCTTTGATAAAAGCCCGTGAAAGCCCGTGTTTTCTTCCCTTTTCACATTTTGATCCTAAATCACAAAAAAAACACAAACCATGCATAATTCTGACATTTACGACATCTAATACACGTATTGGCTTGGCTATTATTGTAATTAAGTGGTAAAAGGATAAGTGTTTTCACACTTATTAAATCCCCTACACTTGACCATTGCAATGTCCTCATGCAATGCATTAATTACAAAGCAAGTTTTTACATTTTCCATCATAATCAATCCACATTGGCCTTTATTAAAAAGATAGAAAATTCTAAAACATTCAAAGGAAGAAAATAAGTAAAGAAATCAAAGACATACCTTAGGGTTTTGGAAATGTCATGAATGATTATCATCCTCAAGTTTTCATGTTCCCCAAACCAAGCTTAAAAACGAGATCATTGTTATTATAAGTTAGTAAACTATCACGAATTCATGTGGGATAATTATTTACTTAGACTCCCTTATTCCTAGGTGTATCTCTTATATTTTATTGTTGTCTTGAATGATCATGAGGATGCACTGTTGACTTATTTCGATAGATATTTAGGCTGAAAATAAAGTGGGATGATTTAATCAATAGTTAGCTAAAGGACAAAATCTTTTAAAACTGCTTCTCGGGACCTCATAAAGTTCATATCTTGGCATAACTCGCTTCACGATTTGAGACCTTTCTCGGACCGATATTTGGCAGCGACTTCATACTTCAAATCTTGAGAGACGTTCATGAAATAATGGTCTTCTCTTCATAATAGGAATTTCTTCACTTGAAGTTTTTGAGAGATTCTTCATACTTGGACCACGACTTCTTCATTTTTCTCCAATCTTTATTTGGGATTTTGATATACGACGATCCGCCTCCTTTTAGGACTTAGATCTATTTATCCTCATACCTTGTTAGGGCCTTTTTGGATAGACTTCTCCATGATCTTTAGGGGAGTATTTGCTTTTCGTCGTGTGTCTCGATCCTTCATATTGATTTTTGATAAATGATTCTTCACATCACTTTGGATCTTTAGCAACAAAATGTAGCCCTCATGTCTTGTTAGGGCCTTTTCGGACTCGCCAATCTTCGCATCCCGCTTCAATAAGTTATGCCTTGGCTATGAACTCTAATTAATACCGAGCAAAATTTAAACGATCTTGGGCTAGAAGCTAAGTAACTTTTCAAATCGTACAACCTTATTTATTGTAGATAAATTTATTAGCAAGCGATGGGAGAAAAAGCTTATAATCAACTCACATAAATTCATGAAAGAATACCAAACTTATAATTCACTCTATCATCTCTCGTTCTCCACAATTTAAAATCTCAAGGAATGAGACTCGTGGATGCTTAGCCTATTAAATCAAAGTTTTGGGTTTTCGAGTCATCTATAGGATCTTGCAAACTCTTAGACTTTTTCAAGTTTAGAATTCACGTTTTAAAGTTCCCTTGATAAACGACTCTCTAGGATCAATTATAGGAACTTGCGAAAAGTTCTTGTTTTTAACCCGTGAGAGTTAAGACTTTCGCGTTTTAAAGCTCCCTATATAAAAGCCTAGCAAAACTTGACTTAAACACGTTAAGGATACTAGCTAGAGTAAACTTAGATAAGTAAACTCGGGTTGAGTCAAAAGATTCACAACGTTTAAAAATCAAAACCACTTTATTAAAAATTTATTCTAGCAAGGAAGGAAAATAACTATAACAAAGGTAAATACTAATAGGCCAAAACAGATAAAAAATTTTGAAAAATGTCAAAAAATTAGATTTTCCGGTTAAAATGAGGACAAATGCAAGGAAAAGACCACTTAACTTCGATAGAAGGCCCCCCTACACTTAATATAACATTGTCCTCAATGTTTAAGCATGTGGGAGTAAACTCCCCTACACTTAGGACATTGTGCACGTTGTTTAAATCTTGCTAAGGAAAGGACAACTAAAGTGATTCCTATTTTAATATTGAATAATATAAAATAGAGAATCAAAAGAGTTTAGGATAAAACCAGGAAGACATGTACACGGGATGACGGTTCGTCAAAAGTCATCAAGAATAGATCTTTGAAAGTTCGAATCCCTGCACAAGATAAGAAAGAAAACAGCAAACACATACTAGGGTCTCCCCCTACACTTATTATAAAAACAAATAAAAGGATAGATAATGCGGGTTGCCTCCCGAGAAGCGCTTGTTTTTGTTAACCGAGTCGTGAGCCTGACTCGACCTTGATTAGCATAGGAAGAAGCTTGGAACACATCCACCGGGATCAAATACATGGTTTTCGTCCATCAAATAGCACAAGCTTAAGGCGAACAATGCAAGCCAAAGAAAAGTAGGCAGGGTTCCCTTAAGCAAAGATGGAGCACGGTGGTAGCAAGGGTGCTGAGGTGCAAGCATATCTCCATGGTTTCCAAAAATATTTCCTTTTATTTCATCAGATGGATACTGAGATGGCTTGAAAATTCCAATACCGGGGTCGAACACCTTTTCCTTTAGGGGAAAATAACACTCAGGCTCAGCAGATCTTGAAGAAGATCCGATCATAAATCTCGCAATCTCATCCTCAGAAGGTGGATATAGAGGTGTCAAGACATAAGTGTTGCGGATATCGGTGTCGGCCGGCTTCTTCTCCTTTGAAGCGGGATTCTTCATATCCAAAGTAGGATAAAGACCATAATCATCAAAGTCCAAAGGAGGAGCATCACTCTCATTTGGGAAGTAAGTGTTAAGAAAATTAGCAAAGTCTTCCTCAAATGAGTAGTCATCCAAAGTAGGATCAAGTGTTGTTGGCGGAGGATCTTCATCATGTGAAGAATCACTCGAGAGAGTATCAGCCTCATCAAAATCATCATAAGTGGGCATGTCTCGATACTCAGAAGTAAAGTCATCATAATCATCTCCATTGGAACTAGAATCGTCATCATAAGCATCAAAGATCGGTGGAGAATCATAAATTGGTGGAGGATCAGAATTGGATAGAGAATCATCCACATCATCTTGGAACAGTGGATTATCAAAGAAAGAATCGAATAGAGGATTGTTGTAGACGACAATATCATCAAGCACATTAATCATGTTCGCTGATTCTCTGCCATTAGATTTGGTTGTGATCTTCCCCATTTTGAACACTTGTGCATCATTCCCGACCCTTAAGATTAACTCATCTTCGGCAACATCGACTAAGGCTTTTCCGGTTTTTAAAAATGGCCGACCAAGTATTAAAGGAATACGAGGGTCCACTTCATAATCAACAACAACAAAGTCGACCGGAAAAGTGAAGGTGCCAACTTTAATAAACACGTCTTCAGCAATACCAACGGGGTAAGCGAGAGTACGATTTGCTAGCTCAAGAGTCATCTTTGTTGGTGTAAGACCGGGTAATGATAGTGTTTTCCAAACACTTAAAGGCATCAAATTTATACTTGCCCCTAGATCAGCTAAGGCAGTAAATTCTTCGGTTTTGTTAAAAATGCAAGGCAACACAAAACGACCGGGATCTCCAAGTTTTTCCGGAAGTTCTTTAAGAATAACTGCAGAACAGTTTTCATTTAAGCGTGTGTTGACAAGCTCAACCAGCTTTTCCTTCTTGTTAAGCAATTCCTTGAATGCTTTGACGAATTTCGGCATGTGGACAAGTGCTTCAACAAGGCTAATGTTGAAATTCATTTGAGAGATCAACTTCAAATAGTTCGACACTTGAATGTCATCCTTGGTTTGCAATTTAGCCTTGTCTAAGCGAGAAGGATAAGTAATATTGGGTTTATAGGTGGAAGGTGTAGGTGTAGCAGGTAGAGGGTGAGATGTTGAAGGTTTAAAGGTGGAAGGTGGGTTTGGTGAAGGGTTCTTCTTCTTGGGTACGTCAGTAAGAGGTGGAGACGGTAATGGAGAACTAATACTAGGCGTGGGAGTAGGAGGGACAAATGGTGGTGGAGGAGGTGTAGATGGAGTAACTGGGGAGGGATAGATGGTCCTACTAAGGTTGCTCCACTGCGTGTAGTAATAGCACTCACATTTGCTCTCAGATTGGTGACGGTATTTGAAGGTAGAGAGCCCGAAGTAGAGGGTTGAGTGGTTGGTAAGAAACTAGCCAGCATATTCTTCAAATCATTAGTTTGAGTGCTAAAAGAGGTTTGTATATCATGTCGAAGCTCGGATCTATGTCATTACCTTGCTTAGTGATATCCCCTTTCAAATTGATAATTTGACTTTGTAGATTCTTGATTTTCTCTCCTTGGGTTCTCATTAAGGTTTCAACATCTAGATGAATGGGTGGGGCTTGTTGAGCGGGTGGGTGATAAGGATTTGAAACTCGAGGTGGGATTCGGTTGCTTCGATTGTAGTTGTTGGGGTTGTGGTTTTGAGGAGGAAAACCGGGTGAAAGATAGTTCTTAGAACGGTAACTTAGCAAGTTACGATCACCTTGTGGTCGGGCTTGATGGTTTTCCGTTGAGTAGTTACCATAAGCTGCATACACGTTTTCCGGATTGTCTTGAGTAGAAGGAAAATCAGTGTATGAGTGAGGACCGTCGCAAGTCTCACAAGAAATTGCTATAGATTTAACTTGTTGTTGATGATTTGTAGCCAAGAGTTGCATGTTTTTGCTCATTTCGACCATTGCGCGGGTCAATTCGGTGATATCAGGGTTTGAAGAAGTAGAAGACACATTGACTCTCAGGTTTGATCTTGAAGATGCGGATGAATCCCAATTTTTGTGGTGAGTAGTCATGTTCTCGATAAGCTCTCTACACTCCTCATGTCTTCTTTTCATAAATGTGCCACCGGCGGTTGCATTAATCATATCACGATCTCGAAAAGTCAAACCGTTGTAGAAAGTATCAATTAAGGTGACGGGGAGCATGTTGTGGTTTGGACATCGATCAATCAAAGCATTATAGCGTTCCCAAGCATCAAAAAGTGATTCATCGGGTTCTTGAGTAAATCCACTAATTTGATTTCGAAGGCTCGTGACCATGGATGGTGGAAAGTAGCGCGACAAAAAGCGTTGAGTCATCTCATCCCAAGTATGAATTGAATTCTTTGGAAGACGATCAAACCATTTTTCGGCATGGTGGGATAAGGTGTGTGGAAATAGGTGAAGGCGAAGAAAATCCATAGTAACACCGGGCAACTTCATGCTTTGAGTAACGGTAATGAATTTGTCGAGGTGTTTGTTGCCATCATCATCCGGCAATCCGCGAAATGGACAAGTGTTCTGCACTTGTTGGATCATGTGATGCTTCAACGAAAACTCCGGAGCCGTGATTTGCATCGGCGCAATCGGTCCTCCTCGTCCATTCATTGTAGGTTGACAAAGCTCCTCCATTGTCCGAAGATCGGGTGGGGGAACATTGTTGTTGTTATTGTTGAGGTGCGGTGGGTTATTGTTGTTGTTCACACCTGCCATAGCTAAATCTTCACGAGTCTCGGGCTCTGGATAAGTTGAAGATCTAGTACGCATACACCTGCGAAAGCAAAAGAAAAAGATACCAAAGCAATAGACAATATATATACACTATAAAAATAAAAATAAAATCTTTTTGGATTTTTGAAAATTTTTAATTTTTATGGATTTTTAACAATTTTAAACAAAACAAAAAAATAACGTTCACGAGTGAACGGATCCCAAAATTCAACGCGTCTCTCACAGAAAACCGTTAATCTTTACGAAAAGAGTCGGCAGCGGCGCCATTTAATAACTCGATTTTAGTTAGAAAAATTGTTCGTTGAAATCGGTCTAATCGAATTGATTACTGGTTTAAGTGCGACTCAGTCGTCTTTTGGTGAAAAAGAATATTTGTCGTTGTTGAAAAATAAATGTGCGAAACTTTAACGTAAATGATGGTAATTTATTCTAAAACTAATTAAAACGTAAATGGTGCAAAATTAAAACTTTGAAAAGGTAATTTAATTAAATGACTTAAAATTAAAGCGTGACGAAAACTTAAATTTACAATGTAATAAAAATGTGAACTTTAAAAATAAACTAAGAGAAAAATAGCGGGAAAACTAAATTCTTGAAAATGAAACAGAGAATAAACAAAACCTGAGTCAGAATCCCAAATACTGTCAGAATACCAAACTTACACAGCTTATCCGGAATAAAAATCAGAGCCTTATCCGGAATACTCGAATCTACAGCTTATCCGGAATCTTGGTCCCAAAGCTTATCCGGAATAAGGTCTGTCACTCCTTATCCGGAATATTCTTCGGTTTCTTATCTGGAATAAACTTTAGAGTTTTATCCGGAATCTTCTCCGGATCCTTATCCGGAATACTATGTCCTACGGCTTATCCGGAATCCTCACAAATTCCTTATCCGGAATACTACTACTCCGGATCCTTATCCGGAATCACCTGTAATCACTATCCGGAATAATTCCTGTCACCTTATCCGGAATATGCAATCGAAGGCTTATCCGGAATAATCCTCGAACTCTTATCCGGAATCTTTACAAGACCCTTATCCTGAATCACTGCTGAAGCTTATCCCGAATCTTTCAAGTAGCTTATCCGGAATAAACTCCTAGAGCTTATCCGGAATACAACTAGAGCACTTATCCGGAATGATGGATCTGAGTAAAGTTCGGAATAAGAGGGTTTGTTGGCTATTCGGAATAAAACTTTGGACTCTTATCCGGATAAAGAGGGTTTACCGAAACCCGGATAAAAACTAAAATCAAATAAGCTACTAAACGAAATTAAGCCAAAAGCAATTAAGCACTTAACTAAAAAATTAACCAAATTAAACTTAAGAAAAAGCAAATAAGCCAAAATTTAAAAACTTTTAAAAACACTAAATAATAAAAATGTTTAAAATCAACTTTTTATAAAAATTAACTAAAAAGCACTTAATAAATTTAAGAAAAACACAATAAGCTATAAAATCAATAAGCAAACACAATCAATGACATAAAAACATAACAAGTAAACAAATAAGCATGACAATAAGGTAATAAGCACAAAGATTAAGCAAAACAAGAAAGGTAGAATGAGAGATTAATGAAAACTTGATTAAAGAAAACATTCAACAACAAAATTAAAAACACTTGGAATTAAAGGAATTAAAGTGCAAGACAAGTATTTAAAATGACAATTAATTAAAACGACATGAAAATAAGGTGGAAAGACTAATGTGTCAAATTAGCTAACAACTCCTAATGACACATTAGGAGTGTATTTATAGGTGATTAGGAAAGACTAAGCATGTGTTGGTTCATTCTCCTTCTTCACGTCTTTTCGTCTTCTTAATTCTTCGACTTTTTTTCGACTTGGTCTGGGGATTAATTAAACTCGTCTTGTAATTTCTTCATCATTTAGACTTGAGTTCTTCGGCTTTTATTGAACTTCCGTCTTTAGACTTTTTCTTCGATAAATCTTCCGAATTGGCCTTGGACTTCCGTTCTTTTTGCACTCTTGATCTTTTGACTTCGTCTTTTGTCTTTTTCTTTGACAAAAGCCCGTGAAAGCCCGTGTTTTCTTCCCTTTTCACATTTTGATCCTAAATCACAACAAAAACACAAACCACGCATAATTCTGACATTTACGACATCTAATACACGTATTGGCTTGGTTATTATTGTAATTAAGTGGTAAAAGGATAAGTTTTTTCACACTTATTATAAATTAGAAATCCAAACACACCTTGCTTCATGTTCATACCGAATGAACATCCATCCATTCTGTTAGTGCTTTAGAGCACTTAGATCATGTTGTGCTGTTGTAGGAATTGACATCAGTCCGTTCCATTCTATGAAAACACAACAAAGAAAGAGACTCAACTGTGAGAGTATGGACATCAATCCATAAAGCACTTAGATCATGTATGTACTGTTGCAGGAATGGTATGTGTAATCCATTCCGTTCTATGGCAGCACAACAAAGAAGGAGAGTAAGAGGAGAGATTTTGGATCTAAGAGCTTTTATAGTTGAGTTGGGGATCATGGTGCTGCAAATGTATTGTGGGGTGTACTTATATAGGTTTTAGGTATAAGGCTATTCTAGGAGAGGAGCGTCCTGCTCCTGTATTAAAACGCGTCCCAAATTTATTGCCATAAAATATTACCAAAATAAACATTGCGTTTTGACTAATTTGAAATTCAATTTTTTTTGAATTTTTCAAACAGACGCTCCTAGGTTAAATGATATATATGGAAACTGGTTAATGGCATGTGCATTAAGCTTTTCGTCCAGTTTGTGCTAAAAACATAGCTATTTTAGTAATTGTTTTTAATGTTCCTCTATTTTGTTGCTTTAAACTGCTTGTACATATTACTTATTTTTGGAATTGTTTTTAATGCTCCAAGCTTTATATGCTTGTAATTTGTAGCATTTTATTAGATAAAATAGATAGTATGTCATCATATATGATAACAATGTTAAATCATAAATTATTATTAAATCATATATGATATTTGTTTATATCATATATGATAAGTTATATCATATATGATAATAGTGTTTCATCATATATGATACTAGTGTTAAATCATAAATTATTATTAAATCATCTATGATATTAGTTTATATCATATATGATAAGTTATATCATATATGATACTGGTTTGGTGTTACATCATATATGATATTAATATAATATATGATAACTTTTGATAATGAAAAAAAGACGTGAAAAAACGAAAAGAAAAAACTGTCGAAAGTGTATCATATAGCATATCTATAGAGAGATAATTAAATGTTCTTTGTAATGGTATATTTTTTTCCGTATAACGATTAACGGTTTAAGAGATATTAATGTTTGAAAAAAGAGGGTGAAAATAGATTTTGTGTTTAATCACGACCATTGGATTAAAGTGGATATGGAAGGCGGGGATTTATCCTTTGGTATCCAAATAAAGTTTAGTATCCAAATTAGCTTAAATCATCTTTTTTATAACAAACTTTTACAACAATTTTTTAACAACTTATTAAAAAACTAATCCTTATTTTTAAAATGATATATCTTTTAATTTATTTATTTTGTTCATAGTCTAATTTCATCATATATTCTAAAATATTGTTCTCTTTAATTTAATATCCATTTTGATATATTTACAACTCTTTTGTCTTTTTTTAATTTTTAGTGATTTTTATTTATTTTAATTTAATTTTTTACACTTTAAAATTAATTTGATTGTCAAAAAAATAGTCACCGAGTATCCATCATTACGCAGGTACATGCTAGTTTTATATAAAGTTTAAAGTTATAGTCCGATTTAATTGTAAATTTTTGATGCGTTTATAAAAATTGAGACGACGATGAGATGGAAGAAGGTAGATTTTACCCCCACAATTCCCTCCGGTCTTATATACTAAGACAAAACGAATAGAATGACCAAAACAGGATAGCAGGCTACGTTTCTCCCTTTTTGCTATAAATTGGTAGACAATGCGGATATCCTCGACTATACAAAATAGCGTGTTATTTTATGTCCGCTTTTTAAGAGATTAAACTAACAAACACAAATGAATGTATGAAGACAAACAAAAAGATATACATGCAAAAATAATGTGTTCATATGTCAAAATTTAAAGTATACTGTACATTAAAATATACCGTGTTCAACCCATGAAAACCTAAGCGAACATAAACAAATATTAACGAACGTATAATGGGATGTTATGAATATAAATGCATGAACAATATGTTTTCCATGTTCGTCCACTAAACTACGCGGACATATCATTCATTAACTTACTAAACTAAATGAACGAACAACTATTTTACCGCACGGTTCATGAAACACTCCACTTAACTTTCGTTCTTTTAAAACTGTAATTGTAATTGTGAGTATGGGTGAGCAAAACGGACCGCAGACCAAACCGAACCTATTCTGGTCCGGTCCTCAGACCATACTTTTCTTTATTTTCGGTCCTTGGTCTGGTCAGTTTGTTGTGACAAAAACCCCGGGAATTATGCCTTGTTGTACCGGACTCGAACCGAAGATGTAAGTGGACCGGACCCGGCCCGAAAACGGAACCGAAGGGAATTCCTGTGTTTTGGCCAAGGTCGGTTTCAGTCCGGTTCGGTTCTCAAACCGTGAGCACCCATAATTGTGAGAGAACATGCTTGGAGTGAAAACAAATATTGCAACTACTACAGACAAGATGGCCAGATTTAAAATGAGTGCTTCGAGAAAATTGGTTATCCAGATTGGTACCAAGGAGAGAGAACACGTGATACGAGCATTAGTCCTCAATGTTCCTTACTTTTAGCTAGTCAAAGTAACATGTTTTTCCATTATGTATGCACGTTTTTTCCTTGTATCATATTTCCATTTTGATAGGCTTATTGGATATAGCAGTTGGGTTATTTGACTATAAATTTTAATTGTATGCATCAGTAGTGGGAGATGAATGAAATGCAAAGTCTTTAGTTTATCTCTATTGTTCTTGGAGTCTTGTCTGCTCAAGAGCATTGTCCATCCGCTTCTTAATCTATTTCTTGGGAGATTGACCATCTATAATTCGGTCTTTTATCGATGATGCTTTTATCAATGGTGCTTTCATCCACTTACTCAACGCCTCTCGAAAAAAATACCATATGTTCTTTCCCTATTGGCCAGCGAATCCAAGCCGCCACGACTAAGTTGGTTGAATCATTGGCCAAATATTATCCCGACCTCGTATGCAAGTATTCTCCTGAGCATCCTTCACATATTAATACCCAACTCCAACATCAAAACAACCACTTCTCACAGAAGCTATGGCTACTTTACTCGATACCACTGCTAAGCTTGAAATCGCTTCGCAACATCTCGCCGTTTCTACTGCCAAAATTGTTGGAATCACTACCAAGACCAATGCGCTTATTTCAACCATCATTACCAAGACGCGACCCCACAACACCAAATCCGACGACCTCACCAAGACAGCATCCAATGTCGTCATCAAAACAACCTCTCTCATTTCAAAAATCCTTAAAACAGAAAACACCACCGCTACGTCGGGTATCGATTCCGTTTCTTCATTGCCCGAGAAACAAAACAAGGTCGCCACACAAACCAGACTTTCCCTTTCGTCGCTGGCCACTTTTCCAACCAAACTGACACATAACATTCCAATAGTCCCACATGATATCGCCAACATCCATCGAACCAACCTTCTTGCGACTTGTGAGACTTATGTTGTTGCTACTTTCAGTAATGACAAGTCTGCCATATTCCCTTTCATGGAAACAATTTCTGGGGGTCATCAGTGTCCGCCACCGAAGTTTGTTTTTCTTACAACCGACCTGAATCCACATTGGATGTCACAAGACCAGCGGTACAAGACCATGATCCTTGAGGACAAGGATCGTTTTCAGGATGGGAGTATTGATACGATCAGTTACAGGGATAAAGAAATGGTCCTCAATGTTCCTTACTTTTAGCTAGTCAAAGTAACATGTTTTTCCATTATGTATGTACGTTTTTTCCTTGTATCATATTTCCATTTTAATAGGCTTGGTGGATATAGCAGTTGGGTTATTTGACTATAAATTGTAATTGTATGCATCAGTAGTAGGAGATGAATGAAATGCAAAGTCTTTAGTTTATCTCTATTGTTCTTGGAGTCTTGCCCGCTCAAAGGCCTTATCCTTCCGCTTCTTAATCTATTTCTCGGGAGATTGACCATCTATAATTCGGTCTTTTATGAATGGTGCTTTTATCAACACGTAGCTGTAACAACCAGGGTCGGCGGTACAAAAACTGGCTAAACAACTTAATATCGTGCCAAATTCAAACTCAATAACACGATGTCATATATAAGAGCGTATGTGGGCTTTTATCCCTGATACCTGTTATAGGTCAAATGGTCAAGGGACTAGTTATGCCCATGTCCAGAAGATGGGGGACTAAGTAAAGAAATATCCATAAGTTGTTAAGAGTCATTCCTACTGCTATATAAACTTCCTCTGGTCATTTTATCATTTAGCTTTGATAAAATTGTAATCTTTTCTTTCTCATTACAACAATCTTGTAAACGTACAGTTTCAAGTAATCAAAGCCCGAGAGCATAGTTCGATCTTGTTTCTTATTTCTATAGATCCTATTATGTTCTTAAGCAACTTCGAGTAATCCTGGTTGTTTGATCCATTTATCACAATCGTCAGTGTTTTTATCATTTAGGTACTTATCAATTGGTATCAGAGCTGCCTTCCTGGCAACTCATTGATCGTTTTCAGGCGCGTTTGTTCGATCTCCGTTGAGTTTACTCAGATTCCAGCGAGTTGTTATGATTTCGGTGAAGATGTTACACTTTCGGTGGTTTAGTGAGGAGTTATTACTTGTTGATCACTTAATTGGGAAAGTTGATGTTCTTGATTAATTGGAAAAAAAATTAGGGTTCGTGATTGTGATTTTGAAATTAGGGAATTGTGATTCTGAAATTAGGGGTTTTGGTTAATCTTCATTGATTTGAATCTTCTTTTTCTTTTCTTGGTGTCTTTGAGGTGTTTGATGAAATGTCAAGTAGTATGATTATCAAACACGATGAGTCGGTGCGTGAATACTATAAGGAGTTTCTTCCTGAGGCTACTAGAAAGGGTTGGAGTGGATTCTATGGCATTAGTATGTTCATTTTGGGTCTTCAATTAGAAATTGCGAGAAAGGTTATAAAGTGTCAACCAAGAACGCTTTATCAAGCATATTGTGTAGCTCTTATGGAAGAGGAAGCTATGTTTGTTGACAAGGCAAAGGAATGGCCTAACAAGGTAAAACATGACTTGCATCCAAAGCATGAGCTTGTTCTTACTCGTTTACAAGGGTATATGTGTGATGGGTGTGATAAAGATGGAGAGATTTGGACTTATTGCTGCAAGGATTGTAACTTCGATCTTCATCCTCATTGTGCTCTCAACGAAACTAACGAGACAGTGGATGTTGATGAGATGGTCGATTGTGATGAGAATCGGGAAGGTCATGAGATTGAAGCCAATGTAGTTGTCGTTAAAAATAGTGGTTTTGATAACAATGATGATAACATAGATGATAACAATGAGTATGTGAGCGTTCTTGATGATGTTTACGAAGATGTTGAAAAGTCGAGGGAAACTGAGACTAATAGCAGTAGTATGATGGTTCTTGATGACAATTGTAAAGAAATAGAGTTAAGGGTGGGTAGAATGGATGATGCAAATAACATAAGAGTACAACGCGCAGTAGGGTATTGTGATTTGTTTGATAAAGAAGATGATGCGATTACAGAGAATAAGAAAAGAACAAGTTTGGTTAATTCGGTTATTATTGATGTTCCAAAAGAAAGTGAATTACATAAAGTGGAGTTGGTTGTTAGTGATATCATAGGGAAAGAAGGAGAATGTAATAATCAGGAAATTGAATCGAAAGAAGTGGTTGATTGTATAACCAGTGGGTTGATGAGTGTTGGTGCGTTGTGTAAGGAAGGTGATCAAGGGAAGACGTGTGGAAATTTAGGAGACAATTGTGAGTTTAAAGGAAATTCAGCGGGTGTGGTGGTTATGGACGAAGAGTTTGTTGAGGGATGTACTTGTAGGATTCAAGTGGAGACTTTTGTGAATGATAGAGGGAAGAAGAGTGCAACTGGGGATATGGAAATGGAGTTTATGGTTGATGATATAATAAGGGAGGATCGAGTTGAAATGGTTAGAAGGAATGGGTCGGTTGATTGGAAGAAGATTGTGTTTGAGAGAGGTGGAACTGTGTATGTAATTGATGAGGAAGTGTACATTCGTTTTGGTGTTGCTAGTGTTAGGAGCGGTACTAACAGTGGTGATGGGTACAAAATGGATCAAAGGGGTAAAGTCAGAAATGATGTGAAGTTGGATATAAGGAAATGCTCGAGAAAGAAGAAGGCATGCGTTGTGGTGTTTGATGTCTGGAAATGGTCAAATAGGATAAAAATGGGTGATATTTTTAGTAAGGGAAACCGTGTTATGTTTGTTATGGGCCAAAATGGTGAAAAGATTAATGGTGATCGGGTTGATGAAGCCGAGATTGGAATCAGTCTAGTGAGTGTTATTTGTTGGAAGAGTGATATAGCGAAATGGTCGAGAAAGAAAAAGGCACGTGTGGTGTTCGATGTATGGAAGTGGTCGAACAGGAGGAAAAAAAATTAGGTTGTTAACTTGGGGTGTGTGTGGGAACTGATGGCGTTAATAGCTGATGATATTAAAGGCTGTGAAGGCTGTGGTGTTAGGAGCTGATGGTGTTGAGAGTTGATGAGCGACAAGTTGCTGATGAGAGTAAGCTTGAAGCATGAAGACTGAAGTCACAATTTTAGTTGCTGATACATGAATTGAGGTTTGTGCAGCTACTGAAAAATGATGCGAACATTGCACATTCAAGCTGCTGAAAAATGACGCGAACATTGCAATTTCAAGGTTAGCATGGAACTCTTTAAAGGCTCGACAATGAGTTCATCTCAAACCCGATTCTTGAGGTCAAGAATCTCTTAACGGGAATGGATTGTTACGGGTCAAATGGTCAAGGGACTAGTTATGCCCATGTCCAGAAGATGGGGGACTAAAAGAAGAAATATCCATAAGTTGTTAAGAGTCATTCCTACTGCTATATAAACTTCCTCTGGTCATTTTATCATTTAGCTTTGATAAAATTGTAATCTTTTCTTTCTCATTACAACAATCTTGTAAACGTAGAGTTTCAAGTAATCAAAGCCCAAGAGCATAGTTCGATCTTGTTTCTTATTTCTATAGATCCGGTTATGTTCTTAAGCAACTTCGAGTAATCCTGGTTGTTTGATCCATTTATCACAATCGTCAGTGTTTTTATCATTTGGGTACTCATCAGACCTCGAACACACAAACACCACGTTTTAAAAAAATCTGTTATCCTTTATAAGTGAATAGAAGGAATGAAAGCATTGCCACTACAGAAGGATTGGATAGTCAACAGGATGACAAGTGATGTGGGAGAGCGAAACATGAGTGGAAGAGTCCCAAATCCCAATGCTCTAATATTCAAATTGAAAACCACCCAAAGTCTGATGGTTACTAATTTATGCAATTTACATAACAATATGTGTCAAAACAACTCGAACTCACATCATCGACTTTATGCAAAATACACATTAACTTACCTGCATTCCTCGCATACATACACTCACATCAGTGATCCTACTTAGTTCATAACCGAAAACTGCTAAGTTGCATTGGATAAGAACCCCTTTCTGCACTCTCATGCATATTAGCCTCATATACCGTTGCAACCCTGTTGGATGAAGAAATCATTTAAACTATATATACACCATATGGACACATTATTCTGGTAAGTACCTCAAAAATATGTGAGCAAGACCCTCATGTAAGTTTTCTCCTCACAAGTCCTTTGAAGAAATCGAAACTGTACCAGATGAAAATCAAAAGAAATGTTAGCTGAATACTGTACCGTATGCTTCCTTCATCTTTGAGAAAATGCTGAGCCAAAAAGTTCAAAACTAGCAAGTTTCCAACTATATTACAGAAATGAATCAAGCTTGATGTATATATGTGCAACGGAATCACAAAGCTACTACGATTAAAAAATATATTTTTTACAAAATACATATAGGAGGCAAATAACAAATGTTGCCACTAGTTGCACGTAGTTTGCATTGCAAGTGTATATATGAGAAGTATCATCAACATTAACTATTGCAATGACTCGGTGCACTAGCACTAAGCCAAAACTATAATAATACCTCCGTCCTATAACGTGTCGCTTTGAAAATTTATATATCAGTAATATACTTCCTGTATATAAATCAATTATAAGATTTTAAAATTCAAGTAAATGTACTTCCTGTAGATACATGGGACTTTTTAGCTTTTTACGATTCTAAGAGCATTTCCAATGTGTGGTACAATAGAAGGTTTAATACACTCCCACGTCATCGCCACGTCAACATACTAACTTTAAAAAAAAACCTCCACAGTGCATTAAACATAACATAGTTTAATACATTACCACATCATTAAACTTTTATTTACTAACCAAATATATATATATAATTATTTAATAAACAGGTACAAGAATTCCTTTGATGCAGTACCACATTATCATAAAATGGCGGGGTAGCTTTGTTATTTTCATTTATAATTAATACACGCATTTGAAGTTGAGCATGGCCTACATCCCCGTACAGTGTTTTTACCATTTGTTCAGATAGATACAGTTATTCAATGAACAAGCAAAAATGAAGTTTCACAATGCATTGGATGGTGACTAAGCACTCATTGACCGATTAAATGATATCCATTTGTGGATGCCCTAAATAAGTTATCATTCGAACACGTTTAAGTTCAAATATTATTTCCGCTAACAACACAATTCTTGTCATTTTTTAAAGTTAATATATAACCATTGACATGCAAAACTCATGATTAATATAATGCTTATTACAGCTTATTATTCAAATGTGATCTCTTCTGGGATAGGAGTAACATATACTGTTGTATAATGTGTAATTAAGTATAGTGAATATAGTACCTATTGCCATCTGGATGAAGCTCACATATTTCACCATCATCAGCAATGGCCAGTAGATAGCCAGAGGATGTTAAACCCTGAAATTAACCAGTGGAATCTTTAGGAGTCTAATTTAAAAATTGCAACTGCATGTGGAAATATATGCTACCAAGCAGCAACTGCATTTGTCCAATTATCTAGAATTAAGAAATTCATGATTGCATGGTGGGATGTTCTTTGTAAGATATATTCATGATTTATTGGTTATCTGATCCACAGTGATACCGACTAATAAGGTTGGCTCACCTGAACAGTAACTACATTTTCAATCAACAAATCCTGGTTGTTGCTTTTTTCCTGAACAATAATCCTCTGCCCACTGCACATAGCCACATTAAGATCAATGAGCAAAAGTCATTACACTTTCATTAATTTAGTGATTCCAATCTCAAAGGGGCTCGGTGAACAAATGAACAGATTATAAAAAAAATGATTCTCAATACACATAACATGCATGTTTTCATGTTTAATCATGCCAAAAATGTAGAGATGTCGATATAGGTGGGTGGGTTGGGTAATAGGTCAGAATGGGTCCGGGTTAAAACATGCCATTTTGTAGTACGGGTCAAAAGAATTAATGTTGGCTTGACCCAAAACACTTTTGTGCAAGTCAAAAGAAGTCACATTGGCTTGACCCATGAGTCAAAAGAGCTCAATTTGGATAAGCAAACCCCGGTTCATTGGATGCAAGTACGACCTCAATTGCTAGTAATTTGCTAAACACTACGAATGCTTTGTAATTATGCATAATCCTATATATTCAGTAGTACCTGTGGAGCCATGTTTTGTAATAAAGCTCCTCAAGAGGGTGGAAACCTGCATATTAAATCAGATATGTGAGCTAAGCAAACATATAACTTGCACAAAATGATTGGACCCAATTTCTACAAAACTTATAAACAGATAAAACTGGTTGCATGTCGTGCCAAACCATATGCGAATACAGAATCAAACAAGACTATCATGGCAGGGCCGCTTACAAGGAAAAATATGCCAAAAGTGTCCAAATATGAAGAAAAATGTGTTTATCTGACAGAAAAGGTCACAAATTGATACTTGAAACTGTTCTTATTTTATAAAGCTAAGACTTGCCTTGGTTGATCAAAACATTAAATAGATGCTCAAATTTATTAAAGAAGGCAGATGTGATGTCTTCTCTCTGCAGACGGTAATCAGAAGTCAACTTCTGCAGCACCGAATTTAAGGATGTTGTTGGCTTATCATTGTCAACATTCAGCCCGACTCCTGCAAGTTCATCCGGTCAGCAATTTTGGTAAACTGGGAGTGCAGAATTTGTGTGGGAGTGAGGATTTTTACCAGCACTAACGTTGAATTTCTTAGATTTATACGTGGATGTGCACAAAATTCCCCCCACTTTTAGTCCATCTATATAAAGATCATTTGGCCACTTTATTCTAACATTGAGAGGCGAAATGCCCTGAAAAATAAAGATACAAAACACATGTGATGTCAGTAGAAAGAATTCTAATCACGCAATTAAGAGATATCAATATTAATCATGAAACTTGAAGAAACAAATAAGCTTACATTTCTTAAAGCAAGATCTTTGATTGCTTCCGTCATAGCTAGACACACAACATACTGCACAAGAGGAACCACACGACCATCTTCCATTTCTATTGTAAATGAAAACAGAAGGCTGCCCTTTGGAGATTCCCATACATTTTGTGAACGCCCTATAAGAATTGAGCTTGTCCTCTAAGTTTATTGATATTACATTGGGAATTATCCAAACTTCTTATCTGATTGTTTGTGAGTGAGATAACTGTGGTAGTAGTTTATTCAGATAAGCAATCCCAAACACCCACTAATGTTATAATACCAATACATTTTCATTTTTTTGTAGATTCCATACCTCGTCCTTTAAACTGAACGTCCCCAATGCAGACAGAGCCAATAGGGATCTCACAGAAATTTCTGCACAAACCTCAAAAGTTTCAATGAGTTGACCAACATACAAACAATAGGAACATAAGAAAGTTGATGTACTTACAGAGAGACAACGTCCTGAGTGGAAGGTAATCGTGGAGACCAAAGAAGAAGTCTGCCAAAACATTCAGTAGCAAGAGAACGCATGTATGCAGCAATATTAAAATCATCTATATCTGATTGACTTTCCATCTCAGATTGCAAACATGTATTTAGTTTTACGCCATCCGCTAGTTTAAGTGATGCATTTTCTTTCAAAGACTTTGCCAAGTTCTTGTCAGTGGCTGATTTTCCGCTTAGTACTAATATACAAGATTGCGGGGACTCCATTCTTGCTATTAAAAAAAAAAAAAGCTCAGTTAAGAAAGTAGTAATAATGTAGACCAGTTTTATCTATTTACTAAGTTATCAAGAACTTGGTCATTCTTGGAAAATACTAGGTTGCAAATACATAACTATGAGTTATGAATTAAAATGGTGCTAGTTTACATTTAAAATCAACAGATTCTGTAAACAAAGTAGCAATCTAGTACTAGTAAGTATGAAAAAATAGAAAAGAAAAATAAAATGAAATGGGGTTACCAGATAGTGAAGATGCTGAGAATGAAAAGGAAGCTTTGTTGTATAAAGAGAGAAAAGATGTTCGTAAGAGGACCATCTCACCGGATTCTTCTTAGGGGGGCGTTTCGTTTTTGCTGAATGAGTTTTTAAATAACAGATTGGGCCCACTAATTTATGGGAGGTGACAATTATATGGGCCCACTAATTTATGGGCGGTTTGTTTTTGTTATATAATGACAATTATACTCTTATAAAGTAGACATGATTAAACATGATTTAAATATATGAGGAGAGTTATTTTGGATACCATATTTATCTTAGATACCAAAGGATTCATCCCCACCATCCATTTCAACCCAATTTAATGGATAAGATTAAAATTATTTAATTATTTCACTTATTTTTAGAATTTAAATATCTCTTAAACCGTTAAGCGTTAAACGAAAAAACATATACCATCGCGACGAGCATTTAATAAGCTTTATACAGATATGCATTATGATATACTTTTGAAGAAAAAAAAATTTCGTCTTTTTTTTCTTTTTTTTAAATTTGCGTAAAATATCATATATGATAATAGTGTTTCATCATATATGATATTAGTGTTATGTTACAAATTATTATTGAATCATATATGATATTGGTTTATATCATATATGATAAGTTATATCATATATGATATCAGTGTTACTATCATATATGATATTTAGTATCATATATGATATACTACGGAAAAAAAACGAAATTTTTTTTTATCGAAAGTATATCATATAGCATATCTGTAGAAAGATAATTAAATGCCCGTCGTAGTGGTATATTTTTTTTCGTATAACGATTGACGATTTAAAAGATATTAATGTTTGAAAAAAAAGGGAAATAGGTTTTATGTTTAATCTTATTCATTAGATTAAGATTAAGATGGGTGGTGGAGATTAGTCCCTTAGTATCTAAATAAAGTTTGGTATGCAAATGAACTTAAATCTAAAAATATATATCTCAAGACACACTCATTTTTGAGTGTGCAAATCAATTCCCCTAATTTATATATGAATGTTTCTTTTTCACTCTTTGCACATGGTTATCCTTTAGATCCACTACAATAGTAAAACTATTAAAAGCTCTTTATTTAGTTTGAAAGTTTTTAAACCACTTTTTAAACATTGCAACAAAAGCTTTTAGCAAGACTTTTTATAAAGACTTGATAAATCACAAGTCTTTGCTAAAAGCTTTTAGTCATTTACATGTAAAACATTAAATGCCATAAATACATCAAGTTATTAAAGACTTGATAATGACTTGATATATTGCTCATGCTCTTAGAGACAACGGTGTCACAACAAGGCACCCCTCAAAACACAGCGTCATATCATACCAACACAACTAACAAAAATACCCCTCACTCACAACACACCAAACCACTCTTCATTTGGGCCCCACCACTATCTTTTATTTTTCTTTTTTTCATTTTCACACAAACTAAAATTTATTTCACTCAAATAAAATATTACAAATACAGAAATAAAAATTATAAATACGGATTAAAAATTTACGATACGAAAAAAAAATTAAAAACACAACAATTAATATAAACTACTCATTTTGGCGATGTCACGTTGACGGTTAATGTATCTACGCTTTTGTATGGCCTCAGTTTCTTCTTGTTCTTCTTCTTCTTCAAACTGGATTATGTAATCTAAATCGTCCATATCTTCTTCACCGGACCATTCGTTATTGTTTTTTTGTATAAGGTGTGTGTTAAAAATAAGAAAATTGAGATTATATGTAAGAAAAAAAAATATATATATTTTTAACTAATAAAAAATCTTACCGTTACAACATCCAACGGTTATATACTCCACTACCTCTCGTCGTCAACATTTCGCAAAAACGAAATCTTCTCGACGAAATGAGGGGTGGGTGTGGCGACAAGGCACGACGAGCGACGACTAGGGGCCACGTCGGCTCGACGAGGTACCCCTCGCCGTGGTACCTTCCTCTCTTAATTCATCTAATTGGAGAGAGTAAAAAAGTTGAGTCTCCCCAACCTAACACTCATATGTATTCTCAACTATCCAAATTTACAAAAATATCCTCATTTCTTCCTCCTTGTATTTACATCAAACACCAAAATAGTATGTATTTTCTTAAGATCTTCACCCATCAGTGGTGGCTAAATTCACATGTCATTATGTTAATCATCACTCCTTCTAACAATATTATCCATCACCGGTTACTGGTCGTCCCTCTTCCGGCCCTCGCCACCTCCGTTATCCATCTTTCATCTAGTCGCCGCTGCCGCTGTGATCTCCACTATTAGGTTCTTGTATATGTTATACAATATACCAGTTTACATGATCAATAGTGGTAGATCAGAAATGTTCATTCCTTCCAATCATATTATTGATTTTTTTAGTTATCCAAAAGTTTCATTTGATTTTTTTTTAAGTTTGATGTATATCTGTTGGGTTTTTGTTGGACGAGAAACACTTTAATCGAAATCAAAATTTGTGTTGATTAGAAAACGTATATGATGAGAGCTAATTTGAAATAAATTGATTATGTTTTGACATTTTGAATATACAAACAGTGGTCCACTTTCTTGTTTCTTTATTATAGGCATGAGGATAAAATAGTCATTTGATTTATTGAGTGTTTCGATTAACAAAGGTTAAATAAACAACAAATTTTGTTCCCCTTCAATGTATCCTATCACAAGGGATGCTGATAGGTGTGTAAACACCCATCCTTTTACCACTTAATTACAATAATAACCAGGCCAAAACGTGTATTTTATGTCGTAAATGTTGGAATTATGCGTGGCTTGTGTTTTTGTTGTGATTTTAGGATCAAAATGTTAAAAGGGAAGAAAAAACGGCTTTCATGGGCTTTTATCGAAGAAAAAGACAAAAGACGAAGTCAAGAAATCAAAAGTGCAAAAAGAACGGAAGTCCAAGGCCTATTCTGAAGATTTATCGAAGAAAAAGTCCGAAGACGGAAGTTTAATAAGCCGAAGAACTCAAGTCTAATTCATGAAGAAATCACAAGACGAGTTTAATGTAATCCCGAGACAAAGTCTGAAAGGTCGAAGAATTTAAAAGATTAAAGACTAAAGAAGAAGGATTAAAAGATAATTAAAGAAAGAAGAAAGAGAGGATGAAGCTTCCTTCCACTAATTACCTCCTCCCCTATAAATAGAGTCATTAGGATTTCATTTGTTTTTGTTGGCTAATAGTGACAATTAGTTCTTCCACCATTTTAATTACTTGCACTTTAAATTCATGTCATTTACTTAATTTTCTTGCACTTTAATTCCTTAAATTCAAGTAAGTTTTCTTTTATTGTTATTGAATCTTTACTTTTCTTGTTGATCTCTTATCTTCCTTTCTTGTTTAATCTTTAATTTTTATGCTTATTGTTTATGTTCATGTTCTTGAAGTTTTTATTGATTTAATCAAGTGGGTTTTGATTATTGTGGTGTTTATTGTTAGTTTTATTAATTTGGATTGATAGATTATCATTAGTTGATTGTTTGTGATTAGTCTTGCTTAATCTTTTGGTTTGATTTGATTAGTTTTGGTTAGATTCGTGTTCTATTTCTTTTCCTTGTTCTTCGTATCAACTGTTTTTCCAGGTTATTCCGGATCAAGGCCGTTATTCCGGATCAGACAGTTATTCGGATGAACCAAACATTCCGAATAAAGGTAATATTCCGAATGAAGGGTTTATTCTAGTTTATTCCGGATCAGTGATATATTCCGAATAAAGGATTTATTCCGGATAAGCTTGTTATTCCGGATGAAGTGATATTCCGGATGAAGGATTTGTTGTGATTATTCCGGATCAACAGATATTCCGAACGAAGTGTTTATTCCGGGTGAAGGTTTATTCCGGATAAGTGATTTATTCCGAACCAAGTCTTTATTCCGGATCAAGTGGTTATTCCGGATGAACCAATATTCCGGATGAGCAACTTATTCCGGATGAAGAGTTATTCCGGATGAACCCTATATTCCGAACGAAGCTTTTATTCCGCATGAGCATATATCCCGGATGAATCCATTATTCCGCATGAAGACTTTATTCCGAATATAAATTTATTCCAGATGAACCAATTATTCCGGATCAAGGGTTTTGTCAAGTTATTCCGAACGAAGAAGAATTATTCCGGGTGAAGGTGACATTCCGAACGAGTAATTATTCCGAGTGAGGTGTTTTTAGTTTATTTTAAGTTTCTGTTTTTAAGTTTGAATTTTTAAGCTTTACTTTTCCCGCCTTTTTACTTAGACGCACTTAAAATTTACTTGCCTTAGATTTATTTTAAGCTTGCCTTTAGTTTAAGTTTAAGTTTGCCTTTACGATAGTTTTAAGTTCGCGTTATTTACTTTTCGTCACGCTTTAATTTCTCGTCATTTATTTTTAATTATTTTCAGCTTTATTTACTTTACCTTTTATTTTAAAGTTTTGCATTTTAATTACACTACAACGACACAACATTTGTTTTCACCAAAAACAATTCACACTTTGAACTAGTAATCAATTCGATTAGACCACTTCAACGAACTTTAATTTTTATACTGGCCAAAAGCTTTACGTATCAAATGGCGCCGCTGCCGGATCTTTTCGTAAAGATTAACGGTTCTGTGAGAGACGCGTTGCTTTTTGGGATCCGTTCATTCGTGAGCGTTATTTTCTTGCTTAAAACTTTCCAAAAATCCATAAAAATTAAAAAATTTCAAAAATCCAAAAAGATTTTATTTTCTTTATAGTGTATATATATTCTCTTTGTGTTTGGTATCTTTTTCTTTTGCTTTCGCAGGTGTATGCGTACTAGATCTTCTAATTATCCAGAGCTCGAGACTCGTGAAGATTTAGCTATGGCAGGTGTGAACAACAACAATAATCCACCGCACCTCAACAATAACAACAACAATGTTCTTCCACAGCACGATCTTCGGACAATGGAGGAGCTTTGTCAACCCACCATGTTTGGACGAGGAGGACCGACTGCGCCGATGCAAATCACGGCTCCGGAGTTTTCGTTGAAGCATCACATGATTCAACAAGTGCAAACTAATCCATTTCGTGGACTGCCTGATGATGATGCCAACAAGCACCTCGACAAATTCATTACTATTACTCAAAGCATGAAGTTACCCGGTGCTACTATGGATGTTCTTCGCCTTCAACTCTTTCCACATACTTTATCACACCACGCCGAAAAATGGTTTGATCGTCTCCTGAAGAATTCCATTCATACTTGGGACGACATGACTCAACGCTTTTTGTCGCGCTACTTTCCACCATCCATGGTCACGAGCCTTCGAAATCAAATCAGCGGTTTCATGCAAGAACCCGATGAATATCTCTTTGATGCTTGGGAAAGATATAATGTTTTGATCGATCGTTGTCCAAACCACAACATGCTCCCCGTGACCTTAATTGATACTTTCTACAACGGTTTGACTTTTCGTGATCGTGATACGATTAATGCAGCCGCCGGTGGCACATTTATGAAAAGAAGACCCGAGGAGTGTAGAGAGCTTATTCAGAACACGAATACTCATCACAAAAATTGGGATTCCTCCGCTTCTTCGAGGAACAACCCGAGAGTCAATGTTTCTTCTACTTCAGTCAACCCCGATATGACCGAATTCACCCGCATGATGGCCGAAATGAACAAAAATACCTTGCTCATCGCTTCAAACCAACAACAACAAGTTAAAGCGATAGCTAATCCTTGTGAGACATGCGGCGGTCCTCACTCATACACTGATTGTCCTTCTACTCAAGGCAATCCAGAAAACGTGTATGCGGCTTATGGTAATTATTCACCGGACAATTACCAAGCCCGACCTCAAGGGGATCGAAATTTGCTAAGTTACCGGTCCAACAACTATCTTTTACCCGGTTTTTCTCCTCAAAACCACAATCCCAACAACAACTACACTAGAAGCAACCAAATCCCACCTAGAGCTTCTAATCCTTATCACCCACCCACTCAACAAGCCCCACCCATCAATCAAGATGTTGAAGCCTTAATGCGAACCCAAGGAGAGCAAATTAAGAATCTGCAAAGCCAAATTATCAATTTGAAAGGGGATATCACTAAGCAAGGGAATGACATTAGATCCGAGCTTCGAAATGATATACAATCCTCCTTCAGCAATCAAACGAATGATTTGAAGAATATGCTGGCTAGTTTCTTACCAACCACTCAACCCTCTACTCCGGGCTCTCTTCCTTCAAACATCGTCACCAATCCGAGAGCGAATGTGAGTGCTATTACTACCCGTAGCGGAACAACTTTAGTAGGACCATCTATCCCACACCCAGTTACTCCATCTACACCTCCTCCACCACCATTTATCCATACTACTCCCACACCTAGTATTAGTACACCATTACCATCTCCTCCTCGTCATGAAGAAGTACCCAAGAAGACCCCTTCACCAACCCCACCTTCCACCTCTAAACCCTCAACTTCTCAACCTTCACCTTCTACACCTCCACCACCCAACCCCAGCATTCCTTACCCTTCTCGACTCAACAAGGCTAGAATTTTAACTAAAAATGACATTCAAGTCTCTAACTTTTTGGAAAAGATTGCCGGAATGAAAGTCACCTTTACCCTTGTTGAAGCTCTTGCCCAAATGCCATAATTTGTCAAGATGTTTAAGGAATTGCTTAGTGAGAAGGAGAAGATGGTCGATTTTTTTAATACTCGCTTGAATGAAAATTGCTCTGAAATCCTTCTTAAAGAACTTCCGGAAAAACTTGGAGATCCCGGTCGTTTTGTGCTACCTTGTACTTTTAACCAAACCGACAAATTTACTGCCTTAGCCGATCTCGGGGCCTGTATAAATTTGATGCCTTTAAGTGTTTGGAAAAAGTTATCATTGCCCGACCTTACACCAACGAAGATGACTCTTGAGCTAGCCAATCGCACTCTCGCTTACCCCGTTGGTATTCCCGAAGATGTGTTCATTAAAGTTGGCATATTCACTTTTCCGGTCGACATTGTCGTTGTTGATTATGAAATGGACCCTCGTATTCCGTTAATACTTGGATGCCCATTTTTGAGAACCGGTAGAGCTTTAATAGATGTGGATAAGTGTGAACTCATCTTAAGAGTCGGGAATGATGCACAAGTTTTTGAAATGGGGAAGCTTACAAGCAAATCCTATGGAAGAGAATCGGCGAATATGATTAATGTGCTTGATGATTTTGTCGTCTACAACAATCCTCTATTCGATTCTTGCAATGATAATCCACTATTTCAAGATGATGTGGATGATTCTCTCTCCAATTTGGAACCTTCACCCATATATGATTCTCCACCGATCTATGATGCTTATGATGATGATTCTAGTTCCGATGGAGATGATTATGATGCTTTTACTTCTGAGTATCCCGATATGCCCACTTATGATGATTTTGATGAGGCTGATACTCTTTCGAGTGATTCTTCTCATGTTGAAGATCCTCCGCAATCCATGCTTGATCCTACTTTGGATGACTACTCATTTGAGGAAGACTTTTCTACTTTTCTCAATACTTACTTCCCTCATGTGAGTGATGCCCCTCCTTTGGACTTTGATGATTATGGTCTTCATCCTTCTACAGATTTGAAGAAAATTATTTCAAAGGAGAAGAAACCGGACGACACCAACATCCGCAGCACGTATGTTTTGACACCTCTTTGTCCACCTTCTGAGGACGAGGTTGTGCATTTTCTTAGCGGATCTTCTTCAAATTCTGCTGAGCCTGAGTGCTATTTTCCCCTAAAGGAAAAGGTGTTCGACCCTGGCATTGCACTTTTTAAGCCATCTCAGTATCCATCTGATGAAATAAAAGGAAAAATCTTTGGAACTACTGGAGATATGCTTGCACCTCTTCACCCTTGCTTCCACCGTGCTCCATATTTGCTTAAGGGAACCTTGCCTATTCTTCTTTGGCTTGCCTTGTTCGCCTTAAGCTTGTGCTATTTGATGGACGAAAACTATGTCTTTGATCCCGGTGGATGTGTTTCAAGTTTCTTTCCATGATAATCAAGGTCGAGTCAGGCTCACGACTCGGTAAACAAAAATCAAGCGCTTCTTGGGAGGCAACCCATGTATCTATCTTTTAGCTATCTTTATCCTAAGTGTAGGGGAGACCCGTTGGTGTTTGCTATTTCCTGTCTTCTCATGTTCAGGGATTCGAGCGTTCAATGATCCACTCTTGATGATTTTTGACGACCCGTGATTTCGTGTTTCCGTCTTCCCGGTTCTATCCTAAACTCTTTTCGATTCACTATTTTATATTTCTTAATATTAAAATCGGAATCTCGTTAGTTGTCTTTTCCTTAGCAAGATTTAAATAACGTGCACAATGTCCTAAGTGTAGGGGAGTTTACTCCCACATGCCTAAACATTAAGGACAATGTTTATATCAAATGTAGGGGGGACTTCTATCGAAGTTAAGTGGCCTTTTCCTTGTATTTGTCCTCATTTTGACCGGAAAATCAAATTTTCGACATTTTTCAAATTTTTTTATCTATTTTGGCCTAGTAGTTTTACCTTTGTATAGTTATTTCCTTTCTTTACTAGAATAAATTTTAATAAAGTGGTTTTAATTTTCAACGTTGTGAATCTTTTGACTCAACCCGAGTTTACTTATCTAATTTTACTCTAGCTAGTATCCTTAACGTGTTTAAGTCAAGTTTTGCTAGGCTTTTATATAGGGAGCTTTAAAACGCGAAAGTCTTAACTCTCACGGGTTAAGAACAAGAACTTTTCGCAAGTTCCTATATTTAATCCTAGAGAGTCGTTTATCAAGGGAACTTTAAAATGCGATTTCTAAACTTGAAAAAGTCTAAGAAGATGCAAGATCCTATAGGCGACTCGAAAACCCAAAACTTTGATTTAATAGGCTAAGCATCCACGAGTCTCATTCCTTGAGATTTAAAACTATGGAGAACGAGAGATGATAGAGTCAATTATAAGTTTGGTATTCTTTCGTGAATTTATGTGAGTTAATTATAAGCTTATTCTCCCATCGCTTGCTAATAATTTATCTGCAATAAATAAGGTTGTACGATTTGAAACGTTACTTAGCTTCTAGCCAAGATCGTTTAAAAGTTGCTCGGTATTGATTAGAGTTCATAGCCAAGGCATAACTTATTGAAGCGGGATGCGAAGATTGGCGAGTCCAAAAAGGTCCTAACAAGGCATGAGGGCTACATTTTGTTGATAAAGATCCCAAGTGATGTGAAGAATCATTTATCAAAATAAATATGAAGGATCGAGACACACGACGAAAGCAAATACTCCCGTAAAGATCATGGAGAAGTCTATCCAAAAAGGCCCTAACAAGGTATGAGGATAAATAGATCCAAGTCCTGAAAGGAAGTGGATCGTTGTATATGAAAGTCCAAAATAAAGATTGGAGAAAAAATGAAGAAGTCGTGGTCCAAATATGAAGAATCTCTCAAAACTTCAAGTGAAGAAATTCCTATTATGAAGAGAAGACCATTATTTCATGAACGTCTCTCAAGATTTGAAGTATGAAGTCGCTTCCAAATATCGGTCCGAGAAAGGTCTCAAATCGCGAAGCGAGTTATGCCAAGATATGAACTTTATGAGGTCCCGAGAAGTAGTTTTAAAAGATTTTGTCCTTTAGCTAACTATTGATTAAATCGTCCCACTTTATTTTCAGCCTAAATAACTATCGAAATAAGTCAACAATGCATCCTCGTGATCATTCAAGAAAACAATAAAATATAAGAGATACACCTAGGAATAAGGGAGTCTAAGTAAATAATTGGCCCACATGAGTTCGTGTTAGTTTGCTAACTTATAATAACAATGATCTCGTTTTTAAGCTTGGTTTGGAGAATGTGAAAACTTGAGGATGATGATCATTCATGACATTTCCAAAACCCTAAGGTATGTCGTTGATTTCTTTACTTACTTTCTTCCTTTGAATGTTTATAATTTTATATCTCTTTAACAAAGGCCAATATGGATTGATTATGATGGAAAATGTAAAACGTGCTTTGTAACTAATGCATTGCATGAGGACATTGCAATGGTCAAGTGTATGGGATTTGATAGGTGTGTAAACACCCATCCTTTTACCACTTAATTACAATAATAACCAGGCCAAAACGTGTATTTTATGTCGTAAATGTCGGAATTATGCGTGGTTTGTGTTTTTGTTGTGATTTTAGGATCAAAATGTTAAAAGGGAAGAAAACACGGCTTTCACGGGCTTTTATCGAAGAAAAAGACAAAAGACGAAGTCAAGAAATCAAGAGTGCAAAAAGAACGGAAGTCCAAGGCCTATTCTGAAGATTTATCGAAGAAAAAGTTCGAAGACGGAAGTTTAATAAAGCCGAAGAACTCAAGTCTAATTCATGAAGAAATCGCAAGACGAGTTTAAAGTAATCCCGAGACAAAGTCTGAAAGGTCGAAGAATTTAAAAGATTAAAGACTAAAGACGAAGGATTAAAAGATAATTAAAGAAAGAAGAAAGAGAGGAGGAAGCTTCCTTTCACTAATCACCTCCTCCCCTATAAATAGAGTCATTAGGATTTCATTTGTTTTTGTTGGCTAATAGTGACAATTAGTTCTTCCACCATTTTAATTACTTGCACTTTAAATTCATGTCATTTACTTAATTGTCTTGCACTTTAATTCCTTAAATTCAAGTAAGTTTTCTTTTATTGTTATTGAATCTTTACTTTTCTTGTTAATCTCTTATCTTCCTTTCTTGTTTAATCTTTAATTTTTATGCTTATTGTTTATGTTCATGTTCTTGAAGTTTTAATTGATTTAATCAAGTGGGTTTTGATTATTGTGGTGTTTATTGTTAGTTTTATTGATTTGGATTGATAGATTATCATTAGTTGATTATTTGTGATTAGTCTTGCTTAATCTTTTGGTTTGATTTGATTAGTTTTGGTTAGATTCGTGTTCTATTTCTTTTCCTTGTTCTTCGTATCAACTGTTTTTCCATGTTATTCCGGATCAGGGCCGTTATTCCGGATCAGACAGTTATTCCGGATGAACCAAACATTCCGAATAAAGGTAATATTCCGAATGAAGGGTTTATTTTAGTTTATTCCGGATTAGTGATATATTCCGAATAAAGGATTTATTCTGGATCAGCTTGTTATTCCGGATGAAGTGATATTCCGGATGAAGGATTTGTTGTGATTATTCCGGATCAACAGATATTCCGAACGAAGTGTTTATTCCGGGTGAAGGTTTATTCCGGATAAGTGATTTATTCCGAACCAAGTCTTTATTCCGGATCAAGTGGTTATTCCGGATGAACCAATATTCCGGATGAGCAACTTATTCCGGATGAAGAGTTACTCCGGATGAACCCTATATTCCGAACGAAGCTTTTATTCCGCATGAGCACTTATTCCGGATGAATCCATTATTCCGCATGAAGACTTTATTCCGAATAAAGAGTTATTCCGGATGAACCATTTATTCCGGATCAAGGGTTTTGTCAAGTTATTCCGAACGAAGAAGAATTATTCCGGGTGAAGGTGACATTCCGAACGAGTAATTATTCCGAGTGAGGTGTTTTTAGTTTATTTTAAGTTTCTGTGTTTAAGTTTGAATTTTTAAGCTTTACTTTTCCCGCCTTTTTACTTAGACGCACTTAAAATTTACTTGCCTTAGATTTATTTTCAAGCTTGCCTTTAGTTTAAGTTTAAGTTTGCCTTTACGATAGTTGTAAGTTCGCGTTATTTACTTTTCGTCACGCTTTAGTTTCTCGTCATTTATTTTTAATTATTTTCAGTTTTATTTACTTTACCTTTTATTTTAAAGTTTTGCATTTTAATTACACTACAACGACACAACATTTGTTTTCACCAAAAACAATTGAGTCACACTTTGAACCAGTAATTAATTCGATTAGACCACTTCAACGAACTTTAATTTTTATACTGGCCAAAAGCTTTTTGTATCAGATGCTATATACAAAAGCCACTTAATTTCAAGAAAAAAAGAAACAGGTCCGGCCCTTTCGATTACAACTCTTTTTTTTCATTATATTTTTGCTTTTATTCTTTACTTATTTTTATTACTCACTCCGTCTCAAAATTGTTGTCATTAGATAAAAATTACACACATTAAGAAAAATGCATTAATTAATGCTTTGAATTTTATAAAAATATAAAAGAATAGACAATTTTACTTTTTGACAATTATTTAATATCTTTATAAGTTTTTGTTAATAACACTTTCGATTAAGAATAATATAGTAAATCTAAACAATTCCACCAACTATATATAAAAGTGGACAATAATTTTAGGACAATCCGAAAAAGAAAGATGGATAATAATTTTGGGACGAAAAGAGTATAAAACTTACATAACGGGAAGACATAATAAAAAAACTATAATATGAATATGGGTGAAGAAGAACCGTCGAATCAAACTAGCTTTATAACTTTATTTATAATTATATACTATATATAAAGGATGTATATGCACATCCTAACTCCAAACTTAACTTCAAACCAAAAATTAAGATAAACATATTAATAACTTAGCCATTAAATTCAAACCTAACTTCCAATCTTGACCATCCATTTCTTTTGTAATAAACTTTTGTAACAACTTATTAAAAAGCCATTTTTATTTTTCAATTGAAATATCTTTTAACTCATTTTTTTTCATAATCTAATTTTACCATATTTTTTTTAATTTTGTTCTCTTTAATTCAACATTTATTTTGATATATTTGCAAATTTTTTGTTTTTTCATTTTTAATGATTTTATTTATTTAATTCAACTTTTTTACATATTAACGTTAAATCGATTGCTAAAAGTAATCACTTATTACCCGTCGCTGCATTGCGCGGGTACCATGCTAGTATATATATATGTCGGATAATTCAAGCGAACAAAACAATCAAACAAATACAAACAAACGAAAGCTTTTATTCAAATATCAATTTTAATCCAAAGCTACAAATCTGTCATTGGCTTCTACTTATAAGGAACCAATAACTTAAAACATACCAAATTCAGATATACCAAAAATAGAAAAGCTTGCAGTACAAGCCAAATAAATTACCTAAAACAAATTTAATAAACGAACCCTAAAGTTTAACTCACATTCAAATAATCTCCACCATTAGTTAAACTCTCTATATTTTCCAAACCAAATTCCAAACGCCCCTTTAAGTTTAAGTCACTTTTCTAAAATCTCCATCGTGACTTTAAGTCCATTAGAAGTTTCAAACCAAAAAAATAATCCGTCTTCAAATTCCAAACACTAGAGATACTATCCAAATTCAAACAAACTATCAGACCATAAACGATCAATCAAGCAAACGACCGAACCTGAAAACGGTCAACCAAACTAAGAAATTTCCTTAAACGATCTTCACCAAAGAGTATCAAATTCCACCCAACTAACTTTAAAAAATCCCGACGAACGAATATTCCAAATTTTCCAATAATCAAACAAATTCCAAACAACCCAATTATTACTGTAACACCCCATTTTGTTAAATGAAATGTCACGCGTGATTATGACGTGTCATCAAAGCATACAAGAAAAATGTCTTAAAACATTACATGACCATAAAAGGAAATACCGGAAACAAACATCGGTAACCCAAAGTATAACATCACACACAAACATAAGTACTGTAAAGGAAAAGGACTAAACAATGTCCATAGAAATAACTAGCAAAATGTATGATGAAATGCATAAAGTAGAGAAGGCTAGAAAGCTTCCAATCGATATGCACGTACGCTTAAAGTTTACGAGCGCCCTTGAGTACCTGTCGTTTGGGAACATGAAAGGAAAACGGCTGAGCATAACGCTCAGTGCACGGATATACAAGTACGTAAGCATATAAGACTAATAGCAGCAGAATATCATATGTTCTAAGTAATCTGGATTCATGTTCATAAAACTGGTTTTATAGTTTGAAAAGACTTATGTTTCTATGAAAATCTATTTAATTAGCGAAATAGCCCATATAGGTCATGAGGTTCCACCGTGCATGAATACTTGGAGGGGAGACCTCGTCATGCAATTAGAGGGGCTGCCTCTAATTAAATAGTCTGGGTAGGAGGGATCAACTCCTAGTGAAGGATGCAAGGCACACATCGCATTCGCTCTGATAACACTGCTAAACATGTAACTAGGATGCACCCATACGCCCCACATGATAATATAATATAATGGCCAAAACTGAAAAGGGACGCCACGAGCAATCACTTTGCCATGGGAAGTCATAACAATGGTCTCCAGTGTTATGGTTATGGTACCTCCATAACTAGGTGACACTGGTCATGCATGTATATGGCTTAGGCTCTTAATCTAACATAAGTATCAAACATATAAAACAAATATTAGGAAAATAGTTGGCGGCAGACGGGGAATCCTAATAAGGAAAGAATGTCCATACTAAAAGGACGGGAAATCCATACCTTAAGTCCAGTATGTTAATGCAATAATGCCTAAAAACGTTACTTGCATTTTTCGGTCTCGCTTAGTTTTGATTACGACAATATGTAAAAACAAGCATTTACGAAAACAACGAAAAACGAATTCTTGAGTTCAAGTAATTTTCATTTTACCCATTTTCACTTAAGGTATGGATAAACAAGTAATAACCTTAATCAAGTGATCAAGTGATTTAATCTTTTCTTAAAACTTACTTTTTATTAAGTTAGACAAGTTTTTATTAAACTTTCTTTTTAAGAAAATGTTTTATTAAATTAATTATTTGAAAATTTGAAAATGGCATATTCTTATTTGGTTAGGAATATTCTATTAGGATATTTTTTAAACCAGATATGACCTCCACCACTAAAGGACAAAAAGGGAGCGGAGTCTAGTCCAGCGGTACCTTAGCTCCTAGGCGGTTCCTTATCGATAAGGTACCGTGGGCTAATATAAGGTACCGCGGGCAGATATAGCCGTTGGCCCTTTGTCCTATAAATAGTGGACCATTCTCAGCTTTTCAATCCACCTCTTTTGCACATCTATTTCTAGATTCAAACACTCTTCTTTAATCACTCAAATCTTTGATCATTTGTTTGATTACTACTTGTTTAAGAAGTGAATATTGTCCTTCCATCCCTTCCTCTCCAAGTGCAAAGAGAAAAACACTATCCTTGTGAAGTGTTTAGTCCACCACCAAAGATCCATTGAAGATCTACTTTTATACATTTGTTGTTGTGTCATAGTTTTGAAGATCCAAGTAGTTGTGTCTATTTGGAAGTTGTGTATGTACTAAGTATAGTTGTGTAGATTGGTCCTAGCTACGATTAGGGCTCGACTTTTAGCTTAGAGTCGGAAATTGGTTAAGCGACGTGTACGGTTTTCTCCACCATAAGGAGCTTGTTGTGTAGTGAACTCTCGAGTAAGGAGTACTCGAGGAGTGGAGTAGGAACGAGGAGTGGAGTAGGAACGAGGAGTGAGCTTCGTTGTCGAACCACTATAAATCCTTAGTGTTCGGTTTGATCTTTCTTTACCCTTAACTCTTTACATTCTTTATTCTTTGTGCATATATATTTGTTAGTATTAGCTTAGTTACACTATCATTGTTCATATTGTGCATAAGAAGATTTCACATATTTTCTCAAGCCTAAGTTTTTGAAAAAGGATTTTTGGAAACCACATTTTAACAAGTAAATATAAGAAACTATTCACCCCCCCTTCTAGTTTCTACAATTGGTATCAGAGCGGGTTGCTCAAGAATTTTTTAAATTATATTGTATTTTAAAACTTGAATCGATCTATGGATTCCAACAAATACATAGAAGGGCAATCTATGCAAAGACCACCACTTTTTGAAACCGATAGTTTTATTTATTAGAAAAATAGATTTGAAACTTATGTGAAATCAAAAGATTTAGATCTTTGGCATGTTATTACTAATGGTGATTTTTTACCTTTTCAATTTAATGAAGTTTCTAAAACAAAAGAATTGGTCACTTTTAACAAAGCTAACGACGATACTAAAAAGAAACTTTCAAAAAATAATGAGGCTAAAATGGTGATTTATAATGCTTTACCTAAGAAAGAGTATGAAAGGATTTTGATGTGTGAAACCGCTAAAGATATTGGGAACACTCTTTTAGTAACCCACCAAGGTAATAGCCAAGTCAAAGAAAGCAAAATCGATCTTCTTGTCCAACAATATGAACAATTTGTCATCTTAGAAGATGAAACTATTAATAGTGCATTTGCTTTGTTTAACACCATTATTACTAGTCTAAAAGCACTTGATGAAGGTTTTTCTAGCAAGAACAGTGTTAGGAAGTTTCTAAGGGCTTTACATCCAAAGTGGAGAGCAAAAGTCACGGCGACTGAAGAATCAAAAGATCTCTCAACTTTATCACTCGATGAACTCATAGGCAACTTGAAGGTTCATGAGATGATAATTATTAAGGAATCGGAATTAGTGAAAACCAAGAGTGAAAGGAAATCTCTTGCACTTAAAGCCAAGAAGGCACAAAGTGACCACGATAGTTCCTCAGAAAGCGATGACGAGGAGTATGCATTGGCGGTGAGAGATTTCAAGAAGTTCTTCAAGAGACAAGGTCAACACGTTAGGCAACCCAACAATGATAAGAAACTATTCTCAAAGAATCGGTTTGCCAAGAACGAAAAAGGTGATAGGAATTGCTTTAGATGTGGTGATCCAAATCACTTCATTGGTGATTGTCCAAAGCCCGGTCGCGATAAGAACCACACGGCGTTCGTTATAGACGCTTGGAGAGATAGCAGAGAAGATGATGATGACAACCCCAAAGAGGAGAAATGTCTTATGGCTCACACTTCTAAAGAGGTACATTCCGAAACCGAATATTATAGTTATGATAGCTCCACCTTTGATGATATTGAATTTGAAGGAAAATATGATAGTTTACACAAACTTAGTCTTAAATTCATAGAAAAGAATAAAACCTTAAAATCAACCAAAACTAAGCTTGAAAATGAGATCAATGAACTTAGGGAGAAATTGGCAATACTTGAGAAAAATAAAGAAGTGGATTTAGGTTGCTTAAGTTGTGAGAAACTTAGATTAGAGAATGAAGATCTCAAGAGCACCTCCATTAAATTGGAAAAGTTCATGAAAGGTACTAGTGCTCTTGATGATATGTTAAAAAAACAAGTTCATTCTAAGTAAAGACTTGGTCTAGGTTTTAACTCAAATGAAGCGTCAACTAGTGAACCTAAACAAGTCAGCTTTTCACAAAAATCACCCACTGTACGCGGTCCCAGATTGTATGGGGCGGTTCCTTATCACTATGGAACCGCCGCCATAGATAAGGTACCGCGGCCAGAGGATGATTTTGGTGAAAATCCTGAACTTTCTGAAAAGTCTAAGTTAGATGAAAAACCAAAGCATCTTACTGTTAATAAGGTAAAATTACCCATACTTGACGATAATGTTATTGGTAAGTTCTACAAGCCATTAAGTAAACCTCTCATGGGAAATAGAAGCTTATCAAGACCATCTTCTACTCCACCTAGAATACGGAATGAGTCTAAGCCTAGAAGTAGAACGACAACGCCTAGAAGAGATAATCAAAACAATTCAATGTCTAGAAGTAAAACCCCAACACCTAGAAGAAATGATCATAACTCTAAACCTAGATCAAATATACCTAGGAGAAATAATGAACAACAAAATGGTTACATGAATTACTACCCTCCTCCATTTTGCTCTCCATGGGGAACCCCTCCTTCATTCATGCATCCCAACCAAATGCAAGGGATGTTTGGAACTAACAATTTTGGACCCATGAGATATTGGGGACCAAATGTTTGATCTTGTGTGTTGTTACCTAGATATGCTTGGGAATTGATTTGGAGCCGGATGAGTGAATTAAGGATAGTGGATGTTCTAAACACATGAAGGGTAATCGAAGTTTGTTCTCGCATTACAAAGCATATGATGGAGGTAACGTCACATTCGATAGTAGTCTACGTGGTAATATCATTGGCAAAGGTACGGTTTCTCTTGACTCCATGACCATTGAAAATGTTGAGCACGTAGATAACTTAGGATTTAACCTTTTAAGTATAGGTCAAATTTGTGATAATAAGCGTAAGGTCATCTTTTCGGAACATGACAGTGAAATCGTAAAAGATGGAAAAGTCATTGGAAAAGGTGTTAGAAAGCATGTGCTTTATGTCATGAAGGTTAATAAGAAGTCAAAAGACAATATGTCTTGCGACTATAGATGATAGTTCTACTCTTTGGCATAGGAGATTAGGTCACGCTAATATGCGTTTAATTCAATCTTTAGTCTCTAAGGAGTTGGTAAGACACCTCCCCAAGATTAAGTTTGATAGTCACTTTTGTGATGCTTGCAAAGTTGGAAAGCAAGTTCACTCAAGTCACAAAGCCAAGAATTTGGTTTCGACCTCTCGGTGCTTAGAGCTCCTACATATGGATCTTTTTGGACCTTCCGCCACACAGAGTTATGGAGGTAACCTTTATACCCTAGTTATAGTTGATGACTATTCTAGATTCACTTGGACTAGATTTTTGGCATCTAAGAATGAAGCTTTCGATCATTTCGAAATCTTTAGTCGAAGAATTCAAAATCAACTAGGATGTCCAATTGTCTCTATTAGGACGGATCATGGTAGGGAATTTGATAATGAAGTGTAATTTGGTGCCTTTTGTGAAGCTCATGGTATTACCCATAACTTCTCGGCTCCTCGCACTCCATAATCAAATGGGGTAGTTGAAAGGAAGAATATGACTCTCCAAGAGATGAGTAGGACGATGTTAAACGAGCAATCTTTGTCTCAAAAGTTTTGGTGCAATGTCGTGGACACATCGACTTATATTCTCAACCGAATTCTTATTCGACCTTTCCTAGGAAAGACCCCCTATGAGATTCTTAAAGGTAAGAAACCCTCATTGGAATACTTTAGGGTGTTTGGAAGCAAGTGCTTTATCCTCAACACCAAAGACTACCTTACCAAGTTTGACCCAAAGTCTTACGAAGGTATCCTTTTAGGTTATTCCCAAACTAGCAAAGCCTACATAGTCCTAAATAGAACCTCGGGGGTTATTGAAGAATCACTCAACGTAACCTTTGATGAAACCCCTCCTTCACCCAAGACACCACCATTGGTTGATGATGACTTGGATGAATTAGAAGTAGTTAAAGCCAAAGAGGTTAGAAAAATAGGAATTGAAGACCTTAGTGTTGAAAAGGAAGTAAACATTAAGGAATCTTGGGATCATACTCTCAATAATGTCATTGGTGACTTAAATCAAAGGACCCTAAGATCTCAAGTCCAAAACCAAAGCAACTTCTTTTGTTTTGTCTCCTTGATTGAACCAAAGAATGGTAAAGAAGCTTTGACGGATGAGAGTTGGGTCATTGCGATGCAAGAAGAATTGAATCAATTCGTTGCAAATGATGTTTGGGAACTTGTTCCTACACCTAGAAGTTCTACCATTATAGGAACCAAATGGGTATATAGGAATAAGTTAGATGAGAATGGTGTTGTGTCTCGTAACAAAGCTAGACTTGTAGCACAAGGCTATAATCAACAAGAAGGGATTGATTATGATGAGACATATGCACCGGTAGCTAGATTAGAATCAATTAGAATCCTTTTAGCCTACGCTTGTGCCTTAGATTTTAAGCTTCAACAAATGGATGTAAAGAGTGCATTTCTTAACGGTTTGATCAATGAGGAGGTATATGTGGCTCAACCTCCCGGCTTCATTGATTTTGAGAAACCGGATCATGTTTACAAGCTTAAGAAGGCACTTTATGGTCTTAAACAAGCACCCAAAGCTTGGTATGATAGACTTAAAGCGTTTCTTGTTAAACATGAGTATACCATGGGGATGGTAGACAATACGCTCTTTACAAAGAAGAAAGGTTCTCGCCTCATAATCGTACAAATATATGTTGATGACATTATATTTGGCTCAACTTGTCAAGAATTGTGTGATGACTTTGCCAAAATCATGCATGATGAGTTTGAAATGAGTATGATGGGAGAACTTAACTTCTTTTTAGGACTCCAAATTAAACAAATGGACGATGGTATTTTCTTTAGTCAATCTAAGTACGCTAAAGAAATGCTAAAGAAATTTGGATTAGAAGAATCTAGACCAATGAAGACCACTATGGCCTCGGATACTAAACTCACCATAGATGATGATTGTGAGTCGGTAGACAACATCAAATATAGAGGTATGATTGGTAGTTTGTTGTACCTAACGGCAAGTCGACCGGATATCATGTTTAGTGTTTGCCTTTGTGCTCGCTTCCAAGAGGCTCCCAAAACCTCTCACCTTGAAGCGGTTAAGCGTATCTTTCGATACATTAAAGGCACTATACATTTAGGATTATGGTATCCTAAAGGGACCGGCGTAGAAACCATTGTCTACGCAGACTCGGATCATACGGGAGACTATGTGGACCGGAAAAGCAATAGTGGAGTTTGTACCTTCATGGGTTGTTGTTTAACTTCTTGGTTCTCCAAGAAACAAACCGCTCTTGCAATATCCACCACGGAAGCCGAGTATGTGAGTGCCGGAAAAGCATGCCAACAAGCTCTATGGATGAAGCAAGCGCTTGTTGATTACGGGATTTCTCTTGATGATGTTCCCATCATGTGCGATAATAAAGGCGCTATAGACCTTAGCAAGAATCCCGTGCAACATTCGTGAACCAAACACATAGAAATTCGACACCATTTCCTTAGGGATAATGTTCAAAAGGGGAACATTTCAATTGAGAAGGTACCCTCCGAGGAAAACTTAGTCGACATCTTCACTAAGCCACTTAAGAGGGAACCTTTTAATTACTTGCGTCTAGGTCTAGGATTAATGGAACATCTTCCTTAATTTCTTTTCTTTTTGTGTGTTTTCTTTTACCACTTTGAGTCATTGAGTCTTCCAAACTCTTTTTGAAAAACCCTCTCTTCTCCTTTCCAAAATTCTCAAAGTCTCTTTCGAAAATGGTTGAGAAATTCGTTTGACATTGTTAATTCAATCTAAAAACGATTTTTCATAGATTCTCGCTATTAATCTAGAGCTTACATAATTCATATGTCTGATTCTCTCAAACATAGCAAGAACAAGATAGAATCATGGAGGATCATTGTGTCATGACTTAAGGTCTTGTCTTACACACCTCCTACATCGATTTTTTTATCCATGTATTTTGGTCAAATCTCTATTTGGTAAGTTTGCATATGTTTTCTTTGTCTATCTTTGCTTTTAAGCATATCCCTATGATAAGTTAGACTAGAAAAATAAGATTTGGTGAAAAATCTTCCTCCAAACACCAAACACTGCCTCTGCAGGCGGTTCCATATGTGAATCGCGGGTCCTTAGTGATAAGGTACCGCCAGCCTAGATAAGGAACCGCCTACAGTGCCTTCCTTTTTCGGGTTTTTGTTTGAAACTCCAAATGTGCTCCAACATTTTTGAGAATTTTTGTTTCAAACCCTTTGACCACCCCAAAAATACCCTAAGCCTTCCCTATTTAAACCATAAGCATTTTGCCATACTTCACACCTCAAAATGTCTTACTCTCCAAATGAAAGCCTTGAATCACCTCCATTTTCTCCAATTGCTTTCAATCCCAACTCACCCAAAAACCATTACAATCCAAACCCACCCAAGAACACTCTTAATCACATCTCTCCTACCAAGAATGTTGATTGTGGAACTTCTATTCTTCCACCACCACCCTTTAGTGTTCTTCCTCCTTATCATGATAATGTCATGCACCATCGAACATATTGTCATTGTTGTCAATATCAACATCTTGCTATGGCACACATCTATGAGGATTTGAGCTACATCAAGAGTCTCTTAATCAAGCCTCCTCTTCACTTTGATTATGAGATCTCCAACAAGCCACCACCACCACCCTCCGCCATTACCTTGTCTTTCATATAAGCATTGGTTGCTTATCCACAAGACACCAGATTCAAGCAAATCTTAGAATTCTAGACTAACTAGGATTAGATTTATGCTTTTGGCTTGTTTCTTTTCTTTTTCCATACATCTTTGTATGATGTTTTTTTTAGTAACCAATCTTGGATCTTTGTCTTTGTGCTTTCTTCTCTTTTATTTTTTGTGACCTATTGCTATATATTGTTGGTTGTTTCTTTTGTTCAACTAACCCTTCTATGTAGCTTGTCACCATATCTCGATTACTCGGTGCCCCAAGCTAGGGGAGTAAGCACCAAGGGGGTGTCTTTGCAAAGTCCGTTTCCTCAACACCGACTTGTGCAACCTTTTTGCTTCGACAAAGGGGGAGAAATGAATAAACTCGTCTTCGAAAATCTTGTTTTTTGTGTGATTGAGTTTATGTATTGTCGGAATCAAAAAGGGGGAGATTGTTAATGCAATAATGCCTAAAAACGTTACTTGCATTTTTCGGTCTCGCTTAGTTTTGATTACGACAATATGTAAAAACAAGCATTTACGAAAACAACGAACACGAATTCTTGAGTTCAAGTATTTTTCATTTTACCCATTTTCACTTAAGGTATGGATAAACAAGTACTAACCTTAATCAAGTGATCAAGTGATTTAATATTTTCTTAAAACTCACTTTTTATTAAGTGTGACAAGTTTTTATTAAACTTTCTTTTTAAGAAAATGTTTTATTAAATTAATTATTTGAAAATTTGAAAATGGCATATTCTTATTTGGTTAGGAATATTCTATCAGGATATTTTTAAAACCAGATATGACCTCCACCACTAAAGGACAAAAAGGGAGCGAAGTCTAGTCCAGCGGTACCTTAGCTCCTAGGCGTTTCCTTATCGATAAGGTACCGCGGGCTAAGATAAGGTACCGCGGGCAGATATAGCCGTTGTCCCTTTGTCCTATAAATAGTGGACCATTCTCAGCTTTTCAATCCGCCTCTTTTGCACATCTATTTCCAGATTCAAACACTCTTCTTTAATCACTCAAATCTTTGATCATTTGTTTGATTACTACTTGTTTAAGAAGTGAATCTGGTCCTTCCATCCCTTCCTCTCCAAGTGCAAAGAGAAGAACACTATCCTTGTGAAGTGTTGAGTCCACCACCAAAGATCCATTGAAGATCTACTTTTATACATTTGTTGTTGTGTCATAGTTGTGAAGATCCAAGTAGTTGTTTCTATTTGGAAGTTGTGTATGTACTAAGTATAGTTGTGTAGATTGGTCCTAGCTACGATTAGGGCTCGACTTTTAGCTTAGAGTCGGAAATTGGTTAAGCGACGTGTACGGTTTTCTCCACCATAAGGAGCTTGTTGTGTAGTGAACTCTCGAGTAAGGAGTACTCGAGGAGTGGAGTAGGAACGAGGAGTGAGCTTCGTTGCCGAACCACTATAAATCCTTGGTGTTCGGTTTGATCTTTCTTTACCCTTAACTCTTTACATTCTTTATTCTTTGTGCATATATATTTGTTAGTATTAGCTTAGTTACACTATCATTGTTCATATTGTGCATAAGAAGATTTCACATATTTCCTCAAGCCTAAGTTTTTGAAAAAGGATTTTTGGAAACCACATTTTAACAAGTAAATATAAGAAACTATTCAACCCCCCTTCTAGTTTCTACACAGTGAACAAAGAAGACGAACGGAAGAGAGTCCTACTTCGATCTCACTAATGCTACATAAACAGTGTACGCATATAAGTATTTTGATTACTGAGCACGTAACTGATTTTATATCATGTCTTAGCTTGTTTTATATGTTCATGTCTTGTTTTACTGATTTTAACGTTATGCTGTGTTTATCATGTATTATGTATATTCTGATTAAGTATTACTTGTATTCCTTGTATTATTATACTTGTTGTGTAATAATAAGTAACTTTCTAAAAATAGCAGGTTTCCTAAAATAGAAAGTTTCCAAAAATAGATTATCCGCTTAAAATAGATTAGTTTCTAAAAATAGAAAGTTTCCAAAAATAGTAAGTTTCATGAATTAGAAAGTTTTTATATTTAGAATTAAGCTGAATTAATATCATAAGTCATGTAGTTATAGTATGGTTTATTAATAATATTATGTTAATTAAATAAACTATAGGTTATACGATTTAATTAAATATAAGCATGATTTAATTAAATTAATGTGTAAAAAAATACTTAGGTTAAAACAGTATTAATACTATATTAATATAACCTAAGTCATGATTATTAATTAATTATATGTCATGTTTAATAATTAATTAATACTATAGTGTAAAATAAATAACTAAATACTTAGGTTAAAATATGTAATATTTAATAATAATAATAACCTAAGTTTCATGTTTAAATTAAATTAATTATAAGTTATGTATTAATTAATTTAATTATCTTGTAAAATAATATACTTGTACAATTAATTAGACTTGTAAAAATAATCATGAACCGAACCCGTGTGTTATCTAATTAAACATGTCGTGAACCGGACCTGTGAAAACCCGTGAACCGGTCCGAGCCAAACACCCCCAAAAACAGTAGCAAACCGGCTGAGCCGGTTGCCGCTGTTTTGTTATGCTGCCACTGGCTTAAGCCAGTGGTCTTTGTTTCCCCTGCTCTCGGCTAGCCGCTGACCACAAGGGGTTCCCACCGGCTGTGTGCCGATGGCCCCCTGCTGCGCTGCCTGCGGTTCCCCCTGCTTGACCCACAACTGTCACCGACTGGTGGGCCGGTGTTGGTGGCTGCTGCCGCCGAGACCCATAAACCACAAGGACACCCCCGACGCAAGTCGGGGTGCCTTGTACCTACTGTCGACCGAACACCAATATCACCGAGACATAGATCTCGGTTGGTGGTCGTGACAAGAACACGCCGAGAGCCATGTGGATCCTGGTTTGTGTGTCGGACGAAACAACCAACCCGAAAACACCCTTCATTTTACCCCTTGATCCCATGACATGTTTTATTCATGTTTTTATAATTGCATGTTCGTGTTTCAATAATTAAATAAAAGAAAAAAACAAAAGAGTTTAAGGATTACCAAAACACGTGGAATGAATGGACAATGATTACACGAACACACTCTTATGATTTGTTTAATCAAGATCAAACAAACACCCCTTGTGGTGTTGTGATGTCGCCGGCCAAGGAGAGAGACAAAGAGATCAGGGTTTTTGATTTTTCTATAAAATTCTGTAAAGTGAAAATATATGTTTCCCTTATTTTTTATTTAGTAAAAATCAAATGGGCTAGGGCCCTCTCTTCCTCTTGTGCCGCGGCTTGTAGGGCCCACCAAGGGAAACCCTAAGCCTTTCTCGTGTCTAATTATTACGTGTTCGTGTGTTCGTGTTTACGTGTTACGTTATTATTAATTATTCGTGTTATTATAAATACTTGTACGTAACGATATTAATCGTATTAATAATATACGTAAATACATAATTATATGTTCGTGATTCTTACGTTCGTGATTTCATGTTCGTGATTATAATTATTATTGATAATAATTATCGTGTACTAACACGTACTTAATACTTGTCGTAATAATAATACGTACCTAACTTCTGTAATTTCTAATCGTGACACGTGTTCATGCTATAAAAGGAAAGTTTTAATATATACGTATGTTTACTAAGGGTACTGTTCATGATAAAATCATGCGGGTTTTATAATTACCAAGTTTTCAAACACCAAATCAATATCCAAGTTCCTAATATATTCCACTGACAATTCGAAATCCAAAGTCACAAAATCTTCGCTTTCCAAATCAATCTTCAAATTTTCAAATCAAATCTAAATTCCCAAAACAAATATGAATACCAAATAATATCAAATGATTTACTTTAACCCAATATATTCGAGTATTCAAATCTAAGCCAATATGTCAAAAACATTCCAACCAAGTCAAACAAGTCTGCAAAGAACAATACCAAAAGGCAGTAGAAACTTTCAACGATACAAAACAATTTGCTCCAAAGTCAAAACAATGCAAACCAAATTTAATAAATATATGCCCAACTTAATTCCAAACGACAATACCCATAAGCAAACGAAGTCGATTAATACAAGGTTTTTGCCCGTATAAAAATTAAAGTTCTAGTATGTCTAATCGAATTGATCTGGTTTAACAATGCGACTCAGTCGTTCTTTGGTGAAACAAAAGTGTGTCGTTGTAGTATATTAAAAAGCAAGACTTAAAAGTAAATGGCGGTAAATTAAATCTAAGTCTAATTAAAAGTAAGGGTGCAATATTAAAACTTTGAAAAGTAAATAGATTAAATGACTTAAAATTAAAGCTTGACGAAATTTAAATTTGACAAAGTATTAAAATGTGAACTTAAAAATTAAACAAGACAAAATACTAAAACAAACCTACCGTCGGAATACATTCCGATCGGAATATGATCGGAATGTCAAACCTACCTTCCAATCGAAATGTTGATCGGAATACACTTACCTTTCTGATCGGAAAGTTGTCTTGTCGGAATAACCAATCGGAATGCTGTCACCAAGAGCCAATCGGAATAACCAAAAACAACCCCAAATCGGAATGTATACTCACCTCCTGATCGGAATGTGGCCTCGTCGAATGCTAACGGAATGCACCAAAGGGATCTCGTCGGAATATGGGAAACACTAGTCCATCGGAATAACCAAAACACTTACCTGTCGGAATGCAGATTGGAATACCCAATCGGAATGTAGAGACCTTATTCCGACGGATGAATCGGAATCCACCGACCAAGCAATGGAGCTATGGTCGGAATGTGAAACCCTTTTCCGACCAGGGTGGTCGGAATACAGTAAAAAGAAGGTAAAATAAGCACAACAATTAAGCTATTACTCAAATAAGCACTAGACTAAAAACCTAAGCAAACACGTATAAGAAAAAGCTAATAAGCTAAAATTTAAAGACTTTTGAAAACACTAAATGAAAAAGATACACGAAAAGCAATCTTTTAAATAAAAATAACTTTTATAAAAACTTAAGAAATAAAGATAGACACAAATAAGCTATAAAAATCAATGATCCAAGACAATCAAAAGCATAAAAACATAACCTTTAATCAAATAAGCAACACAAAAAGCATGTAAACAATAAGATTAAAGCATGGAAAGAAAGGTAGATGAGAGATTAAACAAGAAAAGTAAAGGTGCAATAAAAGTAAACTTACTTGGAAATTAAAGTGCAAGACAAGGTAATTAAAGTGCAATAAAGTAAATGTGCAAGTAAATAAAATGGAAGAAATAGTGTGTCAAACTATCCAACAAGAATGAAATGTTTCTAGTCTAAACTATATATATGGGAGATTAAGGAATGCTTAGGAAGCTTCCTCCCTCTTTCCTCTTTTCCTTAATTGCGCACTTAAGTCCTTCTCTTCTTAATCTTTTGTTAATTGCACCATTAGTCCTTAAGCCTTTTAATCTTCTTAAATCTTGGACTTTAATGACTTTTGGCTCAGGATTTCTTTGGACTCGTCTTTTAATTCTTCAATAAATAAGACTTGAGTTCTTCGGCTTTTAGTAAACTTCCGTCTTTTGACTTTTTCTTCGATAAATCTTCAGAATTGGTCTTGGACTTCCGTTCTTTTTGCACTCTTGACTTCTTGACTTCGTCTTTCATCTTTTTCTTCAATAAAAGCCCGTGAATGCCCGTGTTTTCTCACTTTTCACCTTTTCGTCCTAAATCACAACAAAAACACAAACCACACATAATTCCGACATAAATGACATAAAATACACGTTTTGGCTAAGTTATTATTGTAATTAAGTGGCAAAAAGGATGGGTGTTTACACACCTATCAGATCCCCTACACTTGACCATTGCAATGTCCTCATGCAATGTATTAGTCACAAAGCAAGATTACATTTTCATCATAATCAATCCACGTTGGCCTTTATTAAAGAGATAGAAAACTATAAACATTCAAAGTAAAGAAATCAAAAACATACATTGGGTTTTGGAAATGTCGTGAATGATCATCATCCTCAAGTTTTCACTTTCTCCAAACCAAGCTTAAAAACGAGATCATTGTTATTATAAGTTAGCAAACTAACACGAACTCATGTGGGCCAATTATTCACTTAGACTCCCTTATTCCTAGGTGTATCTCTTATATTTTATTGTTGTCTTGAATGATCACGAGGATGCATTGTTGACTTATTTCGATAATTATTTATGCCGAAAATAAAGTGAACGATTTAATCAGTAGTTAGCTAAAGGACAAAATCTTTTAAAACTGCTTCTCGGGACCTCATAAAGTTCATATCTTGGCATAACTCGCTTCGCGATTTGAGACCTTTCTCGGACCGATATTTGGCAGCGACTTCATACTTCAAACCTTGAGATACGTTCATGAAATTATGGTCTTCTCTTCATATAGGAATTTCTTCACTTGAAATTTTGAGAGATTCTTCATACTTAGACCACGACTTCTTCATTTTTCTCCAATCTTTTCTTTGGACTTTGATATACAACGATCCGCCTCCTTTTTGGACTTGGCTTTATTTATCCTCATACCTTGCTAGGGTCTTTTCGGATAGATTTCTCCATGACTTTTGGGGAGTTTTTGCTTTTCGTCGTGTGTCTCGATCCTTCATATTGATTTTTGATAAACGATTCTTCACATCACTTTGGATCTTTAGCAACAATATATAGCCCTCATGTCTTGTTAGGACCTTTTTGGACTCGCCAATCTTCGCATCCCGCTTCAATAAGTTATGCCTTGGCTATGAACTCTAATCCATACCGAGCAACTTTTAAACGATCTTGGGCTAGAAGCTAAGTAACTTTTCAAATCGTACAACCTTATTTATTGCAGATAAATTTATTAGCAAGCGATGGGAGAATAGGCTTATAATTAACTCACATAAATTCACGAAAGAATACCGAACTTATAATTGGCTCTATCATCTCTCGTTCTCCATAGTTTTAAATCTCAAGGAATGAGACTCGTGGATGCTTAGCCTATTAAATCAAAGTTTTGGGTTTTTGAGTCGCCTATAGGATCTTGCAAACTCTTAGACTTTTTCAAGTTTAGAAATCGCATTTTAAAGTTCCCTTGATAAACGACTCTCTAGGATCAATTATAGGAACTTGCGAAAAGTTCTTGTTCTTAACCCGTGAGAGTTAAGACTTTCGCGTTTTATAGCTCCCTATATAAAAGCCTAGCAAAACTTGACTTAAACACATTAAGGATACTAGCTAGAGTAAACTTAGATAAGTAAACTCGGTTTGAGTCAAAAGATTCACAACGTTTGAAAATTTAAAACCACTTTATTAAAAATTATTCTAATAAGGAAAGAAAATACTATACAAAGGGAAAAACTAATAGGCCAAAATAGATCAAAATTTTTGAAAAATGTCGAAAAATTGATTTTCCGGTTAAAATGAGGACAAATAAAAGGAAAAGGCCACTTAACTTCGATAGAAGTCCCCCTACACTTAATATAAACATTGTCCTCAATGTTTAAGCATGTGGGAGTAAACTCCCCTACACTTAGGACATTGTGCACGTTGTTTAAATCTCGGTAAGGAAAATACAACTAACGAGATTCCTATTTTAATATTGAGAAAATATAAAATAGTGAATCGAAAAGAGTTTAGGATAGAACCGGGAAAATGGGAACACGAAATCACGGGTCGTCAAAAATCATCAAGAGTGGATCATTGAGCGCTCGAATCCCTAAGAAAGGAAATAGCAAACACCAATGGGTCTCCCCTACACTTAGGATAAAGAAAGCTAAAAGATAGAAACATGGGTTGCCTCCCAAGAAGCGCTTGATTTTTGTTAACCGAGTCGTGAGCCTGACTCGACCTTGATTACCATAGGAAGAAGCATGAAACATATCCACCAGGATCAAAGACATAGTTTTCGTCTATCAAATAGCATAAGCTTAAGGAGAACAAGGCAAGCCAAATAAGAGTAGGCAAGGTTCCCTTAAGCAAAGATGGAGCACGGTGGAAGCAAGGGTGAAGTGGTGCAAGCAGATTTCCATAAGTTCCAAAGATATTTCCTTTTATTTCATCAAGTAGATACTGAGATGGCTGCAGAACATCGATACCAGGGTCGAACACCTTTTCCTTTAAAGTAAAATAGCACTTAGGCTCAGCAGAATGTGAAGAAGATCCACGAAGAAGATGCACAACCTCGTCCTCAGAAGTTGGACAAAGAGGTGTTAAATCATATGTGCTGCGGATGTTGGTGTCGACCGGTTTCTTCTCATTTGAAAGAATTTTCTTCAAATCCAAAGTAGGATCAAGACGATAATCTTCAAAGTCTAAAGGAGGGGCGTCACTCTCATGAGGGAAGTAAGTATTGAGAAATGTAGAGAAGTCTTCCTCAAATGAGTAATCGTCCAAAGTAGGATCAAGTGATGGCGGAGGATCTTCATCATGGGAAGAATCGCTCGAAAGAGTATCGGCCTCATCAAAATCATCATATGTGGGCATGTCGGGATACTCGGAAGTAAGGTCATCATAATCATCCAAATCTGAGCTAGAATCATCATTATAAACATCAAAGATCGGTGGAGAATCATAAATGGGAGAAGGTTCCAAATTGGAGAGAGAATCATCCACATCATCTTGAAAAAGTGGATTATCAATGCAAGACGCGAATAGAGGATTGTTGTAGATGACAAAATCATCGAGCACATTAATCATATTCACTGACGCTCTTTCATAGGATTTGCTTGTAAGCTTCCCTATTTTAAAAACTTGTGAATCATCCCCGACTCTTAAGATTAACTCACCTTCGGCAACATCAACTAGAGCTCTTCCGGTTCTCAAGAATGGCCGACCAAGTATTAAAGGAATACGAGGGTCCATTTCATAATCAACAACGACAAAGTCGATCGGGAAAGTAAATGTGCCAACTTTTATGAACACGTCTTCGGCAATACCAACGGGGTAAGCGAGAGTGCGATTTGCAAGTTCAAGAGTCATCTTCGTTGGAGTAAGGTCGGGTAATGATAGTGTTTTCCAAACACTCAAAGGCATAAGATTAATACTGGCCCCGAGATCAGCTAGGGCAGTAAATTCTTCGGTTTTGTTAAAAAGGCAAGGCCACACAAAACTACCGGGATCTCCAAGTTTTTCTGGAAGTTCTTTAAGAATAACTGCAGAACATTTTTCATTTAAGCGTGTGTTGGCGAGCTCAATCAACTTCTCCTTCTTGCTAAGCAATTCCTTGAATGCTTTGACAAATTTCGGCATGTGGACAAGTGCTTCAACAAGGCTAATGTTGATGTTCATTTAAGAGAGCATCTTCACATAGCTCGACACTTGACAGTCATTCTTAGTGAGCAAGTTAGGCTTGTCCAAGCGAGAAGGATATAGGATGTTGGCTTTATATGTGGAAGGTGTAGTTGGTGAAGGTTGAGATGTTGAAGGTGGGGTTGGTGGAGGATTCTTGGTGGGCCCTTCATCACGACGAGGCGGAGACGGTAATGGTGTACTAATACTAGGTGTAGGAGGAGTAGGGATAAATGGTGGTGGAGGAGGTGTAGATGATGGGGGATGGGATAGGTGGTCCTACGATGGTAACTCCACTACGGGTAGTAATAGCACTCACATTCGCTCGCGGATTGGTGACGGTGTTTGAAGGTAGAGAACTCGAAGCAGAAGGTTGAGTTGTGGGCAAGAAACTAGCCAGCATATTCTTTATATCATTCGTTTGAGTGCTGAAGGAGGATTGAATATTATCTCGAAGCTCGGATCTAATTTCATTTCCTTGCTTGGTAATATCTCCTTTCAAATTGATAATTTGGCTCTGCAGATTCTTGATTTGCTCACCTTGTGTTCTCATGATGGCTTCAACATCCGGATTGATGGGTGGGGTTTGTTGAGCGGGTGGGTGATAAGGATTAGAAGCTCTTGGTGGGATTTGGTTGCTTCTATTGTAGTTGTTGGCGGGGTTTTGGTTTTGAGGAGAAAAACCGGGTGAAAGGTAGTTGTTTGATCGATAACTCAGCAAATTTCTATCCCCTTGAGGTCGAGCTTGGTAATTTTCCGGTGAATAATTACCATAAGCTGCATACACATTTTCCGGATTTCCTTGAGTAGAAGGACAATCAGTGTATGAGTGAGGACCGCCGCATGTTTCACAAGGATTGGCAACCGCTTTAACTTGTTGTTGTTGGTTTGTAGCGAGAAGCAAGATATTCTTGTTCATTTCGGTCATCATGCGGGTGAATTCGATCATGTCGGGGTTTGCTGAAGTAGAAGAAACATTGACTCTCGGGTTGTTCCTTGAAGAAGCGGAGGAATCCCAGTTTTTGTGGTGAGTAGTCATGTTCTCAATAAGCTCTCTACATTCCTCGGGTCTCCTTTTCATGAATGTGCCACCAACGGCTGCATTAATCGTATCACGATCACGAAAAGTCAAACCGTTGTAGAAAGTATCAATCAATGTGACTGGAAGCATGTTGTGGTTTGGACAACGATCAATCAAGACATTATATCTTTCCCAAGCATCAAAAAGAGATTCATCGGGTTCTTGCATGAAACCGCTGATTTGATTGCGAAGACTCGTGACCATGGATGGTGGAAAGTAGCGCGACAAAAAGCGTTGAGTCATGTCATCCCAAGTGTGAATAGAATTCTTCGGAAGACGATCAAACCATTTCTCGGCGTGATGTGATAAAGTATGTGGAAAGAGTTGAAGGCGAAGAACATCCATTGTGGCACCAGGCAACTTCATGCTTTGGGTGATTGTGATGAACTTGTCGAGGTGTTTGTTAGCATCATCATCAGGCATTCCGGCTAATGGATTAGTTTGCACTTGCTGAATCATGTGGTGCTTCAACGAAAACTCCGGAGCGTTGATTTGCATCGGCGTAATCGGTCCTCCTCGTCCAAACATGGTAGGTTGACAAAGCTCCTCCATTGTCCGAAGATCGGGCTGTGGATGAACATTGTTGTTGTTATTGAGGTGCGGTGGATTATTGTTGTTAACACTTGCCATACTTAAATCTTCTCGAGTCTCGGGCTCTTGATAATTAGAAGATCTAGTACGCATACACCTACAAAGGCAAAAGAAAACAATGCCAAACACAAAGAGAGAATATATATACACAATAAAATCTTTTTGGATTTTTTTTTTTTGAAATTTTAATTTTTATGGTTTATTAACAATTTTTAAATTTATGATTTTTTTGAAATTTTTGTGCAAGAAAAATAACGCTCACAAGTGAACGGATCCTAAAAAGCAACGCGTCTCTCACAGAAAACCGTTAATCTTTAGGAAAAGAGCCGGCATCGGCGCCATTTAATACAAGGTTTTTGCCCGTATAAAAATTAAAGTTCTAGTATGTCTAATCGAATTGATCTGGTTTAACAATGCGACTCAGTCGTTCTTTGGTGAAACAAAAGTGTGTCGTTGTAGTATATTAAAAAGCAAGACTTAAAAGTAAATGGCGGTAAATTAAATCTAAGTCTAATTAAAAGTAAGGGTGCAATATTAAAACTTTGAAAAGTAAATAGATTAAATGACTTAAAATTAAAGCTTGACGAAATTTAAATTTGACAAAGTATTAAAATGTGAACTTAAAAATTAAACAAGACAAAATACTAAAACAAACCTACCGTCGGAATACATTCCGATCGGAATATGATCGGAATGTCAAACCTACCTTCCAATCAGAATGTTGATCGGAATACACTTACCTTTCTGATCGGAAAGTTGTCTTGTCGGAATAACCAATCGGAATGCTGTCACCAAGAGCCAATCGGAATAACCAAAAACAACCCCAAATCGGAATGTATACTCACCTCCTGATCGGAATGTGGCCTCTTCGAATGCTAACGGAATGCACCAAATGGATCTCGTCGCAATATGGGAAACACTAGTCCATCGGAATAACCAAAACACTTACCTGTCGGAATGCAGATTGGAATACCCAATCGGAATGTAGAGACCTTATTCCGACGGATGAATCGGAATCCCCGTCGGAATGCTAAACCCTTTTCCGACCAAGCAATGGAGCTATGGTCGGAATGTGAAACCCTTTTCCGACCAGGGTGGTCGGAATACAGTAAAAAGAAGGTAAAATAAGCACAACAATTAAGCTATTACTCAAATAAGCACTAGACTAAAAACCTAAGCAAACACGGATAAGAAAAACCTAATAAGCTAAAATTTAAAGACTTTTGAAAACACTAAATGAAAAAGATACACGAAAAGCAATCTTTTAAATAAAAATAACTTTTATAAAAACTTAAGAAATTTAAAGATAGACACAAATAAGCTATAAAAATCAATGATCCAAAACAATCAAAAGCATAAAAACATAACCTTTAATCAAATAAGCAACACAAAAAGCATGTAAACAATAAGATTAAAGCATGGAAAGAAAGGTAGATGAGAGATTAAACAAGAAAAGTAAAGGTGCAATAAAAGTAAACTTACTTGGAAATTAAAGTGTAAGACAAGGTAACTAAAGTGCAATAAAGTAAATGTGCAAGTAAATAAAATGGAAGAAATAGTGTGTCAAACTATCCAACAAGAATGAAATGTTTCTAGTCTAAACTATATATAGGGGAGATTAAGGAATGCTTAGGAAGCTTCCTCCCTCTTTCCTCTTTTCCTTAATTACGCACTTAAGTCCTTCTCTTCTTAATCTTTTGTTAATTGCACCATTAGTCCTTAAGCCTTTTAATCTTCTTAAATCTTGGACTTTAATGACTTTTGGCTCGGGATTTCTTTGGACTCATCTTTTAATTCTTCAAAAAATAAGACTTGAGTTCTTCGGCTTTTAGTAAACTTCCGTCTTTTGACTTTTTCTTCGATAAATATTCAGAATTGGTCTTGGACTTCCGTTCTTTTTGCACTCTTGACTTCTTGACTTCGTCTTTCATCTTTTTCTTCAATAAAAGCCCGTGAATGCCCGTGTTTTCTCCACTTTTCACCTTTTCGTCCTAAATCATAAAAAAAACACAAACCACGCATAATTCCGACATAAATGACATAAAATACACGTTTTGGCTCGGTTATTATTGTAATTAAGTGGCAAAAAGGATGGGTGTTTACACACCTATCATCGATTAATTATTACCAACAACTCTTCAAGCAACAGACGAGCGCACTTCAGTGTAAACGAACTACCAAATTTTTTTCCCTTTTTTCTTCTTCATAGCGGATCGACCTATCTTTAATACTACTTGTTGGATAATTCAAACGAACAAAACAATCAAACAAATACGAACAAACGAAACGAAAGCTTTTATTCAAATACCAAAGTTACAATCCAAAAGATATAAATCAATCTAATGTCATTGGCCTCTATTTATAGGGAAGAGTCCGGTTATTTTGGAAACTTGTTTTTTTTTTGGAATCTAAGGGACTAATCCTAGCCATCCATTACCTAAGATTAAAAAAACACGGAGGGGCTATTTTTGCCAAAATGTCCAAAATTTGCAAAAAAACGGCGAAAGGACTAAATTGTAAATATGACAAAAATTGGTTATCACAAGTGATATTTCGTTACTGATAAAAACAATGAAATATCACTAGAGATAAACCAATGAAATCACTAGTGATATTTCATTAACATAGTTACTGCGTAATGTCCCAGTGATATTTCATTGTTTTATTTACAGTGATATTTTGTTGATTTTCTCTAGTGAAATATGACTAGTGATAATTCATTACTCCGTCATATTTACAACTTTGGTACCTCCGCCCATTTTTTCAACTTTTGGACATTTTGGCAAAAATGGCCCCTCCGTGTTTTTTTTAAATCTTAGGTTAATCTCTACCATTAGATCAAAAATAGATGAAGGGTGGGGATTTGTTCCTTGGTTTCCACCAAAAAACAAGGATGCAAAATAACTTTTCTCTTATAGGGAACCAATAACATAAAACATACCCAATTCAAATATGCTAAAATAGCAAAGCTTACAAGCCAAACAAATTACCAAAAACAATTTTATTAAACGAACCCTAAAGTTTAACTCACTTTCCAACAATAAACATATTTAATAATTTAACATTATTTGAACATATTTTTACATCCAACTAAACAAATGAAATTGATTGCCGATAGACTTTAGTTTTTAAGTTTTGTGACTATCAAATTGATTAAAATGTACATATCGTTTGTGGTTTCTTTAACCTGCATCTATTCTCTTTGAAAAATGATTTATCCTCCTAATTGATATGCCTACATATCTTCCTACTTTTATGATTTTAACAAATGGATTAGTCATTGGATGAAATTAAGAAAGTGAGTTAGTGGATTACACATGTTTTAATTTGATGTGGGTAAGAGGATATTGTAGGAGGATTTAGCATTGCTCATTCTCTTTATTTTTCAACAAGTATTGACGGTCTTTATGTGGAAAAAGTTTAGGTTCATTTTCGTCCTTTGACCTAACGAAGATTAACTTTGATTGTTACTTATTTCAGTGAAGAGATTGTTTTGTCATTTTCTGCTTTTTGACTTCGAACATACAAACAAATCACACCCACATAAAGGAAAAGACTTGATAAATACGACTCTATAATGTTAGCCAATGTAGTTTTAAAAATACTTGCTAAAAGTCCTCAACACAAAGTTGGTGACATAAGTTTAAGTAAAGTATTTAACAACTACTACTTCACTCACAATATTGTATAAGTATTTAATGATCAATGTCGATTGGTAAAAGTATCATTCACTAAAGAAGAGTGTACAATGAGATTTTAACATGTGTATGTCAATTATAAGAAATACAATGTCATAGCAAAATATTTCTATTATCCTAAGCTCATGACACTAAAACCTTAACAAATTATGTTTCATTCTTTTCTCAGCGATGTTCTGCCAAAACACCCAAGTGCTACCTCAAATAAAATGTGCCCGCTCATAAATGGACTCATCCAGATTACAGGGGGGGGGATTCCAGTCTCAGTAGATCTTTTTAAAACATTCTTACTTACTAATATAATTAATGGTTTCATGGTAGTCACATGCCAGAGGTAACTTAGGCAATATGTAAACGATTCCAAAGTTCATTGTGTCTAAGTAAAACTATTGTAAAACCCGCATATAAATACCATGAACAGTCGACTATGTAAAACACAAATAAATTAAAACTTTCCATTTATATAGTATAACACGTGTCACGAACATTAAATTACAAGTATTAGGTTATATATAAATACACGATAAATATTATTGTGTAATATTCAAATCATGAATATTAAAACACGGACGTCACGAATAATACTTAACATGAAGAACATTCGATTTTGTGTTTTGGGCCTTGGTGTCCGCTGCAAAGGAAGGAAGGAAGGGGCCCGACCCATTTTAAAACTTAACAAGTAAAAAACTATTCTCCAGGGATTTTCATAACACATTGTTAGCAAAACAAAAAGAAAACCCTAGCCCCCTTTTTGCTTGGAGCCGCGGCAACCACACACAAGGACGATTCATTGTGTTTGATCTTTGGTTCTTACATAGTCGTGTTCATGTTTTTATTCTACATTCAATCACACATTTGGTATAATCATGATCTTGATCTTTATTTTATTTATTTTAATTACATGTTCTAGAATCTTTAAAATAAAATAAACATGTTATGATTATTAACAAAACATGGAAAAGGGTTTTGTTTGGTCTGATGTTAGGTTTGGCACACAAACCGAGAGCCATAGGCTCTTGGTGGCTGTCTTGGTCCACAACCGAGACCTCCTTCGGGGCTCGGTGTGGTTTTCGGCTTGAGCAATGGAAACCAAGGCACCCACAGCGGGTACCTTGGTATGGCAGTGGCTACGCAGTCGAGGCCAGGGGGAACCACCAGTTTCAGCCGGTGGCCACTTTGGTCCGACACTGGGAAGTCGCGACACAGCAGTAGCAGCCATGGCTGCCGTCGGCGGCTGTGCAACCACTGACCACCACCACAGTCGCGGTTGTTGCTGGCGAGTTAATACATGACTTTTGCTTAGCATGTGTGTACTCGATATCGTTCTCGGTATCTAATCGAATTGATCACGGGTAATGGTGGAATAGTCGGTAATGGTCACTAAAAGGAGGAGTTGATTTTCTATTCTATTAGAAAGTGTAAGTGCAAAACGTAATTAAAATAAGCTAAAAGCAAATCTAGAAAAACTAAATTAAAGCTTTGAAAATTAACCTAAAAATTACTAGAAAAATAAACTCGGTAAAAATAGAGATTTCGGGAAGCGTGCAATTTTTTAAACTTAAAACTTTGTAAAACGAAAAATAACCCCATTAGAATGTTGTAATCGGAATCCCATCGGAATGCCTTTGTCGGAAAGTGATCGGAATATTGCAAAAGGAAAGCTGTCGGAATAAACAGGCACAATCAGAATGTTAAATAATACCCCCGTCAGAATGTGGGTCGGAATGTCTAATCGGAATACACAAAATGAAGTGATCGGAATCCAAAATAGGAATCCTAATCGGAAAGTAAAACCCTTTTCCGATCAAGATGATCGGAATAAGAAGCCCTGATCGGAATGTCTAATCGGAAAGGGGTTTACCCTTTCCGATGGTATATATTCGAAAATAAGCTAAATTTTAAGCTATTTTTGATAAGCTCAATCCAAAACTTGATCGAATCTGTAATGAAACAAACTAAATAAGCACGAATAACAACTTTTCAAAACTTTAAATAAGCAAACTTTTAAATCAAACTTTAAAAAGACTAAAACTTTAAGAAAACTTAAAATATAAATAAGCTAAACACAAACTAAGTCAATAAGCATGAAAAGCTCAAAACTTAATCCGTATTAAAACTTAAAGATTGATAAAAAGATAAACTTTTTAATCAATCAAACATTAAGATTAAGCAAAATCAAAGATTATCACTAATCAAGATCAAAATTAAAAACAAGAAAGGTAGAAGAAGATTAAGATCAAAAACAAGATTAAACTCTCAAAAGTAAAGATTTGATTCAACAAGAAAGGAATAAAAAGATGAAACTTTCCTAGTGAGAGAAAGTTAAACACTTTCTCTCTCTAAAAACTAAAACTACTAAAAATTGAAAATGAACTAATTAACTAACACACTCCTAATGTGTCATTAGGAGGGTATTTATAGGAGGTGGGAAGGTGCATGTGTTGCTTCCTTCTATCTTTCATCTCGACTCGATTTAAGTGCTTTGTCTTTCTCGACGTCGTCTCGGGATTTGTCGATACAAATTGAACTTGTCTTATAATTTTCTTCTTCTATTAGACTTGAGTTCTTCGACTTCAATAAACTTTCGTCTTTAGACCTTTTCTTCGATAAATCTTCAGAATAGGCCTTAGACTTCCGTTCTTTTTGCACTCTCGATCTTTTGACTTCGTCTTTTCTCGTTTTCTTCGATAAAAGCCCGTGATAGCCCATGTTTTCTTCCTTTTTCAACTTTTGGTCCTAAAACACAATAAAAACACAAACCACGTATAATTCCAACTTTAACGACATAAAATATACATTTTGGTCTTGTTATTATTGGAAACAAGTGGTAAAAGGATAAGTGTTTTCACACTTATTAAATCCCCTACACTTGACCATTGCAATGCTCTCATGCAATGCATTAATTTCAAAGCACGGTTTACATTTTTCATCATAGATAACCCACCTTGGCCTTTATTAAATGCTAAATACTAAGGAAACTAAAAGAACAAAACAAGTAAGAAATCAAAGACTTACATTGGGTTTTTGGCTGCCATGAATGTTTATCATCCTCAAGTTTCACGTTCCCCATACCAAGCTTAAAAACGAGATCATTGTTATTATAAGTTAGCAAACTAACACGAACTCATGTGCGCCAATTATTTACTTAGACTCCCTTATTCCTAGATGTATCTCTTATATTTTAATATTGTCTTGAATGATCACGAGGATGCATTGTTTGACTTATTTCGATAGTTATTTAGGCTGAAAATAACGTGGGACAATTTTAGCAATAGTTAGCTAAAGGATAAAATCTTTTAAAACTGCTTCTCGGGACCTCTTAAAGTTCATATCTTGGCATAACTCGCTTTATGATTTGAGACCTTTCTCGGAACGATATTTGGCAGCGACTTCATACTTCGAATCTTGAGAGACGTTCTTGAAATTATGGTCTTCTCTTCATAATATACTTGGACCACGACTTCTTCATTTTTATCCAATCTTTATTTTGGACTTTGATGTACAACGATCCGCCTCCTTTTAGGACTTGGATTTATTTATCCTCATACCTTGCTAGGGTCTTTTCGGATAGACTTCTCCATGATCTTTTGGGGAGTATTTGCTTTTCGTCGTGTGTCTCTATCCTTCATATTGATTTTTGATAAATGATTCTTCACATCACTTTTGGATCTTTAGCAACAAAATGTAGCCCTCATGCCTTGTTAGGGCCTTTTCAGACTCGCCAATCTTCGCATCATGCTTCAATAAGTTATGCCTTGGCTATTGTCACACCCCACCATGGCGAATATGGGGCACGACGTATGGATATCATCACAACATTAGCGTGTCTATAGAGATAACTAAATGATATAAGAAATGTCATAAATGGTGACACAAATGTCATGACAATATCTCAACATGCAGGAGTCTAGGTAAGTAGGTAACAGTCCTACCTCTTACCCAAGACAAACAATAAACATAAACCAAACAAACATATAGGTGCCACTGTATCACTTATTAAATGAACAAATAAAAACTAAGAAGGAAACGGGGATATCCTTCTATATGCATTCCTACGCTCTCCAAATCCTAGCCACTTATGTTCTCATGCCTACCCATAGCATCACCTGAAAGAGACACTAAAACACGTCAACATAAAGTTGGTGAGAGTCATAGGTTTAGACTCCAACACAAGACAAGTCATAAGCTGTGAATACCATAAACCAATAAACATATGGACAATGCGCTACAATCATGTACTAACAACTAGCATTCAAGTCCAATCAATCATTACAATTCCAAGGCATCACGCCTTACCAACAATCACAATTTCCAAGGCATCACGCCTTACCAACAATCACAATTTCCAAGGCATCACGCCTTACCAACAATCACAATTTCCAAGGCATCACGCCTTACCACAATCACAATTTCCAAGGCATCACGCCTTATCATTAACCATAGGTCCCATAGGTGCCCATACACCTATGTACCTTTCCAATCCAGATCACACACAAACAAGAATCACATAGCAGTTAATCACATAAATGTACACACAAGTCCATCTCAAACCTTAAACATTCACAGCATTAATTTAGAAAATAATTCAACACAGTGTCTCTTCCATCCCATCTGGAAGTCAAAATCAATAGTAAACATGGGACTATGAAACTCACCTGATTGCTTCTACACAAGTCCTCGCACTAGCAACAAGCTAACAAACCAAAAACACGCAATCAATACACAAACCAATCACTAAGATGGCTCATCAACCTATGATGGACATATAGCCTATTCCCATATAAATACCTCATATATAAGCTCTAATCACCCCATTACCCTTCCTTAACAAGTCCTTAAGTTGGTTAAGTTTAATAACTATCCCGTTCATATTTTACACAAAACAGTCCCAGTTTTTAGGTCTCAAAACTTTAAGTCAAACGTCCACTTAAACATACCCATGGTTTCTGTAAAAGGAATATTCATACTTTTACATATGTTGGCTAACACCTCCCACTTGCCCTAACCTTAAAGCAACTGTTAAGGCCCTGATATACATATATCTACTTTTGTCATTCCAGATTTCCTGATTTTAAACGTACTAAACGTTTGTTACCATTAAGGGGTCTTACCCTAAACCACAACCTTAGCCCAAGTGAAGATACTTACTACAATATATAAACCATCTCTCACGTTCGTGAGAAGGTCCCAATGCAACCCTAAGTACCCCAAACAACCAAAAACTTAAAAAGAAAACAGGCTGATTACAAAACTGTTTTGACCTCCGACTGTTGTAACCTGTTTTTGACCCACGTCCCTACCTCCAATTTAGTTCTAGTTTCTTGCATTAGAAATCCACTTCAATTACCTTTTCAGGGATACTTGGATCGCATCTTGCATGTTCCTAGAACTCCCGATATGATCAAAACAATTGACTCAAAATTCTGCCTAGTTTTTAAAAACGGGTTTAACAAAATCAACCTCATTAATTAACCATAATCCCTCTAATTACAAGCCCTAATGTATTTAATCATTAAAATATGATTAATATACTGTTTTTAATTAAACCCTAACCTAAATCCATCATAAGATGATCATAGAAAACATTAAACAATTAATATGAAAAGGGTTAAGAAGGTTTTACCTTTAATTTAATGGAAGATGAGAAAACCTAATTTTTAAAGAACCCTAATTGGCCACCATTGATGAATTTCGGCTAGGAGATGTTATGGAGGTTAAAAACCTGATTATTATGGTTATGTGTTGGGTTTGGTTAAGTCCTAAAGGCCCCCTAATCCAATTACAAGTCCATTGGGCCTGTTTTGGGCTTTTCCCTTCTTTCTTTCTTCTTTGGTGCGTCTAAACCGACCCAAACACCCCTAAATTCGTTTTTTTTTATTTTTATTATTTAATATTATGTTATTAATATTACTTTAATTTTCCTTAATTTATTTCAGCTCCTAAAGCTTCCAAAACCACAAAACCGTAAAACTAGTCAAATTTACGCGTTTTACCGTAAAAGACGTAAAATATACACTTTTAAAAAAAAATCTCAAATTTTGCAATAAACTTTATAACTAAGTCCTAAATGACTTAAAACCATCCCAAAAAATATTCATATGACTAATTACCTCATCCGCGACCTCTAAATGCTAAACCGTAAATCGTAAAAATACGATTTTCTATAATACATATACGTATACTTAGAACCACCAAATAACACCATCTCACTTCATAGTCACTACCATGTGAACTCATGAACATGAAATCATCACACATCGTTTCATTCACAAGGTGCCCCGTACCGGAAACGATATCCAAACCACAATCTATACACACCAATAAGCACATAAACACGTAAAGACACGCAACTAGCACAAAACAAAACTAAGTGGCGAACCTCAAAACCAGGGTTGTCACATCACTCCCTCCTAATAGAAATCTCGTCCCGAGATTTACTCCTTAGGATCAAACACACAGACAACAAGTCACACGAGGATACTTGTTCTAAAAGAACTCCTCTCATTTCCACGTGAACTTTAGTTCAAGTTTCAAAATACCACATATACAAACCAAAAACAATTAAACTCATTGCCAAACTCTTGACCTCACAGTCAATAAATCTCCTAGATGACTCTTTGATAAAACAAAGACTCTCATTAACACAAGTCCCGAATAACCGTACATGCAAAATGCATTCTCAAATAACCTTTACCAATCTCAATACATGAAATGTATCATGTATACAACTCATTTCCCCCAGGAAATTCTATGCTCATAAGCTAATGGTCCGATCTTTCTAAAGATCATAAATGGACCTACATAACTCTACATCAACTCTTCCATTTTACCAAAACATACCACCCGTTACTATGGGTGAAACTCTATACATAACTTTGTCACTAACTCTAGTGGTTTCCTCCTTTGCCAAATGTTCAATCAAGATGATTAAATATGTGTTGGAGACGTTCATGATCCGTATAGATCATTCTCCACGTCTCATACACCAAATGCCTCTAGCATTCTAGGCAGATATAAAAATCCAGCCCCACTAACTAAGTCCATCTTGTTCTTCCAAATCTTCAGTTCCTGCAACGTATAAGCGATCGCCTTTCTTTGTCGTCCTCGTACGCGTCCAAATCCTTGCTCCACGTATCGTCATGCTTCGCGAATTCATCCGGTCCTTCCGATAATGCCAAGATCGACTCATTATCCAATCCACCTCTTCAGCCTCCATAACGCTTCCTCATCCTTCTTCACTTCGCCCCTTGTTGGTTCCATGATACGCCATCATCTCTAACTACTCATCATGGTAAACTTAATTCTAAAAACTCACACTCGAAAATCTCACGTATAACTCCACTCCAAAATCAACACATAATTCGCCTCACTCTCCTTCTCAGATTTGAGTAGTTCAAGATGTCGTCTACGCTCTCGATGATAACTCGTTTGTACACGTTCATGCACACTTGGTTCATTGACACCATGAAAACCGCTAGTGCTTTGGTGAAGCCAAATACATAACCGTAAACCCAAAGCGTTCATACAACATCCTTAGCAGTTTCAACTATGTCCTCCTTGCACCCTCTCTTAGCGGCAATACGAATAAATTCCTACCTCGTTCTACTTGCAAAATTCTACACGCATCTTAAAAGACCGGTACTTCCTCTCATCAGACCACTCAACCTCTTTCCACATCCAATCTACTACTAAGCAACTCAACTTTTATCCGGCATTCCTTGCAATCTCTAACAGCTCTTGTTTTTTTAAATCACTCCATCAACGATTTGCCTTAGAAGGGCACTAACTACAACTCCCCTCACTTCTCCTACTTGCTCTATTTATGGTTCTACCTCACAGTAATAGGCAAACCTACTAAATTTCAGGAAATTTTCAGAAAACTTACATGCCCTACGAACAATCATAAATACCTTTGAGGTATTACTTCCCCTTCCAACACTCTCTATGGCGCGTTATTTGTGCTAATATCCCACAAATCTCTATTCATCTCCTTGGTACTCCTAAGAGACCTCATGACCACACTAGTTCGTCTACGAACTTCTTTCCTCCCCACTAAGGGTATTCCGACTGTTCTCTCATGGTCACCTACTTAAGCGTATAGGCGCGACCAAGTCTTTCATACGACTACCTCAACGCTCCCGAACAATACGAAACCAAAACTACATCCTGAATCCATCAGATACGATCAACGAATCAAACCAACGGATAACTAACGACATTTCACGTGCACCAATTAAAATAAGTCAAAAACCACGAGACTCAAAAGAAAACTCAAACCCAGAACATGTATCAATTCAAAATGACCCATGACAACGAAAAATAATCCAAGAAACACCCACTGGCAACCAAAACATATTACACCCCGCAACATATTATTTAAACCGTGTAAAAGACCGACCTTTCCAAAAGAATATACTCTTATTTATTATTGTTATTACTTTTTTTACCTCCCCACATCTATGTGACTAAAACCATCTACAAACAACCTTCTAGGTGATCTCAAAACTCAACCCAAGGACTAGGTATCCCGTGCACCCCAAATAAAAATAAACTACTATTCAAAACTCAACATTGAACCCGACACTTGTACAACAATTCCGACCAGTCCACTGACCTCCCATGACTATACTTTCTGAATATTTGAAAAGTACGTTCCGAGTACATAATTTTTGGCTTTTGAATCACTCAAAAAGCTCTAAAAACGAACAAGTTATGACCGAAATAGTTTTATATTAATGAAAGATAAAATTGTATGTGAAATCTTCATAAACTCAATTTAACCTTGAATTAATAATTATAAATGACGTGAATCGGTTAAACCCAATTATATAAACTATGTAAGTAGAAAGAAATTTTACTTCGCTTTATTTTAAAGAAAGTCTTTTAGAATTTGAAATAAATAAGTGTTGACTAAAAAGAAATCTTATGTTACATCTTGTTTCAAACACGACCCCAACACCTTACCCTTATTTTACCGAATACGACCAACTATCTAACCCTATACTAGATTTCCAAGTCCCCTTTTTCCATATACCAACCAAAAGAAATGTAAGACTCAACACAAAAGATTTCATTATCTCAAAAGAAATCCCAGGTTATTTCAATAGACTTAAAACCAAGAACACCGTTTTAAAACGTACACGTGAAATACGAAACTCAAAGAATACGCTAAAAGACACAGTTCAAAAGATTCAAAACGTCGTTGAAACTCCACCAAACTCCAGCACCATAAAACACGAACAAACACAAGGTACGTTCAAGCTATAATAACTAGTGAACGACCATATACCATAACTTAACACATAGTAGTATATATACATCCGCATATGTATACCCATTGAATCCCTCAAACATACTCGTTATCATACACGTAAGTCAATCAATCGCTTTATACGCTCGTTTTTTCCATACGAGTAATCACAATCTCACCGTGCCACAACAAGGCATAAAGCCCACCTCCAAAACCAAACCATATCGTGGGACCCCAAAATCACACAACACATCTATAACCCAAAACATATAACACAAAAAGAACAATAGCCATATCGTAGGTAGCCATTACATAAACTCATATATAATACTTATACCCAAATTCTACATCCCATCATATACAAGCATGTACTAACCCTCTTTCATGCAACCATACTTGGGAACCCATTGAAGTTGTGGTACTTGTATAACTATGTTGTCCACCATAGTTATACAATTACCCTTTCCCCAATGCACTCCCTCCTACGATGACACTTATAAGAATCAATACAACATATAACACATAAATCCATCTACTCACATAAGCTCATAACCACATAACCAATAAGATCCAAAACTCCATCTATAAAAATAACATAATAAAACTCTTGGAATACAGAATTCCATAGTGTAGCTTAAACAGCCTAGACTAAATCCAAAACGAAAACATAATCAGTTATAAGTCATGTCGCCCATAAGAGTGGAAACGGCTTAAAATCCTTCCTACCAATGTACTCCTAGTAACCCGAACCACCACATGATTCTTAGGGAACATGACTTAAACATCAAAAGAAAAATATTGTACCTCAGGTACATAAAATAACCCAACAAAAGATAGAACTACCATGTACCAAATTATGTACTATAATGTACAATTTAAGCAAAATACGACAATGACTAGTGTGGACGATTATTGTTCAACCTGCACTAGTCACCACCCAAAAAGAAAATAACATGTGGCTAAGTATGAACTTACTATGGTTCAATTCATACTAGTCAAAACATCACAATAAATAACATTCAAACACATCAATTATAATAAAATGCACACATACTCCTATGACGCCTATATGCAGGGACCCTTAAGCTATAGACTAGGCTACACGACTAGGCAACCTAATTCTCTATAACCACTGTCTCTGATACCATTCTGTCACACCCAACCATGGCGGAATATGGGGCACGACGTATAGATATCATCACAACAATAGCGTGTCTATAGAGATAACTAAATGATATAAGAAATGTCATAAATGGTGACACAAATGTCATGACAATATCTCAACATGCAGGAGTCTAGGTAAGTAGGTAACAGTCCTACCTCTTACCCAAGACAAACAATAAACATAAATCAAACAAACATATAGGTGCCACTGTATCACTTATTAAATGAACAAATAAAAACTAAGAAGGAAACGAGGATATCCTTCTATATGCATTCCTACGCTCTCCAAATCCTAGCCACTTAAGTTCTCATGCCTACCCATAGCATCACCTGAAAGAGACACTAAAACACGTCAACATAAAGTTGGTGAGAGTCATAGGTTTATTCCCCAACACAAGACAAGTCATAAGCTGTGAATACCATAAACCAATAAACATATGGACAATGCGCTACAATCATGTACTAACAACTAGCATTCAAGTTCAATCAATCATTACAATTCGAAGGCATCACGCCTTACCAACAATCACAATTTCCAAGGCATCACGCCTTACCAACAATCACAATTTCCAAGGCATCACGCCTTACCAACAATCACAATTTCCAAGGCATCACGCCTTACCAACAATCACAATTTCCAAGGCATCACGCCTTACCACAATCACAATTTCCAAGGCATCACGCCTTATCATTAACCATAGGTCCCATAGGCGCCCATACACCTATGTACCTTTCCAATCCAGATCACACACAAACAAGAATCACATAGCAGTTAATCACATAAATGTACACACAAGTCCATCTCAAACCTTAAACATTCACAGCATTAATTTAGAAAATAATTCAACACAGTGTCTCTTCCATCCCATCTGGAAGTCAAAATCAATAGTAAACATGGGAATATGAAACTCACCTGATTGCTTCTACACAAGTCCTCGCACTAGCAACAAGCTAACAAACCAAAAACACGCAATCAATACACAAACCAATCACTAAGATGTCTCATCAACCTATGATGGACATCTAGCCTATTCCCATATAAATACCTCATATATAAGCTCTAATCACCCCATTACCCTTCCTTAACAAGTCCTTAAGTTGGTTAAGTTTAATAACTATCCCGTTCATATTTTACACAAAACAGTCCCAGTTTTTAGGTCTCAAAACTTTAAGTCAAACGTCCACTTAAACATACCCATGGTTTCTGTAAAAGGAATATTCATACTTTTACATATGTTGGCAAACACCTCCCACTTGCCCTAACCTTAAAGCTACTGTTAAGGCCCCGATATACATATATCTACTTTTGTCATTCTAGATTTCCTGATTTTAAACGTACTAAAAGTTTGTTACCATTAAGGGGTCTTACCCTAAACCACAACCTTAGCCCAAGTGAAGATACTTACTACAATATATAAACCATCTCCCACATTCGTGCGAAGGTCCCAATGCAACCCTAAGTACCCCAAACAACCAAAAACTTAAAAAGAAAACAGGCTGATTACAAAACTATTTTGACCTCCGACTGTTGTAACCTTTTTTTAACCCACTTCCCGACCTCCAATTTAGTTCTAGTTTCTTGCATTAGAAAGCCACTTCAATTACCTTTTCAGGGATACTTGGATCGCATCTTGAATGTTCCTAGAACTCCCGATATGATCAAAACATATGACTCAAAATTCTGCCCAGTTTTTAAAAACGGGTTTAACAAAATCAACCTCGTTAATTAACCCTAATCCCTCTAATTACAAGCCCTAATTTATTTAATCATTAAAATATGATTAATATACTGTTTTTAATTAAACCCTAACCTAAATCCATCATAAGATGATCATAGAAAACATTAAAAACAATTAATATGAAAAGGGTTAAGAAGGTTTTACCTTTAATTTAATGGAAAATGAGAAAACCTAATTTTTAAAGAACCCTAATTGGCCACCATTAATGAATTTCGGCTAGGAGATGTTATGGAGGTTAAAAACCTAATTATTATGGTTATGAGTTGGGTTTGGTTAAGTCCTAAAGGCCCCCTAATCCAATTACAAGTCCATTGGGCATGTTTTGGGCTTTTCCCTTCTTTCTTTCTTCTTTGGTGCGTCTAAACCGACCCAAACACCCCTAAATTCGTTTTTTTTTATTTTTATTATTTAATATTATGTTATTAATATTACTTTAATTTTCCTTAATTTATTTCAGCTCCTAAAGCTTCCAAAACCACAAAACCGTAAAACTAGTCAAATTTACGCGTTTTACCGTAAAAGACGTAAAATATACACTTTTAAAAAAAAATCTCAAATTTTGCAATAAACTTTATAACTAAGTCCTAAATAACTTAAAACCATCCCGAAAAATATTAATATGACTAATTACCTCATCCGCGACCTCTAAATGCTAAACCGTAAATCGTAAAAATACGATTTTCTATAATACATATACGTATACTTAGAACCACCAAATAACACCATCTCACTTCATAGTCACTACCATGTGAACTCATGAACATGAAATCATCACACATCGTTTCATTCACAAGGTACCCCGTACCGGAAACGATATCCAAACCACAATCTATACACACCAATAAGCACATAAACACGTAAAGACACGCAACTAGCACAAAACAAAACTAAGTGGCGAACCTCAAAACCAGGGTTGTCACAACTATGAACTCTAATTAATACCGAGCAACTTTTAAACGATCTTGGGCTAGAAGCTAAGTAACTTTTCAAATCGTACAACCTTATTTATTGCAATTAATTTTATTAACAAGCGATGGGAGAAAAAGCTTATAATCAACTCATATAAATTCACGAAAGAATACGAAACTTATAATTGACTCTATCATCTCTCGTTCTCCACAATTTAAAATCTCAAGGAATGAGACTCGTGGATGCTTAGCCTATTAAATCAAAGTTTTGGGTTTTCGAGTCATCTATAGGATCTTGCAAATTCTTAGACTCTTTCAAGTTTAGAATTCGCATTTTAAAGTTCCCTTGATAAACGACTCTCTAGGATCAATTATAGGAACTTGCGAAAAGTTCTTGTTCTTAACCCGTGAGAGTTTAGACTTTCGCGTTTTAAAGTTCCCTATATAAAAGCTTAGCAAAACTTGACTTAAACACGTTAAGGATACTAGCTAGATTAAACTTAGGTAAGTAAACTCGGGTTGAGTCAAAATATTCACGACTTTGAAAAATTTAAAACCACTTTATTGAAAATTTATTCTAGCAAAGAAAGTAAATAACGATAGCAAAGGAAAATTACAAGGCCAAAATAGATTAATAATTTTGAAAAATGTCGAAAAATTAGATTTTCTGGTTAAAATGAGGACAAATTCATGGAAAAGACCACTTACTTCGATAGAATTCCCCCCTAAACTTGATATAAACATTGTCCTCAATGTTTAAGCATGTGGGAGTAAACTCCCCTACACTTATGACATTGTGCACTTTGTTTAAATCTTGCTAAGGAAAGGACAACTATAGTGATTTCAATGTGAACATATAAGATATGAAATACTGAATCACGAGAGTTTAAGATAGAACCGGGAAGACGGGTACACGGGATCACGGTTCGTCAAATGTCATCAAGAGTGGATCTTTGAAGCTTTAATCCCTGCACAGCACAAGAAAAAAGACAACAAACACATACGGGGGTCCCCCTACACTTATTATGAAAAGGGTAAAAGATAGATCAACGGGTTGCCTCCCGAGAAGCGCTTGTTTTTGTTAACCGAGTCACGAGCCTGACTCGACCCATAACTTAATTCAAGGGAAACGTGGTGAGGGATGGAATCATCTCATGAGAGATGTCCTCACCAAAGTACAACTTCACGCGCTGGCCATTCACCTTAAAATTGGGCCCATTTGGCTGAGAAAGCTCAATGGTGCCATATGGGAAGACTTTGGCGAAGGTGAATGGACCAGACCAGCGGCTCTTCAGCTTGCCCGAGAAGATCTTCACCGAGAGTTAAAGAGTAAAACTTGATCACCAACGTGGAACTCTCGGTTCTTAATCCTTGAATCATGGATGATCTTGGTCTTCTCCTTGTAGATCAGTGAGTTCTCATAAGCTTCATTCCTTAGTTCGTTGAGCTCGTTGAGTTGAATTTTCCGAAGATCGCCGACTTTGTTGATGTCGAAGTTAGCCCACTTCAAGGCCCAGTATGCCTTATGTTCCAGCTCTATAGGGAGGTGGCATGCTTTCCCGTACACAAGATGATAAGGTGTACAACCAATCGGGGTCTTATAAGCGGTACGGAAAGCCCACAAAGCATCGTCTAACTTATCGGCCCACGAGGCACGATGCTCTCCCACAGTACGCTCAAGAATTCGCTTCAATCCACGGTTAGATATCTCGGCTTGACCATTTGTTTGAGGATGATAAGCGGTGGAAAGACGGTGATTGCCACCGTACTTAGCCATGACTCGAGCAAATTGATCATTGCAAAAATGAGTCCCGCGGTCACTGATTATAGCACGAGGAACATCGAATCGAGCAAAAAGCTGCTTCAAAAAGTTCACAACCACCCTCGCATCGTTCGTAGGGAGAGCCTTAGCTTCAACCCATTTGGAAACGTAGTCAACGGCTACGAGGATGTACTTGTTCCCTTTAGATGATGGAAATGACCCCATAAAGTCGATACCCCAAACATCAAAGATTTCACATTCTTGTATGAAATTTTGAGGCATCTCGTCTTTATGTGTGATCTTGCCTTGGCGTTGGCAAGCATCATAATTTTTAACCATCTCGTGAGCGTCACGATAAATGGTGGGCCAATAGAATCCCGAGTCAAACACTTTCTTCGCGGTGTAGTTGGGACGAAAGTGACCACCGGTGGGTCCTTTATGGCAAGCTTCTAGAATGTCTAAAGCTGCGGGTCCATCAACACATCGACGAATAATCAGATCAGCACATTGTTTGAAGAGATAAGGGTCATCCCAAAAGTAAGTCTTAACATCTTTAAATAACTTCTTCTTTTGTTGGGATGTTAACCCTTCGATGAGAATACCACCCGCTAAGTAGTTTGCAATGTCCACAAACGACGGTGTGTCATCAAGATTGGAACTGATAGACATTAAGGCCTCAAGGGGGAAAGAGTCATTGATCTTTTGATTCAGATGATCCCCTTGATAAGGATCCTCAAGTCTACTTAGATGATCCGCGGCTAGGTTTTCGGCTCCCTTCTTGTCACGAATTTCAATTTTAAATTCTTGAAGGAGCAAAACCCAACAAAGAAGTCTTGGCTTAGAATCTTGCTTAGTCAACAAGTACTTCAACGCGGGATGGTCGGTATAGACAATGGTGGTGGAAAGGACAAGATAGGGGCGGAATTTTTCAAAGGCATACACTACAGCTAAAAGCTCTTTTTCGGTAGAGGTATAATGCAATTGAGCCCCCGTCATTATCTTGCTTGCATAATGGATTGGTTGGAAGTGTTTGTTCACTCTTTGGCCCAAAACCGCTCCAATAGCAAAGTCGCTAGTATCGCACATCAATTCAAAAGGTAGCTCCCAATTAGGGGTAACTGTCACACCCCACCATGGCGGAATATGGGGTGCGACGTATGGATATCATCATAACAACAACGTGTCTATAGAGAGAACTAAATGAAATTGAAATATCATAAATGGAGACACAAATGTCGTGACAATATCTCAACAATGCAGGCGTCTAGGTAAGTAGGTAACAGGCCTACCTCTTGCCAAAGACATACAAATAAACAAACATCAAACATATAGGTACCACAAAGTTCACTTAATCAAAACACAAAATAAAATCTAAGAGGAAAGGGATTCCTCCTAATGCAGTCTTAGTAGCCTCTAAACTCTAGCCACTTCTAACCTCATCCACCTCAACTACCTCACTTGAAAATGACACTAAAATCTGTCAACATAAAGTTGGTGAGAACATAGGTTTAAGTTATCTAGAACATCATGAGAAACCTTGACATCCGCTGTAAATAAGTTGAAGAAAAACAATTTATAGTAATGGACCATAATGTGATAATCATGTTACATGCATCCACAACAAAACTTAAACCAAGTACCGATCACATCTATAATTCACAAAACACGCTATAACAATCAAGAAGTATCCCGTCACACACACAAGAACACACACCACACTATCCGGATCTTTCCCACACCACCTGTGGAAGATGAACTATATCCCCGTCGAGATATCTTGCCTCCTAAGAGACGATGCACAAGTACTCAGGACGGATCGTGCCCCACGAACCAAGAACTCAGAACCAAGAACTCAGGACGGATCATGCCCCCCGAACCAAGAACTCACAACTGGTCCCATAGACGCCCATACATCTATGTACCAAAGCCAATCACAACCCAAACAAGATTCACATATCAATGCACATATGAGAACACATAAGCACGCATGTCACACAATAGCACATCTATGTCCAAATATTTATAAGAAAATATAGTACCAAATTTTTTTAAGAACACCACTAGTTTCATCTCCATCCCATACTGGAAAAAAACATTTAAAAACTTAGTTAAAATGGGACTATGAACTCACCTGAATGCTTCTTCACAAGTCCTCGCACTAGCAACAAGCTAACAAACCAAAAACACGAAATCAATACATGAACCAATCACTAAGATGGCTCATCAACCTATGATGGACATCTGGCCTATTCCCATATAAATACCTCATTGATAAGCTCTAATCACCCCATTACCCTTCCTTAACAAGTCCTTAACTTGGTTAAGTTTAATAACTATCCCGTTCATATTTTACACAAAACAGTCCCAGTTTTTAGGTCTCAAAACATTACGTAAAACTTCCACTTAAACATACCCATGGTTTCTGTAAAAGGAATATTCATACTTTTACATATGTTAGCTAACACCTCCCACTTGACCTAACCTTAATCCTACTGTTAATGCCCCGATATATGTGTATATATTACTACCTATCCAGAATTCACTAATTTTAAACGTATGAAAAGTTTGTTACCATTAGAGGGTCTTACCCTAAACCACAATCTTAGCCCAAGTGCAGATACTTACTACAATATATAAACCATCTCTCATGTTCATTAGAAGATCCCAATGCAACCCTAAGTACCCCAAATAACCCAAAACTTAAAAAGAAAACAGGCTGAATTCAAAACTGTTTTGATCTCCGACTGTTGTAACCTGTTTTTGACCCACTTCCCGACCTTCAATTTAGTTCAAGTTTCTTGAATTGGAAAGCCACTTCAATTAGATTTCCAGGGATATGTGGATCGCAAAATAAGAGTTTGTAGAACTCCCTATATGATCAAAACAATGACCCAAAATTCTGCCCAGTTTTTAAAAACGGGTTAAATTAATTTAACCTAATTAATTACCCATAACCCCATTAATTACAAACCCTAAACCATCTAATCATTATAATATCATTAAAATACAGATTCTTATTTAAACCCTAACCTAAATCCATCATAAGATGATTGAGAAAGAATTAAAACACTTTAATTAAAAAGAGTATTAAAGATTTTACCTTAGAATTTTTGAAAGAAGAAAAATTAATGATGAACCCTAAAACCATCATTGATTCCGACTTGAGGGTGATCTCCAGGGGTTTTATGAAGTGTTTTGGTTAATAAAAGTATTTATATAGTTTCCTAACAAGTCCTTGGCCCATTACAAAAGCCCGATTCCCTTTTTCCTTTTTTTTTTCCCTTTTCTTTTCTTTTGATTCGTCCCAAACCGCCTCATATATATATTTTTTATTTTTTTTTCTTTTTATTGTTAATTAATATCTTATTAATATTACCTTAATTTATTTCAGCTCCAAAAGCCTCCAAAACCTCAAAACCGTAAAACTAGTCAAATTTACGCGTTTTACCGTAAAAGACGTAAAATATACACTTTTAAAAAAATCTCAAATTTTTAAATAAACTTTATAACTAAGTCCTAAATTACTTAAAACCATCCCGAAAAATATTCATATGACTAATTACCTCATCCGAGACCTCTAAATGCTAAACCCTAAATCGTAAAAATACGATTTACTATAATACTTATACGTACACATAAAATCCTAAAATAGCACCGCATTCTATCATAGTTACATCCAAAACGAACAAATGAGCATGAACTAACCCCATCATGTCATTATATAATGCACCACGCAATACACGAACGAAGAATAACATCCAATCCAAGGCTCAAATATAAACAGAATGCTCATAAACGCACACTAAGCACATAATCAAAGTCAAATAGTAAAAAGTGACAAATCCAAAATCTAGGGTTGTCACATCACTCCCTCCTAATAGAAATCTCGTCCCGAGATTTACTCCCAAACTCAAACTTATTCTCAGCAAACAAACGAGGATACATATCCTTGATAAAACCTTTACGTTCAAACGTGAACTCAGTTTATACTAAAATAATCTCAACGAACAACACATGAGCCTTAACCATCCGCGAGAAAACTTATTAAAACCATACAGTCATGTAACCAACCTAACTGAATCTCGCAACTCATCAAACAACAAGTGTCTTGAAACCAAGTTAGGAGCCATCACATAACTCGACGGGTTTAAAACTGTCACCCCGATTTCGGTCTTACTCATAAATACCATAAATCAAAACTCATCAAATATAACCACGTATTCTAAGGTCTAAAGAACTCTCAAATTTCATCCCAACTCATCTCTATGTTAACCCTCCAAGTATTCATTCCCCCAAAATACCTAAAACACAAGTTTAAACCATGTTGTCCGAAAATTAACCTTGAACTCGACACTTGTACAATTAATTCGACCAAGTTACTGACTTCCAATTACCAAACTATCTGAATATTTGAAAAGTACGTTCTGAGTACATAATTTTAGGCTTTTGAACCACCCAAAAAGCTTTAAAAACGAATATGTTATGACCAAAACGATTTTAAACAAAAAAAACCCGTTATTAATTACAAAATTCAAGGTCTAATTTATTTTAATTATAAAAAATTTAAACTCTCACCCATCATATGATTAATACATGATTTTAACATATTTAAGTTAATAAGAACAAGAATTCTAACTAAAGAACAATAACTTTAGGTGATCAAAACCAAAATATTTTAAAATAAAAAGCCATGCTTATATGTTAAAAAAAATTATATTTTTCGCCTTATTTCAAACACGTTTTCGACACTTTACCCTCATTTTATCGACTACCAACAACTATCTTTTTACTAATTGCAAGTTCCATTTTTTTTACCATGTAAGACTCAAAACAAAAGATATCGTTATTCCAAAATAAATCTCCACCCTCTCAATAGCTTCTACACCAAAAGTACCGTATAAACAAACACGTGAAATGAGGACTCGATAAATGTACTACTACGGAAGTTAAACATCTCCAAGAGGAACAAGCTAGCAAAACATCCCAAGAATACAACCGATAAGTAGAAGGAAATTATACATATATAGGCATATGCATACATACACTCAAGTTCATCCAACATATACTATTACAAGCATGTATTAACCCTCTTTCATGCAACCATACTTAGGAATCCATTGGTGTAGTGGTACTTGTATAACTATGTTGGCCACCATACTTATATAAGTCCCCTTTCACCAATGCACTCCCTCCTATGATGACACTTATAAGAATTAATACTACACATAACACATCGGTCTACCAACTCAAATAAGCACATAGATCCTACAACTCATATAAGCACATAACCACAACATAAAATAAGATCCAAAATCCATGTATTAAAATAACGTAGCCAATGCATGAAACATATAAACTCGTAATCCAGCTGAACCACCGTAGACAAAATTCAAAATGTATAAAGAACATGAAAACGTAATTAAACGGAATCCAACAATGATTAGCGTATACGACTATGGTTCAACCCGCACTATTCAAAACTCGAAAAGAAAATAACATGTAGCTAAGTATTAACCATAGTAGTTCATAACCTAACAAATACTGCGAAAATAACATTCAAACACATCAATTACTATAAAATGCACACATACTCCTATGACGCCTATATGCAGGGACCCTTAAGCTATAGACTAGGCTACGCGACTAGGCAACCTAATTCTCTATAACCATTGTCTCTGACACCATTCTGTCACACCCCAACATGGCGGAATATGGGGTGCGACGTATGGATATCACCACAACAACAACGTGTCTATAGAGAGAACTAAATGAAATTGAAATATCATAAATGGCGACACAAATGTCGTGACAATATCTCAACAATGCAGGCGTCTAGGTAAGTAGGTAACAGGCCTACCTCTTACCAAAGACATACAAATAAACAAACATCAAACATATAGGTACCACAAAGTTCACTTAATCAAAACACAAAATAAAATCTAAGAGGAAAGGGATTCCTCCTAATGCAGTCTTAGTAGCCTCTAAACTCTAGTCACTTCTAACCTCATCCACCTCAACTACCTCACCTGAAAATGACACTAAAATCTGTCAACATAAAGTTGGTGAGAACATAGGTTTAAGTTATCTAGAACATCATGAGAAACCTTGACATCCGCTGTAAATAAGTTGAAGAAAAACAATTTATAGTAATGGACCATAATGTGATAATCATGTTACATGCATCCACAACAAAACTTAAACCAAGTACCGATCACATCTATAATTCACAAAGTACGCTATAACAATCAAGAAGTATCCCGTCACACACACAAGAACACACACCACACTATCCGGATCTTTCCTACACCACCTGTGGAAGATGAACTATATCCCCGTCGAGATATCTTGCCTCCTAAGAGACGATGCACAAGTACTCAGGACGGATCGTGCCCCACGAACCAAGAACTCAGAACCAAGAACTCAGGACGGATCATGCCCCCCGAACCAAGAACTCACAACTGGTCCCATAGACGCCCATACATCTATGTACCAAAGCCAATCACAACCCAAACAAGATTCACATATCAAAGCACATATGAGAACACATAAGCACGCATGTCACACAATATCACATCTATGTCCAAATATTTATAAGAAAATATAGTACCAAAAAATTTTAAGAACACCACTAGTTTCATCTCCAACCCATACTGAAAAAAACATTTAAAAACTTAGTTAAAATGGGACTATGAACTCACCTGAATGCTTCTTCACAAGTCCTCGCACTAGCAACAAGCTAACAAACCAAAAACACGAAATCAATACATGAACCAATCACTAAGATGGCTCATCAACCTATGATGGACATCTAGCCTATTCCCATATAAATACCTCATTGATAAGCTCTAATCACCCCATTACCCTTCCTTAACAAGTCCTTAACTTGGTTACGTTTAATAACTATCCCGTTCATATTTTACACAAAACAGTCCCAGTTTTTAGGTCTCAAAACTTTAAGTAAAACTTCCACTTAAACATACCCATGGTTTCTGTAAAAGGAATATTCATACTTTTACATATGTTAGCTAACACCTTCCACTTGACCTAACCTTAAAGCTACTGTTAATGCCCCGATATATGTGTATATATTACTACCTATCAAGAATTCACTGATTTTAAACGTATGAAAAGTTTGTTACCATTAGAGGGTCTTACCCTAAACCACAATCTTAGCCCAAGTGCAGATACTTACTACAATATATAAACCATCTCTCATGTTCATTAGAAGATCCCAATGCAACCCTAAGTACCCCAAACAACCCAAAACTTAAAAAGAAAACAGGCTGAATTCAAAACTGTTTTGACCTCCGACTGTTGTAACCTGTTTTTGACTCACTTCCCGACCTCCAATTTAGTTCTAGTTTCTTGTATTGGAAAGCCACTTCAATTATATTTCCAGGGATATGTGGATCGCAAAATAAGAGTTTGTAGAACTCCCTATATGATCAAAACAATGACCCAAAATTCTGCCCAGTTTTTAAAAACGGGTTTAACTAATTTAACCTAATTAATTACCCATAACCCCATTAATTACAAACCCTAAACCATCTAATCATTATAATATCATTAAAATACAGATTCTTATTTAAACCCTAACCTAAATCCATCATAAGATGATTGAGAAAGAATTAAAACACTTTAATTAAAAAGAGTATTAAAGATTTTACCTTAGAATTTTTGAAAGAAGAAAAATTAATGAAGAACCCTAAAACCACCATTGATGTCGACTTGAGGGTGATCTCCAGGGGTTTTATGAAGTGTTTTGGTTAATAAAAGTATTTATATAGTTTCCTAACAACTCCTTGGCCCATTACAAAAGCCCGGTTCCCTTTTTCCTTTTTTTTCCCTTTTCTTTTCTTTTGATTCGTCCCAAACCGCCTCATATATATATTTTTTATTTTTTTTCTTTTTATTGTTAATTAATATCTTATTAATAGTACCTTAATTTACCTTAATTTATTTCAGCTCCAAAAGCCTCCAAAACCTCAAAACCGTAAAACTAGTCAAATTTACGCGTTTTACCGTAAAAGACGTAAAATATACACTTTTAAAAAAAATCTCAAATTTTTAAATAAACTTTATAACTAAGTCCTAAATTACTTAAAACCATCCCGAAAAATATTCATATGACTAATTACCTCATCCGAGACCTCTAAATGCTAAACCCTAAATCGTAAAAATACGATTTACTATAATACTTATACGTACACATAAAATCCTAAATAGCACCGCATTCTATCATAGTTACATCCAAAACAAACAAATGAGCATGAACTAACCCCATCATGTCATTATATAATGCACCACGCAATACACGAACGAAGACTAACATCCAATCCAAGGCTCAAATATAAACAGAATGCTCGTAAACGCACACTAAGCACATAATCAAAGTCAAATAGTAAAAAGTGACAAATCCAAAATCTAGGGTTGTCACAGTAACCAAGACCGGTGCCTTAGTCAACTTATCCTTAAAAAGATTGAAGGATTCAAGACACTCTTTGGAAAAGATGAAAGGAGTATCTTTTTCCAAGAAGTGGGTCATCAGGCGAGCAATTTTAGAAAAATCTTGAATGAATCGACGATAGAAGCCCGCATGACCAAGGAAACTTCTCACACCCTTCACGGTTTAAGGTGGAGGTAATTTGGCTATGACATCCACTTTAGCACGGTCCACTTCAAGACCGGCTTTTGAGATTTTATGTCCAAGCACAATGCCTTCATTTACCATGAAATGGCATTTTTCCCAATTTAGTACAAGGCGAGTGTCTTCACACCGCTTAAGCATGCGTTCCAAATTGGCAAGGCAATGAGAGAAAGAATCACCATAGACCGAGAAATCATCCATGAAGACTTCCATAGTTTCTTCAACCATGTCATGGAAGATAGCCATCATACACCTTTGGAATGTCCCAAGAGCATTGCATAAGCCGAAAGGCATTCTTTTTTAAGCAAATGTTCCGTAGGGACAAGTGAATGTTGTTTCTCTTGATCTTGGGGATCGATGGGTATTTTAAAATAACCCGAGAAACCATCTAAAAAGCAGTAATAGTTGATAAGTGTGAAAACACTCATCAATAATGATCCAAAAACCACTCAAAACACAGTCAAATACATAATATTAAACTGTAAAATATCAGAATTACGCGTGTATTTGCGTTTCATTTGTTTTCAGGTAAGAAAGATACATTTTGGAACAAAGACGCATTTTCAAGGGATTTATATCACAAAAGACGAAGAAAAAGAAGAAAAGATGATTCAAGGACCTTATTTGCCAAACTTTCAAAGATCAAGGGCTTAACTTGCAAGTTTCTACAAAGAAAAGGATGAAAATGAGATTTGCTTAAAGTTTTAAAACCATTTGGAAAGAAATGAGAATGGAAGGACTAAATGGCAAATTTAATGAAAAGTATTATTTATCTTGGTCATTTGACCAAGACTGGTCAAACACAAACACAATAAACACACTTATACTTTCTTCTTCACTGAAACAAAGAGAGAGAAAGTGAGATACGATATCTTTCCCCATCTTAAAACCTGCAAGTGCAAATAAAGCAAGCTACATGAAGATTCAACCGAAGCCTTCAACAACAAAAGTGCTCATCTCAATCTCCTCTACACGATGATATGAAGGAATTAGATCAAGACTCAATGGAGAAGAAACGCCCAAATTGTGATGAAGAAGAAGGACGAGTAGATCCTCGTATTTAACACGTGGATGATTTTAATTGGTGGAGCCACGTCATCCACCCTCTCTTGACGGCTATTTATAGAAGACGAAGGCTTCATTTTTCATGGTTAGCATAGGTGTTAGTTACACATAGTTAGTTCGATTAGAGTAGTTAGTTAGTTAAACTTGTTAGTTTTTTTTTCTTTCAAATCTGTTTCTTTTCAGTTTAATCAGTTGTAACCGTTTAGTTTTTCTTCTGCCATTAATGAAAGTCAAGCTTTTGATATATGTTCTCTTTCTCCTTCTTTCATAAATCTGTTTTTCTTTCAGTTAAATCTGTTCAAAAAAGTCAATTCGATTTGGATAATTTTCTGATAATGAACTTTTTACTAGTTTCTCGCTCTTTTGCTTACTGTCTTGATAACCAGAATCTTATAGTGATGATATGATTTTCAGTCTCTTGTTTTGAGTAGTTCTAACCGTTAGGTATAGTGAAGTGATATGATGTTATAATCTTGTTAACAGTTTGATTTTACTTTCAAAGTTTTATTTGAGTTTTTTTTTTCTATTTGATTTGATAATAGACTGTGAATGCTTACGGTAATACAGGATAATAGTCTTTCTTCGAATATCATTGTGGAATTTATGGTTCAAGTTTGTTAATAAAGGTAATTAGTGTAGTGAATTCATACGGTAAGGATTTTTCTGTTCAGCATAGAAGTTTTCAGAAAAGCAGTTTATAGCAGTTAGATTAGGTTTAATAAACACACGGTTAGTTACGATTTCAGTTGTAAAAAAATATTTTCAGTCAGATTTTTGTTAAGCTTCTTGGTTGCGAGAATTTAGATGTTGATTTGGATGATAAGCTGATCACAGCTTATTTCTCCTTATGGCTACTGTTCATTCTGTTAAATTCAGTTGAATACGTTAAGCTACTTCTTCTTACAAGCTTCTATGGGATTTTAAGTTTCCTTCTATTTGCACTGATATTGTTTTCTTTTTCAAAACAGTAGGTATTAGGATTACATAACTTGTTTTCGATTACTGCTCTTGAACGTTTAAGTGAGTTACACAGAATCTTGAGTATTAGGCTCATAAGCTCTTTACAGTTTATCAGCAGCTTTTTGTCCCGTATCTTTGACCATTTTGAGGACTAGCATTTGAAAGTAAAGATTCATAGCTTTTCTATAAAAAAATAGCATCACAGCTTCAGCGAGTTTCAGTTCAGAAATTCGGTTTTCTTTTCATGTCATTTGTGCAGGAATTTGATGTCAGTTTCAGTGCAGATCAGTAGTCGTACTTGAGGTGCGTTTGATTTAAGCCGGTTCAGCGCCGTGCTTCTCGTCATCAACGGACTGGCCTGGATGTATCTTGGTTAAGCACATTTATATTTTTACGCATTTTCTTTTTAGTATAATCTGCTAGAGTTCAATTGTAGTGCAAAAATTTGTTTGCCTTTCTTTTACTGTATGAATCCTTAGTTGTGATTGATAGTTTGGATTCATTTGATATTTTTCTCTTTAATTCTTACTTATCTGTATAAGTAGTGTTTGGGAATTGATTTTAATAGCCTTTTTGATTTGACAGAAGTAGATAAATGTGTATTAGTCTGTTACTTTTTGATGACGTGGATATAGAGAATTTGTGTGATAGATGTAGAATAGTTAATTGTGTTCTCAGCTTTAGTTAGAGAATTAAGAGTAATCAATTTGCTATTGCTTAGATTTGAACTTGGAACCTGTTTGCTTAGAGTTTACTGTTTGAGTGTAGAATACAATCTTTATTAAAAAAATCAATTCTTCATTTGTCTTATATCAAGCTATAGATTTGATAATTTCTTGTTTTCACTTGTGTAAACTGGATTCATTCGTTGACCTGTGTCAGTATACTTTGTACACGTTAGTTTATTAGAGTGTTGTTGGGTTAGAATGTTATTGGGCTAATGTTTTTGTTTAGTGGATTTTTAGTTGGGCTTTTAGGCTAGATTAGGCTTTAGTATTCAGCTGGGCCATTTAAATTTCTTAAATTTCAATCTAAAACGTTTACATTTAGACTGCTTGTTACAATTTGAGTTTCTTTTAAGTTTGCATTTTTAATAGTTTTTTTTACCTTGTAAGTTTGAATTTTGTAAGTGTAGAATAAATTTGTATTTTCAAGTTTTAAATTTCGTGCATTTAAATGTTTGTAATTGCAAAATGTTTTAGAGTAGTACTTATTACGTAGGTGATATAGTATATTTTTACCTTTTTACTTGCTATTTGCCAATTAGACATAGAATTCCAAACAAGTTTTTACAACCAAGAACAATCAAGTCAAGCTTAAAATTGTTATATCAATTCGAAACGAGCTGAGAAGACAACTACACTAAAAATGAAAAATTAAATGGCGCCGCTGCCGGTTCTTTTCGTGAAGATTAACGATTTCAAGTGAGGCGATTGGATTTTGGGATCCGTTCCTTTGTGAACGTTATTTTTATGTATTATAAATCAAAAAGATAAAAAAAAAATCAAAAAGATAAAAATACAAAAAAATAAAAAAAATCACAAAAATCAATTCTTTTCCTAAAGAATTGAACCAAAAAAATAAAAAATCCAAAAAGTAATCTTTTTCCTAAAAGATTACAACAAAAAAAAATATATATTATATCGTTTTCATCGCTTTTTACGTACATATAGTATTTTTCTTAAAAAATCAAATAAATACAAAAATATTTTTTATATATTATTATATCTAAATAAGTATACGTAGATACGAACAACCAAGTTACCTATCTCCATAAGTATTGCCGAGGCAATACACCGTGTTGAGGGGCGTTCCGGTCCTTGACACGCGTATTGATCGAATTTAATTAAGCAAGAATAGATAAATACTTCCAATAGGCAATAATTCGACGAATACAAACTACTAAAGTGAATAGAAAGGCGATGTGCTATAAAATGCCATCTAAGGGTCAATAGGTACTTAAGTGCTTCGCGCCACCTAACCCCCTGTTCACTAGTGCGTATTCTAAGAAGGAAGGCTTTATTGGGGGTCTTGCACCCAAGTAGTAATTATATATATACTTTCTTGTGGATATTTCATATCGAACCTCGAGGGAGATAATCTCTTCTCTCTCAAAAGTCGACCGAGGGCTACTCCCTCATTCCTCGTGTTTACTTACACGTGTACTCGCACACGTGTAAACATACCACCTTTGGTGTATTACTTCCTTCCCCGAGGAAGCTTTTAAACGTCATTTTACTTGTATATACATTCGGCCACCTTGTTAAACATGGATACTCGTTCCATGTTGGAGATTTTGCAACAACGATCCGCCAACGCTAATTATTCGCCTTGTTCGACTTGTGGTGGTCCACACGATACGTATTTATGTGATCAAAACAATGGCTATTATGGGGAGGGATATGCTTATAATGGAACCGAGAACCCTAATTTTCAACCTAACACTCAAATGGACTATACTTGTAATGACTATATGGGATATTCCGGTTTTTCATCACAACCTCCACCATCCTTTCATGATCAAACCTTTAATGAGCCATACCAAAACCAAGGATTTTTCAATTATGAAGGTTTTCAAAATGATGATAATTTTCAAGGCTATAATCAAGAAACCTTTCATAATCAAGGATTTTCAAACAATGAAGGCTTTCAAAATAATGATGAAAATTTTCCATGCTATAATCAAGATACTTTTCAAAATCAAGGATTTTCACATTATGAGGGTTTTCAAAATGAAGGGAATTTTCAAGGTTACAATCATGAGAATTTTCATAATCAATACTCTTTTCAAACCTATAATTCACCTAATTATGGAAATCCACCTCCACCCTATTCTTCGACTTATTCATGTGAGTTTTGTGGAAAAGAACCCCATTATGGTTATGATTGTCGACCAAGGAATCCGCCTTCTTATGCTCTTAGTGATCTCAATGAGCTTTCTTTTCTAATCGAGCAACAAGGAAGAAACGATGGATATAGATTAAAGGCTTTTAAACGTATGAGAGAGATGAGTATCGAGGAAATGAGAGAAGAATCTCGGTGGTTAAGGGAAGAAATTAAGTCTCTTGAGGACGATGTAAGGAACAAACGGTTTAATATCAAGAGAATTGGTGACATTTATATAGAATCGGTGAACTATTCCTCTCAGTCCCTCAAGGAGGATTTAGATGATTTACTCGTTAAGATTGATAAAAAAGAACGTGAACGCATAAAAACCATGAGCTTTGAGGAAATAGAAAAGGAGAATCTGCGGATAACAGGAGAGATGGTATCTCTTTATAATAACGCGAAGATGAAACTATCTAATAAAGAGGATATTTGTGACGAGTTGAATATTAAATATCGTCAACTTCAGCAAGAGTTACTTACTTTGCTCTTAGCAAAAGACGAAAAAGTAGAAGATGAAGGCATAATAGACGAATATTTTGCTACTCGTAGTCCTTATCCATTATTTTATGATGATGATGATGACGATCCTCCGATTTGTATGGCACTTAATGATGACACATCTTCATCACCTTTACCTCACGTGGAACCCACCGACTCTTTAACCATGGGGGACGAGCCTCTTAGCACTAATACAAACACCGATTTGGATGAATTAACCTCTTCTAGTGTTGAGAACCTTATCCCAATCCAAAGAGAGCTTGAGAGGGTTTCCAATGAACCATGTGATGAGCTTTGTGTTGATACCTCTTCTCCTCATGATCACATTGAGATTTTATCACATATTAACCTTCATGCTACTACTAGTGATTTTGGTGACTTTGATCTTGATGAATTGTTTAAAGAAAGGGATAATGAGATTGAGGAAGAGTTTGTGAAAGACTTTCCACAAATAGAGGATGATGATTGTGATTCTAGTGACGCGTCTTATGCTATATCATCCGATGATTTGTCTTGTCAAGATAACATTCATAATTTGGAGGAAGAGTTTGCTCCTATAGGAAAAGTGGATCCTTCTCCTCTACCACCATATGATTCTTGTGATGAACCTTTTGATGATCCTTATGATAGTGATGAGTCTTTTACTTCTGATGATGATGACTCCATTTCTTCTATGACTCCTTCACCTATTCCTCTAAGTGATTTTGTGATACATTCAAATCCTCTTTTTGAGACATGTTTTGATAACCCACTTTTTGACGAGTGTGAAGAACCTAATAATGAGTCTATAGAAGAAGAACCCTTAATTGATCATCCTTCACTAGTTTTTGAGGATACACCTATTGATTTTCATGATCATTTCATCCCTTTGAGTGATTCTCTCATTAATACACCTCCTTTTGAGCCTTATGTTCCCACCCTCCCACTCTTGAAGTTGGTTATTGATGAAGATCCTTTCCTCTTAGAGATTGATACTTTTTCACCTAAGGCTCCTTTAGAACCAAAAACCTTTGATATGGACTCTTTTATGGAGATTGATGCCACCATAGAGGATACTCTTGCACAATTTGATATAGGGGTCAACGATAGTGTTTCTAATTTGGAAGAGGAGGTTCGTCTTATTACTACATTGCTTTTTGGGAACATAGAGACTACACCTTCTCCACAAGACACTATTAATCTTGATCCTCCTTTCACTATGCCTTATATGGAAGATTACCTACCTTTTGATGATGATGACGAGCCTAACATGGACATAATAGTTATGAATGTTTTGATACCTACACCTTCATATTCTCATGATGCTTTGATCACTAAGGGGGAATCTTATATGGTTGATACGAGTTCATCTTCTTATTTTCCCATGAAGGGAAAGGTTTTTGATCCTGGGATACGTATGTTTGGGAAACATTGGTTTTCATCTACTCCACTTAAGAGTGTGACTTCTATTGATATGGACTTCTTGTATGAGCTTACTTTGGTGATGCTACCTATTTTGGAGTTGTTCGAATGTAGAGATGGAAACTATGTATTTGATCCTGGGGTTCTTCCTATTTTAGAGATTTCGTATGTTGGACAAACTTGAGACACGTTGGACCGTTCCATTTATCGAGGCGGATATTGTAAATCTTATAGTAAATGGCAACGTGCTAAGTTTGAGTGTATCATGTGAGATGTGCTTCAAAGTGGATATTCTTTAGTCTCCATGATGGTTTCCCCAAGGACAACTTAATTCGGGGCCGAGTCGAGCTAGCGACTTAGGGTTAAAAAAACTCAAGCATTGAATAACTAGGTTAGAAAACGTAGAGTAGATTTTCAATAGGTTAGGTTTAATTAAAAGGATGTTATAGTAGAGTTGAAGTGGAGGGGTGGCCTTTCTTCGTCTTTTGGTGTTTGTTTCAAGGGTTGCTCTCTCACATTTCATGCTTGAAGCTTATGGAGGAGGCCCGTGTATCTGGTTCACTTTGATTAGTTTTTGCTATAGTGATATTAAACACTTGTGCTTAAAATGAATACCCTTTAGTTGTCTCTTCCTTAACTTGGGTTAAGCAAAGTAATCAATGTCATAAGTGTAGGGGAGTTTACTACTACTCTTAAACATTGAGGACAATGTTTATCTTAAGTGTAGGGGAGACTTCTATCGAAGTGACCTTACCTAGACCATTGCCTTAACTTCATGATAATTGGGAAAATTAATTTTTCAAACATTTTTCAAATTTTTGATCTACTTTGGCCACCAAAAATATGCATTCATAATTTTTGCATCTATCGTTTTTCATTTGCATAACACATTTGCATTGTATATATTTCTTCTTTTATCCTTCATCAAAAGTAAAAAAATATAATAAAAACATGGTTTAACAAATTTAGATTTCTTTGACATATTAGGCCCGCCATGGATATTTTGACTCAACCCGAGTTTGCTTATTTTAGCATTCTCTAGCTAGTATCCTTAACCATGTAGTCCTTCATTGGACTATTAGGCTAAGCATCCACCAATTTCATTATTTGAGATTTTAAATTTGTGGAGAATGGGAAATGATAGAGTTGAAGCAAGTATAAAAGGGCTAGATAAACTTCATGATAATTACTTGTGGCTAAACCCTTCTCTTCTTAACCTCTATTTTCTTCGCATGTATATAATTGTTAATAAATAATCAAGAACGGTTTTAATTGGTTTGTAATCTCTTATGCATTTTTGTCTAATCATTCATGGTTGATATGAGTACGTCTTAAAGATTCTAAGTTAGAACGTTTTATGTGTACTAGACTTATGTCATGCTCAATATTTAGCGGGTGTTTTTCCTTTTATTCTTTTGAACTTTCTTTGTGAGGAATAAAGAAAAATAAGAGCGGCTTATAAAAAAATGAGTGGCTAGAAAAAAAAGAAGAAGAAGAAAAAGAAAAAGAAAAGAAAAGAAAAGAAAAAAATAAAATAAAAAATAATTATACAAGACTCCCAAGAGGGGCAGTGTGGTGTTAATTATAGTGACTATTGAGTTCCAATATTACCTTGACGGGTTGCGGGGATTCAATAGATTGCTCCAATCCAATATTACCTTGACGGGTTGCGGGGTTGAAGATCCAAAGTCTCAAAAAGATGGCGGATGTAAATTATTGCGTGAGTTTTATTTTTCTTTCCTTAGCGAGTGTGTAGCTACTTATGAAAGCATGACATGAGGATTTTACACATAAGGCGAATGACTTATTAGTCTTGAAACGGACTTGTATTAATTGTGAGCGGTTTTTCAAGTAATGGATGAGAGGATTACTTAGGATTAAAACCGTGCTTCCTTATTTTTGGATTTTACATTTCTAATATTTCACACTTTAAATAATGACAAATTTGCCCACAAGCAATTTGCTCAAATAATAACCGGTTCTACATTTAATTGTCATGAATAAGTTGATGCACTTTTTACTTGTGAATACAATGATCTCATTTTTAAGCTTGGTATGGGGAAAATGAAACTTGAGGGTGATAAATGTCCATGGTACTAAAGCCCTAATCCAAGTCATTGATTTCTTTATGAGTTATTTCCATCAAAACCATTTCAATAAAAATCAAAAATATATAAATAAAATTGCTTTCTTTGCATTGCATTGTAAATATTCAAAACCATTCATCATGTAGCATAGCATAGTTTATTAAATCATAAAATGGCCAAGGTTGGTTAATTATGAGAAAAGTGTAACTTGGAGCTTTAAAATGCTGCATTGCATGAGGACATGGCAATGGTCATGTGGAGGGGAGTTGATAAGTGTGAAAACACTCATCAATAATGATCCAAAAACCACTCAAAACACAGTCAAATACATAATATTAAACTGCAAAAATATCAGAATTACGCGTGTATTTGTGTTTCATTTGTTTTCAGGTAAGAAAGATACATTTTGGAACAAAGACGCATTTTCAAGGGATTTATATCACAAAAGACGAAGAAAAAGACGAAAAGATGATTCAAGGACCTTATTTGCCAAACTTTCAAAGATCAAGGGCTTAACTTGCAAGTTTCTACAAAGAAAAGGATGAAAATGAGATTTGCTTAAAGTTTTAAAACCATTTGGAAAGAAATGAGAATGGAAGGACTAAATGGCAAATTTAATGAAAAGTATTATTTATCTTGGTCATTTGACCAAGACTGGTCAAACACAAACACAATAAACACGCGTATACTTTCTTCTTCACTGAAACAAAGAGAGAGAAAGTGAGATACGATATCTTTCCCCATCTTAAAACCTGCAAGTGCAAATAAAGCAAGCTACATGAAGATTCAACCGAAGCCTTCAACAGCAAAAGTGCTCATCTCAATCTCCTCTACACGATGATATGAAGGAATTAGATCAAGACTCAATTGAGAAGAAACGCCCAAATTGTGATGAAGAAGAAGGACGAGTAGATCCTCGTATTTAACACGTGGATGATTTTAATTGGTGGAGCCACGTCATCCACCCTCTCTCGACGACTATATATAGAAGACGAAGGCTTCATTTTTCATGGTTAGCATAGGTGTTAGTTACACATAGTTAGTTAGATTAGAGTAGTTAGTTAGTTAAACTTGTTAGTTTTTTTTCTTTCAAATCTGTTTCTTTTCAGTTTAATCAGTTGTAACCGTTTAGTTTTTCTTCTGCCATTAATGAAAGTCAAGATTTTGATATATGTTCTCTTTCTCCTTCTTTCATAAATCTGTTTTTCCTTTAGTTAAATCTGTTCAAAAAAGTCAATTCGATTTGGATAATTTTCTGATAATGAACTTTTTACTAGTTTCTCGCTCTTTTGCTTACTGTCTTGATAACCAGAATCTTGTAGTGATGATATGATTTTCAGTCTCTTGTTTTGAGTAGTTCTAACCGTTAGGTATAGTGAAGTGATATGATGTTATAATCTTGTTAACAGTTTGATTTTACTTTCAAAGTTTTATTTGAGTTTTTTTTTCTATTTGATTTGATAATAGACTGTGAATGCTTACGGTAATACAGGATAATAGTCTTTCTTCGAATATCATTGTGGAATTTATGGTTCAAGTTTGTTAATAAAGGTAATTAGTGTAGTGAATTCATACGGTAAGGATTTTTCTGTTCAGCATAGAAGTTTTCAGAAAAGCAGTTTATAGCAGTTAGATTAGGTTTAATAAACACACGGTTAGTTACGATTTCAGTTGTAAAAAAATATTTTCAGTCAGATTTTTGTTAAGCTTCTTGGTTGCGAGAATTTAGATGTTGATTTGGATGATAAGCTGATCACAGCTTATTTCTCCTTATGGCTACTGTTCATTCTGTTAAATTCAGTTGAATACGTTAAGCTACTTCTTCTTACAAGCTTCTATGGGATTTTAAGTTTCCTTCTATTTGCACTGATATTGTTTTCTTTTTCAAAACAGTAGGTATTAAGATTACATAACTTGTTTTCGATTACTGCTCTTGAACGTTTAAGTGAGTTACACAGAATCTTGAGTATTAGGCTCATAAGCTCTTTACAGTTTATCAGCAGCTTTTTGTCCCGTATCTTTGACCATTTTGAGGACTAGCATTTGAAAGTAAAGATTCATAGCTTTTCTATAAAAAAATAGCATCACAGCTTCAACGAGTTTCAGTTCAGAAATTCGGTTTTCTTTTCATGTCATTTGTGCAGGATTTTGATGTCAGTTTCAGTGTAGATCAGTAGTCGTACTTGAGGTGCGTTTGATTTAAGCCGGTTCAGCGCCGTGCTTCTCGTCATCAACGGACTGGCCTGGATGTATCTTGGTTAAGCACATTTATATTTTTACGCATTTTCTTTTTAGTATAATCTGCTAGAGTTCAATTGTAGTGCAAAAATTTGTTTGCCTTTCTTTTACTGTATGAATCCTTAGTTGTGATTGATAGTTTGGATTCATTTGATATTTTTCTCTTTAATTCTTGCTTATCTGTATAAGTAGTGTTTGGGAATTGATTTTAATAGCCTTTTTGATTTGACAGAGGTAGATAAATGTGTATTAGTCTGTTGCTTTTTGATGACATGGATATAGAGAATTTGTGTGATGGATGTAGAATAGTTAATTGTGTTCTCAGCTTTATTTAGAGAATTAAGAGTAATCAATTTGCTATTGCTTAGATTTGAACTTGGAACCTGTTTGCTTAGAGTTTACTGTTTGAGTGTAGAATACAATCTTTATTAAAAAAAATCAATTCTTCATTTGTCTTATATCAAGCTTTAGATTTGATAATTTCTTGTTTTCACTTGTGTAAACTGGATTCATTCGTTGACCTGTGTCAGTATACTTTGTACACGTTAGTTTATTAGAGTGTTGTTGGGTTAGAATGTTATTGGGCTAATGTTTTTGTTTAGTGGATTTTTAGTTGGGCTTTTAGGCTAGATTAGGCTTTAGTATTCAGCTGGGCCATTTAAATTTCTTAAATTTCAATCTAAAACGTTTACATTTAGACTGCTTGTTACAATTTGAGTTTCTTTTAAGTTTGCATTTTTAATAGTTTTTTTACCTTGTAAGTTTGAATTTTGTAAGTGTAGAATAAATTTGTATTTTCAAGTTTTAAATTTCGTGCATTTAAATGTTTGTAATTGCAAAATGTTTTAGAGTAGTACTTATTACGTAGGTAATATAGTATATTTTTACCTTTTTACTTGCTATTTGCCAATTAGACATAGAATTCCAAACAAGTTTTTACAACCAAGAACAATCAAGTCAAGCTTAAAATTGTTATATCAATTCGAATCGAGCTGAGAAGACAACTACACTAAAAAGAAAAATTAATAGTCATTACCTGCTAGACGTTCAAGCATTTGGTCCATAAACGGAAGGGGAAAATGATCCTTTCTCGTAGCATCATTGAGTTTGCGATAGTCTAGACAAACTCTCCACCCTGTAAAGAGACGAGTAGGAATCAACTCGTTGTTTTCATTGGGCACAACGGTAATTCCGCATTTCTTAGGCACACAATGAACCGGACTAACCCATGGTGAATCCGAGATAGGGTAGATCATTCTCGCATCAAGAAGTTTGATAACCTCTTTTTTGATAACGTCATGGATCTTGGGATTCACCCTTCTTTGGTTTTGAATAGTGGGTTTGAAGTCGTCCTCCATGAGAATTTTATGTGTGCAAAAGTGAGGATCAATTCCACGAATATCGGAGATTTTCCAAGCAATCGCTTTCTTATGATTCATCAGCACGTTGTTAAGTCTAGTTTTTTCTTCTTCTTTCAAGTCCTTTGCGATGATGACGGGTAGCTTCTTATTCTCTTCAAAGAAAACGTACTCGAGATGAGACGGTAGGTCCTTAAGCTCTAAATCCGGAGGATTTTCGATGGAAGGAATAGTCAAATTCGGATCATCGATAGAGATATCCTTAGGAGATGGTGGAGAAATATGGTCCTCATTGAGATGTTTCTCAATGGTACGAATGTCTTCATCTCAATCGGAGGGAGAATCGTCATATTTTAAGTCCACATCTCCCAAAGTTGCTTCAAATTCTTTCAAAAGAAAATCACTTTCTCCAAATGGAGTTAGTGAAGGAGCAGTAGAGGCAACGGTCTCAACAATGGGTAGAGAAGAAGAACCACTTTTACAAGCGTCTTTGAAATGTTCTTCACAAGCCTCATCAAGATCGTCAATGAAATTAACACTCTCATTTTCAGAAGGCTGCTTAGAAAGTTTATCCATGTTGAAAAAGATTTTATCGTCACCTACTCTCATGATTAATTCGCCCGCGGCTACATCAATGAGAGTGCGACCGGTCCTCAAGAATGGACGTCCGACGACTAATGGAACACGGGGATCCATCTCGTAGTCAACGACAACAAAATCCGCCGGAAAGGTGAATTTGTCGACACCGACGAAGACATCTTCGGCTATCCCCACCGGATAAGCAACCATACGGTTAGCTAATTCTAGTGTCATTCGTGTGGGAACTAGCTCGGGTAGAGACAATTGTTTCCATATGCTTAAAGGCATTAAGTTGATATTAGCACCTAGATCGGCTAGGGCCATACAATTCTCTACCCCGGGGAAGTTGCAAGGAATGAGAAAACGACCCGGATCACCAAGTTTGGTTGGTAATTTCCTTAAGAGCACTGCAGAGCAATTCTCATTATGTTGGGTCTGAGCAATATCAAGGAGTTTCTCCTTATCACTGAGAAGATCTTTAAACATTTTCGCATACTTCGACATGTAAGCGAGAGCCTCGGCAAAGGAGATGTTGAAATTCAGTTGTTTAAACATTTTAAGAAAGTTAGAAACCTGAATATCATCCTTGTTCTTCAACTTCTCTTTCCTCAACCTTGAGGGATAAGGTATATTGGGTTGAGATGAAGGCTTTGGAATGGATTTTTCACTCACATCCTTGGGTGGTGGAGGGGTGGAAGTAGAAGGTGGAGGAATTGGAGACGGGGACTCGTTTTCCTTTCTCACAATCACCGGTGTATGTGTAGGAATCTCGGGTTCCTTTAAACCTTTGCCACTTCGGGTGGTGATTGATTTCATCTCCCCTCTTGGATTAGCAACGGTGTTACTCGGAAGAGAACCCGAACTAGAGGCTTGATTACTTGGGAAAAAACTAGCCATCATATCCCTTAAGTTATTCGTTTGATTGCTCATAGAGTTTCTCATATCAGCTTGAAGAGCATTCCCTTGTTTCGCCATGTCATTCCTTAGCTCGGCTTAAATATCGTTCCCTTGTTTTGCCATGTCACCCTTCAAGTTAATGAATTGGCTTTGAAGATTCGTCACTATCTCTCTATTGGTCCTCATGTAAGCTTCGAAGTCTTGGTTCAATGCCGTGGGTTGATTGAGAGGTGGGGCTGGATAAGCTGAATTATTTCCTTGAGGTGGATATGGGTTTCTTTGGGATTGATATTGATTGGTAGCTCGAGGTTGGCTTTGATTGTTGCGGTTGAAATTGTTTTGCTTTTGGTTTTGGTTTTGAGGAGAAAAACCGGGTGGAGATAGATAGTTGTTAGAACGATAACTTAGCAAGTTACGGTCTCCTTGAGGACGTGCTTGGTAGCCTCCTGTAGAAAAGTTACCGTTAGCGGCATACACATTTTCCGGATTGTCAGGAGTAGAAGGACAATCGGTGTATGAATGAGAGCCCCCACAAATCTCACAAGAAATTTCTATAGCTTTAGCTTGTTGAAATTGGTTTGTAGCCATGGTTAAGAAGTTTTTGTTCATCTCAGCTATTTGGCGTGTAAGTTCGGTTATCTCTGAGTTGGATGATGTAGAAGAAACATTGGCCCTCTGGTTATTCCTTGAAGATGCAGATGAATCCCAATTTTTGTGGTGAGTGGTCATGTTCTCTATCAGCTCTCTACACTCCTCAGGTCTTCTCTTCATGAATGTACAACCGGCGGCAGCATTAATTGTATCACGATCACGAAAAGTTAGACCATTATAGAAAGTATCAATTAAAGTAACGGGGAGCATGTTATGGTTTGGACAACGGTCGATCAAGACATTATAGCGTTCCCAAGCATCGAAAAGCGTCTCATCAGGTTCTTGTGTGAATCCACTAATTTGGTTGTGAAGACTAGTGACCATGGATGGTGGAAAGTAGCGCGACAAAAACTTTTGAGTCATGTCATTCCATGTTTGAATTGAATTTTTGGGAAGACGATCAAACCATTTTTCGGCATGGTGGGATAAAGTGTGTGGAAAGAGGTGAAGGCGAAGAAAATCCATGGAAGCACCGGGTAGTTTCATGCTTTGAGTGACTGTAATGAACTTGTCGAGATGTTTGTTGGCATCATCATCCGGTAATCCACGAAACAGGCAAGCGTTTTGAACTTGCTGGATCATGTGATGCTTCAACGAAAATTCAGGAGCCGTGATTTGCATCAGCGCAATCGGTCCTCCGCGTCCGTTCATGGTTGGTTGAAAAAGCCCCTCCATTGTTCGTAGGTCGGGTGGGGGAACATTGTTGTTGTTGTTATTGTTATTCAAATTGGGGTGGGGTGGGTTGTTATTATTGTTATGCACACTGGCCATATCTATGTCTCTAAGAGTCTCGGGCTAAGGATAAGACGTAGATCGAATACGCATACACTAAAAGGAAATAAAATATTTTTGTTTTTTTAATCTTTTTTATTGGTTTTGGATTTTAGGGTTTTTGAAAATTTTTGTGCTTGAAAATAATGTTCCTAAAAGAACGGATCCCAAAATCCAATTTCTCACTAAAAACCGTTAATCTTTACGAAAAGAGCCGGCAGCGGCGCCATTTAATACATGACTTTTGCTTAGCATGTGTGTACTCGATATCGTTCTCAGTATTTAATCGAATTGATCACGGTTAATGGTGGAATAGTCGGTATTGGTCACTAAAAGGGGGAGTTGATTTTCTATTCTATTAGAAAGTGTAAGTGCAAAACGTAATTAAAATAAGCTAAAAGCAAATCTAGAAAAACTAAATTAAAGCTTTGAAAATTAACCTAAAAATTACTAGAAAAATAAACTCGGTAAAAATAGAGATTTCGGGAAGCGTGCAATTTTTGAAACTTAAAACTTTGTAAAACGAAAAATGACCCCATCGGAATGTTGTAATCGGAATCCCATCGGAATGCCTTTGTCGGAATGAGATCGGAATATTGCAAAAGGAAAGCTATCGGAATAAACAGGCACAATCGGAATGCTAAATAATACCCCCGTCGGAATGTGGGTCGGAATGTCTAATCGGAATACACAAAATGAAGTGATCGGAATCCAAAATAGGAATCCTAATCGGAAAGTAAAACCCTTTTCCGATCAAGATGATCGGAATAAGAAGCCCTGATCAGAATGTCTAATCGGAAAGGGGTTTACCCTTTCCGATGGTATATATTCGAAAATAAGCTAAGTTTTAAGCTATTTTTGATAAGCTCAATCCAAAACTTGATCGAATCTATAATGAAACAAACTAAATAAGCACAAATAACAACTTTTCAAAACTTTAAATAAGCAAACTTTTAAATCAAACTTTAAAAAGACTAAAACTTTAAGAAAACTTAAAATGTAAATAAGCTAAACACAAACTAAGTCAATAAGCATGAAAAGCTCAAAACTTAATCCGTATTAAAACTTAAAGATTGATAAAAGATAAACTTTTTAATCAATCAAACATTAAGATTAAGCAAAATCAAAGATTATCACTAATCAAGATTGTTGGAAATACGTTTTACGTATTAGAAAGGATCGATCACTCCAACAATATTCCATGTTATAGCTCGTAGTTTAGTTATTTACTTTTATTAAACAAAGCCCAAAACCGAGCCCATGAAGTGTATGGGCCGGCGGCCTAATGTAAACCCAAGCCCATCTCATGGGCTTGGGTATATAAACCCTCTCCTTAGATGGAGAGGGTGGTGTGGTTTCATAATTTACACATAGTTCTTTTTTAGTTTCTCTCTCTAAAAGTGTGAAATCCACCATCTCTCTATCTCTTTCCCTCTCTAAAAACATAAGCAAGATTTACACTTCTTCAAATGGTATCAAGAGCTTGGGATGAAATATAGGTTTGTTTTAGTATTGCGTATGTTCTTATAAGCATTTCGTGGCTTTTTGAGTTCATATTGCCGAATCTTCAAAATTTTTTGTGTTTGATCGTGATTTCAAAGAAGCATAACGTATTCAGTAGTATTGTAGTGTTTTTGGTGTCTTGATTTTGGTTAAAACACAATCTTTCTTGGATCAAAAGTGCAAAAAGGTATTGTGTTCTTCTTTCCGAAATTCAAGCAAACACTTCCATCGGAAAGTACAAGAAAAAGGGGGCTTCCATCGCAATAACCATCACCATCGGAAAGTGTTTGGTTCCACATTGCGATACTGAGGATTTCGATACTTATTCGGATCTGAACATTCCGATCGTTCGTTGCGATCTGGGATTCCGACGGATATAAGGAAGTTGCTTAATCGTTACTCTGCCGAAATTTTGTCAGCTATTTCCAATCTGAATCATTCCGATAGGTCATTGCGATCTGAATCTTTCCGATAGGTCATTGCGATCTGAATCATTCCGATAGGTCATTGCGATCTGAATCTTTCCGATAGGTCATTCTGATCTGAATCTTTCTGATAGGTCATTCCGATCTGGACTTTCCGATAGTGACATTCCAATCTGGCATTCCGATCTGACATTCCGACAATCCAACAATTATTCCTTAAAAAATTTCGAATCGTGTGTAATTTTGACTTGGAATTTTTGGTTTCTCGAGAACATATTTTAGGGGATTTTAACATTGTTTCTTGATTTTAAATCACAACAACACAAAAATACTTAACCTTATTTCATTGTTCGATCAACTTTGTAAATATTAACTTATTGAAATGGAGTACACATCTCTTACGGACAAGTCCATCCTCTCGGGTACGGATAATCGTCCACCAATGTTGGTGAAGACTATGTATGAGGAATGGGCTTCCCGAATGGAACTTTATATGTTGAACAAGGAGAATGGACATCTAATTTGGGCATCGGTGCTCAATGGACCATTAGATTATGGTACAGTGACGGAAGGTACGACTACTCGTCCTCGCACAACAGGTGAGTTGACTGGAGATATGAAGATTCAAGATAAATGTGATAAGTATGCTACAAACATCATTCTCCAAGCCCTTCCTCCGGATGTCTACAAACTCGTCAACAAACATAAAGTTGCCAAAGAGTTATGGGATAGAATTCGTGTTCTAATGCAAGGCACCTCGTTAACTAAACAAGAACGAGAGTGTAAGCTTTATGATACTTTTGATAAGTTTGCCTATGTGCCAGGGGAGACTCTCAATGACTACTATCTGAGATTTACCCTATTGTTGAATGAGCTAAATATCTATGGCATGGCAATTCCTACCTTTCAATTGAACACCAAGTATTTGAACACTCTTCCTCCAGAATGGAAAAAATACGTGACGGATGTTAAATTGGCTAAGGACTTGCATAACACCAATGTGGATCAACTTCAAGCTTTTCTTCAACAACACGAATGCCATGTGATCGAGGCTCGATTGTCTACACCTCAAGTTCATGATCCACTTGCAATGTATGCTTCTCAACAAAACATGGCTTATACTTATCAACAACCATCATACTTGCAGCAGCCACCACCACACATCTATTAGCAACCATCTTATCAACCACCAATTATGCCACAACAAGAATATCAACAAAGTGTTCATCAACAATCTTTTCAACAGCAACCACCATGTCAAACATCACCATTACAAGCCAACACTTCTCCATTGGGCTATACTCCTCAGCATGGATATTTTCCAATAGAAGCACAACCAGCACAAGCTTTCTACTCTAATGAACTTCCACCAATCCAAGCACCGGTTTTTACTCCAAATGATACGCCAGCTGATGTTCTAAACCAATTCACCGCCTACTTGTCAAAACTTGTTGCAACTAGAGGATTTCCACCAACAAACAACCAGCTCCGCACCTCATCAAATCCTCGACAACAAGCCACTGTTCAGGATGGTCAAGTGACGGTGCAACCTATTCAGGGAAGGCAAAATTCATATGGACCTCCTACAAGGACTGGGAACAATCAAGCTGTGAATTCTCAAGCTAGTGGAAATGGGAGTTCTATTGGTCCTAAAAAGTTTGTGACTTGCTACAATTGCCGAGGACAAGGTCATATGGCTAGGGAATGCGCTCAGCCGAAAAGGAGGAGGGATGATGCATGGTTTCGTGAGAAGATGTATTTGGTTGATGCTCAGTCTAAGGGGAAGATCTTGGATTCAGAGGAGTTGGCATTTCTTGTAGACCCAGGGGCAGCAGATACTGAAGGCATTGCAGTCGTTTCCATTTCTAATGCAGCTTATCAAGCAGATGATCTTGACGCGTATGATTCGGATTGTGATGACATTCACTCTGCCCAAGCTGCTCTCGTTGCTAATCTCTCTCACTACGGTTCTGATGTCATCAGTGAGGTACCAACCACATCTAATAATATTGATGATAACCAACATCAAGTTGGGCATGAAAATGAAAACCTCGAACAGCATTCGGGAACTAGTAACTCAAATGATGTGGTCCCCAATTCTACACATTTGAATGAACCTCAACCAAATGCTACGACGGGTATGGAATCTTATGCTCAACATGATTTGGTCATGGTGCCTAAACATATTATTGATCAAATGCATATGGCCCTCAGACAATCCGTAGATACCAATTCCACCCTAACTGCTGAGCTTGCGTTGCATAAAGAAAAGGTCAAAACTTTTGAAATGGTCCCTCAAGCAGAGAAAATAACATGTTCTGAATTTGACAAATTTCGTTTTGAAAAGATTGAACACTTGAAAGAAATAGAATCATTAAAAGCTAATCTTTCCAATGAATTAAAAGCAAAAGAGTCGGTTGTCAATGATTTTCAGAAACTTAAAATGGATTTCGAAACTCTCGAGTCTAAAAAGGTTGAATCGGAAATTAATGCTACCAAACTTCTTAAATTTAAAGAACAACAGCTTTTAAAACAATACGCTTCCACAAAAAAGGTTCATCTTTTACCTAAATCATTTAAAGAACTCGAACTTAAGCGTCTTCAAGATTTACCACCTAATCCAGGTTATGCAAAATAAGCTCAGGAATATATTCCCGGTCTTTATGATATGACCATAATTGGCAAATCGAAAGAAGCACCTTTTGTTCGTAGTACTGAGGAGACAAAATCACTTGAGGATGAAACTCATTCTAAAATGCTTTCAAAATTCCATACAATTGATTATGATCAACATAATAAAGATCAATTTTCTAAAAAGACCCGCATTCGCTTACAAAAGGAATTAGCTGAATTGACAGTTCTTGTGCCCCAAAGTTTGTCAAATGAAAACCTTCCTAGTACGTCTTCTACACTTGTCAAAACGGATTTAACGAAGTTAATTCCACCGGTAAGTAAGGCGTCCGTTAACTTAAATGCGGTACAACAACACTTAGCCGATTTTGACGGTCATTTTGGAACGTACGACGGCTTCAGCCATAACGGAAGGTGAATGGAACTTTGAGCACACTAGAGCTGCGTTTCGAAATGAAATTGTTCCGTTTGTAGACAATGTTAAGGATTGTCTTAGTAATCTTGATCAAGATTTGTTTTTGGAAATAGAAGAAGTTAGACGTGTTTTCAATGAAATGAATGATGCTTATGAAAACAGTTTACTTGAAATAGAACGGGTTTCACACCATAATGATCTTATTTTGAATCAAGTGATGTCTCATGATATAGTTTATGTCTGTGTGAATACAAGTGTTGATAATGATTCTATTGTGCATAATGTTGAATCTATGGATAATGTGGTAGATAGTACTTGTCACGAATCTGACGCTGAATTTTTAAAGCTTCAAGATTCATATTCTTCGCTTTCAAAACGTTTTGATGAGATTCAAACACATTGTATTTCGCTTGAATGCAAGCAACAATTTATTCAAGAAATCTTTGAAACGTCATTCGAAGGTGTTAATATCGATGATGCAAACTTTGAAAAGAATTTTTGATTGAATTTACAATCAAAACAGCGTCAGCCAAGTGACAAAGTTGCTAAATCTTTGCAGATAGACATAGAGAAATCTAAGGAGCTTAACTGTGTGAACGTACTTGAGGCCGCTGAGAATTTTAGACTTGATCTAGATAATCAAGTTTCCAAGATTTTGTCCAAAGTTGATAACTTAAAACAGAAAAATACACGACTCTTCGATTCAGTACAGCCCGCATGTGTTGATACCACTGCACAGAATCAATCATTGATTGAACAATTGAATCGAAAGTCGATGGAAATATCTGATTTGAGGGAACAAATTTGTGATAAGAATCTGGTCTTGGCTGAGTTAAAGGAAACACTTCGTACTCTAAAAGGTAAGAATGTTGTGGATAACGCAGCCACTATCTCAGCATCGTCCTCTAGTGCAATCAAAAGGAACCTTATAGCCGTCACACCACTTAATAAGGGCCCTAGGACTAAACCTTCTCAAACATTGGTCACTAAAGAAAAGGCGGAATCAAAACCAGCTTCTAATATTCCCGTGTTGCCTTCTACAGGAGTAAGCACCACTACTAAGGCTCAAAGATCTAAGCTTAAAAGAATCAAGAAGAATGATAGGATCTTGCCCCCATCTAGTAGTCAAGTGAAGAAGAAAGTAGAAGCCCATCCTAGGAATGTTATTTCTGTTTTGAATAAAAAGAATCATGTAGCTAAACCTAAAGGCTCTGCGGTTGTGCAGCGTTCTAAGCCTACTGTGAATTCTAATTTGAAATGTTGGAATTGCAATGAATGTATGTTTTCTAGTCGTCATGATTCTTGCCTTATTGACCATGTGAATGAGATGTATGCCCAGAAAAATGGATTAGAATGGAAACCGACTGGGAAAGTGTTAACCCAAGTTGGCTGGATGTGGCGCCCCACTAGTAGAACTTTCACTATAGTAGGAAATATGTGCCCTTTAACTAGGATCACTCCCACTGAAGTGAAGAAAGCGTGCCCTTTAACTAGGAGTACCAAGGCTACCAAAACACAAGCGTGTCCTTTAACTAGGAACACCGACACTACTGTAGGAACCAAGTGCCCTTTAAATAGGTCTACTCCCACTGTAGTGCCCGCGAATAATCCAAAACCTAAGAAAGTTGGAACAGTAAAACCTGTTAGTGCTAAAACTCACATTAGAAAACGCGGGAACTCTAAGGGTCTCAAAAATGTTAGCAATTCTGATAATTCTATATCTGTATCTGCTAACACTCTGGAACCAATAGTTTCTAATGCATTGTCTACTGTTGTTGTTGAAAACAGGTGGTCCAAATTGTTCTCTGGTATTTGGACTCTAGTTGCTCCAAGCATATGACCGGAGATCGCTCTCAGCTCAGAAATTTCGTCAGCAAGTTTCTTGGTACGGTTCGATTTGGTAATGATCATATTGCAAAGATAATGGGTTATGGTGAATATCATATTGGGAATGTTATTATTTCAAGAGTGTATTATGTGGAGCGTCTCGGTCACAACTTATTTTCTGTGGGACAATTTTGTGATGCAAACCTAGAAGTTGCTTTTCGAGAGCATACCTGCTTCATTCGTAATTTGGAAGGGGTTGATTTATTGAAAGTTAATCGAGGGAATAATTTGTATACTTTGTCTCTACAAGACATGATGGCCGCTTCTCCCGTATGTCTTCTCTCCAAAGCATCGAAGACTAAGTCATGGTTATGGCATCGACAGTTATCTCATCTTAACTTTGACGCTATTAATCACTTGGCAAAAAACGAACTTGTTCGTGGTCTTCCTAAACTATCATTTCACAAGGATCATTTGTGGTCCACGTGTACAATGGGGAAAAGCACTAAGAAATCATACAAACCCAAGACGGAAGACACCAACCAAGATAAACTTTATCTTTTGCATATGGATCTTTGTGGGCCAATGCGTGTTGAAAGTCTTAGTGGCAAAAAGTACATCCTCGTTATTGTGGATGATTACTCTCGGTTTACATGGGTGAAATTTCTTAAAGCAAAAAATGAGGCACCTAAATTCATCATCGGATTTCTCAAGATGATTCAAGTACGTCTCAACACTACTGTCTGACGCATTCGTACAGATAATGGAACCGAATTTGTGAATCAAATTTTGCGTGACTATTATGAAGAAGTTGGCATTTCTCATGAAACATCCGTTGCTCGCACTCCACAACAAAACGGTGTCGTTGAAAGGCGAAATCGCACACTTATGGAAGCTTCTCGAACGATGTTAATTTACGCAAAGGCTCCATTATTTTTATGGGCAGAAGCAGTATCAACAGCAGTGTACACCCAAAACCGGTCACTAATTCGTAAACGCCATGGTAAAACACCTTATGAGCTTCTCCATGAAAAAGTACCAGATTTATCATATCATCATGTATTTGGTTCTCTTTGCTATCCAAATAATGATGGTGACAATTTGGGAGAACTTCAACCTAAGGCTGATATTGGTATTTTCATTGGTTACGCCCCCGCAAAGAAGGCATACCGAATCTACAACCGTAACTCTCGCAAGATCCTCGAAACTATGAATGTTGATTTTGATGAGCTGACAGCTATGGCTTCTGAGCAAAGCAGCTCTGAACCCGCACTTCATGAAATGGGACCCAGTAATATTAGTTCTGGTCTTGTCCCAAACAACCCTACTTCATCATCATTTACACCACCTACTAGGAAGGAATGGGATACGTTGTTTCAATCGTTCTTTGATGAATTCTTTACTCCTCCAAGTATTGTTGCTCCAGAAACTGAGGTAATAGCTCCAGTAACCGATGTTATCGCTCCAGCAACCGTTGCACAATCAGATACATCTGCACCTAATGGTCAAGATATACCTTTAACAAGTAATTCTCAACCAACACATGTTTCAACTACCCATGTCATGCCTATTGATGATGAAGAGGATGATGATGATCACGATTTGGAATTCGCTCAAATGCGTGAACTTCCATTCTTTGGTGTACCTATTCCCGACCCTAATCAAGCCGGGTCGTCCACCTCAGAGGAAGCTCCTTCTGCAGTTTACTCCAATCCACGGATTTGTGAACATGACAACAAGTGGACAAAGGATCATCCTATAGATTCTATTATTGGTGAACCTAATCGTCCGGTATCCACACGAAGTCAGTTACAAGAAAGTGCATTGTTTTGTCACTTTGATGCTTTTCTCACTGAAGTTGAACCTAAGACATGGCAACAAGCTTTTACTCAATCCTGTTGGATAGAAGCTATGCAAGAAGAACTTAACGAATTCATAAGTCTTGAAGTTTGGGAACTTGTCCCATGCCCGGACCAAGTGCAGTTACTCACATTGAAATGGGTTTACAAGGTGAAACTCGATGAGTTAGGCGGAATATTGAAGAACAAAGCTCGACTAGTAGCTCGTGGATACAAGCAATTATTGGGCATCGATTTTATGGAATCCTTTGCACCTGTTCCCCGTTTGGAAGCTATTAGACTATTCCTCGCTTATGCAGCCCACATGAATATGATCGTCTATCAAATGGATGTGAAGACGGCATTTCTAAATGGTGAAATCAAGGAAGAAGTCTATGTTCAACAGCCAGATGGTTTTGTGAATCCTAATTATCCTAATCATGTGTACAAGCTTAAGAAGGCTCTCTATGGGTTGAAGCAAGCTCCACGCGAATGGTATGATCTACTATCACAATTCCTCATTTCACAAGGCTTCGCTAAAGGCAAGGTGGATCCTACGCTGTTCATTCAGAAACGAGGTAAAGATATGATTATGGTACAAATATATGTTGATGATATTATATTTGCAGCCTCGACCCAAACTTTATCCGACGAATTTGGGAAACTCATGTCTTCCAAGTTTAAGATGTCAATGATGGGCAAGGTATCATTCTTCTTAGGTCTTCAGATATTTCAGAGTCCCAGAGGCATCTTTATCAATCAATCCAAGTATGCCCTTGAATCGCTTAAGAAGTATAAGATGGAATCTTGCGATCCCGTGGATACTCCAGTGGTGGAACGAACTAAGCTTGATGCAGATCCTCATGGAGTTGCTGTTGATCCGACACTTTATCGTGGAATGATCGGTACTCTTCTGTATATCACAGCTAGTCGACCTGATCTTCAGTTTGCTATATGTATGTGTGCCAGGTATCAAACTAGGCCTACTGAGTTACACTTAGCTACTGTTAAAAGGATCTTTCGATATCTTAAAGGAACCATCAATCGGGGACTTTGGTATTCGAAGGACTCTTCTATTGCACTAATGGCATATGCAGATGCGGATCACGCGGGTTGTCAAGATACAAGGCGTAGCACGAGTGGAACTTTGTAACTACTAGGAGATCGACTAATCAGTTGGGCATCGAAAAGGCAGAAAAGCGCTGCAATTTCCAGTACGAAAGCAAAATACATAGGTATGTCCGGTTGCTGTGCTCAAATTCTTTGGATGAGATCGCAATTAACCGACTATGGTCTAGGTTTCAATAAGATTCCAATGTACTGCGACAACAAGAGTGCAATTGCCTTATGCTGCAACAATGTTCAATTCTCCTGGTCGAAGCATATTGACATTCGCTACCATTTCATCAAGGAGCAAGTGGAAAATGGAGTAATCGAGCTTTACTTTGTCCGATCTGAGTATCAATTGGCGGATATTTTCACGAAGGCTTTAGATCGCGCTCGAATTGAATTTTTGGCCGACAAGCTAGGAATGAGAACTTTCTCGCCTGAGACTCTAAAGGAACTAGCAGATGAAGAGAAAAAATAGTGGTGGTGAAACTATTCTCCGTATCCTTGGTGATCATTTGTATATATTGTTTATATTTTTATCCACAAAAGCAAAATACAAAAATATAAAACCATATAAAAACCATAAAAATTGAAAATTAGAAAAATCCAAAAATATTTTTACATTATTTTTTTCAAAGGCATGTCTTTTGGTACGATAATATTTACGGCCTTAGAAATGTCGATTAATATTGACACGACGCCATAAATAGAGTTCGTACAAAATTTGTAAATATTTCATAAAACATGCCCTTATGGCTTGTAGTTATTTCTGACTGCAACCCGGTTTTCACATTAAAGTCAAGTATTTCTTATGAAAGCTTTGGCTCACAACGGGGATTAATTTTCTCGGGCAAGGTTTACTTTAAAACCTTGTAAGGGATCAAGTTTACTTTATAACTTGGTCTAACACAAATTAATGTACGCCTCAGTGCATTTATTTGTCAAAACAAGAGAAGTCTTGTTTTTATGAAGCTATCATCTCTACAACCATAGCAATCTACAATTGGTATCTACATACTCCACGATGCGACTACTCAACAAACGACTACAGCTCTTTCAATAGAACACGGGTCAAAAATTGAGGGGGAGAACTTGTCAAGCATTCAGAATCTTCGATGCCGAACGTGCCAAGTTCACAAGTTGGTGTCAAGACAACAATACCAATCGTACATGTGGTGTCAAGAGATGACTCCAGACGTGACGAAGCTACCAACATATGCTGACAAGAACCATTTGATTTTATCATATGATGTTCTCATCTATCAGGTCCAACCTTGTCAATTCTTTTCTAATATGGTGAATATGTGATCATGTTACAAATCGGTATCATATCTCATACGTTCGATATCATGAAGATAAAACGAACTTGCATTTTTCTTCCCAAAACCTTTGTTAAAACTTCATTAAATCAATTGATATTAAAAACATCGATTGGGGTAATATTTTTAATATGGGGGAGAAAATGTGATTTAATATGGGATATTATCACAAATGGTTTGACTTAACGTGCTAGCTCATCCCGACATGTGCGAAATGTTTTCGGATATCGTGGCATATGTTAAGGGGGTGCAAAATGGATTTGCACTTCAAAATGGATTTCATGGTGATTTATACTTACCCGCAACCCATTTATTTCACGACGATGAAGATTGTGGTGACATAAGGATGATAGGATAGGTTAAAGTCCAATGATTCATCTAGAACCAGAGGAATCTTCCCAAGGACATTCCATAGCTAGAAATAGTAGTCCTTAGGAAAGATGGAGAAAGATTGTGAACGTAGCTGAATGCCGACCAAGTACTTAAGTTAGCACTGGAACAATCACAACAAGGTGCTAGTTATGACGTATTGGTAAGCATTGAAGGGGTTGAAGAATGAAAAAGAATTGTAAAGATAAAGGGTGTAAAGAAAGAAGCCCTCCTTACAACTTTAGGCAGAAACCGGGTCAACACATATGCTATTGAGATCATTTTAATGATGCTCGATATTGAAGATAGACATCATGGACCCAGTGATGCAATGCACAACCCATCCCAGCTAACTCAGATATCTCTCAAAAGATATTTGTTTTAATCACACGGAGACAACACATTATCTATTGATTTATTCACTCCGAATAAATTGGTATTGAAATGGTGGCACTCCTCTCCAGCCTCCGATCACTAAAAATCCAAAATGCACGATCGAGTCTAGAGCCATTTGAGATCATCAAATATCTCATTAGGATACAATTTCATTATTCCTTGCTTGTTCACACAATGAGAAAAGTAAGAAAGATATTAAGAGTCCTACGCAAAATCTTCATGATCTTGCCTGAACATCCGAGTAATACGAAAGTATTTACAATGAAGATGGAAATCCTTCTTGAGCGAACATTAAAAAGCTCATGGTAGGTGACTCGTGCGATTCTTTATGAATCAAACTTGTGATAACTAGAAAGCAACAGCTGTTTAATTCTTAACTGAATTTAAACACGTTCCAGGCCTCTACGCAATATCTTAGTGATCTTGCCAGAACACTCAGAGTGATACCTTAGTGTTCACAGTGATGAGTGGAAATCCTTCTAGTGTTAACCTCAAACAGCACTTGGTAGGTAACTTGCAAGATTCTATACGAATCAAGCTCGTGACAACTGGAAAGCAACGATGGTGCGATTCTTTATTGAATTTCACTTGTTCCAGGAACATGAATTGACGGCTTCAAATCATTCGGATACTATTATCCAAATGATTCACTCTTTATGTTCGCAGTCAGCTTTGGACGGTCGAATAAAGAGAACGGGTTTACCCGCGAAATCCTGTCAGGAAGTTACTTAATTGAAACTATCCGTCACGGGTACGATATCTAATATCATCCAACGGTCTTCACCGACCGGAGGTAAAATGCTACCGAGTTAGAATGAAATGTTCAAAGCCATTTCGTTCGTGTCTACTTATGTTGCGGCATTTGAAGACGGTGGCGTTGCGGAATCCAAGAAGAAGTCGTCCCCGCATGCTTATACTTTATGCACTCACTATCTCATCTAATTCAAGAAAGCCTAAAAGTTAAGTCTTCCGCTGTATCAAACTCTGAAGCTTTCAAGAATTACGAAGGTATAAGTATGTGGGACATGGCGTCACGAAGAGGCAAAGATCACAAGTGATGGATGCACGAGATCAAGGCAAGAGATAAATGCTCAAGATTGATATCAAAGATCACATCAACATGTTCACCAGAAAAGAAAAAGAAAAAGAAAGACGAAGACTACGAGCTCAAGACAAGCATAGTATGCTAGGTTTTTCTTATTATTGTAATTCGGGTAACGCCCTTGTTTGGAGTGACCTCCCTTAGGGGGAGATTGTTGGAAATACGTTTTACGTAATAGAAAGGATCGATCACTCCAACAATAGTCCATGTTATAGCTCGTAGTTTAGTTATTTACTTTTATTAAACAAAGCCCAAAATCGAGCCCATGAAGTGTATGGGCCAGCGGCCTAATGTAAACCCAAGCCCATCTCATGGGCTTGGGTATATAAACCCTCTCCTTAGATGGAGAGGGTGGTGTGGTTCCATAATTTACACATAGTTCTTTTTCAGTTTCTCTCTCTAAAAGTGTGAAATCCACCATCTCTCTATCTCTTTCTCTCTCTAAAAACATAAGCAAGATTTACACTTCTTCAAAGATCAAAATTAAAAACAAGAAAGGTAGAAGAAGATTAAGATCAAAAACAAGATTAAACTCTCAAAAGTAAAGATTTGATTCAACAAGAAAGGAATAAAAAGATGAAACTTTCCTAGTGAGAGAATTTTAAACATTTTCTCTCTCTAAAAACTAAAACTACTAAAAATTGAAAATGAACTAATTAACTAACACACTCCTAATGTGTCATTAGGAGGGTATTTATAGGAGGTGGGAAGGTGCATGTGTTGCTTCCTTATTTCTTTCTTCTCGACTCGATTTAAATGCTTTGTCTTTCTCGACGTCGTCTCGGGATTTGTCGTTACGAATTGAACTTGTCTTATAATTTTTTTCTTCTATTAGACTTGAGTTCTTCGACTTCAATAAACTTTCGTCTTTAGACTTTTTCTTCGATAAATCTTCAGAATAGGCCTTAGACTTCCGTTCTTTTTGCACTCTCGATCTTTTGACTTCGTCTTTTCTCGTTTTCTTCGATAAAAGCCCGTGATAGCCCATGTTTTCTTCCGTTTTCAACTTTTGGTCCTAAAACACAATAAAAACACAAACCACGCATATTTTCGACTTTTACGACATAAAATATACGTTTTGGTCTTGTTATTATTGGAAATAAGTGGTAAAAGGATAAGTGTTTTCACACTTATTATGAGTAGGTGTCGGGTTTTTGTTTCTCGGGTTTCGGGCTCGGGATACTTTTATTAGTTTATTTTACTAGGTTAATTAAATTAATTTACATGATCAATTAATTAATTTAATTAAAAACCAAGACTTAGGTTATATTATTAAAATTAATAATACATGTTTTAACCTAAGTATTTTTATTTAGATATTTGTTTAATTAATTAATTATTTTACTTAATTAAACATGAACTAGTAATTAATTAATTAATCCATGACTTAGGTTATATTATTAAGATTATACATGTTTTAACCTAAGTATTTATTAGACTTAATTAAATTAAAACCATGCTTAATTTAATTAAATTGTATAAGGTAAAGTTTATTAAATGGACCATGACATTTTATTAATTAATAAACCATGCTTTAACATTATTAATTAATAATAACTTTGGCCTAAGTATTAAATTTGATAAACTTTACTGTTAATCTATCATGACTTATAACTTATGATTTATAAGCACTAGCTTATATTCTTGGACTTACTAATCCACCTTATTTCTATTTATGGAAACTTTCTATTTTAGGAAACTTACTATTTTTGGAAACTTTCTATTTTTAGAAACTTACTGTTTTTGGAAACTTTCTATTTTTGGAAACTTTCTATTTTTGGAAACTTTCTATTTTTGGAAACTTGTTATTTTTAGAAAGTTACTTACTATTACACTACAAGTATAGTAATACAATAACACATGAAGTACATAATCAGAATACATGTAAAACATGAATAAATACAAGATAACAATTAAAACAGTAAAACATGACAATAACATATAAAATAAGTTAAGAACACACAAGATCCAGTAACACACTTAGTAATCAGACAACTCATACATGTCCTTTATTTGTGTAGCACTTGTGAAGTCGGAGTAGGACTTTTCATCTTTTTATCTTTCATCATTCATTGGACATAAGGTACAGATATTCCGTCCTTTAATATGGACATTCCTTCGTATGTCTGATTAGGATTCCCCGTTTACAGCCAACTGTTTTCCCCAGTATTTTATATGTTTTAAATGCTTATGTTTTGTTTTAAATGCCTGAGCTATATATACATTCATGCCACGTCATCTAGTTATGGAGGTACCATAACCATAACACTAGAGGCACCAGTGTTATGACTTCCCGACGACGGAGTGATTGCTCGTGGCTTCCCTTTTCAGTTTTGGCCATATATTTATATTATCATGTGGGGCATATGGGTGCATCCTAGTTACATGTTTTACAGGATTTTCATGGTGAATGTGGTGTGTGCCTTGCATCCTTCACAAGGAGTTGATCCCTCCTATCCAGACTATTATAATTAGAGGCAACCCCTCTAATATCATGACGAGGTCACCCCTCTATGTATTCATGCACGGTGAACCTCATGACATATATGGGCTCTTGGCTAATTAAAATACAGTTTTCATATAAAAACATAAGTCTTTTCAAACTATAAAACCAGTTTTATAAACATGTTCCACGTTGTCTAGGACTTATACCTTTCTGCTGCTATTAGTCTTTATTATGCTTATGTCATTTCATACTATGTTATATATCCGTTCACTAGGTGTTTTGCACAGCTGTTTCCTTTTCATGTTCCCAAACGACAGGTACTCAGGGACGCACTTAGGATCTTGAGAGTATGTCCATCTCCGATGGAAGCTATCCAACCTCCTTTACCTTATGCATTTTCATACATTATTTCTTTTGGACAATGTTTAGTCCTTTCCTTTCAGTACTTATATTCATGTGTGTGAGCTTATGTTGGACTACCGATGTTTGATTCCGGTATTTCTCTTTATGGTCATTTAATGTTTTATACATTTACCTTGCATGCTTTGATGACACGCCATAATTATCATGTGATATTCCATTTATCAAAATGGGGTGTTACAATTATGGTATTAGAGCCAAGGTTTCGACCTGTAGGCTCTAAAAACTTGACATGTGGCTAGTGGGTAGTCATCAGTGTCTTCCTAAAACTGACAGTTATTTTCATGCATTTGTTTCATGTATCATTGTTTGTAGGAATTTTGACTAAGTAATGGTTGGTACAAGACTGGCCATATTTAGTCGCATATGCTTTTATTTGAAATATTTTTGCTCGGTGAACCGACCCATAGGCGTTCACATTAGCTCATGTCATTTTGTTTTGGTGAACCGACCTATAGACGTTCATCCTCGTCATATCAATTTTGTTTTGGTGAACTGACCCATAGGCGTTCACCCAAACTCATGTCATTTTCGTTGGCTATGCCTTCATAAACTGTTTCATGCATAAATTTTTTTTCATGTTTATATTATGTTCTAATCGGATTAATCATTGCATTTTGTTTTATACTGTCAGATGGTTAACACACGTGAGGAAGACATGCAAGCAGCCATCCAAGCTGCTCTGCAAGATTTACTTCCCCAACTCAGAAATGAGATTCATGCTGAGGTTCAAGCCAACCACAATCAACATCAGAATCAGAATCCTCCTCCTTCACCACCAGCTACTCTCATTACTTGGCTGGAAAGGTTTAATAAGTAGAGACCTAAGTCCTTCGAGCAGACTGACAGTCCATCTGAGGCTGAGAGCTGGATTGCACATGTTGAGAAGATTTTCGATGTCATGGGGTCTGATCTTGTCTTTAAGGAAAGACTTGCTTGTTACAAATCTGAGGGAGACGTGCTGTCATGGTGGAAAGCACTTAAGCAGTCGAATGGAGCTGACGACTGGGTTACTGGCTTGACTTGGGTGTAGTTTAAGGAGTTGGTTCTGGGTCAGTTCTTTTCAAAATCTGAACATGATCGACTTAAGAGGGTGTTAGAAGTATTTAAGTGATGGTCATATAATATACCGTTGCGAAGCTCGTGGAAAATGCTACATAATTGTGTTGAGAGTTCTAGTATAATGTTATGTATGTAACGGGAATTAGTCCCGAACACTCAAATGAGGAAGGCCTTCTATACTTTACACTTGTAGTATAAAAGGCCCCTAGCACCTCATTTGAGTCTGTGTGTCTTCCATTTTCATAGATTGTAGAGAGAGAAACATATGTGTTTCTCTCACTAGGAATTCACAACCATCCTTGTTTTTTCTCCTTTTCTTCATCTAATATAATCTTTCTTTTTGGTTTAATCTTTATCTTCATTTCTATATCCTATATAGTCGTGTGTATCATTCCTTTAAGTGATATCATTCGCCAAGGGATTCGTGGATTGCTATTGGGTGTTGTTCGTGTCTTTCTTGTGTTTCGTGATTCATATTTCTCCTAAGTAGTTGTAGTAGCGATTTGAGTTCATGGCTTTGGTTAAAAACTCAAATTTTTTGGGTGTTTGATCTATTTTTAGGCTTCGAATCACGAACTTGTTGTGTTCTTGTTTTATCCGAGAAAAGTAGTAACGTTGTTTCCTTAGTACGATCTGATTGTTGCGATCGCATAAACCCTAGGGGTTTCTACTTACGATCCAAAGTCACGATCACATCCTACGATCACAACTGCGATCCCAAGTACGATCACTGTTATCAAGTGAGTACGATCCCAAAGTACGATCATAAGCCACGATCACGAGTACGATCGGTGAGTACGATCGGGGGAGTACGATAGGTGAGTACGATCAGTGGTTACGATAGGTGAGTACGATTGGTGAGTATGATCGTTGAATACGATAGGTGAGTACGATCAGTGGACATGATAGGGGAGTACGATCAGTGAGTACGATAGAAGTACGATCAGTGAGTACGATCACTTGAGTACGATCACATGATACGATAACAGAGTGCGATCACTTGAGTACGATCACTTGAGTACGATCAGGGACTACGATCTGTTTTGTTAAATCTTGTTGGAGTATTTTTTAGACTTAACCACCATCTAGACTTGTCTCGGAGCATAGTTTTCACGAAGATAAAAAAAAAGAGTTAATATTTTTTAGGCCTAGTAAAATCAATTTTTTTACCTACTAGTTTTTTGTTATCTCGAACTCAATTTCAAAATTTGGCGATACACAATTTTTTCAGCTTACCGTTTTGTCGGACTGAGGAAAAAATTGGAAGTTTCGGAATTTCAACAACATCACACGCTTTCTACGAATTGAGATCCTAATTTTCACACGACTTCTACGATGACGTCTCAACAAGATATTTATGCTGCGGGTACTGAGAATCGTCCACCCATGCTTACCAAGGAGAACTACACTACTTGGGCTAGTCGTCTCCTTTGTTATGCAAAATGTAAACCTTTGAGAAAGTTGATTGTCAACTCGATTCAAAAGGGTCCGTATGTTAAAAGAACAATTATTGTGCCTGGGGACCCTACGAATGCTAACCTAGTGGCTGATTCTAGTCATGAGCAAACGGATGAAGAATTAACTGAAGCTGAATCCAAACAACTTGACGCTGATGATCAAGCAATTCAAGTCATTCTTATGGGACTTCCTGAAGATGTTTAGGCTACTGTCAATAGTTGTGAAACCGCACACGAGATGTGGCTTAGGATTCAGAAAATGATGAAGGGCAGTGGAATCGGTTTAGAAGAAAAGGAAACTAAGTTGCTTCGTGAATGGGAGAAATTTACGTCTACTGAAGGGGAACAAATTGAACCTTATTATCATCGGTTTTCAACCCTCATGAATCATCTTAGATGAAACAAACATGAACCTGCACAAATTGCTTCCAACATCAAATTTCTTGATAATCTTCCTTCTGAATGGTCACGATATGTCACTCTTGTCAATCAAACCAAGGATCTTCATGTCGTGGACTACACTCAAGTATATGACTATTTGAAGATGAATCAAGATGAAGCTAACGAAGTTAGGGCAGAAAGACGTGCCAAGACACAAGATCCATTGGCTTTTATGGTAAACTCTCCATCATCTATGTCATATCCCATGGTACCCTACCATCAACCCTCATCAAGTAACTTCATGCCACAACAACAACAACTCACTACTTATGGATATCAACCTCCTGCTGCTATGAATTACTTACAACAACCCATTGCCTGTTATGATGACATCACCGATCCTACTCATGCTATTAATACTGGTCTTGCCCTACTTGCAAAGGCATTCAAATTCACCATTAACCCCACCAACAATAATCAGAGAATCTCCTCTAACACTAGAAATAGGCAGATTGCTCAATCTTTCATGAATGCGAATCAGGATCGCCAATTGGTAGTTGCTGGAAACACGGGGACTCAGTTTCAACAATATGGTCAGAATGTTGGGCAGACCGTTGGTAATGCAGGAAATCAGTATGGTCATAACTGTGGTCAAAATCCGGGTGTTCCGAATGCGGGTAATCAAAATAGGTTAATAGTTGTGCCAGTGGTTCGTAACCAGATGGGAAACATTGTGGCTGCAAGGGCTGAGAATACTGGAAATGCAAACAACAATCGTCAGGTTCAGTGCTACAACTACAGGGGATTTGGTCATTATGCTAGAGATTGCACAGCCAAAAAGAAGAGGGATGCTACTTATCTTCAGACTTAGCTTCTCATAGCACAAAAGGAAGAGGCAGGGATTCCACTTCAAGCTGAGGAATTCGATCTTATGGCTTCTGCTGCAGAATATGACGAGGAAGAAGAGGTGAATGCCAACTACATCTTGATGGCTAACTTACAACAAGCATCTACCTCAGGAATGCATGTTGACAGAGCTCCCGTTTATGATTCAGACGGTCCCTCTGAGGTACATCCACGCTTTGATGATAATGATATATATAGTACGTCTAATTAGGAGGAGGAGTATACTGAGATGCTTGAGCCCTACATTGAGACACACGAGGATCAAACGAATAATGGTAATATTAGTTCGAATAAGCCTAGTTTGGACCTTAGTGTGGATCAAGTTGCCCAGCCTACAAACCTTCCTGACGCGGCACATGCGTATTATAAATCTCTTTTTGATAAGCTTGCTAAGGATGTTGACCATGCTACGGTGGTTAATAATAAGTTTAGAGAAACTAATGCCAAATTGACCACTGAGCTTGCGGGATATAAGGAACGGGAGAAATGTTTTGAAATTCATCAAACTAAAATTAAAGAACTTGAACAAGCTCATGCTATATCGGTTTATCAAGAAAAATGCACAACTAAGAAATTAAATGCCTTACATTTAAGTAGTGCTAAAAATATAAGCGAATTGAATGATGAAATCAGCTCTCTTAATAAACAGCTTTCAACTGAAAAAGTCTACTATTTTGGATTTAAAAGAAGAACGAAAAAAGCTAAAACATGATTTCAAAATTCGAGAAGATGGGCTTCTTGAGGATTTTTGCAAAGCTCAGGATAGGATTAGAAAATTAGAAAACCTTTTAGTAAAACGTGGCCAAACTATGTAGACGATAAAAATGCTCGCACCAAAAGTGAATGAAATAAATTACACTCGTTACAAATTGGCTTTAGGTTGTCCTCTTCCCCCTAAGCCCGGATATCTTAAGCAAGTTCAGGCCACTAATGAAACTTTATATAATGGTAGTGTGCTCTTGTCTGATGAACATGATCCTCCTAGTGTGAATGACTCTAAGGAAACTACTGAACTTGAAGTAGAGACTCGTTTAAGAATGAAAATGCTTGATAAAGAAGTGACACCCGTTTATTATCCAAAAGTTAATCCTCCAACTGTTTTCGTTCGATCTAAAACGAGTACTGAAATGCTTTTGCTTCCAAGTGAGGAATTGTTTGATGACCCTCCTAAACCGAGTATCACACGCTGATTTCTAAATGAGCTTAAAGATAACTTTGTCATCCTTAAACATGTTGTTAATTCCAAAATCACTGGAGGAAATTTTACATCACCTGTTCAGATTGAGGTTGAGAAAATTCTTCAAAACGATATTAATCCGATTATTAATCAAGTTGATGCTCGGTTAGGCAATCTGGAAAACACTTTTCTAAAAGAATTAGCCAAGTTTGTTGAAGACTTTAAATCTTTGACGAAGGAGGCTGATGAATCTCTTGATAAAATCAAAGTTTTGGAAATCGATCTTGAACGTCTCTCTAATGCACGTGATAATGTTGATAGTAGCCCCATTGCGTTAGATACCTCTGTGTCGAATCAGGAAACCCTCCAAACTGAGCTTGAACGTATGAAAGAGAAAATGGAATCTGTTGTCATTAAAAAGTACAAAGATTTTACCGATCTATGGAATAAGTTTGTCAAAAAATGTGATGAATGCAAATATGACAAAATTTCGTATGATAAAGCCTACAATGAAATGGAACAAACTATCGCACGGTTGCAGGCTCAGTTAGGAGAGGTTAAAGAAAATAATTTGACCTCTTCAGGGTTAGAGAATGTCAGTGATGGAAATGTTCAGAAGCTTAAGACTAAAATTGCAGATTTAGAATCTGTTGTTGTTTCATATAAGTGGGCTGTTGAACAAAGTAAGTCTGTCTATCAGAAACTTATTGATAAAATCTGTGAGAACTGTAAGTTAAAAGACTTGTTAAAATATACGACTTCTGAGCCTAGTACGATTCAGACACCAGCAACCTCGGGACCTACTCGTATTGCTGTGACACCTTTTCCCAAGGTTGTTGGAACGAAAACTGCTATGATTGCCCCAGGAATGTTTCGTGTTAGTTCTCCCTCTGTGCCTAGCAAACAACGTAAAGCAAGCCTTATGACAAAACCGATCACTATAACTCAACCACAAGTTATTGATTTAAAAAGTGCTAATTCTAATAGACGCGTGTCTTCTTCTACAGGAATAAACAACTACACTAAGAGCAGAAGGCCACAACCTACGAGCAATACAAGGAATGATAGGGTCCCTTTTGCCTCTAGAAGTAGTCGCCCCAAGATCAATAATGTGGAAGTAGAAGAACACCCTAGGAATTTACCGCTTTTTAATCATAATCAGAAACCTAATTCATCTGAATGTAATGACTTTAAGCTTGCTATTCGGAATGAAAAATCTGAAGTTATTTGTGCTAAATGTAATAAATGTTTCTTTACTTTTAGTCATGATGCTTATTGTTTGACTATGAATGGTTTGAATTATCGTGGTTACACTCGAATTGACAAGCTGTCAATCAGTGAAAGATATAGCACTCCTAAGGCTAAGGTGTATGTTCCTAAAAGTACGCACGTAAGAACAACAAAAAGTCTTGCTAAGCCTAGTAGCCCTAGAATCACCTCTAAATGGTTGCCTACTGGTAGAAATTTTGACTGTAGTGGCAAAATTATCGACACTAGTAGATCTCATACTGACAGTGAAACGTCGGTATGTGATACGGCTTAATTATCATCTAACCCTACAGGAACCTATTTCATCGGTTGCTAAATTTTTTTCTTCTCTTATCATTGGCAGGCTGTTGAAATTTGTCTCTCGTGCGTGGACTCGGGCTGTTCCAAACATATGACTGGGAATCGAAGCCTTCTCAAGAACTTTGTATGGCATTTCATGGGAACTGTTCGATTTTGAAATGATCATGTTGCAACAATTCTAGGCTATGGTGATCTTCATTGGGGAAATATAATCATCACCAGAGTCTCTTTTGTTGATGGCTTGGGACATAACTTCTTCTCGGTTGGGCAATTTTGTGACTTAGACTTGGAGGTTGCTTTCAGAAGTCATACATGTTTTGTAAGAGATCTTGAAGGAATTAATTTGTTGAAAGGAAATCGTACCACCAACCTTTACACCATTGATCTTTTTCAAATGTCTGCTGCTTCTCCAATTTGTCTCATGGCCCGGGCCACTTCAACAAAGTCATGGTTATGGCATCAAAGGTTATCTCATCTCAATTTCGATGCCATCACCCAACTTGCGAAAGATGATCTCGTTACCGGTCTTCCAAAGTTTAAATATACAAAAGACCATCTTTGTCCTTCCTGTGAGCAAGGAAAAAGTAAGAAGAAACCTCACAAACCCAAACCGGTTTCCAACTCAACGAATAGGTTACATCTCTTGCATATGGACTTGTGTGGCCCAATGAGAATCAAAAGCATTAATGGAAAGCGGCGTGTCCTTGTAATTGTGGATGATTATTCTCGTTACACATGGGTTCATTTTATTGCATCAAAAGATGAAGCCCCTGATGTAATTATTAACTTCTTGAAGAAAACATCAGTTCTACTGCAAGCCGCTGTCATTATTGTGAGAACGGATAACGACACAGAATTCACCAATAAGAAACTGAAAGCTTACTTTGACGAAGTTGGGATCTCTCATCAAACTTCGGCTGTAAGAACTCCAGATCAGAATGCAGTTGTGGAACGGAGGAATCGTACGTTAGTTGAAGTTGCTCGGACGATGCTTCTCTCCTCCAGTGCACCGTTATTCCTTTGGGCTGATGCCATTGCAACTGCATGTTATACTCAAAACCGCTCCATTATTCACACCCGATTCAACAAAACACCTTATGAGATCATTAATGGACGCAAACCGGATATATCGTTTCTACATGTATTCCGGGCTCTTTGTTATCTAAATAATGATCGTGAAGATATCGGTAAACTTGAACCTAAAGGTGATATTGGTTTTTTCATTGGTTATTCTTCAACTGCTTGTGCTTACAGGGTTTATAATCGAAGGACAAGAAAGGTAATGGAGACTATGAATGTTACCTTTGATGAACTCTCGGGTATGGCCTCTCAACATAGAAGTTCACACCCCGAGCTTCAAGGTCAGACTTCTGGACACGTAAGTTTAGGACTCGCGCTTCAATTTGCACCGTTAGCAATCTCATCGTTACAACCATCGGAACATGACTTGGAAGTTTTATTTGGGCCAATCTATGATGAATATATGGAGGGTCCTTCATCATTTGGTGTTCCTCATAATGCCCCGGCTGCACCTGCTACGGTAGTTCAAGAACATCCGATTGCATCTACACCAACGAAATCTACTTCTGCACCATCTACGTCAACCTCAACCATATTGCCTCCAAATATTCCAACCACTTCTCCGACTGCTGACGCAACTCAACAACATTCTTAGCAAATACCTAATCATATTCATTTTTAGAATGAAATTGTTGCTGAAAATGCAAACAATGCGATGCTCAACGAACATGAGTTTGTTAATCCATTTGCGGCTTCCACAAGTACTACTCAGCCTTCAACATCATATGTGGATCCGTCGAGCTCGCATCAAGTTTCTCATACACTTCCACATGAACACAAATGGACTAAGAATGATACTTTTGTTCAATTGATTGGCAATCTCTCACGACCAGTCTCAACACGAAATCAGCTGCGTACCGACGGTGATATGTGTATCTATGCACTATCAGTCAGCTCAATGGAACCAGCAAGTGTGAAAGAAGCAATGACCGATGCATCATGGATTGAGTCCATGCAAGAAGAACTCAATCAGTTCATCCGGCTTGATGTATGGGAGCTAGTACCTTGACCGGACAATATCGATCCCCTTACTCTGAAATGGTTATTCAAAAACAAGATGGATGAGGAGCAACCAGTCATTAGGAACAAGACTCGGTTAGTCGTTAGAGGTTATAAACAACAAGAGGGAATTGATTTCGCAAAATCCTTTGCCCCGGTTGCTCGAATGGAAGCTATTAGGATTTTCTTGGCATACGCGGCACACAAATCATTCACTGTGTATCAAATGGACGTGAAGACGAATTTCTTGCATGGGCCGTTAAAAGAAGACGTGTATGTATGTCAACCTGAAGGTTTCATCAATACCGAACAACCAAGCCATGTCTACAAGTTGAAAAAGGCAATTTATGGTTTAAAACAAGCACCGAGGGCATGGTACGACGAATTATCATCATTTCTTCTACAAAATCACTTCAGCAAAGGAACCATTGATCCAACATCTTTTATCAAGCACTACGTCAATGACATCTTGGTGGCTCAGGACTATGTAGATGATATTATATTTGGCTCTACTAACCCAAAATATTCCATATTATTTTCCGACCTTATGAAAAGTCGATTCGAAATGTCAATGATGGGGGAAATGACGTTCTTTCTTGGTCTCCAAGTTCACCAATCCCCCCGTGGCATTTTCATAAATCAGTCCAAGTATGTGCTTGAGATTCTAACGAAATTTGGCATGGAAAACTGTGATCCTATTGGTACTCCAATGGACACTAAACACAAGCTTGATTTGGATAAGAAAGGGACATTTGTAGATGCTACAAAATACCGAAGCATGATCGGGTCCTGATAGGTGTGTAAACACCCATCATTTTTACCACTTAATTACAATAATAACCGAGCCAAAACGTGTATTTTATGTCTTTTATGTCGGAATTATGCGTGGTTTGTGTTTTTGTTGTGATTTAGGACGAAATTGTGAAAAGTGGAGAAAACACGGCATTCACGGGCTTTTATTGAAGAAAAAGATGAAAGATGAAGTCGAGAAGTCAAGAGTGCAAAAAGAACGGAAGTCCAAGACCAATTCTGAAGATTTATCGAAGAAAAAGTGGAAAGACGGAAGTTTACTTAAAGCCGAAGAACTCAAGTCTATTTTATCGAAGAATTAAAAGACGAGTTCAAAGAAATCCCGAGGCAAAAGTCATTAAAGTCCAAGATTAAAGAAGATTTAAAGGCTTAAGGACTAATGGTGCAATTAAATGAAGATTAAAGGCTTGAGGGACATAATCATGCAATTAAGAAGAAATGAAAGAGGGGAGGAAGCTTCCTAAGCATTCCTTAATCCTCCCCTATATATAGTCATTAGGATTAATCTTTTCATTTTTGTTGGCTAATAGTGACAATTAGTTCTTCCACTTTTAATTACCTTGTCATTTATTTACTTGTCAAATTTAAATACTTGTCTTGCACCTTAATTAACATTTAATTTCAAGTAAGTGTTCTTTTAATTCTTGTTAATCTTTATCTTTATTGTTTGATCTCTCATTCTACCTTTCTTTAATCTTTGGTTTATATTTTTATTATTCATGTTCATGTTCTTGAGTTTTGTCAAATTTATTAAGTGGGTTTTGATTATCTTGATCTTTCTAGTTAGTTTTGTTGTTTTGGATTGTTTGATTATCATTAATAGATGTTTATTTGTTAGTATGATTTAATCTTGTGGTTGATTTTGCTTAATTTTTATCTAGATCGTGTATATTTCTTGTTCCCTGTTCTTCGGGGTGTTTGTTTGCTGTTACTGTATCTTCCTAGAAGATATTCCGAATAGGAAGATTATTCGGGATAGGCCAAATATTCTGAATAGGAAAATTATTCGGGATATGCCAAATATTCTGAATAGGAAAATTATTCGGGATAGGCCAAATATTCTGAATAGGGAAATTATTCCGAATAGGGAAATTATTCCGAATAGGGAAATTATTCCGAATAGGAAAATTATTCCGGATAGGCCAAATATTGCGAATAGGGAAATTATTCCGGATAGGCCAAATATTCCGAATAGGGCAAACATTCCGGATAGACAGATTATTCCGAATAGACGAATATTCCGAATAGAGAGGATTATTCCGGATAGGTGACATATTCCGAGTAAGCCATATATTCCGAATAAGGGTATTATTCCGGATAAGCTGATTTTTAGGTTTCTTTAATTTCAGTTTTTAAGTTTCTGCTTTTTAATTTCAAGCTTTATTTTTCCCGCCTTTTTTCTTAGACGCACTTTAAGTTTATTTGCCTTAGATTTATTTTAGCCTTGCCTTAGTTTAAGATTTAGTTTTAGTTTCGATTTAAGTTTGCCTTAGTTAGTTTTAAGTTTGCGTTATTTACATTTAGTGCCCTTTAATTTTAGCCTCGCTTTTAAATACTCGCACTTTCACTTTAAATTAGTTTTAGATTTACTTTTGAGTCATTTATTTTAATTGTTTTGCATATTTTATTTAAAAAAAACCAAAAATATTCTTTTCACCAGAAACAACTGAGTCGCATTTTGAACCGGAATCAATTCGTTAAGATACCAAGAACAATAATTGAACCTAGCAAAATCTCTTCATTCAAATGGCGCCGCTGCCGGCTCTTTTCGTAAAGATTAACGGTTTTCTGTGAGAGACGCGTTGCTTTTTGGGATCCGTTCACTTGTGAGCGTTATTTTTCTTGCATAAAAATTTCAAAAATCCATAAAAATTAAAATTTTCAAAAATCTAAAAAGATTTTATTTTTATTGTGTATATATATTGTTTTTGTGTTTGGTATTGTTTTCTTTTGCATTTTCAGGTGTATGCGTACTAGATCTTCTGATTATCAAGAGCCCGAGACACAAGAAGATTTAAGTATGTCAGGTGTTAACAACAACAATAACCCACCGCATCTCAACAATAACAACAATGTTCTTCCACAGCCCGATCTTCGGACAATGGAGGAGCTTTGTCAACCTACCATGTTTGGACGAGGAGGACCGATTGCGCCGATGCAAATTACGGCTCCGGAGTTTTCGTTGAAGCACCACATGATTCAGCAAGTGCAAACTAATCCATTCGCCGGAATGCCTGATGATGATGCCAACAAACACCTCGGCAAGTTCATTACAATCACCCAAAGCATGAAGTTGCCTGGTGCCACAATGGATGTTCTTCGCCTTCAACTCTTTCCACATACTTTATCACATCATGCCGAGAAATGGTTTGATCGTCTTCCAAAGAATTCTATTCACACTTGGGATGACATGACTCAATGTTTTTTGCCGCGCTACTTTCCACCATCCATGGTCACAAGCCTTCGCAATCAAATCAGCGGTTTCATGCAAGACCTTGATGAATCTCTTTTTGATGCTTGGGAAAGATATAATGTCTTGATTGACCGTTGTCCAAACCACAACATGCTCCCTGTCACATTGATTGATACTTTCTACAACGGATTGACTTTTCGAGATCGTGATACGATTAATGCAGCCGCCGGTGGCACATTCATGAAAAGGAGACCCGAGGAGTGTAGAGAGCTTATTGAGAACATGACTACTCACCACAAAAATTGGGATTCCTCCGCTTCTTCAAGGAATAACCCGAGAGTCAATGTTTCTTCTACTTCAGCAAACCCTGATATGACCGAACTCACCCGCATGATGACTGAAATGAGCAAAAGTATCTTGCTTCTCGCTTCAAACCAACAACAACAAGTTAAAGCGGTTGCACCTTCTTGTGAAACATGCGGCGATCCTCACTCATACACCGATTGTCCTTATACACAAGGAAATCCGGAAAATGTGTATGCACATTATGGTACTTATTCACCGGAAAATTACCTAGCTTGACAACAAGGGGATAGAAATTTGCTGAGTTACCGGTCCAACAATTACCTTTCACCCGGTTTTTCTCCTCAAAACCAAAACCCCGCCAACAACTACAATAGAAGCAACCAAATCCCACCAAGAGCTTCTAATCCTTATCACCCACCCGCCCGACAAACCCCACCCATTAACCCCGATGTTGAAGCCATCATGAGAACCCAAGGTGAGCAAATCAAGAATCTGCAGAGCCAAATTATCAATCTTAAAGGAGATATTACCAAACAAGGAAATGAGATTAGATCCGAGCTTCGAGATAATATTCAATCCTCCTTCAGCACTCAAACAAATGATTTGAAGAATATGCTTGCTAGTTTCTTGCCCCCAGCTCAACCTTCTACTTCGAGTTCTCTACCTTCAAACACCATCACCAATCCGCGAGCAAATGTGAGTGCTATTACTACCCGTAGTGGAGTCACCATCGTAGGACCACCGATCCCGCCCCCATCATCTACACCTCCTCCACCACCATTTATCCCTACTCCTCCTACACCTAGTATTAGTGCACCATTACCGTCTCTGCCTCGTCATGACGATGTACCTAGGAAGGACCCTTCAACATCTCAACCTTTACCTGCTATGCCTTCACCTTCACCACCCAAACCTAATATCCCATATCCTTCTCGCTTAGGCAATACCAAAATGCTAACCAAGGATGACTCTCAAGTGTCGAGCTATGTGAAGATGATCTCTCAAATGAACTTCAACATTAGCTTTATTGAAGCACTTGTCCACATGCCGAAATTTGTCAAAGCATTCAAGGAATTGCTTAACAAGAAGGAAAAGTTGATTGAGCTCGCCAACACACGCTTAAATGAAAACTGCTCTGCAGTTATTCTTAAAGAACTTCCGGAAAAGCTTGGAGATCCCAGTCGTTTTGTGTTGCCTTGCGTTTTCAACAAAACTAAAGAATTTACTGCCCTTGCTGATCTCGGGGCAAGTATTAATTTGATGCCTTTGAGTGTTTGGAAAACACTATCATTACCTGACCTTACTCCAACGAAGATGACTCTCGAACTTACAAATCGCACTCTCGCTTACCCCGTTGGTATTGTCGAAGATGTGTTCATTAAAGTTGGCACATTTACTTTCCCGGTCGACTTTGTTGTTTATGATTATGAAATGGACCCTCGTATTCCTTTAATACTTGGTCGGCCATTCTTGAGAACCGAACGAGCTTTAGTTGATGTGGCCGAAGGTGAGTTAATCTTAAGAGTCGGGAATGATGCACAAGTGTTCAAAATGGGGAAGCTTACAAGAAATCCTATGGACGAGAATCAGTGAATATGATTAATGTGCTTGATGACTTTGTTGTCTACAACAATCCTCTATTCGAGTCTTGCAATGATAATCCACTTTTTCAAGATGATGTGGATGATTCTCTATCCAATTTGGACGCTTCTCCCATATATGATTCTCCACCGATCTTTGATGCTTATGATGATGATTCTAGCTCAGATTCGGATGATTATGATGACCTTACTTCCGAGTATCCCGATCTGCCCACATATGATGATTTTGATGAGGCTGATACTCTTTCGAGTGATTCTTCACATGATGAAGATCCTCCGCCATCACTCGATCCTACTTTGGACGATTACTCATTTGAGGAAGACTTTTCAACTTTTCTAAATACCTACTTCCCTCATGAGAGTGATGCTCCTCCTTATGATTTTGAAGATTATCGTCTTGATCCTACTTTGGATTTGAAGAACATTCTTTCAAAGGAGAATAAACCGGTCGACACCGACATTCGCAACACATATGATTTAACACCTCTTTGTCCACCTTCTGAGGACGAGGTTGTGCTTCTTCGCGGATCTTCTTCCCATTCTGCTGAGCCTGAGTGCTATTTTCCCTTAAAGGAAAAGGTGTTCGACCCGGTATCGATATTCTGCACCCATCTCAGTATCCACCTGATGAAATAAAAGGAAAAATCTTTGGAATTATTGAAGACATGCTTGCACCACTTCACCCTTGCTTCCACCGTGCTCCATCGCTCCTTAAGGGAACCTTGCCTACTCTTCTTTGGCTTGCCTTGTTCGCCTTAAGCTTGTGCTATATGATGGACGAAAACTATGTCTTTGATCCCGGTGGATATGTTTCATGCTTCTTCCTATGATGATCAAGGTCGAGTCAGGCTCACGACTCGGTTAACAAAAATCAAGCGCTTCTTGGGAGGCAACCCATGCATCTATCTTTTAGCTTTCTTTATCTTAAGTGTAGGGGAGACCTGTTGGTTTGTTATTTCCTCTCCTCTCTTCTTATAATCAGGGATTCGAGCTTCAAAGACACACTCTTGATGATTCTTGACGACCCGTGATTCCGTGTTCACTTCTTCCCGGTTCTATCCTAAACTCTTTTCGATTCACTATTTTATATTTTCTCAATATTAAAATAGGAATCTCTTTAGTTGTCTTTTCCTTAGCGAGATTTAAACAACGTGCACAATGTCCTAAGTGTAGGGGAGTTTACTCCCACATGCTTAAACATTGAGAACAAGGTTTATATTAAGTGTAGGGGGGATTTCTATCGAAGTTAGTGGCCTTTTCCTTGTATTTGTCCTCATTTTAACCGGAAAATCAATTTTTCGACATTTTTCAAAATTTTTGATCTATTTTGGCCTATTAGTTTTTCCCTTTGTATAGTTATTTTCTTTCCTTGCTAGAATAAATTTTTAATAAAGTGGTTTTAATTTTCAAACGTTGTAAATATTTTGACTCAACCCGAGTTTACTTATCTAAGTTACTCTAGCTAGTATCCTTAACGTGTTTAAGTCAAGTTTTGCTAGGCTTTTATATAGGGAGCTATAAAACGCGAAAGTCTTAACTCTCACGGGTTAAGAACAAGAACTTTTCGCAAGTTCCTATAATTGATCCTAGAGAGTCGTTTATCAAGGGAACTTTAAAATGCGATTTCTAAACTTGAAAAAGTCTAAGAGTTTGCAAGATCCTATAGGCGAACCGAAAAACCAAAACTTTGATTTAATAGGCTAAGCATCCACGAGTCTCATTCCTTGAGATTTTAAACTATGGAGAACGAGAGATGATAGAGCCAATTATAAGTTCGGTATTCTTTCGTGAATTTATGTGAGTTAATTATAAGCATATTCTCCCATCGCTTGCTAATAAATTTATCTGCAATAAATAAGGTTGTATGATTTGAAAAGTTACTTAGCTTCTAGCCCAAGATCGTTTAAAAGTTGCTCGGTATGGATTAGAGTTCATAGCCAAGGCATAACTTATTGAAGCGGGATGCGAAGATTGGCGAGTCCAAAAAGGTCCTAACAAGACATGAGGGCTACATTTTGTTGCTAAAGATCCCAAGTGATGTGAAGAATCATTTATCAAAAATCAATATGAAGGATCGAGACACACGACGAAAATCAAAAACTCCCCAAAAGTCATGGAGAAGTGTATCCGAAAAGACCCTAGCAAGGTATGAGGATAAATAGATCCAAGTCATAAAAGGAGGCAGATCGTTGTATATCAAAGTCCAAAATAAAGATTGGAGAAAAATGAAGAAGTCGTGGTCCAAGTATGAATCTCTCAAAACTTCAAGTGAATAAATTCCTATATGAAGAGAAGACCATAATTTCATGGACGTCTCTCAAGGTTTGAAGTATGAAGTCGCTGCCAAATATCGGTCCGAGAAAGGTCTCAAATCGCGAAGCGAGTAATGCCAAGATATGAACTTTATGAGGTACCAAGAAGCAGTTTTAAAAGATTTTTTCCTTTAGCTAACTATTGATTAAATCGTTCACTTTATTTTCGGACTACATAACTATCGAAATAAGTCAAAAATGCATCCTCGTGATCATTCAAGACAATAATAAAATATAAGAGATACACCTAGGAATAAGGGAGTCTAAGTGAATAATTGGCCCACATGAGTTCATGTTAGTTTGCTAACTTATAATAACAACGATCTCGTTTTAAGCTTGGTTTGGAGAAAGTGAAAACTTGAGGATGATGATTATTCATGACATTTCCAAAACCCAAGGTATGCTTTTTGATTTCTTTACTTTTAATATTTATAATTTTCTATCTCTTTCATAAAGGCCAACGTGGATTGATTATGATGAAAAGTGTAAACGTGCTTTGTAACTAATGCATTGCATGAGGACATTGCAATGGTCAAGTGTAGGGGATTTGATAGGTGTGTAAACACCCATCCTTTTTACCACTTAATTACAATAATAACCGAGCCAAAACGTGTATTTTATGTCTTTTATGTCGGAATTATGCGTGGTTTGTATTTTTGTTGTGATTTAGGACGAAATTGTTAAAAGTGGAGAAAACACGGCATTCACGGGCTTTTATTGAAGAAAAAGATGAAAGATGAAGTCGAGAAGTCAAGAGTACAAAAAGAACGGAAGTCCAAGACCAATTCTGAAGATTTATCGAAGAAAAAGTCGAAAGACGGAAGTTTACTTAAAGCCGAAGAACTCAAGTCTATTTTATTGAAGAATTAAAAGACGAGTTCAAAGAAATCCCAAGCTAAAAGTCATTAAAGTCCAAGATTAAAGAAGATTTAAAGGCTTAAGGACTAATGGAGCAATTAAATGAAGATTAAAGGCTTGAGGGATTTAATCATGCAATTAAGAAGAAATGAAGGAGGGGAGGAAGCTTCCTAAGCATTCCTTAATCCTCCCCTATATATAGTCATTAGGATTAATCTTTTCATTTTTGTTGGCTAATAGTGACAATTAGTTCTTCCACTTTTAATTACCTTGTCATTTATTTACTTGTCAAATTTAAATACTTGTCTTGCACCTTAATTACCATTTAATTTCAAGTAAGTGTATTTTTAATTCTTGTTAATCTTTATCTTTATTGTTTGATCTCTCATTCTACCTTTCTTTAATCTTTGGTTTATATTTTTATTATTCATGTTCATGTTCTTGAGTTTTGTCAAATTTATTAAGTGGGTTTTGATTATCTTGATCTTTATAGTTAGTTTTGTTGTTTTGGATTGCTTGATTATCATTAATAGATGTTTATTTGTTAGTTTGATTTAATCTTGTGGTTAATTTTGCTTAATTTTTATCTAGATCGTGTATATTTCTTGTTCCCTGTTCTTCGGGGTGTTTGTTTGCTGTTACTGTATCTTCCCAGAAGATATTCCGAATAGGAAGATTATTCGGGATATGCCAAATATTCTGAATAGGAAAATTATTCGGGATAGGCCAAATATTCTGAATAGGAAAATTATTCGGGATATGCCAAATATTCCGAATAGGGAAATTATTCCGAATAGGGAAATTATTCCGAATAGGGAAATTATTCCGAATAGGGAAATTATTCCGAATAGGAAAATTATTCCGGATAGGCCAAATATTCCGAATAGGGAAATTATTCCGGATAGGCCAAATATTCCGAATAGGGCAAACATTCCAGATAGGCAGATTATTCCAAATAGACGAATATTCCGAATAGAGAGGATTATTCCGGATAGGTGACATATTCCGAGTAAGCCATTTATTCCGAATAAGGGTATTATTCCAGATAAGCTGGTTTTTAGGTTTCTTTAATTTCAGTTTTTAAGTTTCTGCTTTTTAATTTCAAGCTTTATTTTTCCCGCCTTTTTTCTTAGACGCACTTTAAGTTTATTTTCCTTAGATTTATTTTAGCCTTGCCTTAGTTTAAGATTTAGTTTTAGTTGCGTTTAAAGTTTGCCTTAGTTAGTTTTAAGTTTGCGTTATTTACATTTAGTGCCCTTTAATTTTAGCCTCGCTTTTAAATACTCGCACTTTCACTTTAAATTAGTTTTAGATTCACTTTTAAGTCATTTATTTTAATTGTTTTGCACATTTTATTTAAAAACAACCAAAAATATTCTTTTTCACTAGAAACAACTGAGTCACATTTTAAACCGGAAATCAATTCGTTAAGATACCGAGAACAACAATTGAACCTAGCAAAATCTCTTCAGGTCCCTTATGTACTTAACCTCAAGCAGACCAGACATTGTGCATGCTACTTGTTTATGTGCTCGGTACCAGGCGAAGCCAACCGAGAAGCAGCTCAAGGAGGTTAAAAGGATCTTTCGTTATCTCCGGGGAACCATTAACATGGGTCTCTAGTATACGAAGGATTCTGGTTTTAATCTCACTGGTTTTTCAGATGCCGATCATGCAGGGTGTCATGATACATTCAAGAGCACTTCCGGTGGAGCACAATTCTTAGGCGAGAAGCTAGTAAGCTGGTCATCAAGAAAACAAGACTGTACGGCGTTGTCCACCGCGGAAGCAGAATATGTGTCTCTATCCGTGTGTAGTGCTCAAGTCCTTTGGATGAGAACACAACTCACGGATTATGGCTTTTACTTTAACAAAGTTCCTATTTATTGTGATTCTCAATTAGCCATAGCCATATCCTGCAAACCCGGTCCAACACTCCAAGACCAAGCACATAGCTGTCCGATTCCATTTCATAAAGGAGCATGTGGAAAAAGGAACGATCGAACTGTTTTTTGTCAAGACGGACTACCAACTAGCCGACATCTTCACCAAAGCTCTTTCTCAAGACAGATTTGAATTCTTGGTTCGTCGACTTGGTATGCGTAGTTTCACTCCAGATGAGTTTGAACGTCTTGCACATTCACAGTAATCTTGTATATATCTATCAGAAAATCAAAATACAAAAATATAAAACCAATAAAAACAAAATAAAAAAATGAGAAAATCTTACAAAAATACCAAAAATATTCTTCTCCGACATGTCTCTCAGCATCGATAATATGGACGTACTTAGAAATGTCGCTCAATAACGACACGGGTACGTACATAAAGTTCGAATGAGAGTTCAAATGTGTTCAAAACATGTCTTTTCTACTTTCTTCTCATAATGGCTTATAGTCACATGACAGACTATAACCCGGTCCCCAAAGAAAGGAAAGTCCTTGACTTATCCTCAACAACGAGAAATTAATTTTTCTCGGTCATGGGCTTATATCAAAACATTCATAGTTTTAAGCTCATGAACATAAGGAAAATGTTCATTTATGTACATTATTCCTTAACAACGGGAAAGTAAGTTTTCTCGGGTTTTTGAGCACAATTTTTCAAAGTATTTCAAAACTTTGGGCTCATATACTCCCCTAATTTTAATTAGAATTTCTTTTCGAGGGGGACTACAAACTTTCATGCAACATTATTCTCTCCATGTTTCATCACTAGTTTCACAAAAATTTCAATATCATGCAATTTTTGAGGGGGAGAATAGTGATTAAAATGTGTTATCTTGGATAAGATCTTTGATATAAGTGCTTTCTCTTCCTAATATGTGCAAAAACCTTTCCTTTTATGATGCACATATGTAAGGGGAGCATTTTGGTGATACAAAAAACCTTCAAGGTATAAACACTGATTTCATCAACACCTTGATTTCTTTTTCAACAGGTTTTTCTAGTTACGATATCTATGCCCTTCAACACAATAATTCACGACGATATTGGTGTCAAAAGGTGGTTAGGTATTCGTCCTATGATCCAACCAGAACCGGAGGGATCTTCCCACGGACAATCCATTAGAATTTAGATGTCCATAGGAAAGATGGAGTAGTTGAGTGTACGAGAAAAATGGCGACTAATAACTTAAGCTAGCACTCGAACAATCACAACAAGGTGCTAGTTATGACGTCTTGGTAAGCATTGAAGGGGTTGAAGAATGAAAAAGAAATGTAAGGATAAAGGGTGTAAATAAAGAAGCCCTCCATACAACTTAGGTAGAAACCGGGTTAATACATCTATTATCAGAATCACTTTGATGATTTCTGATACTGAAGACAAAGCATCATGGACCCAGTGATGCAATGCACAACCCTTCCCAGCCTACTCAAGCTTCTCTCAAAAGAAGTTTGTTTTATTGTCATAGAGTTCAACTCATTTCTATCAAATTTCTCACTCCGAGATAGTAGATATTGAATAGGTGGCAGTCTGCTCCAGCCTCCGATCACCAAATAAACGTGAAATTATAGAGTCTAGAGCCAACGAGATTCATAAAAAAATCTCATTAGGACACTTATTACATATATCAATTGTTGTTCATCATTAGAACACAAGCGATTATTTACAGAGTCCTACGCTCTATCCTTGTGATATTGCCAGAACATTCAGAGTGATACTCTTTAGTATTCACAGTGATGAATGGAAATCCTTCCAGTGTTAACATAAAACAGCACTGCGGTAGGTCATATGTAAGATTAACTTGAATTGAACATATGTTAACTGGAAAGCAACAGTGGTTTGATTCTTTTGTGATTCAAACTCGTTCCAGGTCTCGACGCAATATCTTTATGATCTTTCCAGAACATTCAGAGTAATACTCCTCAGTATTTACAGTGACGAATGGAAATCCTTCCAGTATCATCATCAAACAACACTGCGGTAGGTGACTTGTGAGATTTTATACGAATGTAACTTGTGTCAACGGGAAAGCAACAATGGATTGATTCTTAATTGATTCAAACTTGTTCCAGGAAATTGAATTGACGACTTAATCAGTAGAATGGAACTGCATGATTCACTCCTTACTATGAAGTATATTTTGATATATTCAAGTATTGAGAACGGCTACCACAGCCGGAAACTCTGTCAAGGATGTTCTTTGAACTTACCTAATCACAAGTACAGTATTCATAATGTATAACGGGAAACCGGAGGAATGAAAACGGTGGCGTAACCTCAAGAGTCGTAATTCAAGACCACATGCTCATGTAACTGAAGAAAGCTCTAGAACATCTAAAGACAAAGACTTCCGCTACTCTGATGATCAAGGGAGATTGTTAACAAGCTTTCATATCAAATCAAAGTTTTAGTATGTGGGGAAAGACACAAGAACACAAGATGGAAAAGTTTTAAGATCAAGTCAAGGCAAATATCAAAGATCCAAGATCACAAGTCATGAAAGGAACTATGAAGGAACTCTCAAGACAGCGAGCTTCAAAGTCAACAACATCAAAGAAGTGAAGTCACATATTACATGACCACCCCTTAGGGGAGATTGTTAGAAGTATTTAAAGTGATGGTCATATAATATACCGTTGCGAAGCTCGTGGAAAATGCTACATAATGGTGTTGAGAGTTCTAGTATAATGTTATGTATGTAACGAGAATTAGTCCCGAACACTCAAATGAGGAAGGCCTTCTATACTTTACACTTGTAGTATAAAAGGCCCCTAGCACCTCATTTGAGTGTGTGTGTCTTCCATTTTCATAGAATGTAGAGAGAGTAACATATGTGTTTCTCTCACTAGGAATTCACAACCATCCTTGTTTTTTCTCCTTTTCTTCATCTAATCTAATCTTTCTTTTTGGTTTAATCTTTATCTTCATTTCTATATCCTATATAGTCGTGTGTATCATTCCTACAGAGGGCGTATCATGGCCTTCGACAGAGATCTGGAGAGAATAATACGGAATTTATGCAGAGGTTCCTTAGACTTGCTAGTTTCGATGGCGCAGCAGTCGGGACTGCAGAAGAGCAGGTGTATCACTTTCGTTGGGCTCTTCGTACTTTTGTCGCCAACAACTTGGTGTGTACGACATTTACTACTGTGGCGCAGGTGGCAGATGCATATTGAAAGATAGAGTTGTTGCATGAGAGAGACGAGTTTGGTGATGCTGACAAATCGGATAAGAGGTATATTCCAGTCAAGTGTTAATCATTTCATTCAATTCGGTACCTTCCATTTTATATCATTCTATATACTATTGCATCTTTCAGGCAAAAGACTGGAGACCGGTTCCAACCGGCTACCCAGCAGTACCAGCCTAAGGGAAACGGTCAGACCTAGGACCGTTCTGCATCTGATAGGCGTGGCGGTAATGACAACTACCGTAACAACGCCAACAACTTCGGCAACAGCATGTCCTTATAAACTTCTCATTTCTATGTTATGTTGCTCTATGATTCATAAATTTTGACACTTCAACATCTATTACCAGAAACACTGGCAACGGACAGGAGCAGGACCATAGAGGTTGGCAGCCCAACCGTGCCGCTTCATCTGGTACTACAATCTAAACTTCCCGTGTAGTCATGTTTGCACCCAATAATCATGTCTCACGCATACTTTCTGAAACAGGTTCTCAGCCAGCTAGAGCACCTATTGGAGGGTACACTCACCCCTTTTGCACCACGTGCAATCGCAGACTCCCAGGGCCGTGCCGCCATGGTAGTGGTACCTGCTTCAAATATGGCCAGCAGGGCAACATGATGAAGGATTGCAAGAAGGGTGAGATCGAGGGTACTTCTGGGCATGCTGATTCCAAGCCACCTCCGACTATTGGACGTGTGTATACTACCATACAGGACCAAGCAAAAAACTCATCAGGTACCATCACTGGAATCTTGTTTATGTATGGTCAAGCTGCTTGCGTTTTGTTTGACACGGGTGCGACTCATTCAGTCATATTGTTGTCCCATTCTTTATGATGATTAAACACGAAATAAAGAAGAAAGATAGATGAATTCTAGAGAGAGAAAGTAGAGAGAGAAAAGAGAGAGAATGGTTGGAAACTTGGTGAATATTAGATTGAGAAAGAGAATACAAATGAGCCAACCACCTCCTAACATGCTAGGAGGTGGGTATATATAGTCCACCCACATGCGGACTTGTTTGGGCTATATATTAATGGATCGGGCTTTCCTTTTAGGTTGTAGTTCCTTATGCATGAAATTTTAGCTTAAAGTTAAGCCCGTAAAACACGACTAACCTACTACCTATTACAACGTTCTAAACTACGACACATAATAAACCTATGACCGAAAATTCTTGTTTCACTCAATATTTTGAGGCTAACAAATTTCCCCAAATGAGAGGTCATTTCCCTTCTACATTTGGAGATTTGTAAAGATCACTAATTTTGCCATAAATGAGTCTTGAACATGTAATAGTAGTCTTGTTCCTTCATGCTGTGATTTTTGAGCCTTTGTCGTTGTCTATCGACTTTGTCTTTTTATCTTGAGATCTTCAAATCATCCTTGACTTGTCTTTGCCATCTTGCGATCTTGTGTCTTCATCCACATGCTCACACTATTAATTGTTGAATATGTCTTTAGGCATGCGTATGTGGTTTTGAATCTTTGACTTTGCTTAGTACACCATAACGTCACCTTCTTGAGACAAAACATAGACACAGACTAAATGGATTTGACATTCATCCTAAATCAGTAGCGTTTTACCTTCGGTCGGTGAAGAGCGTTACACGATATTAAATATCATACCTGTGATTAGGTAGATTCACTAAGATTCTCCTTGACAGGGTTTCGCGGCTGTACTAGCCGTTCTCTTTACTCGACCGTCTCAAAGCAAGACTACGAACATAAAGAGTGAATCAATTGGATAAGTATCCGCTTAATTAAAGTCGTCAATTCAAATTCATTGAACAATTTTGATTCATTAAGAATCTTACCATTGTTTCTTTCCAGTTGACACAAGCTTGATTCATAAAGAATCCCGTAAGTCACCTACCGCAGTGTTGTTTGAGGTTGACACTAGAAGGATTTCCATTCATCACTGTGAATACTAATGAGTATCACTCTGAATGTTCTGGCAAGACCATAAAGATATTGCGTAGAAACCTGAAATGAGTTTGAATCGATTAAGAATCAAACCACTGTTGCTTTTCAGTTTTTCACATGTTTAATTCGTAAAGAATCTTACATATGACCTACCGCGGTGCTGTTTGATGTTAACACTAGAAGGATTTCCACTCATCATTGTGAATACTAAGTAGTATCACTCTGAGTGTTCTAGCAATATCGCAAGGATATATCGTAGGACTCTCTTCATCTCATTCTATGTGTCCTAACGAGATTTGATTGATCTCTTGGCTCTAGACTCGATTAGTGCACTTTTAGTGGTCGGAGGCTGGAGCAGAGGCCACCTATTCAATATCAACTATCTCGGAGTGAGAAAGCTAATAAAAGTCATGTTGTTCTCCGTGAAAATAAAACAAACTTCTTTTGAGAGAAGCCCAAGTAGCTAGGTAAGGGTTGTGTATTACATCACCGGGTCCATGATGTGTTTTTTTCATGATGTGTTGACCCGGTTTCTGCCTAAGTTGTATGGAGGGCTAATTTCTTTTCACCCTTTATCCGTACATTTCTTTTTCATTCTTCAACCCCTTCAATGCTTACCAAGACATCATTACTAGCACCTTGTTGTGATTGTTCCAGTGCTAGATTCAATACTTAGTCGGCATTCAACTACGTTCACATTCTACTCCATCTTTCCTAAGGACTTCTAATAATCTATTGGACTGTCCCTGGGAAGATCCCTCCGGTACTGGTTGGATAATAGGACTTAAACCTAACCACCTATTTGACACCAATAACATCATGGATTAAAGATATTGTGGGTATTTGATCGTAACCATAAACACACTTGAAATTCTAACAAAGTGTTTGAAAAACATTTAACACCTTGCTAGTTTTGTCGTTTCAGAAAAGCTCCCCCTTCACACGTGCATCGATAATCGAAAGTGTTTCGCACATGTGGGTAAGAGTTAAAGGGCTTGAGTCTATAGATCACATTTTAATCACATTTTCTCCCCTATCTCTAATATATAAAATCATTTGATATTAGAGATACCAAATTTGATTAAAATTTATTGTAAGAAATAGTCTTGAAAATCTTCGGGAGAAAAATGTGTCTAACATAGCATGAATTTGGAAAGCTCCCCCTCAAAAATTGATCCAATTGAATTGTCATTACGAGGATATGATCCACATTAAACTTTTGAGGATAGGAGTTGTAGAACACACAATTTTTGAAAGATTTTGAATAATCATTTAAAAACTCTTGAAAAAATTGTGTTCAACTCTTTTCGAAAACCATTTCTTTTTGGCGACATGGTATTTATAAAGCATAAACTTGAGTTCATAGATGTTGAATGTCTTGACGAATCCACTCAAGTGTAAGAAGATTTATCTTCTTTTGCTGAGGGTAAGCGCACTAAATCGTACACTCCCCCGTGAATATCAATCCGGGTTCCAATCTGAAAGTGATTACAAGCCATTGTGTTGAGCTCAAAACGTTGAATGTTTTGTGACAAGCTCAACCCAAGATAGATTTCTCTACCCGTTGTTGGAAAAATTGTACAAAATAAACATTTTCCTTTATTAAATCTAGAAATGACATGTTTTGAAAAATATTTACAACTTTCATTCGAGCTTAATGTACACACCCGTTTCGTTATTGAGCGACATTTCTAGGCACGTCCATATTATCGAAACTGAAAGACATGTCGAGAAGAATATTTTTGGATATTTAAAAGCATTTTAATTTTGTATTTTGTTTTTATATGTTTTTATATTTTTGTATTTTTCCTTTTCAATGATATTTACTAGTAGATGTTGATAAATGAATCAAGCATGCACCTTTGCCAGAATCTCTAGGTCTGCTGGAGTCAAACATCTCATACCAATTTGCCAAACGAGGTACTCAAACCTATCTTTAGACAGAGCTTTCGTAAACAAGTCGGCTAATTGGTAATCCGTTCCAACAAAGTATAACTCAACGATACCTCGTTCAACTTGTTCCTTTTTGAAGTGGTATCTGACATTAATGTGCTTCGTGCGTGAATGTTGTATCAGATTACAGTAGATGGATATGGCCGACTTTGAGTCATAGTACATAGGTACTTTATCAAAGTGGAAGCCATAATCCGTGAGTTATGTTCTCATCCAAAGAACTCGAGCACAGCACGCAGATAGAGACACATACTCCGCTTCGGATGATGAAAGTGACGTGCAATCCTGCTTCTTGGAAGACCATCCCATGAGATTTTTGTCCTAGAAATTGTGCACTCCCAGAAGTACTTTTTCGAGTATCAAGACACCCTGCGTGATTAGAATTTGAATAGGCGGTTAGAAAGAAACCGGTTTCCTTCGGATACCAGAGTCCCAAGTGAATGGTATTCTTGAGGTACCGAAAGATCCGTTTAACCTCCTTGAGGTGCTTTTCAGTGGGTCTGGTTTGATATCGTGCACAATAGCATGTAGAATGTGAAATGTCGGGTCTGCTTGTTGTCAAGTACATGAAGGAGCCGATCATGGAACGATATCTCATTTGATCTATGGCATTTCCCTCCAAGTCAGCATATAGGGATGTGGTTGATAATGGTTTCCCAACGGGGTCACATAAGGTCATACCATGCTTTTTGATTATCTCTTGACAATACTTAGCTTGGTTAATAAAGATATTGGGGATTGGTGAACTTGAATTCCAAGAAAGAATTTTATTTCGCCCATCATTGACATTTCAAATTTGTTGTGCATTAGTTTTTCAAACCATTTTGAAAGTTTTGGGTTTGTAGACCCGAAAATAATGTCATCAACATAAATTTGAACAAGCAAAATGTCATCCCCATATTTATATATGAACAAGGTTAGATCAATGGGACATTCTGAGAAACCTTTGGTTCCCAGAAATTTCGAGAGCTCATCGTACTACACCCTTGGAGCATGCTTTAGTCCATATAGTGCCTTGTGGAGACGATACACCTTGTCAGGATAATGCGGATTGACGAATCCTTTCAGTTGCGTGACATAGACTTCTTCTTTCAAAGGACCGTTAAGAAAATATGTCTTCACGTCCATTTGATACACGATGAATCCCTTATGTGCAGCATAAGCAAGGAAAATCCTGACCGCTTCCATACGAGTTACTGGTGCAGATGATTCTTCAAAATCAATACCCTCTCTCTGGTCATACCCCTTAGCCACTAGCCTAGATTTGTTCTTGATGATCATGTTTTCTCATCCATCTTGTTTTTCCAAATCCATCGAAGATTTAACGAAGTTATGGTCTGTCAACAAGTTCCCAAACGTTAAGTCTTTCAATTGTTGAAGTTCATCCGTCATCGATTCAATCCATACATGATCATTCATGGCTTCTTTGATGTTTTTCGGTTCATCTGTACTCACGGCGAGTGCGAACATATAAACATCACCATCGGTTTCTAATTGTCGTCTTGTATGAACAGGCTATAAAGGATTTCCAATTACTTGAACCAAAGGGTGATCTCGGTTCCAATGATGTGTTGACGGGCATCGTTGGTAGAATGTATGCATATTTGACGGATCAACATGGCGAGTAGAAGACTCTCCAGTCTTCTGTATCGATGTAGCGAATGGGTTGTGAAAATCGTCATTGTTACATAATGCATCGTCTGCTTGATTTGTGTTCTCTAGATCAATGACAGTAGTTGTGAATGTTGTAGGATCGATTGTTGAAGTGATATTCTGAGGAGGTAAATCTGCAGCAACCCGTGTTGAAGTAGATGAAGTTGTATCTTTTTGTTATTGATGATTGGTAATACAAGGCTTTCACCAAGTATAAAATAATTTCGTTGTTCCAAGTCTTTTCGAATTGATTATTGGTAGAAAGTGCGACTCAATTGTCTTTTGGTGAACAAGAGGATGGTTTGGTTTGATTATCTATTTTTAAACTAAAAGCAAATAATTGTCGTTGAGTAAAGTAGAAGCTTTTACAAAATTAAACCAAAAGTTATTTAGAAAAACACTTAAAACATAAAACTTTGTAAAACTTTAAAACTCAAAAATTTAATCTATCGGAATGTAAGAAGTGGCAAAGCTATCGGAATGTATAATATCAGAATGTTGCTGGGTGTCGGAATGTTTCAGATCGGAATCCACAAGCTCAGTCCTATTGGAATGTATCTGTCGCAATACACTTCTATCGCAAAGTCCAAATCGGAATAAGGGAGAAATACTTATGTCGCAATATGTCAGATCGGAATACAAGCTATCAGAATGTTGTAAACTAAAATTGGGCAGAGTTTCGACTCAAAGTAACCTTACCACCCGTCGGAATATGCGATCGAAATGAGCGATCGCAATCCCAGATCAGAATAAGGTGGTAAAATCCAAGTTATCGCAAAGTAGAACCCTCAATGGATTATTGCGATAGAAACCAACAACCAATCGGAATGCGTAATACCCAATATTGCGATGAACACAAGCAGTAATCCGAAAATGAAGATAAGCTGAAATTTCAATAAGCACGTTTGATAGGTGTGTAAACACCCATCCTTTTTACCACTTAATTACAATAATAACCGAGCCAAAACGTGTATTTTATGTCATTTAAGTCGGAATTATGCGTGGTTTGTGTTTTTGTTGTGATTTAGGACGAAAAGGTGAAAAGTGGAGAAAACACGGGCATTCACGGGCTTTTATCGAAGAAAAAGACGAAAGACGAAGTCAAGAAGTCAAGAGTGCAAAAAGAACGGAAGTCCAAGACCAATTCTGAAGATTTATCGAAGAAAAATTCAAAAGACGGAAGTTTACTAAAAGCTGAAGAACTCAAGTCTAATTTATTGAAGAAATGTCAAGACGAGTTTAAAGAAATCCCGATACAAAGTCATTAAAGTCCAAGATTTAAGAAGATTAAAGACTTAAGGACTTAATGGTGCAATTAAAAAAAGATGAAAGAGGGGAGGAAGCTTCCTAAGCACCTCCCTAATCTCCCCTATAAATAGTCATTAAGTGTATTCATTTTTCTCTTGTTGGCTAATAGTGACAATTAGTTCTTCCAATTTTAATTACCTTGTCATTTACTTTTCATGTCAAATTTAAATACTTGTCTTGCACCTTAAATACCTTTAATTTCAAGTAAGTTTCCTTTTAAAAAAAATAATAAAAAAATAAAATAATAAATCACCTTCGAATCTTTTAAAAACTCAATAACCATAAATTTGGCAACTTTCAAAACTCCAAATAAGCAAACTTAATAAATCGAATCTTTTAAAAACTCTAGACTTTTTAAATAATCTGAAAATGCAATAAGCTATAAATATGAAAAAAACCAATAAGCACAAAGAGCTTATAGCTTATATCGTATGAAATCTTAGTAAGGACTAAAAAGACTAACTTTTTAATCACTAAAACATCAAAATCAAACACGAATAAAGGACTATTCAGATCAAAGATGAAGTTTCGGATCAAGGACAATAGCAAAACCAAGAAAGGTAGAAAGAGATAAACGATTAAAAGCTTAAACTTGAACTTTTGATTAATGAAACTCTAATACAAAGATTAAACAAAGCTTAATTTGAAAGAAAAGATGAAGTTTTAGTGAGAGAAAGTTAAACACTTTCTCTCTCTAAAATGAAAACTAAAACAAAGAAAATTAAAACTAGCTAATGACTAACACCCTCCTAATGTGTCATTAGGAGGGTATATATAGGAAGTGGGGAATGCATGTATGCTTTCTTCTTTCTTTTCTTCTCGACTCGATCTAAATTCTTTGTCTTTCTCGATGTCGTCTCGGGATTTGAACTCGTCTTTTAATTTTCTTCTATAATTAGAATTGAGTTCTTCGACTTCATTAAACTTCCGTCTTTAGACTTTTTATTAATAGGCCTTGGACTTCCGTTCTTTTTGCACTCTTGATCTTTTGACTTCGTCTTTTCTCGTTTTCTTCGATAAAAGCCCGTGAAAGCCCGTGTTTTCTTCCTTTTTCATCTTTTGGTCCTAAAACACAATAAAAACACAAACCACGCATAATTCCGAATTTTACGATATAAAATACACGTTTTGGTCTTGTTATTATTGGAAATAAGTGGTAAAAGGGTAAGTGTTTTCACACTTATTAAATCCCCTACACTCGACCATTGCAATGCCCTCATGCAATGCATTAATTTTAAAGCACGGTTTACATTTTCCATCATAAATAACCTACCTCAGACTTTATTAATTACTAGACATTTAAGGAAAATAAAAAGATAAAAACAAGTAAAGAAATCAAAGACTTACATTGGGTTTTGGCTGCCATGAACGTTTATCATCCTCAAGTTTCACGTTCCCCATACCAAGCTTAAAAACGAGATCATTGTGATTATAAGTTAGCAAACTAACACGAACTCATGTTGGCCAATTATTTACTTAAACTCCCTTATTCCTAGGTGTATCTCTTATATTTTATTGTTGTCTTGAATGATCACGAGGATGCATTGTTGACTTATTTTGATAGTTATTTAGGCTGAAAATAAAGTAGGACGATTTAATCAATAGTTAGCTAAAGGACAAAATCTTTTAAAACTGATTCTCGGGACCTCATAAAGTTCATATATTGGCATAACTCGCTTCACGATTTGAGACCTTTCTCGGACCGATATTTGGCAGTGACTTCATACTTCAAATCTTTGAGAGACGTTCTTGAAATTATGGTCTTCTCTTCATAATAGGAATTTCTTCACTTGAACTTTTTGAGAGATTCTTCATATTTGGACCACGACTTCTTCATTTTTCTCCAATCTTTATTTTGGATTTTGATATACAACGATCCACCTCCTTTTAGGACTTGGATCTATTTATCCTCATACCTTGTCAGGGTCTTTTTGGATAGACTTCTCCATGATCTTTTAGGGAGTATTTGCTTTTCGTCGTGTGTCTCGATCCTTCATATTGATTTTTGATAAATGATTCTTCACATCACTTTTGGATCTTTAGCAACAAAATGTAGCCCTCATGCCTTGTTAGGGCCTTTTCGGACTCGCCAATATTTGCATCCGACTTCAATAAGTTATGCCTTGGCTATGAACTGTAATTAATACCGAGCAACTTTTAAACGATCTTGGGCTAGAAGCTAATTAACTTTTCAAATCATACAACCTTATTTATTGTAGATAAATTTATTAGCAAGCGATGGGAAAAAAAGCTTATAATCAACTCATATAAATTCACGAAAGAATACCAAACTTATAACTGACTCTATCATCTCTCGTTCTCCACAATTTAAAATCTCAAGGAATGAGAATCGTGGATGCTTAGCCAATTAAATCAAAATTTTGGGTTTTCGAATCATCTATAGGATCTTACAAATTATTAGACTCTTTCAAGTTTAGAATTCGCATTTTAAAGTTCCCTTGATAAACGACTCTCTAGGATCAATTATAGGAACTTGCGAAAAGTTCTTGTTCTTAACCCGTGAGAGTTAAGACTTTCACGTTTTAAAGCTCCCTATATAAATGCCTAGCAAAACTTGACTTAAACACGTTAAGGATACTAGTTAGAGTAAACTTAGATAAGTAAACTCGGGTTGAGTCAAAATTTTCACGACTTTGAAAAATTTAAAACCACTTTATTACTTTATTTTTAGCAAAGAAAGTAAATAACGATAACAAAGGAAAATACTACTATACAACTAGGCCAAAATAGATTAAAAATTTTAAAAAATGTCAAAAAATCAAATTTTCCGGTTAAAATGAGGGCAAATTCATCGAATAGACTACTTACTTCGATAGAAGTCCCCCTACACTTGATATAAACATTGTCCTCAATGTTTAAGCATGTGGGAGTAAACTCCCCTACACTTATGACATTGTGCACTTTGTTTAAATCTTGCTAAGGAAAGAACAACTACAGTGATTTCAATGTGAACATATAAGATATGAAATATTGAATCACGATAGTTTAGGATAGAACCAGGAAGACGGGAACACGGAATCACGGTTCGTCAAAAGTCATCGAGGTGCACATTGAAGCTTGAATTCCTGCAGAGAATAAGAAACAAGACAACAAACACATACGGGTCACCCCTACACTTATTATGAAAGCTGTAAAGGATAGATCATGGGTTGCCTCCCGAGAAGCACTTGTTTTTGTTCACTGAGTCACGAGCCTGACTCGACCCAAAATTAGTTCATGGGAAACGTGGTGAGGGATGGAATCATCTCATGAGAGATGTCCTCACCAAAGTACAACTTCAAACGCTGGCCATTCACCTTAAAATTGGGCCCATTTGGCTGAGAAAGCTCAATGGTGCCATAGGGGAAGACTATGGCGATGGTGAATGGACCAGACCAGCGACTCTTCAACTTGCCCGAGAAGATCTTCAACCGAGAGTTAAAAAGTAAGACTTGATCACCAGCGTGGAACTCTCGGTTCTTAATCCTAGAATCATGGATGATCTTGGTTTTCTCCTTGTAGATCAATGAGTTCTCATAAGCTTCATTCCTCAATTCATTAAGCTCGTTGAGTTGAATGCTGCGAAGATCACCGGCTTTGTTGATGTCGAAGTTAGCCCACTTCAAGGCCCAGTATGCCTTATGTTCCAGCTCGATAGGGAGGTGGCATGCTTTCCCGTACACAAGACGATAAGGTGTGCAACCAATCGGGGTCTTATATGCGGTACGGAAAGCCCACAAAGCATCGTCTAACTTATTGGCCCACGCGGCACGATGCTCCCCCACAGTACGTTCCAGAATTCGCTTCAATCCACGGTTAGAAATCTCGGCTTGACCATTGGTTTAAGGATGATAAGCGGTGGAAAGACGGTGATTAACACCATACTTAGCCATGACTCACGCAAATTGAGCATTGCAGAAATGAGTCCCGCGATCACTGATGATAGCACGAGGAACACCGGATCGAGCAAACAATTGTTTCAGAAAGTTCACAACCACGCTCGCGTCGTTCGTAGGAAGAGCCTTAGCTTCAAACCATTTAGAAACGTAGTCAACGGCTACGAGGATGTACTTGTTCCCTTTAGATGATGGAAATGGCCCCATAAAGTCGATGCCCCATACGTCAAAGATTTCACATTCTTGTATTTAAGTTTTGAGGCATCTCATCTTTATGTGTGATCTTTCCTTGTCGTTGGCAAGCATGACAATGCTTAACCATTTCGTTAGCGTCACGATAAATGGTGGGCCAATAAAATCCTGAGTCAAACACTTTCTTTTTGGTGTAGTTAGGACCAAAGTGACCACCGGTGGGTCCTTTATTGCAAGCATCAAGGATTTGTAAAGCTGCCACCCATCAACACATCGACGAATGACAAGATCTGCACATTGTTTGAAGAGATAAGGTTCATCCCAGAAGTAAGTCTTAACATCTTTAAAGAACTTATTCTTTTGTTGGGATGTTAACCCTTCGATGAGAATTCCACCCGCTAAGTAGTTTGCAATGTCTGCAAACCACGGGGTGTCATCAAGATTGGAGTGAATAGACATTAAGGCCTCAAGGGGAAAAGAGTCATTGATCTCTTGATTCGGATGATCCCCTTGATAAGGATCCTCAAGTCTACTTAGATGATCCACTGCTAGGTTTTCGGCTCCCTTTTTATCACGAATTTCAATGTTAAATTCTTGAAGGAGCAAAACCCAACCAAGAAGTCTTGGTTTAGAATCTTGCTTAGTCAACAAGTACTTCAACCCGGAATGATCGGTGTACACGATGGTGGTAGAAAGGACAAGATAGGGGAAATTTTTCAAAAGCATACACTATAGCTAAAAGCTCTTTTTCGGTAGTGGTATAATGCAATTGAGCCCCCGTCATTGTCTTGCTAGCATAGTGGATTGGTTGGAAGTGTTTGTTCACTCTTTGGCCCATAACCGCTCTAATAGCAAAGTCGCTAGCATCACACATCAATTCAAAAGGTATCTCCCAATTAGGGGTAACCAAGACCGGTGCCTTAGTTAGCTGATCCTTAAGAAGATTGAAGGACTCAAGACACTCTTTAGAAAAGATAAAAGGAGTATCTTTTTCCAAGAGGTGGGTCATCGGGCGAGCGATTTTAGAGAAATCCTGAATGAATCGACGATAAAAGCCCGTATGACCAAGGAAACTTCTCACACCCTTCACGGTTGAAGGTGGAGGTAATTTGGCTATGACATCCACTTTAGCACGGTCCACTTCAAGACCGACTTTGGAGATTTTATGTCCAAGCACAATGCCTTCTTTTACCATGAAATGGCATTTTTCCCAATTTAGAACAAGGCGAGTGTCTTCACACCGCTTAAGCATGCGTTCCAAATTGGCAAGGCAAGAAGAGAAAGAATCACCATAGACCGAGAAATCATCCATGAAGACTTCCATAGTTTCTTCAACCATGTCATGGAAGATAGCCATCATACACCTTTGGAAAGTCCCAGGAGAATTGCGTAAGCCGAAAGGCATTCTTTTGTAAGCAAATGTTCCATAAGGACAAGTGAATGTGGTTTTCTCTTGGTCTTGGGGATCGATGGGTATTTGAAAATAAACCGAGAAACCGTCTAAGAAGCAGTAATAGTCATTACCCGCTAGATGTTCAAGCATTTGGTCCATGAAAGGAAGGGGAAAATGATCCTTTCTCGTAGCATCATTGAGTTTGCGATAGTCTATACAAACTCTCCACCCTGTAACAAGACGAGTAGGAATCAACTCGTTGTTTTCGTTGGGCACAACGGTGATTCCGCCTTTCTTAGGCACACAATGGACTGGACTAACCCATGGTGAATCCGAGATAGGATAGATCATGCCCGCATCAAGAAGTTTGATAACCTCTTTTTTAATAATGTCATGGATCTTGGGATTCACCCTTCTTTGGCTTTGAATAGTGGGTTTAAAGTCGTCCTCCATGAGAATTTTATGTGTGCAAAAGTGAGGATCAATTCCACGAATATCGGAAATCTTCCAAGCAATCGCTTTCTTATGATTCTTCAGCACGGCGATAAGTCGGGATTTTTCTTCTTCTCTCAGGTCCTTTGCGATGATGACGGGTGACTTCTTGTTGTCTTCAAGGAAAACGTACTCGAGATGAGACGGAAGATCCTTAAGCTCTAAATCCGGAGGATTTTCGATGGACGGCGGAGTCAAAGTCAGATCATCGATAGAGATATCCTTAGGAGATGGTGGAGAAATATGGTCCTCATTGAGAAGTTTCTCAATGGTACGAATGTCTTCATCCCAATTGGAGGGAGAATCGTCATATTGCAAGTCTACATCTCCCAAAGTTGCTTCGAATTCCTTCAAGATGAAATCACTTTCTCCAAATGGAGTTAGTGATGGAGCAATAAAGGAAACGGTCTCAACAATGGGTAGAGAAGAACAACCACTTTTACAAGCGTCTTTGAAATGTTCTTCACAAGCCTCATCCAGAACGTCAATGAAATTAACACTCTCGTTTTCAGAAGGCTGCTTAGAAAGTTTATCCATGTTTAAAACGATTTTAGCGTCACCAACTTTCATGATTAATTCGCCCGCGGCTACATCAATGAGAGTGCGACCGGTCCTCAAGAATGGACGTCCGACGATTAATTGAACACGGGGATCCATCTCGTAGTCAACGACAACAAAATCCGCCGGAAAGGTGAATTTGTCGACACCAACGAAGACGTCTTCGGCTATCCCCACTGGATAAGCAACCGTACGGTTAGCTAATTCCAAACTCATTCGTGTGGGGACTAGATCGGGTAGAGACAATTGTTTCCAAACGCTTAAAGGCATTAAGTTTATACTAGCACCTAGATCGGCTAGGGCCATACAATTCTCTACCCCAGGGAAGTTGCAAGGAATCAAAAAACGACCCGGATCTCCTAACTTAACTGGAAGTTTTCTCAAAAGAACGGCAGAACAACTCTCATTTAATTGGGTATTGGCGATGTCGAGCAATTTTTCCTTATCACTTAAAAGATCCTTAAACATCTTAGCATATTTAGGCATGTGAGCGAGAGCCCTAGGAAAGGAGATATTAAAATTCAGTTGTTTAAACATCTTAAGAAAGTTAGAAACCTGAATATCATCCTTGTTCTTCAACTTCTCTTTCCTCAACCTTGAGGGGTAAGGTATATTGGGTTGAGATGAAGGCTTCTATATGGAATTCTCACTCACATCCTTGGGTGGTGGAGGGGTGGAAGTAGGAGGTGGAGGAATTGGAGAAGGGGACTCGTTTTCCTTTGTCACAATCACCGTTGTAGGTGTAGGAATCTCGGGTTCCTTTAAACCTTTGCCACTTCGAGTGGTGATTGCTTTCATCTCCCCTCTTGGATTAGCAACGGTGTTACTCGGAAGAGAACTCGAACCAGAGGCTTGATTACTTGGTAAAAAACTAGCCATCATATCCCTTAAGTTATTTGTTTGATTGTTCATAGAGTTTCTCATGTCGGCTTGTAGAGCATTCCCTTGTTTGGCCATGTCATTCCTTAGCTCGGCTCGAATATCGTTCCCTTGTTTTGCCATGTCACCTTTCAAGTTAATGAATTGTCTTTGAAGATTTGTCACCATCTCTCTATTGGTCCTCATGTAAGTTTCGAGGTCTTGGTTCAATGCCGTGGGTTGATTGAGAGTTAGAGCTTGGTAAGCTGAATTATTTCCTTGAGGTGGATATGGGTTTCTTTGGGATTGATATTGATTGGTAGCTCGAGGTTGGCTTTGATTGTTGCGGTTGAAATTGTTTTGGTTTTGGTTTTGAGGAGAAAAACCGGGTGGAGATAGATAATTTTTGGAACGATAACTTAGCAAGTTACGATCACCTTGAGGACGTGCTTGGTAGCCAAAGTTACCGTTAGCGGCGTACACATTTTTCGGATTGTCAAGAGTAGAAGGACAATCGGTGTACGAATGAGAACCCCCGCAAATCTCACAAGAAGGTGCAATGGCTTTGGCTTGTTGAAATTGGTTTGTAGCCATGGTTAAGAAGTTTTGGTTCATCTCAGCTATTTGGCGAGTAAGTTCAGTGAGCTCTGGGTTAGTTGATGTAGAAGAAACATTGGCCCTCTGATTATTTCTTGAAGATGCAGATGAATCCCAAATTTTGTGGTGAGTGGTCATGTTTTCTATCAGCTCTCTTCACTCCTCAGGTCGTCTCTTCATGAATGTACCACCGGCGGCAGCATTAATCGTATCACGATCACGAAAAGTTAGACCATTATAGAAAGTATCAATCAAAGTAACGGGGAGCATGTTATGGTTCGGACAACGGTCGATCAAGACATTATAGCGTTCCCAAGCATCGAAAAGCGACTCCTCAGGTTCTTGTGTGAATCCACTGATTTGGTTGCGAAGACTAGTGACCATGGATGGTGGAAAATAGCGCGACAAAATTTTTTGAGTCATGTCATCCCATGTTTGAATTGAGTTTTTGGGGAGACGATCAAACCATTTTTCGGCATGATGGGATAAAGTGTGTGGAAAGAGGTGAAGGCGAAGAAAATCCATGGAAGCACCGGGTAGTTTCATGCTTTGAGTGACGACAATGAACTTGTCTAGATGTTTGTTGGCATCATCATCCGGTAATCCGCTAAATGGGCAAGCGTTTTGAACTTGCTGGATCATGTGATGCTTCAATGAAAATTCAGGAGCCGTGATTTGCATCAGCGCAATCGGTCCACCGCCTCCGTTCATGGTGGGTTGACACAGTTCCTCCATTGTTCGTAAATCAGGTAGGGGAACATTGTTGTTGTTGTTATTGTTATTCAAATTGGGTAGAGGTGGGTTGTTATTTTTGTTATGCACACCAGCCATATCTAATTCTTCACGAGTCTCGGGCTCAAAATAATTTGAAGATCTAGTACGCATACACCTGCAGAAGAAAAAGATACCAAAGAAACAGAGAATATATATATGTATATATATATATATATATATATATATATATATATATATATATATATATATATATATATATATATATATATATCTTTTTGGTGCAAAATCTTTTGAAAAGAAATGCTGTTTATGATTTTTTTAATGTTTTTGTATTTTTGAAATTTTTTATAATTTTTATGGATTTTTGAAAATTTTAAGCAAGGAAAATAACTTTCCTAAAAGAACGGATCCCAAAATTCAACGCGTCTCTCACTAAAGACCGTTAATCTTAACGAAAAGAGCCGGCAGCGGCGCCATTTAATACAAGGCTTTCACCAAGTATAAAATAATTTCGTTGTTCCAAGTCTTTTCGAATTGATTATTGGTAGAAAGTGCGACGCAATTGTCTTTTGGTGAACAAGAGGATGGTTTGGTTTGATTATCTATTTTTAAACTAAAAGCAAATAATTGTCGTTGAGTAAAGTAGAAGCTTTTACAAAATTAAAACAAAAGTTATTTAGAAAAACACTTAAAACATAAAACTTTGTAAAACTTTAAGACTCAAAAATTTAATCTATCGGAATGTAAGAAGTGGCAAAGTTATCGGAATGTATAATATCGGAATGTTGTTGGGTGTCGGAATGTTTCAGATCGGAATCCACAAGCTCAGTCCTATCGGAATGTATCTGTCGCAATACACTTCTATCGCAAAGTCCAAATCGGAATAAGGGAGAAATACTTCTGTCGCAATATCTCAGATCGGAATACAAGCTATCGAAATGTTGTAAACTAAAATTGGACAGAGTTTTGACTCAAAGTAACCTTACCACCCATCGGAATATGCGATCACAATGAGCGATCGCAATCCCAGATCGGAATAAGGGGGTAAAATCCAAGTTATCGCAAAGTAAAACCCTCAATGGATTATTGCGATAGAAACCAACAACCAATCGGAATGCGTAATACCCAATAATGCGATGAACACAAGCAGTAATCCGAAAATGAAGTTAAGCTGAAATTTCAATAAGCACGTTCAATAAGCTACCTTAACCGAACCTTAAACAACTCAATAAGCATAAATTTGGCAACTTTCAAAACTCCAAATAAGCAAACTTAATGAATCGAATCTTTTAAAAACACTAGACTTTTTAAATAATCCGAAAATGCAATAAGCTATAAATATGAAACAAACCAATAAGCAAAAAGAGCTTATAGCTTATATCGTATGAAAGCTTAGTAAGGACTAAAAAGACTAACTTTTTAATTACTAAAACATCAAAATCAAACACGAATAAAGGACTATTCGGATCAAAGATGAAGTTTTGGATCAAGGACAATAGCAAAACCAAGAAAGGTAGAAAGAGATAAACTATTAAAAGCTTAAACTTGAACTTTTGATTAATGAAACTCTAATACAAAGATTAAACAAAGCTTAATTTGAAAGAAAAGATGAAGTTTTAGTGAGATAAAGTTAAACACTTTCTCTCTCTAAAATGAAAACTAAAACAAAGAAAATTAAAACTAGCTAATGACTAACACCCTCCTAATGTGTCATTAGGAGGGTATATATAGGGAGTGGGAATGCATGTATGCTTTCTTCTTTCTTTTCTTCTCGACTCGATCTAAATTCTTTGTCTTTCTCGATGTCGTCTTGGGATTTGAACGCGTCTTTTAATTTTCTTCTATAATTAGAATTGAGTTCTTCGACTTCATTAAACTTCCGTCTTTAGACTTTTTCTTTGATAAATCTTCAGAATAGGCCTTGGACTTCCGTTCTTTTTGCACTCTTGATCTTTTGACTTCGTCTTCTCTCGTTTTCTTCGATAAAAGCCTGTGAAAGCCCGTGTTTTCTTCCTTTTTCATCTTTTGGTCCTAAAACACAATAAAAACACAAACCACGCATAATTCCGACTTTTACGACATAAAATACACGTTTTGGTCTTGTTATTATTGGAAATAAGTGGTAAAAGGGTAAGTTTTTTCACACTTATTAATCGGTATGATCATTCTTATCATGAGTGACAGCGGAAGACTTTGATACAACATGTTTCTCCCCCGTGAAATATTCATCAAACATTGGTCCATATAACATTTCCAACTCTTCAATTGTCGTGTCGACTGTCATATCTGCTCTTGGAACATTTCCTTGAACCATCTTTGAACTTGAAGATTCATTGCTGTGGTCTTGAGTTCCGAGTTCCGTGCGGTTGTTCACAAAAGTCTCTTGTCGTTGTGGATCGGGACTTAAACTGCTTTGTTCAAGTGCCATTTCTTGCAATTCATCGAATCTTACATGAATAGTCTCGACTATCAATTTTGTTCTCTTGATGTACACTCTCTATCCCTTAGACTGAGTTGCATATCCCACTAGAATGCATGCATCACCTTTCTCTTTCATCTTTTACATATTTTCACCGTCTCAAATTATGTAACACGTACATCTAAAAACATGAAGGTGTTTGAGTGAAGGTTTGTGATCATGAATTATGTGATATGGTGTCTTTTCGTGTCTTGGGATAATTAAGGAACGGTTTTGTGTGTAGGTTGCGGTTGACACGGATTCGGCCCAAAAGAATAGTGGTAGTTTTGAAGCGGATAATAACGTTCAAGCAGCCTCAACTAAAGTAGGTTTCGTCTTTCAACAATACCGTTTTGTTCAGGTGTTCTAGCAAATGATGTTTCGTGTTCAATCCCTTCAGCTTCAAAATAATTCTTCAGAGTTGAATTCAAGAATTCTGTGCCTCTGTCAGTATGTACCACTTTTACTTGAGCTTGAAGACCACATTGTATCAGTTTAAAGTTGATGAGAACTTCGGGTGTTTCATCCTTAAACCTCAAGAAGTGAGTCCACGTGTACCTTGATTAGTCATCGACAATTACCATAACATATTTCTTCCTATTGATGATTTGAACACGCATGGGTCCACACAAATCTATATGAAGAAGATCTAACCGTCCTTTAGAGCTTGGTGTAGTCTTTGTCTTGAGACTACTTCGTTTAGCTTTACAAAGCTCACAAGAAGAACAAAGATGATCTTTGATGAATTTCAAGTTTGGAAGGCCTCTCACAATATCTTTCTTGGAAAGCAAGTTGATGGTATAAAAGTTGAGATGAGATAGATGCTGATGCCATAACCATGCTTGAGTCGTTGAAGCTTTAGCCATGAAACAAACAGGAGTTGAGGAAGGTGTTTTGAAGTGAAATTGCGTAAAGATCTGTACCCCGTGAACTAGTGAGTAAATCATTCCCATCATAATCACGAACAAAACACGTCTTCTTTCGAAATGCAACCTCTAAATCTGTGTCACAGAACTGACCAACCGAGAAAAGATTGTGATTGAGCCCTTCGACGTAGTATACCTGTTTTATCGTGATATTCCCTTGAACCAAATCTCCATATCCTAGGATCGGTGCAAACTGGTCATTTCTGAATCTGACTGTACCAAGGAACTTCTCCACAAAGTTAATTAGAAGCTTGTGATTCCCCAGCATGTGCTTCGTGCATCTGGAGTCCAGTATGAAGAGAATTATTTCGGTCACCTGCAGAAGAATTAGAACACGATGGAGCATTTACTAATTTGGATTCCATGTTAGTTGTGATTTCTGATTCATTAGTTCCCTAGTTTCAGCACTTAAAGGCACACTAACACTCGTTGTCACGTCTTCTTTCCTAACCTTAGGCATCCATTTATATCCTGGAGGACATTGATTAGCAAACCACCATTTCCAAGACTTGCTAGCAGACTTATAAAATTCCCTAATTCTGCTTCTAGGGTGCTTAGTGGTGGAGTCTGATGTAATACTTTTCTTAGGGGGGGTTGGACCAGAATGGTTCACTTTGCGTTTGGGTTTACTAGCACTAATAGGCATCGTAATTTGCTTCTTAGTTCTAGTATCTACGCCTTTGACATTATTCGAACACACATAGCATGATTAGCATTAGCACATTTTCCACATTTCACACAAACAAACTTAACATTCTAAGCATTCAAAGTCGAATCATTCAAATCATCATTACATGCGATTATAGATGTTTTATTCTTAGAAACATTCAAATTCCTAGGGTGGTATTCTTCTTTCTTCATCTTCCCTCGACCTTTGTTTGGCCGAACCTTTTCATTCATTCGAGTGTGCTTAAGCTGAGGTCGGCTAACACTGGCAGTGGGGACTACTCCTGTAGTAAAAGACACACGTCTATTAGTGTTTCTAGAAGTCTGAGGTGATTAACTTTCTTTGTTGTGTGTGGGTTTAGTGGCCAATCTATACATCCTTGGTTTGATCACATTTGTGTTCTTAATGCTTGGTGGTCGAATATGTTTTAGGAGTAATCTTTGGTAACCTATCCTTCCCAACCGTCTTGGGGGCAAACCCAGGTTTTGCAAATGCAGAATTGGAGAAAACAGATGGTTTTCCTAAGACATAGGGTTTAGCCACTTTGTACGCACTGGGTTGTCTTACAACAAGTTTCTTAACGCTAGGTTCCATAATTTTCCCACCCATCTTAGCAACGAGTTTCTTCAACTCTGCTATTGCTATGTCCCTGTCTTGTAAATGAGCTTTCAAGTCTATAATGTCCATACTCTTTTCGTTCATTTCTCGACACAATGCGGAAAGTTTTACATGCAAATTGTTATCATTTGGACCTTTTCCGACTTTGTCTTGCAAAGCAATTTCAAGAGTATGACAATGTTTTTGAAGGATATCAGTTTTGTGTTGAAGTAACTCAAAAAGCCTTTTTATCAACATTTTCTTTACGTTTCCAAAGCTCAGTTTCAAGTCGTTCACACTCTTTGATCCTATCAAGATATTTGCATACAACATCAGAATATTCATCGATATCAGCACAAGATTGAAGAGTAACACACAAAATATATTTGGAGAGACATTTTTCTAAGAGTAGATCATATTCGTTTGAAAACTCTGATTTTTCAGTTTGAAGGTCATCAATTTCTTTTTCAATAGACTCAACATATTTCAAATCACCAAACATTTCAGACCGAATTAATTTTTCAAACTCAAGAACATTTTCTTTTATTATCTTCGTGTAGAATCTTGATAACCTATGAATCTATGAAGGGGGTTGATGATTTCTAGAGAGAGAAACTAGAGAGAGAAAGTGAGAGAAAACTATGTGTAATTTTATTAAGTGAAAATGAGAAAACATTCAACAACCAACCCCTTTCCATGGTGGAAAGGGGTATTTATACTTCCAAGCAACATTGGGCTTGGGCCGGTCCATGACAAGCCCATGGACCGGTTCTTACTTAACTTAATAAGTAACAATTAACTATTTTCTAACTACAAGCTATTACAATCATTAATAATATTGTGGAGTGACCGATACTTCTAATATACGTAAAAACGTATTTCTAACAATCTCCCCCTAAGGGAGGTCACTCCACGTTACAAAGTTCTAAACCTAGCATACTATACTAAGTCTTCGTTCTTTAGCTCGTAGTCTTTTCTTCTTTTTCTTTTTGTTGTGAATATTTTGATTTGATCTTTTTGACTTTGGCTTGAGAGCATTGTTCTTTTGGCCTTTCACGTGCGATCTTTTGCCTTCTTGTGAATTTTGCCTCCTCGTGACTCCATGTTCCACACACTTATGTCTTTTTGTTGAATTCTCGAAAGTTTCAGAGTTTGGTACAGCGGAAGATTTTATCTTGTACTTTCTTGAATTTTTGCTAAACTTTGATGCAGAAAAACATAAGCATGTGGGAACGACTTCTACAGGTACACCGCAACACCACCGTCTTCACTGGTACACAGCAACGCCACCGTCTTCAACAGGTACACAGCAACGCCACCGTCTTTAACAGGTACACAGCAACGACACGAATAAAATGGCTTTGAACATTTTATTCTAATTCGGTAGCATTTTACCTCCGGTCGGTGAAGACCGTTGGACGATATTAGATATCGTACCCGTGACGGATAGTTTCAATTAAGTAACTTCCTGACAGGATTTCGCGGGTAAACCCGTTCTCTTTATTCGACCGTCCAAAGCTGACTGCGAACATAAAGAGTGAATCACTTGGATAAATTATCCTTGTGATTTGAAGCCGTCAATTCATGAAACCTGGAACAAGTGAATTTCAATTAAGATTTTCACCATCGTTGCTTTCCAGTTGTCACGAGCTCAATTCATAAAGAATCTTGCACGTCACCTACCAAGTGCTGTTTGATGTTAACACTAGAAGGATTTCCACTCGTCACTGTGATCAATAAAGAGTCACTCTGAGTGTTCTGGCAAGATCATATGATAATGCGTAGAGGCCTGGAACGAGTTTAAGTTCAATTAAGAATTAAACCACTGTTTCCTTCCAGTTTTTCACAAGATTGGTTCTAAAAGAACCGTACGTGTAACCTACCATGAGCTTGTTTGATGTTGGCTCAAGCAGGATTTCCATCTTCATTGTAATACTTGCGTATTACTCGGATGTTCTGGCAATATTACAGGAATACTGCGTAGGACTCATGAAAATCTCTTACTTTTCACAGTGTGTGAGAAAGCAAGGAATAAATGGAAAGTGTCCTAATGAGACTTTTGATGATCTCTTGGCTCTAGACTCGATTGTGCGTTTTGATTTAGTGAGCGCTGGCTGGAGAGGAGTGCCACCTTTTCAATACCAGTCTATTCGGAGTGAATAAACCAATAGATAACGTGTTGATCTCCGTGTGATTAAAACAAATACCTTTTGAGAGATATTTGAGTTAGATGGGGAAGGGTTGTGCATTGCATCACTGGGTCCATGATGTCTTTCTTCAATACCGAGAATCATTAGAAAAAATGACCTCAATAGCATATGTATTGACCCGGTTTCTGCCTAAAGTTGTAAGGAGGGCTTCTTTCTTTACACCCTTTATCTTTACAATTCTTTTTCATTCTTCAACCCCTTCAATGCTTACCAATACGTCATCACTAGCACCTTGTTGTGATTGTTCCAGTGCTAGCTTAAGTACTTGGTCAGCATTCAGCTACGTTCACATTCTTTCTCCATCTTTCCTAGGACTTCTAATTCTATCTAGGGAATTGTCCTTGGGAAGATTCCATCGGCTCTGATGAATCATTGGACTAAACCTATTCCTACCACCCTTTTGTCACCACATTCGTCGTGAATTTAAGCGTGTTTTGGGAAGGAATTGCCACCATGAAAAATCATTGAAAATCACCTAAAGTACTTGTGATATTGACATCAAAAGTTTCGTAGCTTAGGTGTTTTTGATTATCAAAAACGCTCCCCATTAATACGTGCTTTACACATATTAAGTTGGATTATCGTTAAATCTTTTTCATCTTTTAGCCAAGTATCACTTAAGTCTCCTTAATCCCATTTTCTCCCCTTATCCAAAATGTTAACCATTAATATTTGGGATATTGAATGGATTAACCGGTCTTTGGGTAAAAATGAAATCGATGTTTGGCCATAGAACAAGTTAATGCTCCCCCTTAATTTAATAAGGGATATTTGTAGTGCTTTAGTATGATATATTTTGAAAGATTTAGAATCTCGTGAGAAATTCTTGAAAGATTATCACACCTTAACACTACATCAAGCCGCAAAAGCACAATATTCACAAATATACATATTCACAATTGAAAACCAATATAAAGTTGACCTGAAGTGTACGACCCATTAATTGGATCGTTGCAGTAATTTGTGGTGCACTCCATATGGTCTTCCACCAATGAATCTTTCCAAGCTCCTCATCAATCTACGTTCTCGGAGCTTTTGATCAATCTTCTTGATCACATACTTCGCCATCTTCCGGTAACCTGGATGCCAATCCTCCGTCATCTCTAGCAAAGTCCCACCCGAGTTCAGATGCTTCAACTTTCCTCTGACTTGTAGAAGAGTCCCATCACTGTACTTATATAGCTCACCCACCCTCATAAACTTCATTAAACCTCGACTGTTCAAGTAGAAAATGCCGCAATTCGGTATAGAAATGCCGGTATAAAGACATCTATCTACATGTTGAGGTAGAACTTGATTCACTGGACGGGTTAAGTTGAGCTTCCTTTGGTAGCTTTCGACTCCCAACTGCAGATCTTCAACTCGTTTCTTGATAACAACGCTTCGTGTGAACATACGAAGTGCTGTATTCAAGGCAATGAGGTCTTCACGAGGAATATGTGTGAGTTGATCGCGGGTCATCAGGAGCAACATGTCTTCGATATCCTCAAGGCGAATGATAGAAAAATCTCCCTGCTGGATTTTGTATTCTCTGTCATCCTCCCTTTTCAAACGAATCTCCGTCACATGATAATAGCCATTCTTGGCTTCAGTTTTCAACCCTAAGATGCTGGAGATGCGGATATCGGATCTAACGTTGCTTCCAGAATTGACTAGGCAGCAACCCCTGTACGCCCTTCGGACTCGTTCGTCCCAATGAGATGCACCTATAACAGCATACATATCATAATTATGAGTTACCCTTGGGACCCAGAGTCGGTTTACCTTTTCCTCGATCCAGGGTATTGTCCCCCAGTTGGCAGCTTTCAGCAAGGTCAAGGATGTTGCGTACTTTGATGAACCCTTCAAAAGATACTCAAGATCATAAGTGACGAAGAAGTCGAGAGCTATCTGATTATCTTGAGTAGGATCAAGTGGAGGTGGAGCTCTGTCTGATTCATGAAGACCTGGCCGTTGAACGGTATTTAGAGCCTTCAGGATCTCATCGGCATAATACTCGAACTCTATTCGGGTTAACCGGGTTTTGGCGCGAAGTCTTTTATCCTTCAGCGCTTTCTTCACCAAAGATGGAGTAACCGAAGTCTTATACTCATGAGCAAGAAATGCACATAAGTCAATCGGACTGCGGATACGGAGATACAAAACATCTTTGTCAGCGTCTGTGATCGGATCATATTGCGCTGCTGCCGTGATCCAAGCCTGTGGCGGTGCAGTCTTGTCAATCTCCAACGTGTCTGCCCAGTCTCGTGTGCTTGGTTCAGGAACCGTAGATTGTTGTGCTTGTTGTAGAGGAGTAGAAATGCGAACATCTGCTGGTTTTGATTCAGGCATCTCGGCAGTGTCATGAACGGGTGAGTGTTGTGCAGCTTCAGGTTCAGTTACCGATTCTGCAATCACAGGAGCAACAACAACAGAACTAATGGGGTTAGTGTTAATAGGTAAAGATACAGCAATAGAGGTACCAGGAATCGATGACGCTATAGTAGCATTCACATCGTGGCGCCACTTAGATCGTCTTGATTCCGATGATGTTGATTTGTCCTTCTGTGCTGCATCTTTCTTGGACTTGGTCCCAGACTTAGCAGGTTTCTTGGAACTGGTAACCTTATCTCCCTCTTTAGGCTGTTCACCCCCATCATCATCCTCATTGTTATCCCCGTTGCTCCCCCTAGCACTCTCCTCATTACCATCACCACCATCATCGCCATCATCATCATCATCATCATCATCATCATCATCCTCATCCTCATCATCATCACCATTATCGTCATCTTCATCATCCTTTTCTTCTTCTTCTTCTCCACCTTCATCTTCACCAGTACCCTCGTCTTCTTCACTTTCTTCCCTTTCTTCCTCAGGTAGAATTTGGTAGGGTACCACGCTTCCAAACGTTTTGAATAACCTATCATCCTCCATGATAGCGTCATTCAGGGATTTGTAAAGAGCCCGTTGAATCCTAGACTTATCAAACGATCCAAGTTCCACCATACGAGCTTTGAGGATCTTCTTTAATTCAAAATCCGTTAACTCATAAGCAATTTTATAGGCGGATTCTGAAGGATTGGATGACTTGATCATCAAATTATCAGCTGCGAGTGTCTTCAACTCATCACGCAGTTTTGGCATAATGGACTCAACAAATTCTTTCACTCTTTCTTCAACAGAAGTTTCAAGTGCTTCTTTCTGCTCCTTGTATTTATCCCTCATCGCTTGAAGTCTGGTGATACGTGCAGCATGCTTATCAGCCTCAGCCTGCTTAACCCGAGCTAGTTCTTCTGCATGAGCTTTTCGCGTCAATTCCATATCTGCAGCGAACTTAGCAATCATCTCCTCTTGGGCTTTCCTAGATGCTTCTTCACTTTGAGCTCGTCTATGTAGTTCTTGGCGAAGTTCATCCATTTCTCTCTTGTGATTATCCGTATGTTTATCCAACATTTCGGCCATCACCAATGCAACCATTGTAGATGTTGCAGAGCTGCTCTGGGTTGATGGAAGAGGCTCGGTTGTTACTACGGTACTAAGGATGGGAGTTATTGGTGGTGGAAGAAATGGTGTTGAAGCCGGTCTGGTTGGTAAGGGTTGGATTGGTGGAGGTTGAGTTGCTAAAGGTTGAGTAGACACCATGATAGTAGGAGCACCGGACTCCTTTTCAACACTTGCTGAAATAGGGATTGATGGCTCCTTCGAAGTGGAATACCGTTCAGGTGACCCAAACTCATCAATATCATCTGGTTCCTCGTACTCTTCTTCAACATTTACCCTTGCACCTGAACCACTACCGCCAGTATCTTTCCTACTCCTTTGAATAGCTATCTTCATAATTTGTCTCTCTGCTTTGTCAAGAGTAGGATCAACAACATCTTCTTCGTCACGTAGACGTAACTCATCAGCCTTACCCTTTCCCTTCTTAACCTCAGTCTTTTTCTTCTTGGTTTCGGGTTCAGGTAAAGCAGCTGGTTGCTTGTGTTTACCTTTACTCTTCACTGTAGTAGACGAATCTTCTCCAGTCTGAAGGTTTGCTTTCAGCTTCTTGATTTCTAGCAGCAGTAGCTTGTAATCAGCAGAACCTTTGATTTTATCTGTCAGAAGATAATCAGGAATAGGACCAGGAATCACACCACCAGAAGGTCCTTCATGCCTTAGATCCACAGTATCATCAGCTTCTTCAGTGTGATAACGACTTGCTGCACGCCTATCAATAGTAGCATCATTTTTCATAAGATAATTAATGATAAGCTTGATAAACCGAGGATAAGGAAAGAAATTAGTCTTCAGCTTCTTGCTATGGAAGAGTTGAAAGGTGAATTCTTCCCATATCAACAATGCATAATCTGCATTTGCAGCTTTGTACATGCCATAGAAGAGGTTCATAATCGGACTGCGCAAAGCATCATGCCCACTTGTTTTTGGTGTAAGACATCTACTGATAATACCTAACAATGCTCTCCAAGGTTGTCCTACTTTAGCAGTGGTAAACTCAGACGCAACTCGTATTTCAGGACATCCAATAGCGTCAAATAACTCCATGAGTTCATCTTTAGTAGGATCCCTCGAAAATGACATGCCTTTGGGTGTATCCCGTATACCAAAAATCTTACGGAAGTCTGAAACTGTGAGCGTCTGCTGCTTGTTGTCGATGGTGAAGGTGATCTTGTTTGAAGTGATTTCCTTGGTAGCCCAGAACTCATAGATATAATCATAAGGCACCGAGGCACTACTTCTTAAAGCATTCTTAAAATGGGATTGATCAAGGATTGCTATGGCGACTTTAAAACCATGGTGAGTGGATTTTGAGACTTGCTTCAGCCGGTAATTGTTTGGTATGAACTTGAGGGTTTGTGCTTTAGCAATAGCGACTTCTATAGAGTCTTGGATTGCTTGTACTGTTGGATTAGTCATTGTATCTGCTTAAGATAAGACATGAAAGGTTGATGCACAAAAACATATAGATATATATCATTCTTACTTCTAAGCATAACACATTTCATAACATAATACAACAAGTACATATAACATGCAAATACTATCAATCAAACAACACTTCATCCAGAATTTTCCTTCATTCGGAACTTCGTCATCCGGAACATTCCTTCATTCGGAACTTCTTCATTCGGAACTTCTTCATTCGGAACTTCTTCATTCGGAAGTGCTTCATTCGGAACTTCTTCATTCGGAAGTGCTTCATTCGGAACTTCTTCATTCGGAAGTCCTTCTTTCGGAACTTCTTCATTCGGAAGTTCTTCATTCGGAACTTCTTCATTCGGAAGTCCTTCATTTGGAACTTCTTCATTCGGAAGTTCTTCATTCGGAACTTCCTTCATTCGGAAGTTCTTCATTCGGAACTTCCTTCATTCGGAAGTCCTTCATTCGGAACTTCTTCATTCGGAAGTTCTTCATTCGGAACTTCCTTCATTCGGAAGTTCTTCATTCGGAACTTCCTTCATTCGGAAGTTCTTCATTCGGAACTTCCTTCATTCGGAAGTTCTTCATTCGGAACTTCCTTCATTCGGAAGTTCTTCATACGGAACTTCCTTCATTCGGAAGTTTTTCAGAAAATTCCTTCATTCGGAAGTATTTATCCAAGTTCATCCGGAACATTACAAACACACTTATGAAAGATTTTTCTACTCGCGTTTGTGAGTTCTAAGGTAATCTAAAGGCAACCAATCATAATCTAATGTTATTCCGCATAAAACCCACAAAAAATCCCTAGTTAATTAACCCTAAATTAATCATACGACCCCTAATTTGATAGAGATGATTACCCGAATTAATTAGCTTGTTTTTCATGATGAATTAGACGAATTATGAATTAAAGATGATGTTGTTACCTTTTAGAATCGAATGAACCGGTTGATTGATGGAAAATAAGAGATATGAAAGCTTATGTGTGCGTTTTAATGGCGACAAGAAAAGGGAATAGAGATAAACAGTGAATGGAAAGAAAAGGGGCGGGGGGTTTGCTTTGACCTAGGTCAAAAGTTGTTTAACTTTCTCACATTGTCATTTTTTAACCCTACATTTTTATTCCTTTTTCCTTTTTGATTTAAAACTTTTCATTTCTTTTCTTGACCATTGTTAAACTTAGCCACTATTATCGTTCACACAACTTAGCAATCGCAACCTATTTGCAAATCTCCAAAATCTAACGCAATTCCTATCACATTGAACGAGCCCAAGTCGTTTTCTAAAGCAATACCACTCATTTACCATGTAGCCATTAATTTTACCCAATCACTTTTGAAAAGATCGATTTAATGACGAAGATGATTTAATATTTTCTCCCCCTTAAACGATGACCTGTTTTCTATTTAAAGAGCTGTAGTCATTGTTTAACGAGTCAAATATTGATGAAAGCATTTCCAATTTGTATCTTGAAAAAGTTTGATTCGAGGTGTCAATAAGATTTCTCTTATTTTAACAAATTAATGCACTGAGACGTACACTAATTCGTGTTAGACCAAGTTATAAAGTAAACTTGATCCCTTTGCATGATTTGGCTTGTAAATCATGCCCGAGAAAATTAATTCCCGTTCTGAGCCAACGTTTTCCAAGGAAATACGTGACTTTAATATGAAAACCGGGTTGCAGTCTGAAATAACTACAAGCCATAATGGGCATGTTTTAAAAATGTACAACTTTTATACGGACTCTATTTATGGCACCGTGTCAATATTGATCGACATTTCTAAGGCCGTAAATATTACCGTACTAAAAGACATGCCCGATTTAAAAAACGAAAAATATTTTTGGTTTTTTCTTGATTTTATAATTTTTATGGTTTTTCTAGGTTTTATATTTTTTATGGTTTTTGTTGGTTTTATATTTTTGTATTTTCTTTTTGTGGTTTATATATTTACGATAATATACATGATCACGAACAAAGGATACTCTGAATAGTTTACCACCACTATTCAGCTGATTCTTCTGCCAACTCTTTGAGAGTCGCTGGAGTGAATGATTTCATGCCAAGCTTGTCGATCAAAAACTCGATTCGTCCTCGATCTAAGGCTTTGGTGAACATATCCGCCAGCTGGTACTCAGTAGTGACAAAATACAGCTCGATCACTCCGTTCTCCACCTGCTCCTTAATGAAATGGTAGCGAATGTCTATGTGCTTGGCCCGGGAGTGTTGAACATAGTTGCAGCAAAGGGCAATGGCGCTCTTGTTGTCACAATACATCGGGATTTTGTTAAATCCCAAACCGTAGTCAGTTAATTGTGATCTCATCGAAAGGACTTGAGCACAACAACCGGACATGGCGATGTATTCAGCCTCCGTGCTAGAAATTGCAGCGCTTTTCTGCCTTTTTGAAGACCAACTGATCAATCTATCTCCAAGGAGTTGCACAGATCCAGAAGTGCTACGCCTCGTGTCTTGACATCCAGCATGATCGGCATCTGCATATTATATTAAAGCAATAGAGGAATCTTTCGGATACCATAGACCACGATGAAGTGTTCCTTTTAGATACCGAAAGATCCTTTTCACAACATGTAGGTGCTTTTCGGTAGGCCGAGCCTGATACCGGGCACACATGCATACAGCAAATTGCAAATCAGGCCTGCTAGCAGTCAGATACAGAAGGGTGCCGATCATCCCACGGTAAAGTTTTGGATCGACAATAGTCCCATTCCTATCTTCATCTAACTTGGATTTCTCCACTATTGGAGTGTCCACGGGGTCACAATTTTCAAAGTTATATTTCTTAAGAGATTCTAGAGCATATTTGGATTGATTAATAAAGATGCCTCTGGGATTTTGAGAAATCTGTAATCCTAAGAAAAATGAAATTTTTCCCATCATCGACATCTGAAAGCGTGTGGACATTATCTTCTCAAATCGATTTGACAATTCTATGTTAGTGGCAGCAAATATTATATCATCAACATAAATTTGTACCAGAATCATGTCGTTGCCTTCCTTGAGAGTGAATAGAGTGGGGTCCACCTTGCCTTTGGAGAAGCCTTCCGAGATGAGGTATGTTGAGAGGAGATCGTACCACGCGCGTGGAGCTTGTTTCAACCCATATAGAGCCTTCTTAAGCTTGTACACATGATTAGGAAACTCCGTGCTAACGAACCCATCCGGCTGACTAACATAGACTTCTTCCCTTAGTTCACCGTTCAAAAATGCCGTCTTCACATCCATTTGATAGACGATCATATTCTATGAGCAGCATACGCAAGGAATAGTCTAATGGCCTCCAACCGTCCAACAGGAGCAAAAGATTCTTCAAAGTCTATACCCAAGGCTTGTTTATATCCTCTAGCAACCGATCTAGCCTTATTCTTCAATACTGCACCCATCTCATCAAGTTTAACCTTATAAACCCATAACAAAGTAAGGATATTAACCTTGTCAGGGAGAGGAACTAATTCCCATACTTCAAGTCTTTGGAATTCATTTAGTTCCTCCTGCATGGCTTCAATCCAAGATGATTGAGTCATAGCCTGCTGCCAATTTTTAGGTTCAACTTCAGAGAGAAATGCATCAAAGTAACAATAGAGTGCACTCTCTTGTAATTGATGGCGTGTAGAGACTGGTCGATCTAGATCTCCAATGACATTCCTGATTGGGTGATCTTTTGTCCATTTAGTGCTATGGTTTTCAATCCTAGGTGGTCTGGAGTGAACAATAGAAGGAGCTTCTTCTGAGGTAGACGCGGCTGAAGGGTTTTCAGGTATCGCTACACCAAAGAAAGGAAGCTCTTGTAGGTGAGCATATTCCAAGTCGTGATCAATAGAATCCTCTTCCACATCATTAGGCACAAGTAGGGGTGACGATTCAGGTGTAGTTTGAGAATCACTTGGTGAAGGTGCATCCGGTTCAATGTGAATTGAAGATGCATTAGATAAAGCTTCATTGGCTGGAGCAACAACTTCAGGTATTGGAGCTATCACTACGGGTGCTGGAACTTCATTATTTGGGGGATCAAAGAATTCGTCAAACAACGGTTGAAACAGTTTATCCCACTCGGGCCTTGATGGTGGTAAAAATGATGTAGAAGTAGGATTATTGGGAACTAATCTGGAACTAATAGCACCGGTTCCCATCTCATGAAGCGCGGGTTCAGAGCTGTGTTGCTCAGAAGCCATCGCTGTCAGCTCATCGAAATCTGCGTCCATAGTTTCTACAATCTTGCCAAGACGACGGTTATAGATTCGGTATGCTTTCTTGGACGGTGAGTAACCAATGAATATACCTATATCGGCTTTCGGTTGAAGCTTACCCAAGTTCTCACTATTAATTTTTGGATAACAAAGAGCACCAAACACATGAAAAAATGAAACATCGGGTTTACGGTCATGTAGAAGCTCATAAGGTGTTTTTCCATGGCGTTTCCGAATGATAGAACGGTTTTGGGTGAAACATGCAGTAGATATAGCCTCTGCCCACAAGAACAATGGAGCGTTCGCGTAAATAAGCATAGTCCTAGCAGCTTTCATAAGTGTACGATTCCGTCTTTCAACGACACCGTTTTGTTGTGGAGTGCGTGCAGCGGATGTTTCATGTGAGATACCAACTCCTTCATAGTAATCACGAAGAGTCTGGTTGACGAACTCTGTACCATTGTCTGTACGAATACGGCGGACAGTAGTATTCAAACGTACCTGAATGAATTTCAGAAAAGTGATGATAGCCTTCGGTGCTTTATCCTTTGTACGTAGAAATCTAACCCATGTAAACCTGGAGAAATCATCCACAATCACCAGAATGAATTTCTTACCGCTCACACTTTCAGTTCTCATTGGCCCACAAAGATCCATATGCAAAAGATGAAGTTTTTCTTGATTGGTGTCTTCAGCTTTGGGCTTGTAAGATTTCTTGGTACTTTTCCCCCTTGAACACGCGGAACATAAATGGTCCTTGTGAAATTTAAGCTTTGGAAGACCACGAACTAATTCGTTTTTAGCCAGATGATTAATAGCATCAAAGTTAAGATGAGATAATCTGCGATGCCATAACCATGACTTGGTCTTAGATGCTTTATAGAGAAGACATACTGGAGAGGCGGCCATCATGTCTTGTAAGGACAAAGTATAAAGATTTGCACCACGAGATCCCTTCAACAAATCTTTTCCTTCCAAGTTGCGGATGAAACAAGTGTGTTGTCGAAAAGCAACCTCAAGGTTGGAATCACAAAACTGTCCTACTGAGAATAAATTATGACCAAGACCTTCTACATAGTATACCCTTGAAATCGTCACGTTTCCAATCTGATATTCACCATACCCCATTATCTTTGCTATATGATCATTCCCGAATTTAACCGTACCAAGAAACTTGCTGACGAAATTTCGGAGCATCGAGCGATCTCCGGTCATATGTTTTGAACAACCGGAGTCCAAATACCATAGGATGATTTGGACCACCTGAAAATATCACCACACGAAGACAATGTAGAGGTATCGGAATCTGAGTGTTCCTTGTTATTAGCAGGTACAGATTTAATAATCTTAGATTTGCTAACTCTAGGTTTCTTAGATTTCCTAGCCTTTTTCTTCCTAGTTGGTGGTGTAGATTCTAGTTGGCTTAAATCCTGAGGTATTTCTTCACTGATAGGCACTATAGTGGGGGCTGACCTAATTAAAGGGCGCTGTTTCCATACTTGAGTGCGAGTGTTCCTAACTAAAGGACGCTCAGACCTAACCTCAATGGATGCATTCCTAGTTAAAGGGCACATTTTTCCATCTAATGTAAAGGTCCTACCAGTGGGACGCCATTGCCAGCCAACCTGGGCACGATTTTTACCCATTGGCTTCCATTCAAGACCATTCCTAATGGCATTCATTTCATTCACATGATCAATAAGACACAAATCATGACGTTGGGAAAACATACATTCATTACAATTCCAACAATTCAAATTAGAATTCACGAATGGTTTAGGCTTCTGCACAGGTGTAGAGCCTTTAGTCTTAACATGATTCTTTTTATTTAAAACTGAACTAGCATTCCTATGGTGATCTTCTACGTTCTTCTTTTTGGCACTACTAGTGGAAGGCTTGATCTTATCTGTCTTGAGTGGCGATCCTTTAGCCTTAGTAGTCTCTTTTAATCCTGTGGAAGGCAAAGTGGGAACATTAGCAACAGATTTTAAAGGTTCCTTACTTGATTGTGCCAGTGACGGTTTTGCTCCTGGAGTCTTATTGAATGGAGTTACAGCAATGGGCCTATTAGTAAGTAGTGCAGAGCCTGGTTTACCTATGTATTGCAAATATGCTAAGCAATATTGAACTCGCTTAATATATTCATGAGCCGTATAATAGTAGCTACTTGAGGGATCTAAGGCATAAAGATCGTCTAGAATATCCCTAACAAGATCTACATGCTTAACGGCATTCCTCATATAATCATCGTAGGTAACCGGGTTTCTCTTATGAAGCGAGTTCTTATAAAGCACTACTGACTTGGTTGTTGGAGAACTAGTGGACGGTGCAGAGTCGGTAGCTAAGTTATCAACAACTTCTTGTCGGGTGAGAAGAAGTGTCTCCTTTAATTCAGCCAAAACCATATTTTTGTCAATGAGCAGGATGTTCAAGTCAGAGATTTCTTCGCACTTTTGGTTCAGTTGATCAACATAAGATTGTTGCTGTGCCGCATTAAAAGCGAAGCGTTCTTCTAGTGAACCATAAAGAGCGGATAGTCCCTGTCTTGTCCGATCCATCTCCCCTAGAACAGACGAAAGTCTAATTTCTAAGACCTGGTTTTTAGACTCTGCAGCCTCTAGTTCCAATTTTAATGTTTCATTTGATGACACATCTCTCTTCAATCTCATAATCTCTTCCTCTAAAGCCTTAACAATTGCATTCATCTTGTCACTCGTCTCAACACCGTTTTCACAACCATTTGATATCAAAAGATCTTCATTTTGAGTTTGTTGTTTTAATTCTAAAGATATACAATGTTGTTCTAGTTGATTAAAGCGTTTTGAAAGTAAATTGTAAGAATCTTGTAGCTTTAAAAACTCAGCGTTAGATTCGTGACAAGAATGATTATCTACCTCATTTACAGTATCAGCAACATTTACAGAGAGATCACAAACATCATCACATATATGCACAGCATCACAATTAACCATATCGGATGTAAGCTCATTCGAATAATTAACATTTACAGTAGTAAGCACATCACACGAGATTACTGCAGACAAGAATCGGTCATATTCGGTTAAAATCTTTTCTTTTTCAATTAGTTGTAGTTCGTAAGCGGTGTCCATTTCATAAAACACTTTTTGAACTTCTCCAATTTCAAATTCAAGATTTTCCTTAAGAGATGCAAAACTTCCTTTTAGACTTTCGACAAATGGGTTGATCTCATTTTTAAACACCTCGTTCATGTGTTCGAAAGCCCATTCTCCGGCGTTTAGGCCATTTGAAGTCGTACATTCCAAAATGACCTTGTCAAAATTAGTAAAGTATTGATTAATCTCTTGCAAGTTTAACCATACAGTGCTAACAGGTGGGAGATCCTTTGGAATTTCCTTAGGACCTTCCATGTTGACAAGTGTAGGAAATGTACTAGGGTTTTCTTCATTCAACATGTAGGTTGGTGCTGTAATGAGATCTTTGTCCATATAGAAGCGAATTCTAAAATCCGTTTTAGCAAGCTCCTGATTCATTTTAAAATAATCACACTCGGGATATTTTGCAGAATTATATGACCGATCCTCATCAACTAGATCCTTACTTGTGCGATCATCGAAAATAACAATCGGGTCTAAGACCAATCCTAATTGGGTTGCATTATAAAGTCTAGGACTATGTCTTAAAGCTTGTTTTGCATACCGTGGGTTAGGGGGAAGGCCTTTTTGACGTGATAAGTTAAATTCTCTAAAGGAGGCATCAAATAAGTGCACTAGTTGAGAAGCAGCGTATTGTCTTAAAAGCAAATAATCTAGACTTCTAATCTTATTAGTAGCATTAATCTCCATTTCATTCTTCTTAGACTCAAGTGATTCAAAATCCGTTTGAAGTTTTTGAAAATTAGTGACCACTAACTCCTTTTCTTTAAGTTCATTAGACAGATTTGCTCTTAAGTTTTCAATTTCTTGCAAGTGACCCATTTGTTTGTTTCGAAAGTGATCATATTCGGGATTAGTTAGAACACTAGACGAAGGCACTAATTCCAAAGTTTGAACTTTCTCGTTGCTTAAGGCAAGCTCATCAGACAAATTCTTATTCTTAGCTAGGGTTTCTAAGAGTGCAGCATTCATTTGACTAAGTAATGTAGCAGGAACCATGACCAAATCTTGTTGTGCAGGAGTAGGCGTATGCGAAATGGCTCCCGGTTGTGATTCACTCAAAGTCTGGGGACTCACATTGATATTGCTATCATTGATTGTCTCCTCATTTGAAAAACTCACCACCGAAGAATCATTCGAATCAGCACTCTCTTGCACAACTTGATGTGGTTGAATACTAGCATTAGTGGTATTAATAAGTACCTCAGATCTCTTTTCTGGCCCTAAGCTGGAGATAGTTGCCATGAGAGCAGCCTTTGCAGATTGAAAGTCATCACAGTCTGAGTCATACGCATCGAGATCATCTGCTTGGTATGCTACGTTCTATGTGGTGACAGTGTCTTGTTCAGCAATCCCTGGATCAGCAAGAAATGCAAGCTCCTCTTCATCAAGTTCCCTTCCTTGTGCCTGAGCATTCACCAGATAGATCTTCTCTGCAAACCATTGTCCATCCCTTATCCTCTTGGGTTTCTTACAATCCCTGGACATGTGACCCTCTTCCTTGCAGTTGTAGCATGTAATCATTCTCAACTTGCCTGTGGAATTAGCCCGTGGAGCAGGATTGACCATTGGAGCCTGATTGATCGTGCGAGCATTGGTAGTTGATGTGGTAGGTCTCCCCTGATATGGTTGAATAGGATGAACCATTACCCTGCCATTCTCAATAGTAGCTTGTTGGCGAGAATTGGATGAATTCCTCAACTGATTGTTGGTAGGAGCTGATCCCCTAAATCCTCGTTTGCTTAAAGTCCTTGTGAGATAAGCAGACATAGTGGTTAACACTTCAACTGGGTCAGCACCTTGTTTGAATACAGGAACGGGGACTTCCTCATCATCACAGTACATTGCTTGGTCTTGATGAGCTGCATAATCACTAGAAGGAATACTCATTTGATCAGGGTAGCTTGTTGGATATGCTGCATTCTCTTGATAAGAAGAATATGAAGATTGAGCATAAGGTGCAATACTTGCTGGGTGAGGTTGTGTAGCATATTGTGATGAAGGTGCACTAAACCGATATTGTTGCTGATGTGAGGTGGGTGGTTGCGGTAGAATCGAGTATTAGGGAAAGGTTGGTGTCATGTAAGGTGATGGATGATAGGCTTGATGTCCTAAAATATAAAGAGTGTTGTTGTGAGACAAGCTTGGTTGATTCGCCATCAAAGCTAATGAATCAGGGTACATACCTCGAGGCGAACGGTGCATGATCACATGTTTCTCATGCTGCTGAAGGAAAGCATAGAGTTGATCCAAATTGCACTTATGCAAATCCCTGGTTAACTTAACATCGGTAATATACTCACCCCATTCAGCTTGAGGTAAAGTATTCAAGAATTTGGTGTTAACCTGGAATGGAGCAATCACGAGATTGTATACATTCAGATCATTCTTGAGAGTGGTGAACCTGAAGTAATAATCGTGAAGCGTTTCCCCTGGGTTGTACGTGAATCTATCAAACAGATCATACAACTGACATTCCCTTTCCTGTTTGGTGAGAGACGTACCTTGTAACAACACCTTTAGACGTTCCCATAAATCATTTGCCACCGTATACTGACTTACCATCCTATAGATGTCATGGGGAAGAGCTTGGAGAATTGTTTGAAGAGCTTTTTCGTCTGCATCGGCAACAAGTTGTTGAGCTGGTGTAAGTTCTTCAAATTCTCTTGGTCGAGTCACATTGTTAGCCACGATGGTACCATAGTCAAGTGGACCATTTAAAATTGACTTAACCATAAGCCTCCCATAAACCGGTTTTCCCTTAAGGTAAGACATCATCCGGCCTTGCCATGCTTCAAAAACTTCTTTGATGAGCATTGGCGGGCGATTATCCGTTCCCGTAATGACGGAAATATCCGTAAGTGATGTCATCTGAGGCATTACTGAATTCGGATTCATTTTGTTAACTTCAAAGAAACAAAGATTATCGGTTGATCGAGCAGTGAAGTAAAGCTTGTGAATTGTGTTGAGTTTTTGTTGTAAGAAACCAAGATTAAATCCTCTAAAAAATCGTCGAAAAAACAAGCAAAATAACCCTTGATTCGGAACTTTTTTTTGATTCGGAAGTTTGATTCGGAAGATTTGGCTTGGAATTACCTTGATTCGGAACTTTTGGCTTGATCCGGAACTTTCCCTTGATTCAGAACTTTCCTTGATCCGGAACTTTCTTGATCCGGAACTTCTTGGTTCGGAACTTCTTGATCCGGAACTTTTGGTTCGGAACTTCCTTGATCCGGAACTTTTGGTTCGGAACTTCCTTGATCCGCAACTTTGGTTGATCCGGAACTTTTGGGTTGGTTCGGAACTTTTTGGTTGGTTCGGAACTTTTTGGTTGGTTCGGAACTTTTTGGTTGGTTCGGAACTTTTTGGTTGGTTCGGAACTTTTTGGTTGGTTCGGAACTTTTTGGTTGGTTCGGAACTTAGTCCGGGTAAACAGAAACTTTGTTCGGATGAACAGTCGACCACTAAAATGAAGATTAAACCCAGATTTTGACAAAATAACCCAAAAAGTTTTGTGATTTCTACAATAATAAGTAAAAACTAATACTTATCCACTAATCCCAATCACAAAAACACCAAAAACACCAAGAATCAAGATGGATCTTCTTAAAGAACACTAATACAATCAAAAACTAAAAAACCACACAAATCACTACCTTAAATCACCCCATAGCTCTGATACCAAATGTAGAATCTTGATAACCTATGAATCTATGAAGGGGGTTGATGATTTCTAGAGAGAGAAACTAGAGAGAGAAAGTGAGAGAAAACTATGTGTAGTTTTATTAAGTGAAAATGAGAAAACATTCAACAACCAACCCCTTTCCATGGTGGAAAGGGGTATTTATACTTCCAAGCAACATTGGGCTTGGGCCGGTCCATGACAAGCCCATGGATCGGTTCTTACTTAACTTAACAAGTAACAATTAACTATTTGCTAACTACGAGCTATTACAATCATTAATAATATTGTGGAGTGACCGATACTTCTAATATACGTAAAAACGTATTTCTAACACTTCGTATTTGGTATTAAAAGTTCTTTCACAAGCACAGTTATATCGTGAGGAGTCTCTTTTTCCACTTATCATTTACACATTTTTGCCAATCTCTTTCAACGATTGATTGAACATTATTTATGTGATGTTTAAGAATACCAAGTGTTTTTATACTTTTGCTTTTAGAAACATCAAAAGGCAAATAGCTAATATATTTAGAAACATTTGATTTTTTAGTGGCAAAACATTTCTTCAATTGAATTCTTCGTTGTTTGCTTTCAAGAAACAATTCCTCACAAGACTTCTGTTTTTGTGGAGTGAAAAGGCCATAAAGACTGTTTTCATAAGCATAATTATATGGTTTCACAAAATCTTTATTGACCAGTGATCTATTATCCTCATCCCAAAGGGATGTCTCTTCACTATCGAGCCTAACTACTGGGCAATCATGATCGGTCCAGTCGGACTCATCAAGATATAAGTGAGGGTTCACAGCTTGAGCTTGTTCGAGGTACTTAGGAGTTTCAAAAGTAACTTTATCCTTAAAACACGAACGAGGTGCTATCATTCTTATGGTTTGAATAGATTCATGCGTTTTATAAACCACTTTTTTCAAAAAATCGACTTGTTCTTCGAGTTCTGTTACTTTTTCAGTATCTTTGCCTTGTCTATTTTTGAAATCTTGTTTTAATTTTTCAACCTCTTGTTTCTTTTCCTCAAGAATTTTAGCAGGATCGGTGGTGTAGAAACTAGAAGGGGGGGGGGGGGGGGGGGGGGGTTGAATATTTTCTCATCGGTTTATCTCCTAATTAAAATTCCTTTCAATTAGGTGAGTACACAAAACTATCTTTTACTTGAAAACTAGTTGCATAACGATTAGGTTCAATTCTAATGCATTAACAATGTGTAATAAGTATAATGATGATGAATGTAAGTAATGAGTAAGGAAAGAAACAACCTAGTAGGAAGACACCAACATTTATAGTGGTTCGGCAACGAGGCTCTATCCTCGTTCCTACTCTACTCCTCGAGTACATCTTACTCGAGATTTCCATTATATCCACAAGCTCCCTTCTTGGCGGAGAAAACCTTACAACTTCGCTTACATTATTTTCCGACACTAAGCTAAATGTAGAGACCTAATCTTAGCTAGGACTAATCTACACAACGTCGCCCACTTCACTATTTACGACACAAGGCTAGATGTCAAGTTCTAATCCAAAGATAGAAGCAATATTCACAACGTTGCCTACTTCACCATTTTCCGACACAAGGCTAGATGTCGAGTTCTAATCCAAAGCTAGAACCAATCTTCACGACTCTTCACTTTGAAGCTTAGATGTCGAGTTCTAATCCAAAGCTAGAACCAATCTTCACGACTCTTCACTTTGAAGCTAAGTGAGAACTTCACATAACACAACTACATATTACTCTATAGTTTAGTAAGAAATCACAAGACACAACCACATCACTTTATAGTTTAGTGAGAACTCACAAGACACAACCACACCACTTTATAGTTTAGTGAGGACTAACACAACTAATTACAACTCAACTAAACATATCCAAGTACACACATGTAGCTTGGATCTACACAATATAAATCCAAGCACACACATGTGCAATGGATTTACACAACTCTAATCCCAGTAATTACATATAGCTTGGATGAACACAACTAGTCCAAGTATTCACAAATACATTGGATCTACACAAGACAAAAATAAATAAATGATGAACACGACTAGATATTTAGGAGAATGTGATTTTCATCAATGCTACATCTTTAATCACATCACAAGTGTGTGAGTGATCTTCTCTTTGGAGAATGTAAAGAAGGAGATCAGAGGATAATCATGAGTAAACATACTTAACACATTAAGTGATCATTTACAAATGACTAGGATTAGATAGGAGAAAGAAGACTGAAAGAGATGTCCAAAAAGGGTTAATGAGAATGCAAATTTGATCCACTATTTATAAGACAAACATCCAATGGCTATATCGGCCCGCGGTTCCTTAATGGAGCCCGCAGTTCCTCATCGATAAGGAACCGCCGTAGGTGGTAAGGTACCGCCGGCGTAGACTCCGCTCCTTTTTGTCTTTTAGTGAATTTGAAATACCTGAGACTGTTTAAACCTTCAAAGTATATTCTTATGGCATGTAATATGCCATATTCAAATTTACATTTTCACTTTAATAAAACATTTTCTTAAAAACAAAGTTTATTAAAAATCTTTTGTTACATTTGACAAAAGTAAGTTTTAAGGCTAATCACTTTTATGATCACTAAGCATGATTAAGATATCTTAGTGTAATGATTATTACCTTGATGATAGTGTTTGTTAGATAATTCGTTTTATGATAGTGTTTGACAATAAATGTCTTTGTAATTTGTCATGATCAAAACTAAGAAAGATTAATTAATATTAACAATGTTTTTAGGCATTGCTTTGCATTAACAATCTCCCCCTTTTTGTTTACAACAAACTATAAACTCATTTACATAAAATACAAGTTTATTCGAATTATTAACGAGTTTATCACTATCATTTCTCCCTTTTTGTCGAAGCAAAAAGGTTAGCACAAGTCTCTGAAGAAGAAAAGAATCGGATTTTTGCTAGTAAATCCCCCTTGGTGCTTACTCCCCCTTTCTTGGGGCACCAAGTAAATGAGCTAAGGTGACATTCTACACAAAGCTTAGAAGAAAGAAAAGAACCACCAATGTATGTATGTGCACTACTTACTAACTAACTTGAGAGGGAGAAGGAAAAGAAATCTCAAATTAGAAGCAAGCATTTGCTAAGTATGTCCAAAGAGTTTGTATTGACAACATCATAGTTTAATTGGTGGAATAAAGGAAGAAAAGAAACATCCAAACCGATCAAAGATGATTTAAAATGTCAATGGTTAAAATTTAGAATTTATGGAATCACCCATAATTAATTTTAAGTTTTAACCATGATCAACTCTTTAACCAATGTGTGAAATAGAATTAGAGGGAAAGATAACACACAAAACATTCATATTACATAAATATGAAATAACATACAAGAGAAATATTCATACACACAATATGAATATTTAAAGCAAAAAATATGGAAAATAGACCACAAAGCATAAACTACTCTAATAGTGATAATCTTCCAAGATTGCTTAAGTTTTATTGACTCAAGCAACTAAAGTACAAAATGTGCCTTAGTTGGAAAAGAAAGATTATTCGAAGTTTTGTTTACGGGAACGAAAACTTTGAGAGGAGGTCGAGTGAGGAGGAATTCAATAAAATTTAGCTTGTCATAGATATGAGCAAGTTCAATTTGTTGAAAACGACAACAAGCACACGAGGAACCATGATGCAAAACAAAGTCGTTAGATGGGGGAGGTCCATCAAAATTAGAGGTTGGTGGAGAGGGAGATAATGGATAAGAGATGTTTTCACAATGCCTAGTGAGGTTAGGTGGTAGTTGAATTTTTCACTACCTTTGCTTTAGGAAAAACAAAAGAGGTAAAAATAGGGTAAGTACGACGATTTAGGAAAATCGTGCACAAATGACCCAATGAGTGAGTTCATTCTCAAGGAGGCTTGTGTATTGTGTTAAGAAGTGATTAAATATTTGAGATTATGATTATGAAGAAAGAAAATAGAAAAGGATGACGGTTACGTTAAAATTAAACTAAGACGAAAAGTCGCACACGTAAAACCGTAAAAAGTGACGAAATTTAAAAATTAACCTAAAAAATTCTAGAAAATTGCAATAAATCCTAAAAAATGTAATTAGAGTTTACGAAAAATCAAAAATCACTCAAACCTTTTATTTAATCAAATAATAATTTTTTAATGCTAATTAAAGCCCAAAAAATCAATTTAATTAACAAAAAGCCCAAAATGAGATTTTCCACTTTGTAAACCTCTAAATAATTTAACTAAATTAAAAACTATTTTTGAAAAATATAAATTTAGTTAAAACTATTTAAAAATGATTAAAAATTATAAAAATAGTAAAATAATTCTAAAAATGAATTAAACGACAACACCATTAATCTAAAAGTTTTTAAAATTACTAACTTAATGTTTTTAACCTAGGAAAAATGAAAAATTTGCAAAACATCAATTTAATTTTTAATAATAAAATAATATTAAAAATCCAAAATTTATAAAAATTTCTATAAAGTTGCCAACTAGTTTATTTTAACATAATTAAAACAGAAATGAACTTCAAATTACTAAAATACCCCTAATGGACCTCCAAATGGGTCAAATAGTAAAACAGTCCCTTAATGGGCTTAGTTTTGGCCCAATAAGAAAAAGTCCACCAAAATGCCCCAAAACTTCCAGTTAAGCTTAAAATTCAATTTTAAACACAAAAATTCAAAGGCCCAAAAGCTGAAAGTGAGCTTATCACAGCTTATTTTAAAGCAGCTTATTCTTAAAGGGCTTTTTGGCCCATTAAGCTATAAGCTAATGCCATAAGCTGAAATTTGACACACAACCTTCCCTTGACCTAATTAAGCTATTTGTAAAAAGAATTTTTGAATAAGCCCAAGAAATAAGCCTGAAATAAGCAAAAGCTCCCTACAGAAAACGACAAAATAGTCGTTTTTGAGTTCTAGACCAATTCATGGGCTGATTCTTGTTGAAAAATGTTTCGAATAACAAAACTAAGCTTAATAATCAAAAAATTTCCAAAAGCACAATGAATAAGCTGGAATAAGCACTTTATGTAAAAGTCAACTTAGTTGGTTTTCTAGTCAAACCTAAAAGTCAAACCCTAAAAAGCTCCAGATTAGTCAAATGGGTCAAATAAGGAAGAATTATTACAAAAACAAAGTTGTTGCAAGTCTGGATAAGCTATTATAGCTTATTAATAAGCTGATTGAAAATTAAGCAGTTGCTAGTTTTGGGTGTCCAGCAGTGGGAAAAGTTGCCACTGCTTGACTTTCTTGACTTTTTGTCTTTTGTGGATTTTTGTTGGATTCAGAGCACATAAAGGAACCCTTATAACCAGTAGGTTATAAGGAGTTTATCACAATCAAATAAACACAAATCCTAACAGCCAATTGATACAGTTAATTCAATAAGCACCAGACATGATACATACATGAACATAAGTAGTTATGAACAAGATAAGCAGATTTAGCAAGATTAAGCCAACCAAATTGAACCAAATGCACACAACAGCTATAATAAATTCAAATGAACATAAATCAACTGGTTTCATACACTTATTCAAGGTTTAGACAAAGATTCAAGCTAATAAAGTTACTGATGAACAAATGAAGAACACAAATGAACTTTGCGGATGTACTTGACCACAAGCCCAAATTCAAACCCTCAAATCTTTCAAACAGGTTATACAAACTTTGTTTAATCACTTTTTTATCCCTAAACATGCATCCAGTCTATGTGTTTCCAAGATTTTAGGTCAAAATATGCAAAATCAAAGCAGTTATAGCACTTTATCAGATTTGATATTTTAATGAGCAAAGTTTGAAAATATCAGAACTCAAACACTTGTATATCAGATACAAACACAAACAAACACTTAGCAACTATTCAAACTAGCATACAAAGCATAAACTCCAATCAAGCAGTAATCCCAAACACCCCTTTCACTTGTGAAAATCAAAATTTTGCAAAGTAAAGTTGTTTTCAGGTTTAACCAAGCTTAATCAAGCATCAATATAACATAAGCATGCAGTAAGAACCAGATTTAAGCCATAAAAACACACCATACAATATCAGAATCACAAAATCACTAAAAATCACTTAAAACCAAGAATTTTAGGAAAATAGGCTCAAACCTCATGGATGTACATCCACACCCACGTTTTTTAGAGCTGATGTGTCTAGCCCAACAAGACACAAGCTTCCAACACAACCCTGCTAAGACTCAACAAGGTTAGAGCACAAGTTATAACAGAAAAATGAAAAAAATGAAAAAGAAAAGTTTATTAATGTAAACTTTGTACCCACTCCTTGATTATCCCCAAAACACAAACTCACAACACCTTGAAAATCTTCTTATCAGGGTGTATAGATCACTTGCAATCCAAAAATTCCAAGGATGTACCAAAGACTTAGCAAAATATCAGATTTTAGAAAATTATGCAATTTATTGCACAATCTTTGAAAACAGGTTTCAAGACATAACAATAACAAACATTAACCAATAACAAGAGTATAATAAGGTTGGCACTTGGATTTCGTCAAACAATTCAAACACTTTTCATTAACTTTGATTAAGGCTTTACAGAATGTTGACTAAAGAAAAACCAAGAGCAAGCTACAATGTTGTGAGTCCTATGCCTTATATACGCTACAATGAGACTAAGAAAGCTGAAAAATAACATAAACCCTAGTTGGTGAAGTCCCTGAAATGCCTTTGCAGTTTGAATTTTGTCTTGAACATGTGAAGTTATCTTGGACGTTTGTGGAGTTGATAGCTAGTTCAATTGTGATCAATGGCTCAAAGCAAGATTAAAATGTAAGCTTCAATATGGATGGTTGATTTGCTGGCACATTTTTGGCTTCTTCCTCAAAAGTGTAGCATAGGACTTATCATATGAGTTCTTGGGTGATGATGTGGCATGTTTATGAGTTGGGTTATGATTAAGAGATCCTTAATCATAATTCTGGACAAGATGGTGGATTAATTTTTGCTTAAACACAAATACCCAATTTGTGTTCTTGCCATAAACAGTGGAGGTTAAGCTTGTTTGGTTTTTGAAAATATGTTAACCGCGTATTTTATTTAACTAATTAAGATTAGGGTTGTGAGTGGGAAGCGACATGGCAGAATGGTGTGGTGTAATTGGTGGAAATGAGTTAGTGGGACACGTGGTGGCCACTGGTTGGTTAAGGTAACTATCTTTTCTGCCCAATTTAAACCCCTCTTCTTTATTATTTCTTTCATTCCTTGTATAAAAATGAAAAACTGAATTCCCTTTGTTGTTGAAGTTTGGTTTTTCACACTTTTGCCCCAAAAGTTTTGTAAAGTAATTTCAGGGATATTTCTTGTATTTTGATGATTCTTCAAGGGTTGTTTTGGACATATCTTCATTCTTCATGGTCTTGAATTGTATGATTGACTTCTTGGATGACTAAAAATGACAAGTCTTCATAAATGCGGGACCATTTTTGCCAATTCTTCAAAGTGGAGGGTCCTTTTTGCTATTTGACAAACTTTAAGGACCAAACTTGTAATTATGAATATAAAAGGGTTTAAAGTGTCAATTCTTCAATACTGGAGGACCCTTCTTGTACAATCTTCAATTCTTCAAGGGTTATTCTTGGAAAATCAACACTAGGGCTTGGTTCATTGTGCGGCTTCGTTTCCCGTGTTCGTTTTTGCTTGTTTCTTATGATCTTTTGCCATTTTCTCAATATCCGTACCTAAATTACACATGGAACAAACACAAGCATATATTTGGCATATTTCATGATATTTTATGCATTTTAAGCCCATTTTGGATGATGAGACTATGTATAAAAGCAGTCTCATCACTCCCCCATACTAAACCATTGTCGTGCCCTCACGCAATGCTAGAATAAAGTATCTTATCACCTCCAAAATTCATTTTTATGCACTTTTATTGAATGATAAACTTGCTACACTACTACTACTTGCTACTACTTGCGTTTTAGACATAATGTAGGATTTTCATCGCAAAATGGGACGTTTAGGTTCATTGAACAAGAACATGTGAATGCTTCGTTAGAAATAATTTCGTCGTCCTTGATTTTCACCCCAATTCCATGCTAAGCGTGCAACGAGATCATTGTCATTATAAGTTAGTAATGCTAACACTACTCATATGCCCTAATCACGTACTTAGACTCCCATTTTCCTAAGTGGTATCTCTTATATTTTATTTTTGTTTTGAATTATCACGAGGATACATTTTGACTTATGCGATGATAGAGATTTAGGTCTAAAAATAGAGTCATAACAGTGCAACCAAGACCATCGAATTAATAACCCCCTAATAGACAACGATGTCAAAAAATTAAGTCAACAAGAAGGATCGATAAACACGGTTTTATAACGGTTTTGAACATGAGACTTATTACCAAGACTTTTATACGCCCCCTAACGGATGGGCCTTATTATCATAGGTTTACCTCCATCTTTTATTCAACATCGCCATGAAGCTTTTATTATGACTTTGGTCTTGCCTTGCCTTTTATTTAACCTAGCTATGAGGTGTTTATTATGGCCAAAGACGTATATCCTCACGCTAAAAGCGAATTTTGGATCTTTAAAGCTTCAAAGATTAAGGCATAATTCACTTTCAATTTCGCATAGATTTTTCGGCCTTGTAAGCTTCAAATTGTTTGCTTGATTTAGGTGAGCACTTGAAATCTTATTATTAGGTGAAGCTTTCGATTATTCGGGTTGCCAATACTTCAAAACCGTGACGCTGACGATACCTTAATGTTTTCCCAATTTAATTACAAGGAAGCTACTAGAAAAGACTAGAAACCAACAATCAAGACTAAACCGCTAAGCCAATACTTATTAAGCAAAATATATATATACAAGCGAAGGGAGAATAAGCAAATAACGAGAACACATGAGTTTTTGAAAGAATACGAGTACTCTACGTTTAGCATAGTAACTTATAATTAACTCTATCATTTATCGTCCTCATTTAAGAGACAACCTAATATAAAGTTAAGGAATCGAAGCTAAGTGCTCAACACGCACGGTCGAGTAAAAAATTACTCTTATTCTCGCCATCGGAAAATCTACATTCATGTCTTCAAACACTAATAAAACATGAGAAATTTATTAAAATTTGGCCATTTTTAGCCTTATTTGCAACAAAACGATAAACAAAAAGATAAACTTTAGAAAGCGTGAAGGTTTGGCAAGGCAAGTATCTATTCACCTCCCATACGAAAGTTAAACATTATCCTCAATGTTTCGAGTCTAAGGGTAGGATACCCCCATACTAGAGACGTATTCGAATGCATAATCTAGCATGGAAAGGGTGTAACCATTAAATTTAGAGCCGTTTATGAAGTGTGCTATAAACCTAAGGTTAGAACAAATAAGGAAATATCATGTGGATATCGAGAAATTCTTCAAAGCAAACGATCGAGTGCTCCCATAAAATGAACACGAGTGGCTCCAACCGTGAAGATCATGATCATCTAAAAACCACATATCACAAACAACCACAGAACAAAGGTTGGAAGGGCACAAATCCCCTCATGTAAAGCTACATTAGAAAGCGATAATATGTACATGGATAAGCATGAGACTCCCCCACGAGGCACCTCCTTTTTGATTACCGAGTCATGAGCTCGACTCGATCCCCTCATTACTAATTATCATTGGGGAAGGTGACTTGGTCGAGTTAGTTCAAAGAGGGAACTTCCCTACCAAAGTAGTGCTTCAAGCTATGTCCATTCACCTTGAAATTAGGGCCATCATTGTGAGCTAGCTCGATGGTCCCATATGGAAAAACTTGGGTAACGGTGAATGGACCAGACCAACGGGATTTCAACTTGCCAGAAAAGATTTTCAAAGGTGATTTAAAAAGCAACACTTGATCTCCAATGTTAAAAACCCGGTTTTTAATTGTAGAATCATGGAATTTTTTAGTTTTCTCTATATAAATCAATGAATTTTCATAAGCAATGTCTCTCAATTCATCCAATTCATTTAATTGCATTTTCCGGTGTTTTCCCGCTGTCTCAATGTCATCATTACAATGCTTTAGGGCCCAATAAGCTTTGTGTTCGAGTTCAATTGACAAGTGACAATTCTTCCCGTACACAAGTTTGTAAGGAGTGCACCCGATGGGCTTCTTATGAGCGGCACGAAAGGCCCATAAAGTATCGTCTAACTTATCCGACCATGATTGTCGGTTCTCTCCAATCTATCTCTCCAAGATCCTCTTCAACACTCGGTTTGAAACCTCGACTTGCCCACTCGTTTTGGGTGATAAGCCGTAGAAAGCCGATGTGTAACCCCATATTTCCTTAGGACCCTTTCGAATTGGTCATTACAAAAATGGGTTCCACGATCGCTTATGATCGTACGAGGGGTTCCAAACCGAGAAAACAAATTCTTCAAAAACTTGACTCCCACAAGAGCATCGTTCGTAGGAAAAGCCTTAGCTTCCACCCACTTGGATAGGTAGTCAACGGCGACAAGGATGTACTTATTACGACGAGATGATGGGAACGACCCCATAAAATCAATTCCCCAAACGTCAAAGATCTCACACACTTGGATGATGTTTTGTGACATTTCATCGTTTTGTGAGGCTTTTCCTTGTCGTTGGCATGAGTCACACGACTTCATAAGTGCGTGTGCATCTCGGTAAATAGTAGGCCAAAAGAAACCGGCATCAAAGACCTTCTTCGCCGTGAGATTAGCACCATGGTAACCACCCGTGGGTCCCTCGTGACAAGCTCTAAGGATATTAGAAGCTTCGGTGCCAAATACACAACGTCGAATGATTTGATCCGCACAAGTCTGAAATAGGTAAGGGTCGTTCCAAAAATAGAACTTGACGTCACGAAAGAACTTCCGTTTTTGTTCAGTCGTCATACCCTTAATAATGAAGTTGCCCGCATGGTAATTTGCGATGTCCGCAAACCATGAGGTGGATGAGTCAAGCTTAGAATTCACTACATCAAGTGTCTCGAGAGGAAATGTTTCGGTAATTTCCTTTGGCTCGTATACACTTTGGTGAGGATCTTCTAAGCGGGAAAGATGATCGGCCGCTAGATTCTCGGCTACTTTTTTGTCAAGGATTTCGACATCAAATTCTCGTAGGAGGAGAATCCAACAAAGCAATCTCGGCTTTGCATCTTGTTTAGCCATGACATACTTGATTGCCGAGTGATCCATATACACTATGCATTGGGTTAAGACGAGGTAAGGTCAGAATTTCTCAAAAGCATACACCACGACAAGGAATTCCTTTTCCGTTGTAGTGTATTTAAGTTGAGCCTCGGTCATCGTCTTGCTAGCATAGTGAATAGGCAAGAAGTGCTTATCATGACGTTGCCCCAAAACGGCCCCAATAGCGTAATCACTTGCATCACACATAAGTTCAAAGGGGAGGTTCCAATTGGGAGTAACAAGAATGGGAGCTTCGGTAAGTTTCCTCTTAAGGATTTCAAAGGCTCGTACACAATCTTCGTTAAAGACAAAAGGAGCATCTTTTTCGAGGAGATGTGTAATTGGTCGAGAAATCTTTTTAAAATCCTTGATGAATCGACGATAAAAGCCCGCGTGGCCTAGGAAACTCCTAACTCCCTTAATGGTTTTGGGATGAGGTAATTTGGCGATGACATCTACCTTAGCTTTGTATACCTCAATCCCCGCTTTCGAAACCTTGTGCCCTAACACGATTCCTTCCTTAACCATAAAATGACATTTTTCCCAATTGAGCACAAGGTTGGTTTCCTCACAACGTTTCAACATTCTCTCAAGATTCGACAAACACGAAGTGAACGAACAACCAAACACGGAAAAATCATCCATAAAGACTTCCATCCTCTTCTCGATCATGTCATGAAAAATAGCCATCATGCACCTTTAAAAGGTTCCCGATGCATTGCAAAGCCCGAATGGCATACTACGATAGGCAAACGTTCCATATGGACACGTAAACGTAGTTTTTTCTTGATCACGAGGATCGATGGGGATTTGGAAGTAACTGGAAAAACCATCTAAAAAGCAATAGAAATCGTTTCCCGCAAGACGCTCCAACATTTGATCCATGAAGGTCAAGGGAAAATGGTCTTTACAAGTGGCGTCATTCAACTTATGATAGTCGATACACACCCTCCAACCGGTCACGAGTCGTGTTGGAATTAACTCGTTGAGATCGTTTGGCATAACGGTCATTCCTCCCTTCTTATGGAAACAATGAATTGGACTCACCAACGGGCTATCGGAAATAGGGTAAATCATTCCCGCGTCAAGGAGTTTAAGGACCTCCTTTTTGATGACATCGTGAATTTTGGGGTTCACCCTCCTTTGACATTGGATTGCGGGTTTGTAGTCCTCCTCCATTAAGATTTTGTGGGTACAAAATTTGGGATCAATCCCCTTAATGTCGTATAATTTCCACGCAATTGCCCCTTTGTGGTCATTTAGAACATCGATAAGTGCACTTTTTTCATCATTAGAAAGATTTTTCACAATAATCACCGGCAACTTATCGTCTCCTTCCAAGAATACGTATTCAAGATGAGGAGGTAAATCTTTCAACTCGAGGATTGGTGGTTCCTCAATCGAAGATTTGGGCTCGATACTCATAACCTCCTCGGGTGGAGGAAATGGGAAGTCGTTAAGAAAATCCTTGATAATCGTGAAGTCCTCATCGTTGTCGAGGTCTTCGTTACAAGTACGAGGAACATCAAATTCTTCCAACATAAAACCACCACCTTCAAATAGAGTGAAGGATGGTGTCAAATTATCAAGAATAGGATCGAGCATAGTGGGATTGCCACTATTTTCATCGTCACCAAAACCTAAAACTTCTTGTGAAAATTCCTCGCAAACGACGTCGATCATATCAACGAGGTTTATGGTCGCGACGGAATAAACATGAGAAATTGGAGAGTTTTGTGTTGCGTTTATAACAAGTTCCTCGTCGTTGAAACGTAAGGTGATTTTTCTAGCATGCACATCAATCAACGCCATTGACGTATCCAAAAACAAACGACCTAAATAAGAGGAACTTGAGGATCCGTGGGAATATCGAAAACGATAAAGTCTACTAGATAATAGAACTTCCCCACTTTCACAAAAACGTATTCGGCCAATCCACATGTGGGAATAGTGGAATGATCGGCCAACTCGATAGACATTAGTGAAGGAGTAAGATTATGAAGATTGAGCGACTTGAAGATTGCAAGTGACATCAAGTTAATACTAGCACCAAGATCGGCCAAGGCATAACATTCTTCCATATCTTGAATAGCACATGGAATCAAGAATTTACCGGGATCACCGACTTTTTGAGGTATGCGGTTAAGATAAACTGATGAACAACTAGACAATTGTTGCAATTTCTCCTTGTTGTTTAACATACTCGTGAGCGGCAAATCGAGGCATCATGACCAAGGCGTCGGCAAAAATTATATTGAAATGCAAATCACGAAACATTTTCATAAAAAGCTCAAATTGGTAATTCTCACATTCTTGCCGTTTCTCCTTACGAAGTCTCAGTGGGTAAGGCAAAGGTGGTGTGGGTTGAGGCATAGGCATATCCTTTGGAATCTCGGGTTCCAATGTTGGTAATGGGTCAACCGTAGGTGTGGTTTGAGCGGTACTTCGTGGGATTGGAATGTGCTCCTTTTCGACCACCACCTCGGATTCTTCCTCACTTTCATCTCTCCCTTAGGGTTCGATATGGTGTTACTAGGAAGACTACTCGAAGACGATTTACACATTATAGCCTCAAACATGGATGAAATTTTATCCTCAAACATAGATTGCCTCTTATCGTCTTAAGAATCTCTTGTTTTATTTCATGTTTCCCTTCTTCCATCTTTTGTTTGTTTTGTTGTAACCTAGTCACATTACCCTCTATTTTGTTGGTATGAATCTAAAGCTCATTTGCTAACTCGTTTTTCAACTCCTTTTTCAAGTCATTCTTAAACTCGGATCTTAGGCTAATTATCTCCCTTTGAATATTATCAAACCTAGCATCATTTCCATTTGCGTATTCAACAAATTCATTTGGAAGATCTTTCAAATTTTGCAAAATCTTGTTGTTGTTTTGAAAATCATTGTTTTGATTTTTGTTTTGCACTTGATTATAAGCCCCTTGATTCCCATAGTTGTTAACCTTGTAATTGTTTTTGTAACCAACTTGATTGTTTCGATAGTTGTTAGCATTTTGATTGGGATCAAAACCCGGTGGAGTAATTTGATTAGAGCGGGTAACTTGACCGTTTTGGTTTTAAGTTCCCGTGGCCGCGTAGGCACTCGAAGTGTTTCCACCGTTCGTAATGCACTCGGAGAAATCATGACCTCCACCACAATACATGCAAGAAACCTCAACCGTTGTAGCCGTAGTAGGAGTAGATTGTTCACCAACTTTAAACTCAATCAAAAGACCCTTAAGCTTATCAAAGATTTAGTTCTCCAAATTTGCCTCAATTTGGCAAGCATCGATGGTATGAGACAATGAAGGTGAAGCCGAAGACGAAGCCTTACGAACACTCGAAGTGCTACGTGGGCTATAGACCTTAGAACTATTCTCAATAATCAACAATGCTTCCTCGAAGGTTTTACACAAAAAATTACCACCCGCGGCGGCATTAAGATAATCTCTCTCGTGATCGTTCAATCCATTGTAAAACGTGTTAATTTGATGCAAGTCGGAAAAAACATGATGAGGACACTCGTGCAACATTTCCTTAAACCGATTCCAAGCCGTATAAAAACTCTCATTAAATTCTTGTGAAAAATTTGAAATCTCGTTTTTCAAATGCGTAGTCTTAGAGGGACGAAAAAATTGGTTCAGAAAGTTTAAAGCGAGATCCTTCCACTTCAATATAGAATTGGGTGGCTCTTTCTCTAACCAAATTTTAGCGGGCCCCGCTAAGGAATACGGAAAAAGCATCATCTTAATCGATTAATTAGCAACGTCCTTAAACTTGCAAGTGGCGGTAAGACGATTGAATTGGCGGATATGGTTGTGCTGGTTGCCCTTTTCATCACCACGGAATTTATTGTTTTGGATCATCGACAACAAACCCGTCTTAACTTCAAAATTCTCCGCAAGGATGGCGGGAATCACAATAGCCTCTCCATAACCCTCGGTGGATGCTTGAAGTAACTCCATCATAGTTCGATTAGCCATGGTTGCTTCTTGTTCTACGATAGGTTCGTCAATAGGAGATTCCTCACTAGAAGACGTTCCTTCCTTTCGGTTTCTACGTTTACGTGCACGTCTTGCTTGGTTGCGAGTTTGAATAAACGTCACGTACAACGTGGGGATGAGCAAAGAAGATTCTTTTTGGTGTTTTTAACTTTTTCTATTTTTTAATTGTTTTTACTTTTTTTGGATTTTGTGATGTATTACGTAGACAAAAATCTACAAATCTCTCCTCAAATCAAATTTCTCGAATAAAGGAGCCTCAAGGAATGAAAACGATCACGTGAAGTGGAACGCCTTCGATGACTTTAGAACGTTGGTGGAACACCAAAACGTTCAAGGGGGTTTAATCAATTGAAACCAAGAAAATATAGATTCTACATAGATAATACTTTGGTTGTCAAACCCTCTATTAGCCTTTTTTTTTATCTAAACACGCACAAGCAAGCGGAGAAACAGGCGGCGCGAAGCACTTAAAAGCTTTTTTCTTTAGGGTGTATTTTATAACACCCGCCTAATACCCACCTTATAGTTTGTGTTTTTCAAAATTAAGCTTCACGAAAGTAATTATCTATTTTGCCTTTTTTTTCTTTGTTTGAGATTCGAATACAATGATCGAGTGATGAAATCCCGAATCAAGGTTATGTTTTCACACTTTTGGAGTACTTGTGAATTTATTGTTTTACGTATACAATATAGTAATAATATTCACACAAAAACGAAAAACTGATAATACGTATGATTAGAGTGCTAATAACACAAATAGTTATTATGACTAATATAAAAACAACATTTGTTCAAATAAAAAACAATCCGGCAGCGGCGCCAAAATGGTAGTTGAATTTTACACTACCTTTGCTTTAGGAAAAACAAAAGAGGTAAAAATAGGGCAAGTAGGACGATTTAGGAAAATCGTGCACAAATGACCCAATGAGTGAGTTCGTTCTCAAGGAGGCTTGTGTATTGTGTTAAGAAGTGATTAAATATTTGAGATTATGATGATGAAGAAAGAAAATAGAAAAGGATGACGGTTACGTTAAAATTAAACTAAGACGAAAAGTCGCACACGTAAAACCGTAAAAAGTGACGAAATTTAAAAATTAACCTAAAAATTTATAGAAAATTGAAATAAATCCTAAAAAATGTAATTAGAGTTTACAAAAAATCAAAAATCACTCAAACCTTTTATTTAATTAAATAATAATTTTTTAATGCTAATTAAAGCCCAAAAAATCAATTTAATTAACAAAAATCCCAAAATAAGATTTTCACTTTGTAAACCTCTAAAGTAGCTTAACTAAATTAAAAACTATTTTTGAAAAATTTAAAATTAATTAAAACTATTTAAAAATGATTAAAAACTATAAAAATATTAAAATAATTCTAAAAATTAATTAAATGACAACAAAATTAATCTAAAAGTTTTTAAAATTCCTAACTTAATGTTTTTAACCTAGGAAAAATGAAAAAGTTGCAAAATCTTAAATTTAATTTTTAATAATAAAATAATAATAAAATAATATTAAAAATCCAAAATTTATAAAAATTTCTAAAAAGTTGCAAACTAGTTTATTTTAACCTAATTAAAACAGAAATGAACTTGAAATTACCAAAATACGCCTACTGGGCCTACAAATGGTTCAAATAGTAAAACAGTCCCTTAATGGGCTTAGTTTTGGCCCAATAAGAAAAAGTCCACCAAAATGCCCCAAAACTTCCAGTTAAGCTTAAAATTCAGTTTTAAACACAAAATTTCAAAGGCCCAAAAGCTGAAAGTGAGCTTATCATAGCTTCTTTCAAAGCAGCTTATTCTTAATGGGCTTTTTGGCCCATTAAGCTATAAGCTGATGCCATAAGCTGAAATTTGACTCACAACCTTCTCTTGACCTAATTAAGCTGTTTGTAAAAAGAATTTTTGAATAAGCCTAAGAAATAAGCCTAAAATAAGCAAAAGCTCTCTACAGAAAACGACAAAATAGTCCTTTTTGAGTTCTAGACCAATTCAAGGGCTGATTCTTGTTGCAAAATGTTTCAAATGACAAAACTAAACTTAATAATCAAAAAGATTTCCAAAAAGCATAATGAATAAGCTGGAATAAGCAATAAGCACTTTATGTAAAAGTCAACTTAGTTGGTTTTCTAGTCAAACCTAAAAGTAAAACCCTAAAAAGCTCTAGATTAGTAAAATGGGTCAAATAAGGAAGATTGATTACAAAAATAAAGCTGTTGCAAGTCTGGATAAGCTATTATAGCTTATTAATAAACTGACTGAAAGTTAACACTAGCAGTGGCTAGTTTTGGGTGTCCAGTAGTGGGAAAAGTTGCCACTGCTTGACTTTCTTGACTTTTTGTCTTTTGTGGATTTTTGTTGGATTCAGAGCACACAAAGGCACCCTTATAACCAGTGAGTTATAAGGAGTCAATCATAATCAAATAAACACAAATCCTATCAGCCAATTGATACAGTTAATTCAATTAAGCACTAGACATGATAAAGACATGAACATAAGCAGTTATGAACAAGATAAGCAGATTTAGCAAGATTAAGCCAACCAAATTGAACCAAATGCACACAACAGCTACAATAAATTCAAATGAACATAAATCAACTGGTTTCATACACTGATTCAAGGTTTAGACAAAGATTTAAGCTAATAAAGTTACGGATGAACAAATGAAGAACACAAATGAACTTTGTTGATGTACTTGACCACACGCCCAAATTCAAACCCTCAAATCTTTCAAACAGGTTATAAAAACTTTGTTTAATCACTTTTTATCCCTAAACATGCATACACTCTATGTGTTTCTTAGATTTTAGGTCAAAATATGCAAAATCAAAGCAGTTATAGCACTTTATCAGATTTGATGTTTTAAGGAGCAAAGTTTGCAAATATCAGAACTCAAACACTTGTATATTAGATACAAACACAAAGAAACACTTAGCACCTATTCAGACTAGCATACAAAGCATAAACTCCAATCAAGCAATAATCCCAAACACCCCTTTCACTTTTGAAAATCAAATTTTTGCCAAGTAAAATTGTTTTCAGGTTTAACCAAGCTTAATCAAGCATCAATATAACATAAGCATGCAGTAAGAACCAGATTTAAGCCATAAAAACACACCATACAATATCAGAATCACAAAATCACTAAAAATCACTTAGAAGCAAGAATTTTAGGAAAAGAGGCTCAAACCTCATGGATGTACATCCACACCCACGATTTTTAGAGCTGATGTGTCTAGCCCAACAAGACACAAGCTTCTACACAACCCTGCTAAGATTCAACAAGGTTAGAGCACAAGTTATAACAAAAAAATGAAATAAATGAAAAAGAAAAGCTGATTAATTCAAAATTTGTACCCACTCCTTGATTATCCCCAAACTACAAGCTCATAACACCTTGATACTCCTTCTTATCAAGGGTTATAGATCACTTTCATTCCAAAAATTCCAAGGATGTACCAAAGACTTAGCAAAATATCAGATTTTAGAAAATTATGCAATTTCTTGCACAATCTTTGAAAACAGGTTTTAAGACTTAACAATAACAAACATTAACCAATAACAAGAGTATAATAAGGTTGGCACTTAGATTTTGTCAAACAATTCAAACACTTTTCATTAACTTTGAACAAGGCTTTACAAAATGTTGACCAAAGAAAAACGAAGAGCAAGCTACAATGTTGTGAGTCCTATGCCTTATATAGGCTACAATGAGACTAAGAAAGCTGAAAAATAACATAAACCCTAGATGGTGAAGTCCCTAAAATGCCATTGCAGTTTGAATTTTGTCTTGAACATGTGAAGTTATCTTGGACGTTTGTGGAGTTGATAGTTGGTCCAATTGTGATCAATGGCTCAAAGGAAGCTTAAAATGTAAGCTTCAATATGGATGGTTGATTTGCTGGCACATTTTTGGCTTCTTCCTTAAAAGTGTAGCAGGGGACTTATCATGTGAGTTCTTGGGTGATGATGTGGCATGTTTATGAGTTGGGTTATGATTAAGAGACCCTTAATCATAATTCTGGACAAGATGGTGGATTAATTTTTGCTTAAACACAAATACCCAATTTGTGTTCTTGCCATACACAGTGGAGTTTAATCTTGTTTGGTTTTTGAAAATATGTTAACCGCGTATTTTATTTAACTAATTAAGATTAGTTAAATTCGGTTGTGAGTGGGAAGTGACATGGCCGAATGGTGTGGTGTGATTGGTGGAAATGAGTTAGTGGTACACGTGGTGGCCACTGGTTGGTTAAGGTAACTATCTTGTCTTCCCAATTTAAACCCCTCTTCTTTCTTCTTTGTTAACAATAAGATTCAAGCTAACAAGAGGTGTTCCGGAGGTCGGGAAGGATAAAAGAAGTATTTAGACATTTTTAGAGTGAGAAAGATAAAGCTTGAAAATGAGTGTGTGTATTTAGAGAGATAAGTGAAATTAATGTAAGAGATTTTGCTAGGTTGAAAAGTTTGTGTTCTCAGAATCTCTTCGAATTGATTTCCGGTTAGTTGTGTGACTCAGTTATTCTTGGTAACAAAAAGAGAATGGTTGTCGTTGTCTACACTAATTAAAGTAAAGACTTGAAACAAATAAGAATAAAATAAAGACGATAAAAAGAAATACTGAAAGAATAAAACTTGGCGAAAAGTAAATGACAAGAAATTAAAAGCAATAAAGCTAAATAATGCAAACTAAAATATAAACTAAAAGGAAAGGCAATAAAAAGTGCGATTAAAGAAAAAGGTGGGAAAAATAAAGTTTAATACTAAATGTATAAAATTACAAAAAACTTAAAACACTTCATTCGGAAAAGAGCCTTCATCCGGAATAAATCAATTCATCCAGAATAAGATCCTCATCCGGAATAAAAGGGCTTCATTCAGAATAAACATGTTCATCCAGAATAATTGCTTATCCGGAATAAACAACTCATCCAGAATAATTTCCTCTCATTCGGAATATTGGGTTTTAATACATGGCTTTGAGCATGGGGGTTCAGATTTGGTCTCTCAGTATCTTCTCGAATTGATCAGAGCTCAGAGTGAAATAGTTGTTCTTGATGACAAAAAGGAGGTTTGGTTTTCTATTCTACTAAAAGGTAAATACGTAAAGTAACTAAAAGTAAACTAGAAGCAATTAATCAATAAAAATAAAACTCGAATTAAAATTTAAATAAAACAGTAAGAGTAAATACCCTCAAAATTGCTTGATTCGGAATATCTAACAAAAATGCTTCATTCGGAATGTGAGCTTGATTCGGAATAAGAGCTTGATGCGGAATAAATATCCTTCATGTGGAATGTTAGGTTCATGCGGAATAAAGTGACTGGTCCGGAATAAAAGATATTCCGAACGAAAGGCACTGATCCGGAATGTTTGAATGTTCCGAACGAAGGACTTGATCCGGAGTGTTTGAATATTCCGAACGAAAACTTGATCCGGAATAATAAAAGTTCCGAATGAAAGGCACTGATCCGGAATATAAAATATTCCGGATGAAAGGTACTAATGCGGAATACTAGGTTGATCCGGAATATTGGATATTCCGGATGAAGGAGTTTGGTTCGGAATACTGGGAATGATGAAGAACAGTAGGTAACCGAAAAACAGGGGAAAAACGATTTTAAGCCAAAATCAACCAAGTTTTTAACCGAATCCTAAATAAAACTAATCAACAATCATCTACTAACCATAAACATCGAATCCCAACAATAAAAACACAAAATCAACTAACTTTTGAAGATCAAAATCAATCAAATAAGAACTTTAAAACTTAGAATCAAGAACTAGATGAACAAGATGAAATGGAAAGATTATATTGATGATTAAGGTTTAAACAATCAAAGGAAAAAATTAAAACTACAAGATTTGTGAAAACAAGAATCAAAATCACCAAACACCCTAATGGTGTTGGTGATACCTACGAACAAAAGAAGATAAAAGAAGAAAAACTAAAAACTGGCTAAATTGTGTGAGGGGATCTCTTTATATAGGTCTTCCATTTGGTTGGTGAGTGGGCTTTCTCCCTTTCTTCTTGTCTTCTCGTCTTTTCAGAAAAGTTGACGCTTTCGATTCTGATTCGGGATTTGTCGGCGATTAAATTCAGCTCGTCTTTTAATTTCTTCGTTTAATAGACTTGAGTTTCTTCGACATATGTAAATCTTCCATCTTTGGTCCTTTTCTTCGATAAATCTTCAAATAGGCCCATTGACTTCAAATCTTTTTCATCTCTTGGACAATAGACTTCGTCTTGAGTCTTTTTCCTTGATAAAACCCGTGCAATCCCATGTTTTCTTCAATATTCATCCGGTTGACTCTGAAAACACAATAAACACAAAAACCACACATAATTCCAAACAAATGATATTAAATACGTGTTTTGGTCTTGTTTTAGTAAGAAATAAGTGGTAAAAGGATGGGTGTTTTCACACCTATCAAATCCCCTACACTTAACCATTGCCATGCCCTCATGCAATGCTTAGTGATAAAGCAATTTTACACTTTTCTCATAATCAATCAACCTTGGCCTTATTAACATACTACTAAACAAAAATTAAGATACTAAGGGAAATTAAAACTTAAAAGGAAACAAAAGGATAGAAAACCATTTTCACTTAAAAATAGCTATATGGAAATAACTTGCAAAGAGATCAAGGACTTACATTAGGGCTTTGGTGCTGTGAAGATTTATCACCCTCAAGTTTCATGTTCCCCAAACTAAGCTTAAAAATGAGATCATTGTTATTATAAGTTAGCAAATCAAACACTTACACACATGGCTTATTATATGCTTAAACTCTCTTATTCCTAGGTGTATCTCTTATATTTTATTTTTGTCTTAGAATGATCATGAAGATGCATTTTTGGACTTATTTTGATAGTTTATTTAGGCTGAAAGCAAAGTAGGACGATTTGATCAATAGTTAGCTAAAGGACAAAATCTCTTAAAACTGCTTCTCGGGATATCAAAAAGTTCATATCTTGGCATAACTCGCTTCACAATTTGAGACCTTTCTCGGGCCGATATTTGGCATGTACTTCATACTTCATATCTTCGAGAGACGTTCTTGAGACAATGGTCTTCTCTTCGTAATAGAGTTTCTTCACTTGGAGACTTTGAGTGGTACTCCAACTTTGTTGACCACGACTTCATGATTATTTCTTCAATCGCTAATTGGGATTTTGAGATACAACGACCCGCCTCCTTTTCGGACTTGGATCTATTTATCCTCATACCTTGTTAGGGTCTTTTCGGATAGACTTCTCCATGATCTTTATGGGAGTTGATTGTTTTCATCGTGAGTCTTGATCCTTCATATTGATTTTGGGAATAATGTTTTTCACATCACCTTGGATCTTTAGCAATAAGATTGAATCCTCATACCTTGTTAGGGCCTTTTCGGACTCGCCAATCTTCGCGCCCCGCTTCATAAGTTATGCCTTGGCTATGAACTTTTATCATTACCGAGCATTTTTTAAACGATCTTGGGCTAGAAGCTAAGTAACTTTTCAAATCGTACGACCTTACTTATTGCAGATAAATTATTAGCAAGGGATGGGAGAATAGGCAAATAATTACACCAAGTGAGCTTGTGCAAGAATACCGACTTATAATTGACTCTATCATTTCTCATTCTCCACAATTTAAAATCTCAAGTAATGAGACCCGTGGATGCTTAGCCCAATAAACCAATTAAGGTCCATATGATTATTTCGGGTTGAGTCAAAATAATCGCAACGGGCCTAATATGTCAAAGATTAAACTTGGATAAGTCTATTCGAGTTGAGTCAAAATAATCGCAACGGGCCTAATATGTCAAAGATTTCAAAACTAGCTATACCACTTTATTAATATTTTTGACTTTATTACGGGATATATACATATGAAAGCAACGATAAAAATTTAAAAATTACGACTAAATGGCCAAAGTTAATTAAAAATTTGAAAAATGTTGAAAAAGATGATTTTCCGGTTAGATGAAGGCATTTTCATGGAAAAGTCCACTTAAAACTTCGATAGAAGTCCCCCCTACACTTAAGATAAACATTGTCCTCAATGTTTAAGCATGTGGGAAAAGTCTCCCCTACACTTATGACATTGTGCACGTTGGTTAAATCAAGCTAAGGAAGAGACGACTAAAGTGATCAATTTCAAATGTGAGTATGAAGAAAATTGAATCACGATAGTTGAGAGATAGAACCAAATTTCGGATAACACGGGAGCACGGTTCGTCAAAGATTCCAAGAGTGCATTAATCCCTGTAATCACATCACCACACAAACACAAAACAACCTATAGAGGTCCCCCTACACTTAGGTGGTTAAAAATGGAAAATGATAGATACTCGGGTTGCCTCCCGAGGAGCGCTTGTTTTTGATAACCGAGTCACGAGCCTGACTCGACCCAAAATTAGTTCATGGGAAACGTGGTGAGGGATGGAATCATCTCATGAGAGATGTCCTCACCAAAGTACAACTTCACTCGTTGGCCATTCACCTTAAAATTAGGTCCATAGGTTGAGCGAGCTCGAGAGTACCATATGGAAAAATTTGGGCAATGGTGAATGGGCCGGACCAACGAGATTTCAGCTTGCCCGAAAAGATTTTCAACCGAGAGTTAAAGAGTAAAACTTTGTCTCCAACTTGGAACTCTCGGTTTTTAATCTTAGAGTCGTGAATGAGCTTAGTCTTTTCCTTATAGATCAAAGAATTTTCATAAGCCTCATTCCAGAGTTCATTCAGCTCATTGAGTTGGATCTTGCGTAGGTCACCGGCTTTGTTGATATCAAAATTAGCCCACTTCAAGGCCCAGTAAGCCTTGTGCTCCAACTCAATGGGGAGGTAGCATGAATTCCCGTACACGAGACGATATGGTGTACCACAAATCGGAGTCTTGTATGCGGTACGAAAAGCCCACAGAGCATCATCAAGTTTATCGGCCCATGAGGCACGATGCTCTCCCACGGTTCGTTCAAGAATTCACTTTAATCCTCGGTTAGAGATTTCAGCCTGGCCATTAGTTTGTGGGTGGTAAGCGGTGGAAAGACGATGATTTAAACCATACTTAGCCATGACTCTTGGGAATTGATCATTGCAAAAATGAGTCCCGCGATCACTAATAATGGCACGAGGCACACCGAATCTAGCGAACAGCGATTTCAAAAAGTTACAAACCACCCTTGCGTCATTAGTGGGTAAAGCTTTGGCTTCAACCCATTTGGAAACGTAGTCAACGGCTACAAGGATGTATTTGTTTCCTTTAGATGAAGGGAATGGCCCCATAAAGTCGATACCCCAAACATCAAAGATTTCACATTCTTGTATGAAATTTTGAGGCATCTCATCTTTATGTGTGATCTTGCCTTGTTTTTGGCAAGCACCACAACGTTTAACCATCTCGTGAGCATCACGATAACTGGTGGGCCAATAAAATCCCGAGTCAAACACTTTTTTGGCGGTGTAGTTGGGACCAAAGTGACCACCGGTGGGTCCTTTGTGGCAAGCGTCAAGGATTTCTAAAGCTGCCGGTCCATTAACACATCGACGAATAATCAAATCAGCGCATTGTTTGAATAGATACGGGTCATCCCAAAAGTAAGTCTTAATGTCTTTGAAGAACTTCTTCTTTTGTTGGGATGTTAACCCGTCAACGAGAATTCCACCCGCCAAGTAGTTTACAATATCCGCAAACCACGGGGTTTCATCAGAATTTGAGTTGATAGACATTAAGGTCTCCAGGGGAAAAGAATCATTGATTTCTTTGTTGGATGATCCCTTTGATAAGGATCCTCAAGTCTACTGAGATGATCCGCGACTAGGTTTTCAGCTCCCTTCTTATCACAAATTTCGATTTTAAATTCTTGAAGTTGCAAAACCCAACGAAGAAGTCTTGGTTTGGAATCTTGTTTAGTTAACAAGTACTTCAACGCGGAATGATCGGTATAAACGATTGTGGTAGAAAGGACAAGATAGGGGCGAAATTTTTCAAAAGAATAGACAACAGCTAAAAGCTCTTTTTCGGTTGTCGTGTAATGCAATTGAGCCCCCGTCATTGTCTTGCTAGCGTAATGGATTGGTTGGAAGTGTTTGTTCACTCTTTGGCCCAAAACCGCTCCAATAGCAAAGTCGCTAGCATCACACATCAACTCAAAGGGAAGCTCCCAATTAGGGGTAACCAAGACGGGTGCCTTAGTAAGCTTATCCTTAAACAAGTTGAAGGCTTCAATACACTCATTGGAAAAGATGAAAGGGGTATCTTTTAACAAGAGGTGGGTCATCGGGCGAGCGACTTTAGAAAAATCTTTGATGAATCGACGGTAGAATCCCGCATGACCGAGGAAACTTCTCACACCCTTCACGGTTGAAGGTGGAGACAACTTAGCGATAACATCGACTTTAGCACGGTCTACTTCAATACCGGCTTTGGAGATCTTGTGTCCTAGCACGATGCCCTCTTTTACCATGAAATGACATTTTTCCCAATTTAGAAAAAGGCGAGTGTCTTCAACCGCTTAAGCATACGTTCTAAATTGGCAAGGCAAGCAGAGAAAGAATCGCCATAAACCGAGAAATCATCCATGAATACTTCCATAGTTTCTTCAACCATGTCATGGAAGATAGCCATCATACACCTTTGGAACGTCCCAGGAGCATTGCATAAACCGAAAGGCATGCGTTTGTAAGCAAATGTTCCGTAGGGACAAGTGAATGTGGTCTTTTCTTGGTCCTTGGGATCGATGGGAATTTGAAAATACCCGGAGAAACCGTCTAAAAATCAGTAATAGTCATTACCCGCTAGACGCTCGAGCATTTGATCCATGAAAGGAAGAGGAAAGTGATCTTTTCTCGTGGCATCATTGAGTTTGGGATAGTCGATACAAACTCAACACCCAGTGACGAGACGAGTGGGAATCAACTCGTTGTGTTAATTGGGAACAACGGTTATTCCGCCCTTCTTGGGCATACAATGGAGGGGACTTACCCATGGCGAATCCTAAATAGGGTAAATCAAGCCGGCATCTAGAAGTTTGATAACCTCTTGTTTGATGACGTCATGAATGCGAGGATTAACCCTTCTTTGGCTTTGGATCGCTGGTTTAAAGTCATCTTCCATGAGAATCTTGTGAGTACAAAAGTTTGGATCAATTCCGCGGATATCGAAAATTTTCCAAGCAATTGCCTTCTTATGATCTTTAAGCACGGCGATGAGGCGAGATTTCTCTTCTTCTTTCAAGTCCTTAGCAATGATGACGGGCGACTTCTTCTTTTCTTCAAGGAACACGTACTCGAGATGGGGCAGCAACTCCTTAAGTTCTAAATCCGGAGGATTTTCGATGGGAGGCGTATTGTCCTCTTTGAGAAGGTTCGCAATGAGTCGAATGTCTTCATCCCAATCGGTGGGAGAATCGTCATTTACTAAGTTCACATCTCCCATGGTGGCTTCCAAATCTTTCCAAAGGAAATCACTTTCTCCAAATAGAGATAGTGATGAATCAATAGTAGAAACGGTCTCAACATTGGGAAGAGAGGTAGGAATACTTTTACAAACATCTTTGAAGTGTTCTTCACAAGCCTCATCAAGAACGTCAATACAATTAATACTCTCGTATGAATAAGGCTGTTTAGAAAGCTTTCCCATGTTAAAGACAATTTTATCGTCACCCACTCTCATGATAAGCTCACCTGCTTCAACATCGATGAGAGTGCGACCGGTCCTCAAGAATGGACGTCCAACGATTAATGGCACACGAGGGTCCATATCGTAGTCGACGACGACGAAATCGGCAGGAAAAGTGAATTTGTCGAATCCTACAAAGACGTCTTCGGCTATCCCCACTGGATAAGCAACCGTACGGTTAGCTAATTCCAAAGTCATTTTGGTGGGGACTAGCTTAGGGAGAGATAATTGCTTCCAAACACTTAAATGCATTAAGTTAATACTGACATCTAGATCGGCTAGGGCCATGCAATTCTCTACTCCCGGGAAGTTGCAAGGGATTAAGAAACGACCCAGATCACCAAGCTTGGTTGGCAATTTTCTTTAAGAGCACTGCAGAGCAATTCTTGTTAAGTTGGGTATTAGCAATATCAAGAAGCTTCTCCTTGTCGCTAAGAAGATCTTTGAACATTTTCGCGTATTTAGGCATTTGAGCGAGAGCCTCAGCAAAGGAGATGTTAAAATTCAATTGTTTAAACATTTTGAGAAAGTTTGAAACTTGAATATCATCTTTGCTTTTGAGCTTCTCTTTCCTCAACCTTGAGGGATAAGGTATATCAGAAGAAGAGGAAGGCTTTGGGAGAATAGGATCACTCACATCCTTGGGTGGTGGAGGGGTAGAAGTAAGAGGTGGAGAAATTGGGGAAGTAGAAGGTTGAGGAATAGGAGCAGGTGACTCGTTTTCCTTAGTCACAATCACCGGTGGAGGTATAGGAAGCTCGGGTTCCTGGGTACCTTTACCACTGCGAGTGGTGATTGCTTTCATCTCCCCTCTTGGATTCGCAACGGTGTTACTCAGAAGAGTACCCGAAGAAGAGGTTTGATTACCTTGGAAGAAACCAGCCATCATGTTTCTTAAGTCATTCTTTTGACTTGCCAAAGTGTTCCGCATATCAGCTCTCAGATCGTTCCCTTGTTTCACCATGTCTGCTTTCAAGTTTAGCACTTCCCGCTGGAGATTTTCCACGATCACATCATTGGTCCTCATGTAGGTTTCCACATCTTGGTGTAATGCGGTGGGTTGGTTGGGAGGAGGAGCATGGTAGGCGGGTGGTTGATAAGCAGGTTGTTGGTAAACTTGGTTGTTTCTTTGAGGTGGATATGGTTGTCTTTGAGGTGGTTGGTATGGTGCACGAGGTTGTTGTTGAGGAGGGCGGTTGAGGTTTTGTTGTTGGTTTGGATTAGGTGGGGGAAAACCGGGTGGGGAAAGAAAGTTATTTGAGCGGTAGCTAAGCAAGTTGCGGTCTCCTTGAGGTCGTGCTTGATAAGCGGCCGGAGGATAGGTACCGTATGCTGCATTAACATTCTCAGAAGGATAGTCTTGGGTGGTGGTACAAGTGGTGTAAGAGTGAGGACCACCGCATATTTCACATGGTTGGCTGACAGCATTGACTTGAGCGTTTTTAGCGTTGATGCTGTTGGTGTTGCTAGCGGTTTGGGCGGCAAGCGATTCAAGAAGCGTAGTAATTTTGGTAAGTCGCTTGTCGTTGTCACTAGTACTAGCACTAGCGGCATTGGTCCGAACACTCTTGGTTTGCACACGAGACTTATTCTCAATGATATCCTAAGCGGCATTAGAAGTCTTAACCAAAATATTACCCCCCGATGCGTTGTTTAGTGAATCTTGGTCATTCATGCTTAAACCATTATAAAAAGTATTAATTTGGTGCACTTTGGTAAAACCATGTTGTGGGCACTTTCTTAAAAGATCTTTAAAACGGTCCCAAGATTCACTAAAAGACTCATTGTACTTTTGTTCAAAATTAATAATTTCATTCCGCAAAGCGGTAGTACGAGAGGGTGGGAAAAAGTAGTTGATAAATTTGGTCTCCAAATCCGTCCACGTCAGAATACTTTGTGGCGGTTCCTTTGCAAGCCAATGCCGGGCTTGTCCCTCTAAAGAGAAAGGAAAGAGTTGCAAACGGATTACCTCTTGTGGAACACCATTGAATTTGACCGTATTCGTGAGTTGCAGGAACCGTTTGATGTGGTCATGTGGATCATCAATGGTACGCCCCAAGAATGGTTGAGCAGAGACCATCTGAATAAAGCCGGATTTGAGCTCAAAGTTGTTGGCTGCAATCGCGGGTATGACAATTGGATCATTGTTGCCGTCTACATGTGCTTACAAAAGTTCAATCATCGGCCGATTGTCCGGTAGAGGGTCATTGTTGTTGTTATTATTGTTGTTTTGAGGTGGGTTATTGTTGTTGTTGTGTACACTGGCCATGTCTAAGTCTTCGAGAGGCTCGGCTCTTGATAAGACGTTGAACGTGTACGCATGAACCTGCAAAAGAACTAACAAAGCAAACAAGAAATATTTTTGTCTTTTTTATGTTTTTTACTTTTTAGGATTTTTGAAAATTTTATATTTTTTAGGGTTTTTGAAAGTTTTTATGAAAAAGTAACGTTCACGGTGAACGGATCCCCAAATCCAAGTTCTCACAAAAAATGTTAATCCTTACGAGAAGAGCCGGCAGCGGCGCCATTTAATACATGGCTTTTAGCATGGGGGTTCAGATTTGGTCTCTCGGTATCTTCTCGAATTGATCACAGCTCAGAGTGAAATAGTTGTTCTTAGTGACGAAAAGGAGGTTTGGTTTTCTATTCTACTAAAAGGTAAATACGTGAAGTAACTAAAAGTAAACTAGAAGCAATTAATCAATAAAAATAAAACTTGAATTAAAATTTAAATAAAACGGTAAGAGTAAATACCCTCAAAATTGCTTGATTCGAATTATCTAACAAAAATGCTTCATTCGGAATGTGACCTTGATTCAGAATAAGAGCTTGATGCGGAATAAATATCCTTCATGTGGAATGTTAGGTTCATGCGGAATAAAGTGACTGGTCCGGAATAAAAGATATTCCGAACGAAAGGCACAGATCCGGAATGTTTGAATGTTCCGAACGAAGGAAATGTTTGAATATTCCGAACGAAGAACTTGATCCGGAATAATAAAAGTTCCGAATGAAAGGCACTGATCCGGAATATAAAATATTCCGGATGAAAGGTACTGATGCGAAATACTAGGTTGATCCGGAATATTGGATATTCCGGATGAAGGAGTTTGGTTCGGAATACTGGGAATGATGAAGAACAGTAGGTAACCAAAAAACAGGGGAAAAACGATTTTAAGCCAAAATCAACCAAGTTTTTAACCGAATCCTAAACAAGACTAATCAACAATCATCTACTAACCATAAACATCGAATCCCAACAATAAAAACACAAAATCAACTAACTTTTGAAGATCAAAATCAATCAAATAAGAACTTTAAAACTTAGAATCAAGAACTAGATGAACAAGATGAAATGGAAAGATTATATTGATGATTAAGGTTTAAACAATCAAAGTAAAAGATTAAAACTACAAGATTTGTGAAAACAAGAATCAAAATCACCAAACACCCTAATGGTGTTGGTGATACCTACGAACAAAAGAAGAGAAAAGAAGAAAAACTAAAAAATGGCTAAATTGTGTGACGGGATCTCTTTATATAGGTCTTCCATTTGGTTGGTGAGTGGGCTTTCTCCCTTTCTTCTTGTCTTCTGGTCTTTTCAGAAAAGTTGACATTTTCGATTCTGATTCGGGATTTGTCGGCGATTAAATTCAACTCGTCTTTTAATTTCTTCGTTTAATAGACTTTAGTTTCTTCGACATATGTAAATCTTCCATTTTGGTCCTTTTCTTCGACAAATCTTCAAATAGGCCCATTGACTTCAAATCTTTTGCATCTCTTGGACAATAGACTTCGTCTTGAGTCTTTTTCATTGATAAAACCCGTGCAATCCCATGTTTTCTTCAATATTCATCCGGTTGACTCTGAAAACACAATAAACACAAAAACCACGCATAATTCCAAACAAATGATATTAAATACGTGTTTTGGTCTTGTTTTAGTAAGAAATAAGTGGTAAAAGGATGGGTGTTTTCACACCTATCAGGTTTCATCCGGAATAATTGACTTTATCCGGAATAAGTGCTCGTTCGGAATAATATGTTGATCCGGAATAAAATATATTCCGAATGAAAGACTTGATCCGGAATAATAGATTATTCCAAATGAAAGGTTGATTCGGAATATTATTCCGAATGAAAACCTTTTATCCGGAATGTTTATTATTCCGAATGAAGCTCTTGATCCGGAATATATGAAATTAAGCCTTGATTCGGAATATTTAAAACAACAAGCTCATTCGGAACAAATTAGACAAAAGGTTCATGCGGAATATCTAATTGATGTGGAATAAAATAAAGAGATTGCTCGTTCGAAATAACTGAAGAAAAGGTTCATTCGGAATCTGGAAACAGGAAGAACACGAAGAACAGTGAAACAAGATAAAGACACGAATTCAATCAAAACTAACCAAAATCAACTTAAAGATTAAACCAAAACAACCAATAACCATCCACTAACAATAACCAATCAAAATAAATCAACAAAACTAACAAATAAAGCCAAATCAATCAAAACCCACTTAATTGAAAACCATAAAAATAGAAGAACATAAACATGAATCATAAAGAAAGATTAAGCAAGAAAGGAAGATGAGAGATTAAACAATAAAAGTAAAGATTCAACAATAATTAAATAAAACTTACTTGGAATTAAAAGGAATTTAAAGGTGCAATACATGAAATTAAGGTGCAAGAATTTAAAGTGCTAGAATGAAAATGGTGGAAGAAGTGGGTTGTGAAGCCACCCAACCACAACAAATGAAAATGAAATGGAAATATATATAGGGAGATTAGGGAGGTGCTTAGGAAGCTTCCTCCCTCTTTCTTCTTTCTCTAATTGCATCATTAGTCCTTAATCTTCTTTAATCTTTTGACTTTAATGACTTTTTCTCGGGATTTCTTCAAACTCGTCTTGTAAGTCTTCAATAAATTAGACTTGAGTTCTTCGGCTTTTAGTAAACTTCCGTCTTTTGACTTTTTCTTCGATAAATCTTCAGAATTGTTCTTGGACTTCTGTTCTTTTTGCACTCTTGATTTCTTGACTTCGTTTTTCGTCTTTTTCTTCGATAAAAGCCCGTGAATGCCCGTGTTTTCTCCATCTTTTACCTTTTCGTCCTAAATCACAACAAAAACACAAACCACGCATAATTACGACATAAATGGCATAAAATACACGTTTTGGCTCGGTTATTATTGTAATTAAGTGGTAAAAGGATGGGTGTTTTCACACCTATCAAATCCCCTAAACTTAACCATTGCAAGGTCCTCATGCAATGCATTAGTTACAAAGCACGATTACACCTTTCATCATAATCAATCCACGTTGGCCTTTATTAAAGATATAGAAAACTATAAACATTCAAAGTAAGAAAGAAATCAAAAAAATACCTTAGGGTTTAGAAAATGTCATGAATGATCATCATCCTCAAGTTTTCACTTTCTCCAAACCAGGCTTAAAAACGAGATCATTGTTATTATAAGTTAGCAAACTAACACGAACTCATGTGGGCCAATTATTCACATAGACTCCCTTATTCCTAGGTGTATCTCTTATATTTTATTATTGTCTTGAATGATCAAGAGGATGCATTGTTGACTTATTTCGATAGTTATTAAGGCTGCAAATAAAGTGGGACGATTTAATCAATAGTTAGCTAAAGGATAAAATCTTTTAAAACTGCTTCTCGGGACCTCATAAAGTTCATATCTTTGCATAACTCGCTTCGCGATTTGAGACCTTTCTCTGACCGATATTTGGCAGCGACTTCATACTTCAAATCTTGAGAGACGTTCATGAAATAATGGCCTTCTATTCATAATAGAAATTTCTTCACTTGAAGTTTTGAGAGATTCTTCATACTTAGACCACGACTTCTTCATTTTTTCTCCAATCTTTATTTTGGACTTTGATATACAACGATTCGCCTCCTTTTTGGACTTGGATCTATTTATCCTCATACCTTGCTAGGGTCTTTTCGGATAGACTTCTCCATGATCTTTAGGGGAGTATTTGCTTTTCGTCGTGTGTCTCGATCCTTCATATTGATTTTTGATAAATGATTCTTCACATCACTTTGGATCTTCAGCAACAAAATTGTAGCCCTCATGCCTTGTTAGGGCCTTTTCGGACTCGCCAATCTTCGCATCCCGCTTCAATAAGTTATGCCTTGGCTATGAACTCTAATCCATACCGAGCAACTTTTAAACGATCTTGGGCTAGAAGCTAAGTAACTTTTCAAATCGTACAACCTTATTTATTGCAGATAAATTTATTAGCAAGCGATGGGAGAATAGGCTTATAAATAACTCACATAAATTCATGAAAGAATACCGAACTTATAATTGACTCTATCATCTCTCGTTCTCCACAGTTTAAAATCTCAAGGAATGAGACTCGTGGATGCTTAGCCTATTAAATCAAAGTTTTGGGTTTTCGAGTCGTCTATAGGATCTTGCAAACTCTTAGACTTTTTTCAAGTTTAGAAATCGCATTTTAAAGTTCCCTTGATAAACGACTCTCTAGGATCAATAATAGGAACTTGCAAAAAGTTCTTGTTCTTAACCCGTGAGAGTTAAGACTTTCGCGTTTTATAGCTCCCTATATAAAAGCCTAGCAAAACTTGACTTAAACATGTTAAGGATACTAGCTAGAGTAAACTTAGATAAGTAAACTCGGGTTGAGTCAAAAGATTCACAACGTTTAAAAATTAAAACCACTTTATTAAAAATTTATACTAGCAAAGAAAGAAAAATAACTATACAAAGGTAAAACTAATAGGCTAAAATAGATCAAAAGTTTTGAAAAATGTCGAAAAATTGATTTTCCGGTTAAAATGAGGACAAATACAAGGAAAAGGCCACTTAACTTCGATAGAAGTCCCCCTACACTTGATATAAACATTGTCCTTAATGTTTAAGCATATGGGAGTAAACTCCCCTACACTTAGGACATTGTGCACGTTGTTTAAATCTTGCTAAGGAAAAGACAACTAAAGAGATTCCTATTTTAATATTGGAAAATATAAAATAGTGAATCGAAAAGAGTTTAGGATAGAACCGGGAAGAAGGGAACACGGAATCACGGTTCGTCAAAAGTCATCAAGAGTGTGTCTTTGAAGCTCTAATCCCTGCACATGATAAGAAAGAAAGCAAGAAACACACGGGGCTCCCCCTACACTTATGGTGAAAACTAGTAAAGATAGATAATCGGGTTGCCTCCCAAAAAGCGCTTGTTTTTGTTAACCGAGTCACGAGCCTGACTCGTCCCCGAATTAAATGGTCCATGGGGAAGCCTCGAATGTAATACCGGGATCAAAGACCTTGTCCTCGTTCTCGGTTGACATCAACAAAGGAGATGCGGGGGGATAAGTCTTGAATGGGAGAAAAGTCCATTCAACATACGAAAAGTATGTGAAATCAAGATCCACGGGAGGTGGGGTGGGTAAAGTAAGCACATTGTCATCCCCCAAAGACAATGGATGCTGAACAAGCGGCAAAGCCGTAATGTTATCAATCATAGCATAATTAATGTCACCTCCCGGGTCAAAGCACTCATCCTCCGTAATAGTGGCTAAAGGGGAGGATGAAAGGTGCTCGGGAGGGGGACTTGGGTCAATACCTTCCTGCAGCAAATGATCAAGAATAATATCCCCCTCCATGTCATCGTCATCAGTACCTGGAGGTATGGAGTGAATGTCGATTTCTTCCAGCAATGGGTCATTATCTTCAACGGGAGGAATAGATGGAGGCAAAGTCTCGGAGAGAGGAGGAGAAGTCAACTCTTTGATTTGAGCAATAAGAAGATGCACTTTCCATAATCTGTCGCGGAGAATCACGTCTTCCACCTCATCCACAAGATCAAGTTCATCGGTGAACTTCTCGTAATCCGGAGAGAATAAATCGTCATCGCCCGCATCTCCCGGTGGAGATTGAGAAATTTCAAAAGTGAAATTCTCATAGCGGGGAGAAGAATCGTCATCATTTGGATCGACCGCTTACGTGAAAGCAACGTCGTCCGGAAGCTCCATAGCAGGTAAGTCACAAACCTCATCATCCAATAATTTGTCGAGACCAACATCACTAAGCTCATTCAACGAATCTAGATCCTTAGACACAGTAGGAACATCGAGAGTAGGAGCAACAACTTCAGAAGATTGATTGAAAGTGTAGACATCATCGTCGTCGTCATCATCATAATAGATGGGACGAGTCCATTTGGAGTGACGTAGTCGGCTAACTCTTCTTTGATAACCTCCACATCTTTAAGATGCTCATGAAGCAATTTTTGTTGTTCATCTCCCTGAGTATGTTCAATTTCACCAATTCTATCCCACGTTATAATTAAACATTTTGGTGTAGAAAAGAAGGGAAAACGACTAAATTGGCTCAAAAAGGTGTCAGTGATTTTCAAGATTTCTTCACTATCAAGCAAAGGTTGCTTTTCCTGATGCAAGTCAGCTCAGAGTTGAGCTATACTTTCTAGAATATGGTTCAAAGAAGTGAGTTGTTGGTCAAGATTAATTTGCTGAGAGGATTGATGATGATTGAGGGTGTGATGTGGGGGCTCAAAGTTATAGACACTGGGATGATAGCACGGAACTTTCTCAAAGACCATCGACGGATCATAAGAAGAAGCATCGTGTGGGCCCCCACAAATATAGCACCACGGGTATGGAGAGAAACTGGGTGCGTCATGTGGATAGCTATTGCCATTGTCATAACTGTAACCCGGTTCTTACTCGTGACCATATAGGTATCAAACCGGGCATGAAACATTCCAATGAGAATCGCTTCCACAATAGATGCACGGGGGAACAGGAGGTGGATTCAAAAAAGACGAATTAGTCGAGTTGCACAAGGGACAAATCCGAATTGTGTTTTGTCGATATCGTTTCCGCACCGCTCACATGTACACCATTGACATGAGTCGTTCCCGTATAATCGTCTCCCACACCCGACACAATGGACATAAGAATCCATAAAGAAAAATAGATAAGCAAGAAGAATATTTTTGTTGCAAAACTTTGAAAAAGAAATGCTTTTTATGATTTTTCAAATGTTTTTGGATTTTTTTTTGAAATTTTTTGAAAAATAACGTTCACAAGTGAACGGATCCAAAAGCCAACGCGTCTCTCACAAAAAACCGTTAATCCTCACGAAAAGAGCCGGTAGCAGCGCCATTTTAATGTTTAGATTTTGCTAGTTTGAAAAGTTCGTTTCTCGGTATCTTCTCGAATTGATAACTGGTTAAGTGCAAGAGATTAGTTGTTCTTGGTGAATCAAATGAAAGAGTGTCGTTGTCTAAAACTAATTAAAAATAAAGACTTGAAACAAATAAAATAAAGTAAACACGGTAAAAAGAAATACTGAAAGATAAAAACTTGGCGAAAAGTAAATGACGAGAAATTAAAAGCAATAAATGTAAATAACGCAAACTAAAACTTAAACTAAATGGGAAAGCAAGTAAAAGTGCAAATAAAGAAAAAGGCGGGAAAAGTAAAGCTTAAAACTAAAAATTGGAAAACACTCATTCGGAATAAAACAGTTCATCCGGAATATGTCACTTATGCAGAATAAACTATTTGATTCGGAATAAAGTGTTTGATCCGGAATAAAAAGAGAAAAGAAGTTGATCCGGAATAAATAGAAAATAATGTTGATTCGGAATACGGGCCTTGATCCGGAATAACCAATATTCCGGATGAAAGACTTGATCCGGAATAATCAATATTCCGGATGAAATACTTGATCCAGAATAACAAGTATTCCGCATGAAGAACTTGATCCGGAATAATCAAATATTCCGAATAAAAGACTCTGATCCGGAATATAAAATATTCCGGATGAACGAATTTGATACGGAATAAAAATTGAGAACGAATTGATTCGGAATAAATGAAATGATTCGTTGATTCGGAATGAACGACTGATCCGGAATCTGGGAAAACAGTAAGAAGAAAACGAATAACAGGGGATGAAAACCAAACACGAATTTAACCAAAACTAATCAAGATTAACCAAAAGATTAAACCAAAACAACCACAAATAATCTACTAACAATAACCAATCAATCCAAATCAATAACACCAACAATCATAACCAAAATAATCAAAACCCACTTGATTGAAAACCATAAAAACTCAAGAACATAAACATGAATCATAAAGAAAGATTAAGCAAGAAAGGAAGATGGGAGATTAACAATGAAAGGAAATATTAACAACAATTAAAAGAAAACTTACTTGGAATTAAAAGGAATTAAATGTGTATAACAAGTAATTAAAATGCAAGAAATTAAATTGCAAGGAATGAAAATGGTGGAAGTGGTGGTTTGTCAAGCCACCCAACAACAACTAATGAAAGCCTAAGGACACTATTTATAGTGGATTAGGGAGGTGTTTAGTGGAAGCTTCCTCCCTCTTTCTTCTTTCTCTAATTGCATCATTAGTCCTTAATCTTCTTTAATCTTTTGACTTTAATGACTTTGTCTCGGGATTTCTTCAAACTCGTCTTGTAAGTCTTCAATAAATTAGACTTGAGTTCTTCGGCTTTTAGTAAACTTCCGTCTTTTGACTTTTTCTTCGATAAATCTTCAGAATTGGTCTTGGACTTCCGTTCTTTTTGCACTCTTGATTTCTTGACTTCGTCTTTCGTCTTTTTCTTCGATAAAAGCCCGTGAATGCCCGTGTTTTCTCCATTTTTCACCTTTTTGTCCTAAATCACAACAAAAACACAAACCACGCATAATTCCGACATAAATGGCATAAAATACACGTTTTGGCTCGGTTATTATTGTAATTAAGTGGTAAAAGGATGGGTGTTTTCACACCTATTAGAAATACACAATAAGAAGAATCCTCACCCCTCCATGGAAGTATGGAGGGGTATATATACGCTAGACATGGAGCGACTTTGACAACTTAGAAAAAGTAGTCCCTCCATGTTTTGCCCATATGAAACTAATGTAATTCCAATGGCGCTCACATTTTAGGGCTAACGATCTTCCTCCAATGTGGATACATACGGAATTACTTACAATGTTCCTAACAAGTAAAAATACAACAAAATAAAATCTTCCAAGGCGCTTCCAATGCTAAGGATGTCTTTTAATTCTGGTCTTCATAACTTGTACCTCAGCTTAAATCCTCTTTGTCTTTGCTTGTTGTGGAACAATTGTAATATGCATGATTTGGATTAACTTCCCCCCAATTCATGCAGCATGTATTTAAAAAACTTTCTTCATAGACTTCTTTTTGACGAAGTTTCTGAATCAGCTTCCCCCCAAACCAATATCTGTATCTTAAGCAGATTCTGACACTTTGATGTAGTTTGAACAATCTTCTAGCTCATCGGTTTAAGTGCACAACAGAAATTTGTAGAAGAACCATATCATATAACACTGCTTCTATACTGTTTCATGTCGTTTAGGTTTTGGTGATAATCCATTTGGAGTAACATGCAGGAAATCAGCAACAATTCTTCTCACGCCTGCAGAATACTTCTTAAAAATCATATAAAGTAAGTAGATACCATTCCATTTACACTACTTCCCCCTGGAAGTTGATCCGATTACTTCAAAGTACACGTTCTTCCCCCATGATGATTTCAACCTCTCGGAAGCATCTTTATCGTGGACATCCATATACTCGAGAAGTTCTTAGTCTTAAGCAAATGTCTTGAAAAGTTTTGAAAGTCATTGAGAAACTTTGAAATATTTTTGCTTAGACTATGAAGTATCATTGTCGTTGTGTAGCTCAAAAATATCCCGTGAGAATTGATTGCTGATTCCATCTCTCTCTGTCTAACTTACCAACCTCGAATTCATTCGGCTATTTGTTGTGACCACATGTGAAGTAAACCCGATATTCCAAACTTGAAACTGAAGTACAATCCCCCAAATTTTTTACTTAAGCTTGCACTTGTGTCGATTGAAGAACGGTGCAGAAACAAGTTTCTTATACCTCTTGAAGTTATCCACACGAGAAACTGCGTGTGACACCCAAAAATGATAGTTATCCATGTCGTCGACCATCCACCCCTTGACAGTGCAAACTTGATAATTCAAGTCTCAATCATAAATTTTATCGCCCAAGCAAGTCATCAATCGATAGACTAGGTTTGAAGAAAATGGGTAGAAAAATAGAAGGAAAGCTCGATGATGAAATAAGTAGACGCCTTCATGAACTCCCACTTCAACTTCAAATAAAGAATACCAAATCCACTTCGTGATCACTTGTCTTTGTAGAATCAAAAACTAGCCGTTGTCGTTTGAGTGAATCTTATATTGGATCGTTTTAGTGTTAAGTGTTTTGTTTGCTTTGGTGTTGTGTGTTGCGATTGTCGTTAACTAGAACAAATGATAAAATATCATTGAAGGACAATTTGTCTAGATTACTTGTCATTTAAGCCCAACGTCAGTCATATGCCCTCCTGATGCGCGGATCGACCTTTTTGTATCTTACATAAAAAAATTGTATCCGAATGGTTTAAAACCTAGAATTTTCTTTGTCATATAAGCACTTTCGATCGAAATATATTAAATATCCGGCATCAATAATAATGTCATCATAGCCCAAATAAATCTCGTCCGGTCCAAACCATATCCATCTTAAAAAATTTATGTAGCCCAAATAATAAAACCATTCGGATACAATTTTTTGTGTAAGATACAAAAAGTAGCCCACTTGCGAATAATGAATGAGTTTGTCGTTTCAATATACTACCAGGCCCACGAATTTTATTGACGGTCCAACAAAATCTAATATCCGGTCCATCACCTCTTCATACAACCAGATAAATAAGACCCAAACCCTAGTTATTAGGAAACCAGAACATAAAAAATACGCAACCATCTTTCTTAGATAACTCCGTCGTTTATATATGTGATCATCTATGGCTTCCAATCTCAAATAAACATAAATCCTTATACATTACCCATCATAATCACGAACAAAACATGTCTTCTTTCTGAAAGCAACCTCCAAATCCGCATCACAGAATTGACAAACCGAGAAAAGATTGTGATTGAGCCCTTCGACGTAGTATACCCTTTTGATTGTAATATTACCCTTAACCAAATTTCCATATCCTAGGATCGGTGCAAATTGATCATTTCCGAATCGGACCGTACCTAGGAAATTCTCCACGAAGTTAATTAGAAGCTTGAGATTCCCCGTCATGTGCTTCGTGCATCCAGAGTCCAGTATGAAGAGAATTATTTGTATCACCTGTAGAAGAGTTAGAACACGATGGAGCATTTGCTAAATTGGATACCACAATATTTGTGATAGTAGAATCATTAGTGTCCTTATCAACATTTAAAGGCATACTAACACTCGTTGTCACATTTTCTGTCCTAGCTTTAGGCATCCATTTATATCCTAGAGGGCATTGATTAGCAAACCACCATTTCCAAGACTTGCTAGCAGACTCATATAATTCCTTAATTTTGCTTCTAGGGTTCTTAGTGGTGGAGTCTGATGCATTACTTTTCTTAGTGGGGGTTGCACCAGAATGGTTCACTTTGCGTTTGGGTTTTCTAGCAATAATAGGCATTGCAACTTGCTTCTTAATTCTAGTATCTACGCCTTTTTCTTTATTCATAGCACACATAGAATGATTAGCATTAGCACACTTTCCACATTTCACACAAACAAACATAACATTCAAAGCATTCATAGTCGAATCATTAAAATCGTCATTACACGCGATTACAGACGTTTTATTCTTAGAAATATTGAAAATCCTAGGGTGGTCTTCTACTGTCTTCATCTTCCTTTGACTTTTGTTTTGCAAAAACTTTTCATTCATGCGAGTGCTCTTAAGCTGAGGCCGTCTAACACTATCAGTGAGGATTACTCCTGTAGTAAAAGACACTGATACAAGAGATTTTGTATGTAAAAAGTTATCGTCACAGTCTCTTCGAATTGAAAAATGGATTAACTATGCGACTCAGCTGTCTTTGGTGGAAACAAATGTTGTGTCGTTGTAGTATATTTAAAAGTGCAAAACTTAAACGTAAAAGGCGGGTAATTAAATCTAACCTAATTAAAACTTAAATTGTGCCATATTAAAATTTTTTAAAAGTAAAATGATTAAATGACTTAAAACTAAAGCGTGGTGAAAATTAAATTTGACGAAGTATTAAAAATGTAACTTAAAAAGAAAACAAAGCAAAATATAATTCTAAACCCAAAACCATTGGAATCCAGATCAGAAAGCTGTCACCAAGTCCATCAGAATCAAGATCGCAATGTTTCTATCGGAATATGGCTATCAGAATATTGTTCAGATCGCAAAGTCCAGATCGCAATCCTAGATCGGAATGATGCTCAGGGAAATTGGGCAGCACTTTGGCCTAGAAAACCTCAAGAACTGTCGGAATGTGCGATCGAAATGTGCGATCGCAATCCTAGATCGGAATGAGGGGGATGTTACTAGATCGCAATCAGTCGGAATCCAAAACCCTTCTTCTGATACTGTCACTATCGGAATGTGGAGAAAGCAAGCCCTCACAATGTGTAGAATCCCTTACTTTCTGATGGAGAACAAATTCGCAATAAGCAGACGAACCAAATAAGCTAGAACTAATAAGCTGATTTCTAAAACTTAGATGAAATGGAAATAGGACGAGATAATAAGCAACAAATTTAAAACCTTTTCAAACACGAAATAAGAAAACGAAATAAGAAAACTTTTAGAAAAATGAAACTTTTTAGAGAACTTAGAAAAACAAATAAGCTAAGTATGAAAAAAGCCAATAAGATTGTCAAACTTATGGCTTATCTTATACAAAAACTTACACAAAAGTAAAAAGGTAAACTTTTTAGTAAAATAAGCAGAGAGATTAAGCAACTTCTTGCTTAATCCGAATTTTAAAACAAACCAAAAACAAGAGAAAGGTAGAAAGAGAATGATAAAAGAAACTTGATCAAAAGTAAATAAAGATTAAAGCAAAAAAATGAAGAACACTTACTTGGAATTAAAATGAATTTAAGGTGCAAGACAATGTATTTAAATTGACATGAAATTAAAGAACAAGTAATTAAAATGGAAGAGCTAATTGTCACACTTAGCCAACAAAAACAAATGAAAGGAAAATGAAGACTATTTATAGGAGGATTAGGGAGGTGCTTAGAGGAAGCTTCCTCCCCTCTTTCTTCTTTCTTTAATTGCATCATTAAGTCCTTAATCTTCTTAGTTCTTTGACTTTAACGAATTTATCTCAGGATTTCTACTCTCGTCTTGTAATTTCTTCATAAATAAGACTTGAGTTCTTCGGTTTTTAGTAAACTTACGTCTTTTGACTTTTTCTTCGATAAATCTTCAGAATTGGTCTTGGAATTCCGTTCTTTTTGCACTCTTGATTTCTTGACTTCATCTTTTGTCTTTTTCTTCGATAAAATCCCGTGAATGCCCGTGTTTTCTCCCCTTTTCACATTTTCGTCCTAAATCACAACAAAAACACAAACCACGCATAATTCTGACATTTACGACATAAAATACACGTTTTGGCTCGGTTATTATTGTAGTTAAGTGGTAAAAAAGGATGGGTGTTTACACACCTATCAAATCCCCTACACTTGACCATTGCAATGTCCTCATGCAATGCATTAGTTACAAAGCACGATTACACTTTTCATCATAATTAATCCACGTTGGCCTTTATTAAAGAGATAGAAAATTATAAACATTCAAAGTAAGTAAAGAAATAAAAAACATACCTTAGGGTTTTGGAAATGTCATGAATGATCATCATCCTCAAGTTATCACATTCTCCAAACCAAGCTTAAAAACGAGATCATTGTTATTATAAGTTAGCAAACTAACACGAACTCAAGTGGGCCAATTATTTACTTAGACTCCCTTATTCCTAGGTGTATCTCTTATATTTTATTGTTGTCTTGAATGATCACGAGGATGCATTGTTAACTTATTTCGATAGTTATTTAGGCTGAAAATAAAGTGGGACGATTTAATCAATAGTTAGCTAAAGGACAAAATCTTTTAAAACTGCTTCTCGGGGAAGTTCATATCTTGGCATAACTCGCTTCGTGATTTGAGACCTTTCTCGGACCGATATTTGGAAGCGACTTCATACTTCAAATCTTGAGAGACGTTCATGAAATAATGGCCTTCTCTTCATAATAGGAATTTCTTCACTTGAAGTTTTGAGAGATTCTTCATACTTGGACCACGACTTCTTCATTTTTCTCCAATCTTATTTTGGACTTTGATATACAACGATCCGCCTCCTTTTTGGACTTGGATCTATTTATCCTCATACCTTGTTAGGGCCTTTTTGGATAGACTTCTCCATGATCTTTTGGGGAGTATTTTCTTTTCGTCGTGTGTCTCGATCCTTCATATCGATTTTTGATAAATGATTCTTCACATCACTTTTGGATCTTTAGCAACAAAATGTAGCCCTCATGTCTTGTTAAGGCCTTTTCGGACTCGCCAATCTTCGCATCCCGCTTTAATAAGTTATGCCTTGGCTATGAACTCTAATCCATACCGAGCAACTTTTAAACGATCTTGGCCTAGAAGCTAAGTAACTTTTCAAATCGTACAACCTTATTTATTGCAGATAAATTTATTAGCAAGTGATGGAAGAATAGGCTTATAATTAACTCACATAAATTCACGAAAGAATACCAAACTTATAATTGGCTCTATCATCTCTCGTTCTCTACAATTTAAAATCTCAAGGAATGAGACTCGTGGATGCTTAGCCTATCAAATCAAAGTTTTGGGTTTTCGAGTCGCCTATAGGATCTTGCAAGCTCTTAGACTTTTTCAAGTTTAGAAATCACATTTTAAAGTTCCCTTGATAAACGACTCTCTAGGATCAATTATAGGAACTTGTGAAAAGTTCTTGTTCTTAACCCGTGAGAGTTAAGACTTTCGCGTTTTAAAGCTCCCTATATAAAAGCCTAGCAAAACTTTACTTAAAACACGTTAAGGATACTAGCTAGAGTAAACTTAGATAAGTAAACTCGGGTTGAGTCAAAAGATTCACAACGTTTGAAAACTAAAACCACTTTATTAAAATTTATTCTAGCAAAGAAGAAAAATAACTATAACAAAGGTAAAACTAATAGGCCAAAATAGATCAAAAATTTTGAAAAATGTCGAAAAATTGATTTTCCGGTTAAAATGAGGACAAATACAAGGAAAAGGACACTTAACTTCGATAGAAGTCCCCCCTACACTTAATATAAACATTGTCATCAATGTTTAAGCATGGGGAAGTAAACTACCCTACACTTAGGACATTGTGCACGTTGTTTAAATCTCGCTAAGGAAGATACAACTAAAGGGATTCCAATTTTAATATTGAGAAAATATAAAATAGTGAATCGAAAAGAAGGATAGAACCGGGAAGATGGAAACACGGAATCACGGGTCGTTAAAAATCATCAAGAGTGGATCATTGAGCGCTCGAATCCCTGAATAGAAGAAGTGAGGAAATAGCAAACACCAACGGGTCTCCCCTACACTTAGGATATATATAGATAAAAGATAGATACATGGGTTGCCTCCCAGGAAGCGCTTGATTTTTGTTAACCGAGTCGTGAGCCTGACTCGACCATGATTAGCATAGGAAGAAGCATGAAACATATCCACCGGGATCAAAGACATAGTTTTCGTCCATCAAATAGCACAAGCTTAAGGCGAACAAGGCAAGCCAAAGAAGAGTAGGCAAGGTTCCCTTAAGCAAAGATGGAGCACGGTGGGAGCAAGGGTGATGGGGTGCAAGCATATCTTCAAAAGTTCCAAAGATTTTTCCTTTTATTTCATCAGATGGATACTGAGATGGCTGAAGAATATCGATACCGGGGTCGAACACCTTTTCCTTTAGGGGAAAATAGCATTCAGACTCAGCAGAATTCGAAGATGATCCGCGAAGAAAATGCACAACCTCGTCCTCAGAAGGTGGACAAAGAGGTGTCAAAACATACGTGCTGCGGATGTTGGTGTCGTCCGGTTGCTTCTCCATTGAAAGAATTTTCTTCAAATCCGAAGTAGGATCAATACCATAATTATCAAAGTCTAAAGGAGGAGCATCACTCTCATGAGGGAAGTAAGTATTGATAAAAGTAGAGAAGTCTTCCTCAAATGAGTAATCATCCAAAGTAGGATTAAGCATGGTTGGCGGAGGATCTTCATCATGTGAAGAATCACTCGAAAGAGTATCGGCCTCATCAAAATCATCATAGGTGGGCATGTCTGGATACTCGGAAGTAAAATCATCATAGTCATCTCCATCGGAGCTAGAATCATCATCATAAGCATCATAGATCGGTGGAGAATCATATATGGGTGAAGGTTCCAAATTTGAGAGAGAATCATCCACATCATCTTGAAACAGTGGATTATCAATGCAAGAATCGAATAGAGGATTGTTGTAGACGACAAAATCATCAAGCACATTAATCATATTCGCTGATTCTATTTCATAGGATTTGCTTGTAAGCTTCCCCATTTCAAAAACTTGGGCATCATCCCCGACTCTTAAGATGAGCTCACATTTATCCACATCAATTAAAGCTCTACTGGTTCTTAAAAATGGGTGCCCAAGTATTAACGGAATACGAGGGTCCATTTCATAATCAACAACGACAAAGTCGACCGGAAAAGTGAATGTGCCAACTTTAATGAACACATCTTCGGCAATACCAACGGGGTAAGCGAGAGTGCGATTGGCTAGCTCAAGAGTCATTTTGGTGGGTGTAAGGTCGGGCAATGATAACTTTTTCCAAACACTTAACGGCATCAAATTAATACTTACCTGAGATCGGCTAAGGCAGTAAATTTGTCGGTTTGGTTAAAAGTACAAGGTAGCACAAAACGACCGGGATCTCCAAGTTTTTCCGGAAGTTCTTTAAGAAGGACGGCAGAACCATTTTCATTCAATCGAGTATTAACAAACTCGGCCATCTTCTCCTTCTTGCTAAGCAATTCCTTAAACATCTTAACAAATTTAGGCATTTGTGCTAGAGCTTCGACAAGGCTAAAAGTGATGGTCATTTCCGAAACTTTGTTCAAATAGTTTGACACTTGAATGTCATCCTTGGTGTGCATTTTATTGCAGTTGTTGTTGGGGTTTTGGTTTTGAGGAGAAAAACCGGGTGAAAGGTAGTTGTTGGACCGGAAACTTAGCAAATTTCTATATCCTTGAGGTCGGGCTTGGTAATTTTCCGGTGAATAATTACCATAAGCTGCATACACGTTTTCTGGATTTTCTTGAGTAGAAGGACAATCAGTGTATGGGTGAGGACCGCCGCATGTCTCACAAGGATTGGCTACCGCTTTAACTTGTTGTTGGTTTGTAGCGAGGAGTAAGATATTTTTGTTCATTTCGGCCATCATGCGGGTGAATTCAGTCATATCGGGGTTTGCTGAAGTAGAAAAAACATTGACTCTCGGGTTGCTCCTTGAAGAAGCGGAGGAATCCTAGTTTTTATGATGAGTAGTGATGTTCTCAATAATCTCTCTACACTCCTCGGGTCTCCTTTTCATAAATGTGCCACAGGCGGCTGCATTAATCGTATCACGATCACGAAAAGTCAAACCGTTGTAGAAAGTATCAATTAAGGTCACAGGGAGCATGTTGTGGTTTGGACAACGATCGATCAAAACATTATATCTTTCCCAAGCATCAAAGAGAGATTCATCGGGTTCTTGCATGAAACCGCTGATTTGATTTCGAAGGCTCGTGACCATGGATGGTGGAAAGTAGCGCGACAAAAAGCGTTGAGTCATGTCATCCCAAGTATGAATGGAATTCTTCAGGAGACGATCAAACCATTTCTCGGCGTGGTGTGATAAAGTATGTGGAAAGAGTTGAAGGCGAAGAACATCCATTGTGGCACCGGGGAACTTCATGCTTTGGGTAATAGTAATGAATTTGTCGAGGTGTTTGTTGGCATCATCATCAGGCAATCCGCGGAATGGGTTAGTTTGCACTTGCTGGATCATGTGATGCTTCAACGAAAACTCAGGAGCCGTGATTTGCATCAGCGCAATCGGTCCTCCTCGTCCAAACATGGTAGGTTGACAAAGCTCCTCCATTGTCCGAAGATCGGGCTGTGGAAGAACATTGTTGTTGTAATTATGAGGTGTGGTGGACTATTGTTGTTGTTCACACCTGCCATAGCTAAATCTTCAGGAGTCTCGGGCTCTTGATAAGTAGAAGATCTAGTACGCATACACCTGCGAAAGCAAAATAAACAAATACCAAACACAAAGAGAATATATATACACTATAAAGATAAAAATAAAATCTTTTTGGATTTTTGAAATTTTATAATTTTTTTGGATTTTTAACAATTTTTTAATTTGTATGGATTTTTGGAGATTTTTAAGCAAGAAAATAACGCTCACGAATGAACGGATCCCAAAAAGCAACGCGTCTCTCACCGAAAACCGTTAATCTTTACGAAAAGAGCCGGCAGCGGCGCCATTTGATACAAGAGATTTTGTATGTAAAAAGTTATCGTCACAGTCTCTTCGAATTGAAAAATGGATTAACTATGCGACTCAGCTGTCTTTGGTGGAAACAAATGTTGTGTCGTTGTAGTATATATAAAAGTGTAAAACTTAAACGTAAAAGGCGGGTAATTAAATCTAACCTAATTAAAACTTAAATTGTGCCATATTAAAACTTTTTAAAAGTAAAATGATTAAATGACTTAAAACTAAAGCGTGGCGAAAATTAAATTTGACGAAGTATTAAAAATGTAACTTAAAAACAAAACAAAGCAAAATATAATTCTAAACCCAAAACCATCGGAATCCAGATCGGAAAGCTGTCACCAAGTCCATCGGAATCCAGATCGCAATGTTTCTATCGGAATATGGCTATCGGAATATTGTTCAGATCGCAAAGTCTAGATCACAATCCTAGATCGGAATGATGCTCAGGAAAATTGGGCAGCACTTTGGCTTAGAAAACCTCAAGAACCGTCGGAATGTGCGATCGCAATGTGCGATCGCAATCCCATATCGGAATGAGGGGGGTGTTACTAGATCGCAATCAGTCGGAATCCTAAACCCTTCTTCCGATACTATCACTATCGGAATGTGGAGAAAGCAAGCCGTCACAATGTGTAGAATCCCTTATTTTCCGATGGAGAACAAATTCGCAATAAGCACACGAACCAAATAAGCTAGAACTAATAAGATGATTTCTAAAACTTAGATGAAATGGAAATAGGACGAGATAATAAGCAACAAATTTAAAACCTTTTCAAACACGAAATAAGAAAACGAAATAAAAAAACTTTTAGAAAAATGAAACTTTTTAGAGAACTTAGAAAAACAAATTAGCTAAGTATGAAACAAGCCAATAAGATTGTCAAACTTATGGCTTATCTTTTACAAAAACTAACACAAAAGTAAAAAGGTAAACTTTTTAGTAAAATAAGCAGAGAGATTAAGCAACTTCTTGCTTAATCTGAATTTTAAAACAAACCAAAAACAAGAGAAAGGTAGAAAGAGAATGATAAAAGAAACTTGATCAAAAGTAAATAAAGATTAAAGCAAAAAAAATGAAGAACACTTACTTGGAATTAAAATGAATTTAAGGTGCAAGACAATGTATTTTAATTGACATGAAATTAAAGAACAAGTAATTAAAATGGAAGAGCTAATTGTCACACTTAGCCAACAAAAACAAATAATAGGAAAATGAAGACTATTTATAGGAGGATTAGGGAGGTGCTTAGAGGAAGCTTCCTCCCCTCTTTCTTCTTTCTTTAATTGCATCATTAAGTCCTTAATCTTCTTAGTTCTTTGACTTTAACGAATTTGTCTCGGAATTTATACTCTCGTCTTGTAATTACTTCATAAATAAGACTTGAGTTCTTCGGTTTTTAGTAAACTTACGTCTTTTGACTTTTTCTTCGATAAATCTTCAGAATTGGTCTTGGACTTCCGTTCTTTTCGCACTCTTGATTTCTTGACTTCGTCTTTTGTCTTTTTCTTCGATAAAATCCCGTGAATGCCCGTGTTTTCTCCCCTTTTCACATTTTCGTCCTAAATCACAACAAAAACACAAACCACGCATAATTCCGACATTTACAACATAAAATACACGTTTTGGCTCGGTTATTATTGTAGTTAAGTGGTAAAAAAGGATGGGTGTTTACACACCTATCAAACACACGTCTATTAGTGTTTCTAGAAGTCTGAGGTGATTGACTTTCTTTGTTTTGTGTAGGTTTAGTGGCCAATCTATACATCCCTGGTTTAATCACATTATTGTTCTTAACGCTTGGTGCTATGACATTTCTTATGGGTTGATTCTGTGGTAACCTTTCCTTTCCATCCATCTTGGGGGCAAACACAGGTTTTGCAAACGAGGAATTTGATAAAGCAGATGGTTTTCCCAAGATAGAGGATCTATTCACTTTAGAGGCATTGGGTTGTCTAACAACAGGTTTCTTAACGCTAGGTTCCACAACTTTCCCACCCATCTTAGCAACGAGTTTCTTCAACTCTGCTATTGCTATTTCCCTATCTTGTAACTGAGCTTTCAACCCTTTAATTTCCAAATTCAGTTCATTCATTTCTCGAAACATTATAGAAAGTTTTTCTTACAAGTTATTATCATGTGGAAAACGACCAACTTCTTTTTGCAAAGCAAGTTCAAGAGAATGACAATGTTTTTGAAGGAAATCAGTTTTGTGTTGAAGTAACTCAAAAGCCTTTTTATCAACATTTTCTTTATGTTTTGAAAGCTCAAGTTCAAGACGCTCACATTCTTTGATTTTATCAAGATATTTCCATGCAACATCAGAATATTCATCGATATCAGCACAAGATTGAAGAGTAACACACAAAATATCTTTGGAGAGACATTATTCTAAGAGTAAATCATATTCATCAGAAAAAACGGACTTGTCCATTTGAAGATCGTCAATTTCTTTCTCAATAGACTCACCATATTTTAAATCATCAAACATTTCAGACCGAATTAATCTTTCAAATTCAAGCATATTTTCTTTTAATGTGGTCGTGTTCGGTATTAAGATTTGTTTGATAAGCACAGTTATATCTTGAGGAATTGGTTTTTTCCACTCGTCATTTTCTCGTTGTTTCCATTCATTGTCAACAATGGATTTAATATTATCAATGTAATGTTGTAGAAACCCAAATGTCTGCCTACTCTTGCTTTTAGAAGCATCAAGAGGCAAGTAGTTGATGAACTTAGAAACGTTTGTTTTCTTAGTAGCAAAAGCTTTCTTCCATTGCATTCTTCTTTGTTTGCATTCTAAAAACAATTCCTCATGAGACTTTTGTTTTTGTGTAGTGAAAAGACCATATAGACTATTCTCATAAGCATAATTGTATGGTTTCACAAACTCTTTATTGACCGGTGATCTACTCTCTTCTTCCCAAAGGGATGTCTCATCATAACCAAGAGGATATTCAGGATCGGTCCATTCGGACTCATCCATATAAATGCGCGGGTTCGCAACTTGAGCTTGGGCAAGATAATCAGGACTTGCAAAGCTAGCTTGACCCTTAAACATGGACGGAGGTGCTAACATTCTTACGGTTTGAATAGAGTCATGCGTTTTATAAACAACTTTCTTCAAAAATTCGACTTGTTTTTCTAGTTCCGTTACTTTTTCAGTATCTTTTTCATGTCGACTTTTGAAATCTTGTTTTAACGTTTCAACCTCTTGTTTCTTAACATCAAGAATTTTAGCAGACTCGGTGTTATCCATCGAAAGCCGTTGTTCAAGTTCGTTAACTTTGGTGGTAGCAAGGTACGTTTTTTGACGTTCATCCATTAACAAAACATTAAATTGACGTTTATCTTTGGTTAGTAACTCAAGAGTTTAGTTGTATTTCTTTTCAAGATCGTCCTTTTGACTTTTTAACGTACTACCCTTGTACCCCTCAAGCTCTTTTGTTTTCTGAAGAAGTTCATCTTTATAGCTTTCAATGGTCTCACTAGATGTAATTAGTGCGGCTTTGCATTCTTCAAAATTTTGAGTGAGCGCTGCGTTTTCCTTCTTTAATTCCTTTTGACTTTTTCTAGTTTCATTGACATCTTTTTGTAAACTGGCAATTAAATTAGCAAGCGCGACACGCTCCTCATCATCATACTCATTTGCATGTTGATCATCCTCAAACTCATTATTGCACATGTCTGATGAATCGGGTGTGGTATTGCTATCAACCTTTTCCGTCATACATGTGTCATTAATGGCATTGGGTAGCTCACTATGCTCATGAGTATCACCAAACACATTATATTCATCAGTGGTGTGTACCTTATCGAGTGGCTCAGTGTCAAAGATAGTTTCATTGTCATCTTCTGTGACGTTGAGAACTTTGTCAACCTTTTCTAATGTACTTCTAATTCTTGGTCGGAGGCTTCATAATCAGTATCATCAAGCATTGCTCCTTCCTCATCCGATAATTTGACCCCTGCTTCCATCTTCTTGCATAACAACATCTTCTCTTTATGATAGCTGGAGTCCCTAACTCGTTTCGGCTTTCTACATTCCTTTGCCATATGCCCATAACCTTGGAAATTATAACAATGAATCCCACTTTGTTGAACCACTTGCGTTCCAATAGTTTCCCTATTCCCAGTATCAGCAGCAACCCTCTGAGTATCATACTTGGCAGTTTGTCGATCATACCTTGCAGAACCCTCAACATGTGTTGGATTATGTCGATCATACCTAGAAGGACTTTCACCACGTCGACGTGTGTCATACCTTGAAGGGTTCTCAACATATTGGTTCTTTGTGTTGGATGATGTTCGAAGATTGTTGTTGGTGGGTTTGAAGATTTTCTTGTAGGTCTTCATAATGAAAGCAATTTGTTGCTTCATTTACCGATTCTTCTGAGCTTGATCTTCATCACTATCCTCTTCAGATGATGACTCAGATGGTGGTGATGGTGCTCTTGGTTCTTTGCCGCGTGATCTTGTGGATGATGAAGACTTGGATGATGTGGAATATCGTGGTGAGGATGATTGAATGGAGTGTGACTTTGAAGTACGAGATCGATGATCTTGAGTGGTAGACACTAGAGCAAGTGGATTAGCCGTCTTTGCAACTCGTTCAGCTCGAATTTCATTTGCCTCATGCTGAAATTGTTTCAAGATATGAAAGAGAGTGTGATAGTTTACCTTGTCTAACTGCTTCTGTTGTTTCACCAAAGTAACAAAACGTGTCCACTCTGGTTGAAGTTGGTGAAGAAATTGCACATTGACTTGCATGGTGGAGACCTCCAGGTTGTTTCTTGTCATGTCGTTCATCATCTTGTAGAATCGTGAATAATAAGACTCAATTGATTCTCCATCCAATGCAGTAAACTTACCAAAATTCCATAACAAGTTAGTTTTAACATCTTGCTTGTTGAGTGATTCTCCTTGTTGCAAGCGTTCAATAGCCGTCCACATTTCTTGTACCGTAGGACATGCATCAACCGTGGAATAAATATCATCTCCAATTCCACTTAGAATCATATATATCGCTTCTTTTTCTGCATCATACCAAGCAGGCTTCTCTGGTGTAAGATCAGATAACGTTTCTTTTCTTGTGGTTGTGGGTACTTCTGTGGTGGTGTCAGTGGCTAGTGTATGAGGAACAGTGATATCGGAGAAAACATATGGTCCATTGTTAATACATTGCCTCAATGCATCACCATTAGGTCTTGTATCAAGATAACGAAGAAAACGTGATTGCCATTGAGCATATCGACCGGCCACAAGCATTGGTGGTCTCTCTTTGTTACCCGCCACCATTATGTTGTTGTTCGTCAAACGATATTCTGTAGTAGAATCTATCTCAAATTTTTCTGAAATGATGAAGTGAATATGGATCTTAAGTAGATATGATGTGATTGAGTTGTTGTTGAAATTCCGAAAAATGCTATTTTTTCTCAGTCCGACAATAAATTCCTCAGTCCGACAAAACGGTAGACCAAAAAATTTTGAATCGCCAAATTTTGAAATTGAGCTAGAAATGTCCTAAAACTAGTATGGAAAAAATTTGAATTTAATTGACGGAAAAATTTTAACCATATTCTGAAACTATATTCCGAAACTAGTCTAGATGGTGGCTAAGTCTAAAAAATACTCAAACAAAATTTAGCTAAACATGTCATAGGAATGTCCATCAGAATGTGCCATCGAAATGTCCATCAGAATGTTGGCTGTCGGAACGCTTAGATCGCAATGCACTGTCGGAATGTTTAGATCGCAATGCACTGTCGGAATGTTTAGATCGGAATGTCCTTCTGTCTGAATGCGTAGATCGCAATGTATACCTATCGGAATCCAAGATCGCAATGTATACCTGTCGAAATCCCAGATCGCAATGTACCTGTCGGAATCCCAAATCGCAATGTACCTGTCGGAATCCCAGATCGGAATATGAGTAAGCATCGGAATAGCATCGGAATAAGCATCGGAATAAGCTTCATCGGAATCACTATCGGAATCCCCATCGGAATCACCATCGGAATCACCATCGGTATCACCATCGGAAAAGGGTTTTGACCCATTTTCATGGTTTTTCTGAAAGAATGGATCAGGGTTTTTTTTTTCTATTTTTTTTCTTTCTACAGGTATGTTCATTTCCCAGAAATCAAGAACTCATGAGATAAGCTAAAAAATTAGCTTATAAGAACTGTTTGATGTAATAAGCCATAAAAAACAATAAGCTGTGTAGCCGTGACTCATTTTACGGCTTAAAAACATAAGAAAAAAAATAGATTTGAGATGAAGCACCAACACCAAGAAAAAAAGGACCATAGATATCTGTTTGAGACATAAAGTATACTTTTTGGATAGATTACTGATGACAACTATGGGACTGATAAACTATCGCATGACCAAACAACTTAAAAAAATAAGATGTTCAAAGCTACGAACACCAATAAAATAAGCAAACACAAACACAAAACACCCCCGGTTAGCTCTGATACCAATTGTTAACAATAAGATTCAAGCTACCAAGAGGTGATCCGGAGGTCGGGAAGGATAAAAGAAGTATTTAGACATTTTTAGAGAGAGAAAGATAAAGCTTGAAAATGAGTGTGTGTATTTAGAGAGATAAGTGAAATACACAATAAGAAGAATCCTCACCCCTCCATGGAAGTATGGAGGGGTATATATAGGCTAGACATGGAGTGACTTTGACAACTTAGCAAAAGTAGTCCCTCCATGTTTTGCCCATATGAAACTAATGTAATTCCGTAAATGGCGCTCCCATTTTAGGGCTAACATTCTTTCTTTCATTCCTTGTATAAACATGAAAAACCGAATTCCCTTTGTTGTTGAAGTTTGGTTTTTCACACTTTTGCCCCAAAAAGTTTTGTAAAGTAATTTCAGGGGTATTTCTTGTAATTTGATGATTCTTCAAGGGTTGTTTTGGACATATCTTCATTCTTCATGGTCTTGACTTGTATGATTGACTTCTTGGAGGACTAAAAATGACAAGTCTTCATAAATGAGGGACCATTTTTGCCAATTCTTCAAAGTGGAGGGTCCTTTTTGGAATTTGACAAACTTTAAGGACCAAACTTGTAATTATGAATATACAAGGGTTTAAAGTGTCAATTCTTCAATATTGGAGGACCCTTCTTGTACAATCTTCAATTCTTCAAGGGTTATTCTTGGAAAATCAACACTAGGGCTTGGTTCATTGTGCCGCTTTATTTCCTGTGTTCGTTTTTGCTTGTTTCTTGTGATCTTTTGCCATTTTCTCAATATCCATACCTAAAATACACATTAAACAAACACAAGCATATATTTGACATATTTCATGATATTTTATGCATTTTAAGCTCATTTTGGACGACAAGGCTATGTATAAAAGCAGTCTCATCATTAGGGAAAGAAGATAGGTCATTGAGTGGAGGAGAGTTGAATGGTTTTGGTGGTGGTGGAAGAATTTACTTTTCTCTGGTAATTGGATTTATAGAGTAAGTCTCATTCCAATATTGAATCAGAGAGAAAGAGGAATTCTTAGAGGATTTTGGAGAAGAAGAATCATGAGGATTCTTGTTCTTTTTGATCAAAATGGGTTTAACCGAGATTTTCGGTTTCTTTGAAAGCTTAGAAGAAGAAGCTTTAGGTTGAGAAGTTGGTGACAAAGAAATGTCAAGATTAGGAAGGGAAGAATTAGGCATTATGAGGGATGAAGAAAAGAACTCCCAAAAGAGAAGAATTTAAAGAAAATAGACAAGGCAAGGATTTGAAATGAAAAAGAAAGGTTTTAGGAAATGTTTAGCCAAATTAGGTAGACAAAGAATCTTAACCAAAACAGTGGTCAAAGAAGAAAGACCAAAAATAAGACAATAACGGCTTTACTATGCGCGGTTCTTTAAAATAGCATGCGGTTCCATATCGATATGGATCAGCCTAGAGGCTAAGGAATCGCGTCAAGTGGACAACAAACTCCGATTTTCAAAAGTTTTGGAGAAAAATAATACTTTTTCAAAATTTGCAAATCTTGGATTTTTACCTCTTTTAGCACTAGAGTATGATAGGGTTGCATAAAAGCAACAAATTCACAAAGAATGTCTTGATAAAGGGTAACAAAATATTTAAATAACATTTTGGTCCAATTTTAAGTCAAATTTTTAGAGGTTGTAATAGATTTAGGTTCAATTTTAAATAAATTAAAGTTGTTTAATGTGATCACATAGATTAAAGCACATAAAAACTAAATCCATAAATCATCCACATGAGAAAATCATGAGGGAAAAAAGGAAATACAAGAAATAAAAAGACAATTAACTATTGCAAAGATAAGTAACAACTAGGTCTTGAATTCATAGATCTCTTTGGCTTGACCTTCTTTTAAAAAACATGTTATTTTAAAAACCATCATTCATCTCCTAGGAGGAGGCATAGAGAACAAGACAAGCAAGAAATCATGCAACCTTCTATGAAGGTCAAGCATCTCCATCCTTAGGTTTTGAATGATGTAGTTATTATAGAGACAACATGGGCAATTTGCACCATGAGATTCTAAGAACCTAAAGAAGTAAGGATCACCCATGAAGTGAGGGATAGGAATGCCTAAAATAGGAGCATTAGTGTTAGAGGGTGGAGGAGGTGGTGGAGGCATAGTGTCCAAGGGTGAGATGGGAGAATTTGGTGGAGTGAAAGGAGAGGTGACCAAAGGCTCAAGTACAAAGGGGATACTTTGTAGAGGTTGAAGTTGAGAAATCCCATCCAAAGGAGGACTAGGGGTGAAAGGTGAAGAAAGCTCATTCATTCTTGATTGGAATGAAGAGGAGGTAGAACCATGTTAATAACTAGGTTTTTACCAAGTATAAAAATTAAGTTCGTTAAATTGGTCTAATCGAATTGATTACTGGTTTAAGTGCAACTCAGTCATCTTTTGGTGAAACAGAGATTTGTCATTGTAGTAAAAATAAAAGTGCACAAACTTTAAAGTAAAAGGCAGTAAATAAAATCTAAACCTAATTGAAAGTAAATGAGGGGAAATAAAAAACGTGACGAGAAAGTAAAAGGCAAACTTAAAAGTAAATAACGCAAACTTAAAATATCCTAAAGGCAAGCTTAAAATAAATCTAAGGCAAGTGAACTAAAAGTGCGACTAAGAAGAAAGGCGAGAAAAGTAAAGCTTAAAAATTTAAACACATAAACATAAAATATCCTAAAAAATACTCATTCGGAATAAACCTTCGTTCGGAATAATTACTCGTTCGGAATGTCACCTTCACCCGGAATAATTCTTCTTTACTCGGAATAATTACCTCATGCGGAAAAACAGGTTCATTCGAAAAAATGGCTCATCCGGAATAATCACTCATCTGGAATATTGCTTCATCCGGAATAAACTATTGATCCGGAAGAAACACTGATCCGGAATAAAAGACTTCGTTCGGAATATTAGCTTTATGCGGAATAATTCTTCGTCCGGAATAATTGCTTATTCGGAATAAAGGGTTCGTCCGGAATAATGCGTTGGTTCGGAATAAAGGCTCATCCGGAATAGTAGTACATCCGAAATAACAGATTCGTCCGGAATAATTGCTGGTTTAGAATAATCAACAGAAAGCCTTCATCCAGAATGTAGAGCTCATCCGGAATAATAAGTTGGAAGTGCTGGTTCGGATGGTGGGCTTGGTTCGGAATAACTTAAAACAAAAATTCATTCGGAATAAAACTCTTCATGCGGAATAATTAAACTGAAACGTTTGTTCGGAATACAAAAAAAACAATAAGAGGCTGGTTCGGAATATTTGCTTGATTCGGAAAAACCTGGGCAAACAAAAATCACGAAGAACACGGGGAAGAAAAAGGCTACGAATCTAAACAAAACTAACCAAAATAAACCAAAAGATTAAACCAAACTAACCACAAATGATTAACTAACAATAACAAATCAATCCAAATCACTAAAACTAACAATCATAACCAAAATAATCAAAACCCACTTGATCAAATCAATAAAAACTCAAGAACTTATCATAAACATAAACATGAAGATTAGATCAAAACAAGAAAGGTAAATAGGAGATTAACAATAAAAGTAAAGATTCAATAAACATAAAAAGTAAACTTACTTGATAATTAAAGTGCAAGACAAGGTAATTAAATGGCAATGAAATAAAAGTGCAAGTAATTAAAAATGGAGAGACTAATTTTGTCAAAATTAGCTAACAAAAAATGAAAAATGAACTAATGACTCTATTTATAGGGGAGGAGGAGAGGTTGGAAGCTTCCTCCTCTCTTTCTTCTTTCTTTCTTTATCGTTTAGTCCTCAGTCTTCTTAATTCTTTGACTTTTTCGACTTTTGTCTCGGGATTACTTTAAACTCGTCTTGTGATTTCTTCATAAATTAGACTTGAGTTCTTCGGCTTTATTAAACTTCCGTCTTTGGACTTTTTCTTCGATAAATCTTCAGAACAGGCCTTGGACTTCCGTTCTTTTTGCACTCTTGATTTCTTGACTTCGTCTTTTGTCTTTTTCTTCGATAAAAGCCCGTGAAAGATCGTGTTTTCTTCCCTTTTTACATTTTGATCCTAAAATCACAACAAAAACACAAACCACGCATAATTCCGACATTTATGACATAAAATACACGTTATGGTCTTGTTTTCATCATAATTAAGTGGTAAAAGGATGGGTGTTTTTACACCTATCAAATCCCCTACACTTGATCATTGCAATGTCCTCATGCAATGCATTAATTACAAAGCAAGATTACACTTTTCATCACAATCAATCCACATTGGCCTTTATTAAAGAGATATAAAATAAAAAAAACAAGTAAAGAAATCAAAGACTTACCTTAGGGTTTTGGAATGTCATGAATGAATATCATCCTCAAGTTTCACGTTCCCCATACCAAGCTTAAAAACGAGATCATTGTTATTATAAGTTAGCAAACTAACATGAACTCATGTGGGCCAATTATTTACTTAGACTCCTTTATTCCTAGGTGTATCTCTTATATTTTATTATTGTCTTGAATGATCACGAGGATACATTGTTGACTTATTTCGATAGTTATTAAGGCTGAAAATAAAGTGGGACGATTTAATCAATAGTTAGCTAAAGGACAAAATCTTTTAAAACTGCATCTCGGGACCTTATAAAGTTCATATCTTGGCATAACTCGCTTCATGATTTGAGACCTTTCTCGGACCAATATTTGGCAGTGACTTCATACTTCAAATCTTGAGAGACGTTCATGAAATAATGGTCTTCTCTTCATAATAGGAATTTCTTCACTTGAAGTTTTGAGAGATTCTTCATATTTGGACCACGACTTCTTCATTTTTCTCCAATCTTTATTTTGGACTTTGATATACAACGATCCGCCTCCTTTTAGGACTTGGATCTATTTATCCTCATACCTTGTAAGGGCCTTTTTGGATAGACTTCTCCATGATCTTTAGGGGAGTATTTGCTTTTCGTCGTGTGTCTCGATCCTTCATATTGATTTTTTATAAATGATTCTTCACATCACTTTGGATCTTTAGCAACAAAATGTAGCCCTCATGCCTTGTTATGGCCTTTTCGGACTCGCCAATCTTCGCGTCCCGCTTCAATAAGTTATGCCTTGGCTATGAACTCTAATTAATACCGAGCAACTTTATCTTAGGCTAGAAGCTAAGTCAAATCGTACAACCTTACTTATTGCAGATAAATTTATTAACAAGCGACGGGAGAATAGGCTTATAATCAACTCACATAAATTCACGAAAGAATACCAGACTTATAATTAACTCTATCATCTCCCGTCCTCCACAATTTAAAATCTCAAGGAATGAGACTCGTGGATGCTTAGCCAATTAAATCAAAGTTTTGGGTTTTCGAGTCATCTATAGGATCTTGCAAACTCTTAGACTTTTTCAAGTTTAGAAATCACATTTTAAAGTTCCCTTGATAAACGACTCTCTAGGATCAATTATAGGAACTTGCGAAAAGTTCTTGTTCTTAACCCGTGAGAGTTAAGACTTTCGCGTTTTAAAGCTCCCTATATAAAAGCCTAGCAAAACTTGACTTAAACACGTTAAGGATACTAGCTAGAGTAAACTTAGACAAGTAAACTCGGGTTGAGTCAAAAGATTCACGACTTTGAAAAATTTTAAAACCACTTTATTAAACTTTATGAAAGAAAATAACCATAACAAAGGAAAATACAACTATACAACTAGGCCAAAATAGATTAAAAATTTTGAAAAATGTCGAAAAATCAAATTTTCCGGTTAAAATGAGGACAAATACAAGGAAAAGGCCACTTAACTTCGATAGAGGTCTCCCCTATACTTGATATAAACATTGTCCTCAATGTTTAAGCATGTGGGAGTAAACTCCCCTACACTTAGGACATTGTGCATGTTATTTAAATCTTGCTAAGGAAGAGACGACTAACGAGATTCCTATTTTAATATTGAGAAATATAAAATAGTGAATCGAAAAGAGTTTAGGATAGAACCGAGAAGACGGAAACACGGAATCACGGGTCGTCAAAAATCATCAAGAGTGGATCATTGAACGCTCGAATCCCTGAATATGAGAAGAGAGGAAATAGCAAACACCAACGGGTCTCCCCTACACTTAGGATAAAGATAGCTAAAAGATAGATACTTGGGTTGCCTCCCAAGAAGCGCTTGATTTTTGTCACCGAGTCGTGAGCCTGACTCGACCTTGATTAACATAGGAAGAAGCTTGAAAAACATCCACTGGGATCAAATACATAGTTTTCGTCCATCAAATAACACAAGCTTAAGGCGAACAAGGCAAGCCAAAGAAGAGTAGGCAAGGTTCCCTTAAGCAATTGTGAAGCACGGTGGAAGCAAGTATGGTGAGGGGCAAGCATATTTTCATAAGTACCAAAGATTTTTCCTTTTATTTCATCAGATGGATACTGAGATAGCTTGAAAAGTGCAATGCCGGGGTCGAACACCTTTTCCTTTAGGTGAAAATAACACTCGGGCTCAACAGATCTTGAAGAAGATCCGATCATAAATCTTGCAATCTCATCCTCAGACGGAGGGTAGAGAGGAGTTAAGACATAAGTGCTGCTGATATCGGTGTCGGCCGGCTTCTTCTCCTTTAAAGCGGGTTTCTTCATATCCAAAGTAGGATAAAGACCATAATCATCAAAGTCTAAAGGAGGAGTATCACTCTCATTTGGGAAGTAAGTGTTGAGAAAAGTAGCAAAGTCTTCCTCAAATGAGTAGTCATCCAAAGTAGGATTAAGCATGGTTGGCGGAGGATCTTCATCATGTGAAGAATCACTCGAGAGAGTATCAGCCTCATCAAAATCATCATAAGTGGGCATGTCGGGATACTCAGAAGTAAAATCATCATAATCATCCCCATCGGAGCTAGAATCATCATCATAAGCATCATAGATCGATGGAGAATCATAAATTGGTGGAGGATCAGAATTGGAGAGAGAATCATCCACATCATCTTGGAACAGTGGATTATCATAGCAAGAGTCGAATAGAGGATTGTTGTAGACGACAAAATCATCAAGCACATTAATCATATTCGCCGATTCTCTTCCATAGGATTTGTTTGTGATCTTCCCCATTTCGAACACTTGTGCATCATTCCCGACCCTTAAGATTAACTTACCTTCGACAACATCAACTAAAGCTTTTTCGGTTCTCAAGAATGGCCGACCAAGTATTAAAGGAATACGAGGGTCCATTTCATAATCAACAACAACAAAATCGACCGGAAAAGTGAAGGTGCCAACTTTAATGAACACATCTTCGGCAATACCAACGGGGTAAGAGAGAGTGCGATTTGCAAGCTCAAGAGTCATCTTCGTTGGTGTAAGATCGGGTAATGATAACTTTTTCCAAACACTTAAAGGCATCAAACTTATACTTGCCCCGAGATCGGCTAAGGCAGTAAATTCGTCGGTTTGGTTAAAAGTACATGGTAGCACAAAACGACCGGGATCTCCAAGTTTTTCCGGAAGTTCTTTAAGAAGGATTGCAGAGCAATTTTCATTCAAGCGAGTATTAACAAACTCGGCCATCTTCTCCTTCTTATTAAGCAATTCCTTAAACATCTTGACAAATTGTGGCATTTGGGCAAGAGCTTCAACAAGGGTAAAGGTGACGGTCATGCCGACAATCTTGTTCAAAAAGTTAGAGACTTGAACGTCATTCTTAGTCAAAATTCTAGCCTTGTCGAGTCGAGAAGGGTAAGGAATGCTGGGTTTATAGGTGGAAGGTGGGGTTGATGAAGGGTTCTTCTTGGGTACTTCTTCATGACAAGGCGGAGACGGTAATGGTGAACTAATACTAGGTGTGGGAGTAGTAGGGAAAAATGGTGGTGGAGGAGGTGTAGATGGTGTAACTGGGGGTGGGATAGATGGTCCTACTAAAGTTTCTCCACTACGGGTAGTAATAGCACTCACATTCACTCTCGGGTTGGTGACGGTGTTTGAAGGTAGAGAGCCCGAAGTAGATGGTTGAGTGGTTGGTAAGAAACTAGCCAGCATATTCTTCAAATCATTCGTTTGAGTGCTGAAGGAGTTTTGTATATCATTTAGAAGCTAGGATCTAATGTCATTCCCTTGCTTAGTGATATCCCCTTTCAAATTGATAATTTGGCTTTGTAGATTCTTGATTTTCTCTCCTTGGGTTCTCATTAAAGCTTCAACATCTGGATTAATGGGGGGGGCTTGTTGAGGAGAAAAACCGGGTGAAAGATAGTTGTTCGACCGGTAACTTAGCAAATTTCGATCCCCTTGAGGTCGGGCTTGGTAATATTTTGGTGAATAGATACCATAAGCCGCATACACGTTTTCCGGATTGCCTTGAGTAGAAGGACAATAAGTGTATGAGTGAGGACCGCCGCATGTCTCACAAGAAATGGCTACCGCTTTAACTTGTTGTTGTTGGTTTGTAGCGATGAGCAAGATATTTTTGTTCATTTCGGCCATCATGCGGGTGAATTTGGTCATATCGGGGTTTGCTGAAGTAGAAGAAACATTGACTCTCGGGTTGTTCCCTGAAGAAGCGGAGGAATCCCAATTTTTTTGATGAGTAGTCATGTTCTCAATAAGTTCTCTACACTCCTCGGGTCTTCTTTTCATAAATGTGCCACCGGAGCTGCATTAATCGTATCACGATCACGAGAAGTCAAACCATTGTAGAAAGTGTCAATTAAGGTAACGGGGAGCATGTTGTGGTTTGGACATAGATCGATCAAAACATTATATCTTTCGCAAGCATCAAAGAGAGATTCATCGGGTTCTTGCATGAAACCACTGATTTGATTTCGAAGGCTCGTGACCATGGATGGTGGAAAGTAGCGCGACAAAAATCGTTGAGTCATGTCGTCCAAAGTATGAATGGAATTCTTTGGGAGTTGATCAAACAATTTTTCGGCGTGGTGTGATAAAGTATGTGGAAAGAGTTGAAGGCGAAGAACATCCATAGTAGCACCGGGCAACTTCATGCTTTGAGTATTAGTAATGAATTTGTCGAGGTGCTTGTTGGCATCATCATCCGGTATTCCGCGGAATGGATTAGTTTGCACTTGTTGGATCATGTGATGCTTCAACGAAAACTCCGGAGCCGTGATTTGCATCGGCGCAATCGGTCCTCCTCGTCCAAACATTATGGGTTGACAAAGCTCCTCCATTGTCCGAAGATCGGGCTGTGGAAGAACATTGTTGTTGTTATTGTTGAGGTGCGGTGGGTTATTGTTGTTGTTCACACCTGCCATAGCTAAATCTTCACGAGTCTCGGGCTCTGGATAAGTTGAAGATCTAGTACGCATACACCTGCAAAAGCAAAAGAAAAAGATACCAAAGCAATAGACAATATATATACACTATGAAAATAAAAATAAAATCTTTTTGGATTTTTGAAAATTTTTAATTTTTATGGATTTTTAACAATTTTTAATTTTTATGGATTTTTGAAAATTTTTGTACACGAAAAATAACGCTCACGAATGAACGGATCCCAAAAAGCGACGCGTATCTCACAGAAAACAGTTAATCTTTACGAGAAGAGCCGGCAACGGCGCCATTTAATAACTAGGTTTTTACCAAGTATAAAAATTAAGTTCGTTGAAGTGGTCTAATCGAATTGATTACTGGTTTAAGTGCGACTCAGTCGTCTTTTGGTGAAACAAAGATTTGTCGTTGTAGTAAAAATAAAAGTGCACAAACTTTAAAGTAAAAGGCAGTAAATAAAATCTAAACCTAATTGAAAGTAAATGACGGGAAATAAAAAACGTGATGAGAAAGTAAAAGGCAAACTCAAAAGTAAATAACGCAAACTTAAAATATCCTAAAGGCAGGCTTAAAATAAATCTAAGGCAAGTGAACTAAAAGTGCGACTAAGAAGAAAGGCGGGAAAAGTAAAACTTAAAAATTTAAACACATAAACTTAAAATATCCTAAAAATACTCATTCAGAATAAACCTTCGTTGGGAATAATTACTCGTTCGGAATGTCACCTTCACCCGGAATAATTCTTCTTTACTCGGAATAATTACCTCATGCGGAAAAACAGGTTCATTCGAAAAAATGGCTCATCCGGAATAATCACTCATCCGGAATATTGCTTCACCCGGAATAAACTATTGATCCGGAAGAAACACTGATCCGGAATAAAAGACTTCGTTCGGAATATTAGCTTTATGCGGAATAATTCTTCGTCCGGAATAATTGCTTATTTGGAATAAAGGGTTCGTCCGGAATAATGCGTTGGTTCGGTATAAAGGCTCATCCGGAATAGTAGTTCATCCGGAATAACAGATTCGTCCGGAATAATTGCTGGTTCGGAATAATCAACAGAAAGCCTTCATCCGGAATGTAGAGCTCATCTGGAATAATAAGTTGGAAGTGCAGGTTCAGAATGTGGGCTTGGTTCGGAATAACTTAAAACAAAAATTCATTCGGAATAAAACTCTTCATGCGGAATAATTAAACTGAAACGTTTGTTCGGAATACAAAAAAAACAATAAGAGGCTGGTTCGGAATATTTGCTTGATTCGGAAAAACCTGGGCAAACAAAAATCGCGAAGAACACGGGGAAGAAAAACTACGAATCTAAACAAAACTAACCAAAATCAACCAAAAGATTAAACCAAACTAACCACAAATGATTAACTAACAATAACCAATCAATCCAAATCACTAAAAGTAACAATCATAACCAAAATAATCAAAACCCACTTGATCAAATCAATAAAAACTCAAGAACTTATCATAAACATAAACATGAAGATTAGATCAAAACAAGAAAGGTAAATAGGATATTAACAATAAAAGTAAAGATTCAATAAACATAAAAAGTAAACTTACTTAATAATTAAAGTGCAAGACAAGGTAATTAAATGGCAATGAAATAAAAGTGCAAGTAATTAAAAATGGAGAGACTAATTTTGTCAAAATTAGCTAACAAAAAATTAAAAATGAACTAATGACTCTATTTATAGGGGAGGATGAGAGGTTGGAAGCTTCCTCCTCTCTTTCTTCTTTCTTTCTTTATCGTTTAGTCCTTAGTCTTCTTAATTCTTTGACTTTTTCGACTTTTGTCTCGGGATTACTTTAAACTCGTCTTGTGATTTCTTCATAAATTAGACTTGAGTTCTTCGGCTTTATTAAACTTCCGTCTTTGGACTTTTTCTTTGATAAATCTTCAGAACAGGACTTGGACTTCCGTTCTTTTTGCACTCTTGATTTCTTGACTTCGTCTTTTGTCTTTTTCTTCGATAAAAGCCAGTGAAAGCCCGTGTTTTCTTCCCTTTTTACATTTTGATCCTAAAATCACAACAAAAACACAAACCACGCATAATTCTGACATTTACGACATAAAATACACGTTATGGTCTTGTTTTCATTATAATTAAGTGGTAAAAGGATGGGTTTTTTTACACCTATCACATGTGAATGGTTAGTACCATGGGTTGAGTTTGTCTTGCATGGAGAAAGGGGCGGTGAAGGTGAAGATGAAACGAGAATGGGAGAGATCTCATTTTTGGAAGTGTGAAAAGATGAAGAACCAATGTTAGGTATCTTAATCTTAATTTTGAGGCTTCTTTTTGAGGAGGAAGTTTTGGAAGAAGTGGATGTTCTAGTGGACACCATGGTTGTGTGTTAAGGTTTAGAGAAGAGTTGAAGGGATGAAGAACACAATCAACATGAGAGGGTTTAAGAAGAGAAGTGAATGATCCAAACTAGTAATGGGTTAAAATCATTTTAGGTGAATAATGAAATTAGGTACCCTAGTTTAGGAAAGTACAAGTTTTTCAATTTTTTTATCAAAGTTTTACACAGATTAAGGAAAACAGTGTAAAGCCAAGATTCTGTCAAAACAGGGACAGGCAGTTCCTTACGTAGGTCCGCGGTTCTTTATCGTTAAGGAACCGCGGGTTCGATATAGAACCGCGACCAGTGGTGACAGAAAAGTGCACTTCCTCAAACTTTGGTCAGCCCAGATTTCATACAGGTAAATAACAAGCCGAAGTTAACTATGAGTCAAAATCAAGGAAGCTAACAAACACATAATATGCATAAAGCTATGTAAATCGAAAGAACGATTACACAGATAATTAAGGATTAAAATATTAGTAATCCAAACAAGTAGTAATAGCTAATACATATAAAATAAAAGACTTCAACACCACAAAACATGTCCAACAACATGCTCAACATGAATCAAATCCAAGTCATCATCTCTTTTTCTTGCCAAGTCCTTTGATCAATTTTCCCAAGTACTTAAATCCACCTCTAGACTCAACTCGATGATCAGGTAACTCACCTTGGGTTTTAAGATTTGACCGATAGATATCCTTAAGACTAAGGTTCTCCAGAATTTCACTAGTGGAGTGGTGAGGAGGAGGAGCTAAGTCTCCTAACCTGTCCATAAATGAGTCAGTGGAGGGGTGGGAGTTACTCGAAGAGCCGAAATGAGCACTAGTACCTATGCCATCACCATCACTTGTTGGCATATAAGTGTCCTCATCATCGGACTCTTGTTGGTCGGCTTATCTTGAACCTCTATCACTTCTAGGCTTCCTTTATATACCTCTTGAATAGGCAACATTACCCGCTGAACCGGTTGAAAGCGAGAAAGATTGAGATTAGGAAAGTCACGAACAACCCTTTTTAAGAGGCGAGTAAGGAGCATGGCACAAGGGAGGTTTGTTTTAGGCTTGGAGATAGCATAATTGATCCGTCGAGTGATAAAATATGCTAAATTGTACTCGGTTTCGGTAAAGATACAAATGATCATATGCACTAAGCATGCTGGAACATGATCCCTATTACCACCAAGACAAAATACATTTTCCCTAAGAATATTGGCCCATTGGACTAAATCATCATTAAGGTCGCTTAAGAGAACCTCATGACGTTTCACCGAACGTCTTTTTGAATGAAGGCTTCTTACAACGGTTCTATAAGGCACTTTGGAAATGATGTCAAGGATGAAGTCAAGGTCAACTTCCAAGTGGTCATTTGGAGGACAATAATTGGACTCAAGGAGAGCTTCAAGATTCCATTTATCCGTGAACCAACAAGTGCTCTCAAATGGCACACCAAGAATTTGACCAAAGGCATCGAGAGAGTATTGAACGATTTGACCATTCAAGATGAACCTAACAAATATTCTATCATTTTCCATAATGAGAGAGTAAGTGCTAAAGAACTCCAAGAGGAATTGGGGATAAATGTCTTCTTCTATGTATAACAAACAATCGAACCCAGTTTGTTCAAACATGGACTTTATGTAAGCATAATTCCTAATATCCTCTTGGACAACTCTACCCTCGTGGAAACAACGGGTTTGAAGGGAATGATAGGTGTTGGCAAGTTGAGGTGAGTGACAAAAGTCGGCAAGGTTAGGCATATATTGTCTAGTGTCTCGGTGATCTTTTTGATATCTTGAAGGCATGATTAGTACCTAAATACAATAAACCAGAAATATTTTTCCAATCACTCATATGAAAAAATAAAAAAAAGTTTCAAAAAATGAGAATGTGTTTCATCAATAGCTTTACAAACAAAGGATTAATCCTTGTCATTCTCATGTTCACAATGTACCCATTTCATCATTGATCAAAACATATGAATTATGTAAAATCAACAATGAACTAGAACATTGGTTTTTTTAAAACAAGGTTTTTAGGTAAGCATTTAACAATGCCAATACCAACTTGTTCATGGTTCATATCAATTACATCAATCAACCAAAAATATTTAGTCAAAATTCGGATTCTACAAATGGGTTTTAGTGAAATCTAATGAATATGAACCTAAGGAATCATAGTAACAATACTATGTCAACTCTTATTCCTAGTAAGGTTTTAATTCAATGTCAAATTTAAAAATTCCCAACTATGAATGTATGAACCCTAGAACAAATTAGATGAGATTGAAAGAAATAACTTAAAATTAATTGATCTTGGATGATGGATGAGTGAAACCCACGAACTTGAATCAATTAATTTGAGTGATTGAAGGTTTTTGAAGCTTCAACAATGGTGGAAGAACAAGAAACCGTCGGCTGTGTGTGTGAAGGAGAGAGACGGTTTTGTTTGAAAAATATATTTTAATAAAATTGGCGCTCTGACAAAAGATTCTACCCGGGGTTCCTTATCGATAAGGAACCGCGTCTTTGAGCCGCCAGAGATAAAGAACCGCCTACAGAGGTAGGTTTTTATCAAAGAAAGACAACGAATTTTTGAAAACCAAAATCTTTAAAATACTTAAAAATATATCTTAAACCTTTTAGGATATCATTGGACCACCACAACAGTAGGTAATAATGCCTTGTTGAAGGATTACGAGTCGAATCGAGATAGGAAAAGACCGAAACGAACAAACGACTACTCGTAGCAAAGAAGCAAAGGGAGAGGAGTCAAGAGAAGTGAATCAAGACCAAGAACATTGCTCAAGAGACAAATGGCATTCTTCAAATTGAGGAGGTGAAGAGCTTGTGTCATATATAGTGGTTTAAGACGTGCCTTTCCGGCGAAAGTCTAAACGGAGTTGGTAATGAATTATACCAAGCAATTTTGATGCATAGAATAAGATCATTTTTAAGAGTAGTCTTATTCTATTTCAAAATATGAGAAAATTATAGATTCACTTTCTCTCCCACATGATCGGATAATTATTGGTAGAATTAACAATAACAATATCCTTGGAATATTTTAATTCCAAATGTGTTAAATCCACCTACAACTTAATGAAGTAGTTTGGTATCTCAAGGTATTCACTAATCATCCTAGAGATGAGCTTAATTGCACAAGTTACACATGATATAGGGCCTACTAACCGTAAGGGTGCAAACCATGGAAATCATGCTTGATACTTTAAGCTTCTACTAACTTACCCTACATCTCCATAGTAAGTCAAGTATCCAAGCAATGAAGGTTCGAGAGGGAAAAAGGAAAGAATCACAAACCACAAATAAATTTCAAGGCAAGGATGCCAAGAACAAGCGTATAGTCAATTAATGATCAAAAGAATGATCAATAGGCGTGTGGAAGAATGGAAGCGTACCTTAGCCACAAATTGCATTCCGAGCTTTCAAGGAACCGATGCAAAGCCCAACTATGACAAATATGACTACTAAGTCTTCAAAGACTAGTATCACCTCTACCCATCTTGATATCATCATTCAATGATGTTGGAAATCAAAGAAGATGAGTCTTCTACAAGTGTAAGTAACTCAATCCACAATCAATAGAATGATTTATCTTCATGAGTACCTACACATAACAAGATGCAAAATAGTAGATACATTTCAAGAGTAAATCTAAAATGCATTAATACTACTAATTTAAGTAATATGCAATATGAACATTTTAAAAGGCTTATTTTCAACAAAAAAAAAGTTTTGACCAAAGAAAAAATTTAGTACAACTTAACCTTCTAATTTGAGGAGACAATGGATCGATCTAAGTTTTAAAGTACAATAAACTTCAAAGATCTTGTGTCACCATCGCTCTGATACCAATTGTAGAAACTAGAGGGGGGGGGGTTGAATAGTTTCTCATCGGTTTATCTCCTAATTAAAATTCCTATCAATTAGGTGAGTGCACAAAACTATCTTTTACTTGAAAACTAGTTGCATAATGATTAGGTTCAATTCTAATGCATTAACGATGTGTAATAAGTATAATGATGATTAATGTAAGTAATGAGTAAGGAAAGAAACAACCTAGTAGGAAGACACCAAGATTTATAGTGGTTCGGCAACGAGGCTCTATCCTCGTTCCTAATCCACTCCTCAAGTACACCTTACTCAAGATTTCCACTATATCCACAAGCTCCCTTCTTGGCGGAGAAAACCATACAACGTCGCTTACATTATTTCCCGACACTAAGCTAAATGTCGAGACCTAATCTTAGCTAGGACCAATATACACAACGTCGCCCACTTCACTATTTTACGACATAAGGCTAGATGTCGAGTTCTAATCCAAAGCTAGAACCAATCTTCACAACATTGCCTACTTCACCATTTTCCGACACAAGGCTAGATGTCGAGTTCTAATACAAAGCTAGAACCAATCTTCACGACTCTTCACTTTGAAGCTAAGTGAGAACTTCACACAACACAACTACATATCACTTTATAGTTTAGTGAGAACTCACAAGACACAACCACATCACTTTATAGTTTAGTGAGAACTAACACAACTAATTACAACTCAACTAAACATATCCAAGTACACACATGTAGCTTGGATCTACACAACATAAATCCAAGCACACACATGTGCAATGGATTTACACAACTTTAATCCAAGTATTCACATATAGCTTGGATGAACACAACTAGTTAAAGTATTCACAAATACATTGGATCTACACAAGACACAAATAAACAAATGATGAACATGACTAGATCTTTAGGAGAAGGTGATCTTCATCAATGCTACATCTTTAATCACATCACAAGTGTGTGAGTGATCTTCTCTTTGGACAAGGTAAAGAAGGAGATCAAGAGGATAATCATGAGTAAACATACTTAACAGATTAAGTGATCCTTACAAATGACTAGGATTAGAAAGGAGAAAGAAGACTGAAAGTGATGTCCAAAAAGGATTAATGAGAATGCAGATTTGATCCACTGTTTATAAGACAAACATCCAACAACTATATCTGCCCGCGGTTCCTTTTTGGTGCCCGCGGTTCCTTATCGATAAGGAACCGCCGTAGGTGCTAAGGTACCGCCGGCGTAGACTCCGCTCCTTTTTGTCTTTTAGTGAATTTGAAATATCTGAGGTTATTTAAACCTTCAAATGATATTCTTATGGCATATGGAATATGCCATATTCAAATTTACATTTTCATTTTAATAAACATTTTCTTAAAAATAAATTTTATTAAAAATCTTTTGTTACATTTGACAAAAGTGAGTTTTAAGGCTAATCACTTTTATGATCACTAAGCATCATTAAGATATGTTAGTGTAATGATTATTACCTTGATGATAGTGTTTGTTAGATAATTCGTTTTATGATTGTGTTTGACAATAAATGTCTTTGTAATTTGTCGTGATCAAAACTAAGAAAGATTAATTAATATTAACAATGTTTTTAGGCATTGCTTTGCATTAACAAGTGGTATTTACTAAAAGCCTATGTTCAAGTTCGTTTACTTTTGTGTTGGCAAGGTACGTTTTTTGACGTTCATCACTTAATAAAACATTAAATTGACGTTTTTCTTTAGTTAACATGGCAAGAGCTTCGTTGTATTTATTTTCAAAATCGTCCTTTTTAACGTTAATTAAACGACTTTTGTACCCCTCAAGCTCTTTGTCTCTTTGAAGAAGCTGAGCCCTATAACTATCAATGGTCTCACTAGATTTTATAAGAGCGACTTTAATTTCTTCAAAGTTTTGAGTGAGCGCCACGTTTGCCTTATTTAATTGCTTTTGACTCTTTCTAGTTTCATTGACATATTTTCGTAAACTAGCAATTAAATTAGAAAGCGCGACACGCTTCTCATCATCATACTCATTTGCATGTTGATCATCCTCAAACTCATTATTGCACATGTTTGATGAATCAGGTGTGGTATTGCTATCAACCGTTTCCATCATACATGTGTCAGTAATTGTTGTTGGTAGATCACTATGCTCATGTGTATCCCCAAACATATTATATTCATCATCATGTTGTACCTTATCAATTGGCTCGGTATCAAAGATAGGACCATTTGCATATTCAGTAACGTTAAGGACCTCATGAATCTTTTTCGTGTATGAATAATGTGCGTCGAGTTCTTGGTCAGAGCATTCATCGTCAATGTCGTCAAGCATTTCACCTTCCTTAGATGATAACTTGATCCCAGCTTCCATCTTCTTGCATAAAAACAACTTTTCCTTAATAATCTTTTACCCTTTTTGGCTGCCGGCATTCCCTAGCCAAATGCCCAAAACCTCTACAGTTAAAACACTCAATTCCACTTTGTTGCACAACTTGAGTACCAACAGTTTCCCTATTTCCAACAACATTAGCAACCCTCTGATTATCATACTTAGCGATTTGTCGATCATACTTTGGAGGACTCTCAGCACGCCTTCATGTGTCATACCTTGGAGGACTTTTAGCATAGTTGTTCCTCGTGTTAAATGATGTTTTGAGGTTGTTGTTTGTGGGTTTGAAGATTTTGTTGTATTGCTTCATGATGAAAGCCATTTGTTGCTTGAATTCTCTATCTTTTTGAGCTTGTTCTTCATCACTGTCTTCTTTGGATGATTGCTCAAGTGTTGGTGATGGTGCTCTTACAACTTCTTTGCCTCGAGATCTTGGTGGAGCATGTGACTTAGAGACAATGGTGATCGTGGTGATGATCATTAAGTATAGTAGGTCTTTGGAGTACGAGAATGATAACCTGGGTAATGTTGAGTGGTAGATGATGAGACTGCTTTTATACATGGTCTCATCGTCCAAAACAGGCTTAAAACGATGAAAATATCATAAAAAGTGCCATATATATGCTTGTGTTGTTCAATGTGTATTTTAGGTACGGATATCACAAAAATCAATCAAAAAACGAACACCGGAAACGAAGCCGCACAATGAACCGCATGAATTTACAAGAAAGTCCTTGAAGAATGAAGATTTGGAAACTTTAGTCCTTCAAAAATTGAAGACTTGTCACTTTTAGTCCTCCTAAATATCAAGTGTACAAGAAAGGACCCTAAAGTTTCAAGAGATGTCAAGTTCAACCCTTGAAGGTTCAAGAAAATACAAAACATACCCTTGGAGTTACTTTTCATAAGTTTATGTGGCAAAAGTATGAAAACAAAAACTTATTAACAAAGGGAATTAAGTTTAATCCTGCCAAAGCTTAAAATGAAGACAAGATGGAAGATAGAGGGTGTTTTCTAACAAGGCAACCAAAATTCCAGCCACCTCACCACTCCACCAATCACACTCCACCACCTCACAAAAATTCCATGTCACCACCTCCCACTCAACAACCCACTAACTATCTATTATTATTATTATTAAAAACATTTTCAAATGTTTATTTAATGATAAGTTAGTGGCGGGTAACATGTTTATCCTCCCTAAACAAGAACTAACCCCAAACTGTTTACCCTTCATACACACCCTAACCCTAATCCTATAATCCAACTTAACCAAAGGGGAATTTCTTAAGCAACTCAAGAACCCTAATTAACACAACCATAAACACCTTTCCACCCTCAAACCCCTTCCCATGTGACTGTGGACCCCTACCTCGTCCTCCCCTACACCCTTTTGAGACGAAGACAAAATATGGCAGATGAATTAAACGCACAAGATGCAATTACTTCTTCCCTACAACAAATCCAACGCACAAAATCATACCAACAAGCTGGCATCCTAGATGGCTCCTGGCAAGATCACGGGATACCTCACTTTGACCAAGAACATTTCAATTTCTCAAGGGCAATCTGGGAAACTAATAACATTTGAGGAGGAAGTTTTGGAAGAAGTGGATGTTCTAGTGGACACCATGGTTGTGTGTTAAGGTTTAGAGAAGAGTTGAAGGGATGAAGAACACAATCAACATGAGAGGGTTTAAGAAGAGAAGTGAATGATCCAAACTAGTAATGGGTTAAAATCATTTTAGGTGAATAATGAAATTAGGTACCCTAGTTTAGGAAAGTACAAGTTTTTCAATTTTTTTATCAAAGTTTTACACAGATTAAGGAAAACAGTGTAAAGCCAAGATTCTGTCAAAACAGGGACAGGCAGTTCCTTACGTAGGTCCGCGGTTCTTTATCGTTAAGGAACCGCGGGTTCGATATAGAACCGCGACCAGTGGTGACAGAAAAGTGCACTTCCTCAAACTTTGGTCAGCCCAGATTTCATACAGGTAAATAACAAGCCGAAGTTAACTATGAGTCAAAATCAAGGAAGCTAACAAACACATAATATGCATAAAGCTATGTAAATCGAAAGAACGATTACACAGATAATTAAGGATTAAAATATTAGTAATCCAAACAAGTAGTAATAGCTAATACATATAAAATAAAAGACTTCAACACCACAAAACATGTCCAACAACATGCTCAACATGAATCAAATCCAAGTCATCATCTCTTTTTCTTGCCAAGTCCTTTGATCAATTTTCCCAAGTACTTAAATCCACCTCTAGACTCAACTCGATGATCAGGTAACTCACCTTGGGTTTTAAGATTTGACCGATAGATATCCTTAAGACTAAGGTTCTCCAGAATTTCACTAGTGGAGTGGTGAGGAGGAGGAGCTAAGTCTCCTAACCTGTCCATAAATGAGTTAGTGGAGGGGTGGGAGTTACTCGAAGAGCCGAAATGAGCACTAGTACCTATGACATCACCATCACTTGTTGGCATATAAGTGTCCTCATCATCGGACTCTTGTTGGTCGGCTTTTCTTGAACCTCTATCACTTCTAGGCTTCCTTTATATACCTCTTGAATAGGCAACATTACCCGCTGAACCGATTGAAAGCGAGAAAGATTGAGATTAGGAAAGTCACGAACAACCCTTTTTAAGAGGCGAGTAAGGAGCATGGCACAAGGGAGGTTTGTTTTAGGCTTGGAGATAGCATAATTGATCCGTCGAGTGATAAAATATGCTAAATTGTACTCGGTTTCGGTAAAGATACAAATGATCATATGCACTAAACATGCTGGAACATGATCCCTATTACCACCAAGACAAAATACATTTTCCCTAAGAATATTGGCCCATTGGACCAAATCATCATTAAGGTCGCTTAAGAGAACCTCATGACGTTTCACCGAACGTCTTTTTGAATGAAGGCTTCTTACAACGGTTCTATAAGGCACTTTGGAAATGATGTCAAGGATGAAGTCAAGGTCAACTTCCAAGTGGTCATTTGGAGGACAATAATTGGACTCAAGGAGAGCTTCAAGATTCCATTTATCCGTGAACCAACAAGTGCTCTCAAATGGCACACCAAGAATTTGACCAAAGGCATCGAGAGAGTATTGAACGATTTGACCATTCAAGATGAACCTAACAAATATTCTATCATTTTCCATAATGAGAGAGTAAGTGCTAAAGAACTCCAAGAGGAATTGGGGATAAATGTCTTCTTCTATGTATAACAAACAATCGAACCCAGTTTGTTCAAACATGGACTTTATGTAAGCATAATTCCTAATATCCTCTTGGACAACTCTACCCTCGTGGAAACAACGGGTTTGAAGGGAATGATAGGTGTTGGCAAGTTGAGGTGAGTGACAAAAGTCGGCAAGGTTAGGCATATATTGTCTAGTGTCTCGGTGATCTTTTTGATATCTTGAAGGCATGATTAGTACCTAAATACAATAAACCAGAAATATTTTTCCAATCACTCATATGAAAAAATAAAAAAAAGTTTCAAAAAATGAGAATGTGTTTCATCAATAGCTTTACAAACAAAGGATTAATCCTTGTCATTCTCATGTTCACAATGTACCCATTTCATCATTGATCAAAACATATGAATTATGTAAAATCAACAATGAACTAGAACATTGGTTTTTTTAAAACAAGGTTTTTAGGTAAGCATTTAACAATGCCAATACCAACTTGTTCATGGTTCATATCAATTACATCAATCAACCAAAAATATTTAGTCAAAATTCGGATTCTACAAATGGGTTTTAGTGAAATCTAATGAATATGAACCTAAGGAATCATAGTAACAATACTATGTCAACTCTTATTCCTAGTAAGGTTTTAATTCAATGTCAAATTTAAAAATTCCCAACTATGAATGTATGAACCCTAGAACAAATTAGATGAGATTGAAAGAAATAACTTAAAATTAATTGATCTTGGATGATGGATGAGTGAAACCCACGAACTTGAATCAATTAATTTGAGTGATTGAAGGTTTTTGAAGCTTCAACAATGGTGGAAGAACAAGAAACCGTCGGCTGTGTGTGTGAAGGAGAGAGACGATTTTGTTTGAAAAATATATTTTAATAAAATTGGCGCTCTGACAAAAGATTCTACCCGGGGTTCCTTATCGATAAGGAACCGCGTCTTTGAGCCGCCAGAGATAAAGAACCGCCTACAGAGGTAGGTTTTTATCAAAGAAAGACAACGAATTTTTGAAAACCAAAATCTTTAAAATACTTAAAAATATATCTTAAACCTTTTAGGATATCATTGGACCACCACAACAGTAGGTAATAATGCCTTGTTGAAGGATTACGAGTCGAATCGAGATAGGAAAAGACCGAAACGAACAAACGACTACTCGTAGCAAAGAAGCAAAGGGAGAGGAGTCAAGAGAAGTGAATCAAGACCAAGAACATTGCTCAAGAGACAAATGGCATTCTTCAAATTGAGGAGGTGAAGAGCTTGTGTCATATATAGTGGTTTAAGACGTGCCTTTCTGGCGAAAGTCTAAACGGAGTTGGTAATGAATTATACCAAGCAATTTTGATGCATAGAATAAGATCATTTTTAAGAGTAGTCTTATTCTATTTCAAAATATGAGAAAATTATAGATTCACTTTCTCTCCCACATGATCGGATAATTATTGGTAGAATTAACAATAACAATATCCTTGGAATATTTTAATTCCAAATGTGTTAAATCCACCTACAACTTAATGAAGTAGTTTGGTATCTCAAGGTATTCACTAATCATCCTAGAGATGAGCTTAATTGCACAAGTTACACATGATATAGGGCCTACTAACCGTAAGGGTGCAAACCATGGAAATCATGCTTGATACTTTAAGCTTCTACTAACTTACCCTACATCTCCATAGTAAGTCAAGTATCCAAGCAATGAAGGTTCGAGAGGGAAAAAGGAAAGAATCACAAACCACAAATAAATTTCAAGGCAAGGATGCCAAGAACAAGCGTATAGTCAATTAATGATCAAAAGAATGATCAATAGGCGTGTGGAAGAATGGAAGCGTACCTTAGCCACAAATTGCATTCCGAGCTTTCAAGGAACCGATGCAAAGCCCAACTATGACAAATATGACTACTAAGTCTTCAAAGACTAGTATCACCTCTACCCATCTTGATATCATCATTCAATGATGTTGGAAATCAAAGAAGATGAGTCTTCTACAAGTGTAAGTAACTCAATCCACAATCAATAGAATGATTTATCTTCATGAGTACCTACACATAACAAGATGCAAAATAGTAGATACATTTCAAGAGTAAATCTAAAATGCATTAATACTACTAATTTAAGTAATATGCAATATGAACATTTTAAAAGGCTTATTTTCAACAAAAAAAAAGTTTTGACCAAGGAAAAAATTTAGTACAACTTAACCTTCTAATTTGAGGAGACAATGGATCGATCTAAGTTTTAAAGTACAATAAACTTCAAAGATCTTGTGTCACCATCGCTCTGATACCAATTGTAGAAACTAGAGGGGGGGGGGGGGTTGAATAGTTTCTCATCGGTTTATCTCCTAATTAAAATTCCTATCAATTAGGTGAGTGCACAAAACTATCTTTTACTTGAAAACTAGTTGCATAATGATTAGGTTCAATTCTAATGCATTAACGATGTGTAATAAGTATAATGATGATTAATGTAAGTAATGAGTAAGGAAAGAAACAACCTAGTAGGAAGACACCAAGATTTATAGTGGTTCGGCAACGAGGCTCTATCCTCGTTCCTAATCCACTCCTCAAGTACACCTTACTCAAGATTTCCACTATATCCACAAGCTCCCTTCTTGGCGGAGAAAACCATACAACGTCGCTTACATTATTTCCCGACACTAAGCTAAATGTCGAGACCTAATCTTAGCTAGGACCAATATACACAACGTCGCCCACTTCACTATTTTACGACATAAGGCTAGATGTCGAGTTCTAATCCAAAGCTAGAACCAATCTTCACAACATTGCCTACTTCACCATTTTCCGACACAAGGCTAGATGTCGAGTTCTAATACAAAGCTAGAACCAATCTTCACGACTCTTCACTTTGAAGCTAAGTGAGAACTTCACACAACACAACTACATATCACTTTATAGTTTAGTGAGAACTCACAAGACACAACCACATCACTTTATAGTTTAGTGAGAACTAACACAACTAATTACAACTCAACTAAACATATCCAAGTACACACATGTAGCTTGGATCTACACAACATAAATCCAAGCACACACATGTGCAATGGATTTACACAACTTTAATCCAAGTATTCACATATAGCTTGGATGAACACAACTAGTTAAAGTATTCACAAATACATTGGATCTACACAAGACACAAATAAACAAATGATGAACATGACTAGATCTTTAGGAGAAGGTGACCTTCATCAATGCTACATCTTTAATCACATCACAAGTGTGTGAGTGATCTTCTCTTTGGACAAGGTAAAGAAGGAGATCAAGAGGATAATCATGAGTAAACATACTTAACAGATTAAGTGATCCTTACAAATGACTAGGATTAGAAAGGAGAAAGAAGACTGAAAGTGATGTCCAAAAAGGATTAATGAGAATGCAGATTTGATCCACTGTTTATAAGACAAACATCCAACAACTATATCTGCCCGCGGTTCCTTTTTGGTGCCCGCGGTTCCTTATCGATAAGGAACCGCCGTAGGTGCTAAGGTACCGCCGGCGTAGACTCCGCTCCTTTTTGTCTTTTAGTGAATTTGAAATATCTGAGGTTGTTTAAACCTTCAAATGATATTCTTATGGCATATGGAATATGCCATATTCAAATTTACATTTTCATTTTAATAAACATTTTCTTAAAAATAAATTTTATTAAAAATCTTTTGTTACATTTGACAAAAGTGAGTTTTAAGGCTAATCACTTTTATGATCACTAAGCATCATTAAGATATGTTAGTGTAATGATTATTACCTTGATGATAGTGTTTGTTAGATAATTCGTTTTATGATTGTGTTTGACAATAAATGTCTTTGTAATTTGTCGTGATCAAAACTAAGAAAGATTAATTAATATTAACAATGTTTTTAGGCATTGCTTTGCATTAACAAGTGGTATTTACTAAAAGCCTATGTTCAAGTTCGTTTACTTTTGTGTTGGCAAGGTACGTTTTTTGACGTTCATCACTTAATAAAACATTAAATTGACGTTTTTCTTTAGTTAACATGGCAAGAGCTTCGTTGTATTTATTTTCAAAATCGTCCTTTTTAACGTTAATTAAACGACTTTTGTACCCCTCAAGCTCTTTGTCTCTTTGAAGAAGCTGAGCCCTATAACTATCAATGGTCTCACTAGATTTTATAAGAGCGACTTTAATTTCTTCAAAGTTTTGAGTGAGCGCCACGTTTGCCTTCTTTAATTGCTTTTGACTCTTTCTAGTTTCATTGACATATTTTCGTAAACTAGCAATTAAATTAGAAAGCGCGACACGCTTCTCATCATCATACTCATTTGCATGTTGATCATCCTCAAACTCATTATTGCACATGTTTGATGAATCAGGTGTGGTATTGCTATCAACCGTTTCCATCATACATGTGTCAGTAATTGTTGTTGGTAGATCACTATGCTCATGTGTATCCCCAAACATATTATATTCATCATCATGTTGTACCTTATCAATTGGCTCGGTATCAAAGATAGGACCATTTGCATATTCAGTAACGTTAAGGACCTCATGAATCTTTTTCGTGTATGAATAATGTGCGTCGAGTTCTTGGTCAGAGCATTCATCGTCAGTGTCGTCAAGCATTTCACCTTCCTTAGATGATAACTTGATCCCAGCTTCCATCTTCTTGCATAAAAACAACTTTTCCTTAATAATCTTTTACCCTTTTTGGCTGCCGGCATTCCCTAGCCAAATGCCCAAAACCTCTACAGTTAAAACACTCAATTCCACTTTGTTGCACAACTTGAGTACCAACAGTTTCCCTATTTCCAACAACATTAGCAACCCTCTGATTATCATACTTAGCGATTTGTCGATCATACTTTGGAGGACTCTCAGCACGCCTTCATGTGTCATACCTTGGAGGACTTTTAGCGTAGTTGTTCCTCGTGTTAAATGATGTTTTGAGGTTGTTGTTTGTGGGTTTGAAGATTTTGTTGTATTGCTTCATGATGAAAGCCATTTGTTGCTTGAATTCTCTATCTTTTTGAGCTTGTTCTTCATCACTGTCTTCTTTGGATGATTGCTCAAGTGTTGGTGATGGTGCTCTTACAACTTCTTTGCCTCGAGATCTTGGTGGAGCATGTGACTTAGAGACAATGGTGATCGTGGTGATGATCATTAAGTATAGTAGGTCTTTGGAGTACGAGAATGATAACCTGGGTAATGTTGAGTGGTAGATGATGAGACTGCTTTTATACATGGTCTCATCGTCCAAAACAGGCTTAAAACGATGAAAATATCATAAAAAGTGCCATATATATGCTTGTGTTGTTCAATGTGTATTTTAGGTACGGATATCACAAAAATCAATCAAAAAACGAACACCGGAAACGAAGCCGCACAATGAACCGCATGAATTTACAAGAAAGTCCTTGAAGAATGAAGATTTGGAAACTTTAGTCCTTCAAAAATTGAAGACTTGTCACTTTTAGTCCTCCTAAATATCAAGTGTACAAGAAAGGACCCTAAAGTTTCAAGAGATGTCAAGTTCAACCCTTGAAGGTTCAAGAAAATACAAAACATACCCTTGGAGTTACTTTTCATAAGTTTTTGTGGCAAAAGTATGAAAACAAAAACTTATTAACAAAGGGAATTAAGTTTAATCCTGCCAAAGATTAAAATGAAGACAAGATGGAAGATAGAGGGTGTTTTCTAACAAGGCAACCAAAATTCCAGCCACCTCACCACTCCACCAATCACACTCCACCACCTCACAAAAATTCCATGTCACCACCTCCCACTCAACAACCCACTAACTATCTATTATTATTATTATTAAAAACATTTTCAAATGTTTATTTAATGATAAGTTAGTGGCGGGTAACATGTTTATCCTCCCTAAACAAGAACTAACCTCAAACTGTTTACCCTTCATACACACCCTAACCCTAATCCTATAATCCAACTTAACCAAAGGGGAATTTCTTAAGCAACTCAAGAACCCTAATTAACACAACCATAAACACCTTTCCACCCTCAAACCCCTTCCCATGTGACTGTGGACCCCTACCTCGTCCTCCCCTACACCCTTTTGAGACGAAGACAAAATATGGCAGATGAATTAAACGCACAAGATGCAATTACTTCTTCCCTACAATAAATCCAACGCACAAAATCATACCAACAAGCTGGCATCCTAGATGGCTCCTGGCAAGATCACGGGATACCTCACTTTGACCAAGAACATTTCAATTTCTCAAGGGCAATCTGGGAAACTAATAACATTTGAGGAGGAAGTTTTGGAAGAAGTGGATGTTCTAGTGGACACCATGGTTGTGTGTTAAGGTTTAGAGAAGAGTTGAAGGGATGAAGAACACAATCAACATGAGAGGGTTTAAGAAGAGAAGTGAATGATCCAAACTAGTAATGGGTTAAAATCATTTTAGGTGAATAATGAAATTAGGTACCCTAGTTTAGGAAAGTACAAGTTTTTCAATTTTTTTATCAAAGTTTTACACAGATTAAGGAAAACAGTGTAAAGCCAAGATTCTGTCAAAACAGGGACAGGCAGTTCCTTACGTAGGTCCGCGGTTCTTTATCGTTAAGGAACCGCGGGTTCGATATAGAACCGCGACCAGTGGTGACAGAAAAGTGCACTTCCTCAAACTTTGGTCAGCCCAGATTTCATACAGGTAAATAACAAGCCGAAGTTAACTATGAGTCAAAATCAAGGAAGCTAACAAACACATAATATGCATAAAGCTATGTAAATCGAAAGAACGATTACACAGATAATTAAGGATTAAAATATTAGTAATCCAAACAAGTAGTAATAGCTAATACATATAAAATAAAAGACTTCAACACCACAAAACATGTCCAACAACATGCTCAACATGAATCAAATCCAAGTCATCATCTCTTTTTCTTGCCAAGTCCTTTGATCAATTTTCCCAAGTACTTAAATCCACCTCTAGACTCAACTCGATGATCAGGTAACTCACCTTGGGTTTTAAGATTTGACCGATAGATATCCTTAAGACTAAGGTTCTCCAGAATTTCACTAGTGGAGTGGTGAGGAGGAGGAGCTAAGTCTCCTAACCTGTCCATAAATGAGTTAGTGGAGGGGTGGGAGTTACTCGAAGAGCCGAAATGAGCACTAGTACCTATGCCATCACCATCACTTGTTGGCATATAAGTGTCCTCATCATCGGACTCTTGTTGGTCGGCTTTTCTTGAACCGCTATCACTTCTAGGCTTCCTTTATATACCTCTTGAATAGGCAACATTACCCGCTGAACCGGTTGAAAGCGAGAAAGATTGAGATTAGGAAAGTCACGAACAACCCTTTTTAAGAGGCGAGTAAGGAGCATGGCACAAGGGAGGTTTGTTTTAGGCTTGGAGATAGCATAATTGATCCGTCGAGTGATAAAATATGCTAAATTGTACTCGGTTTCGGTAAAGATACAAATGATCATATGCACTAAGCATGCTGGAACATGATCCCTATTACCACCAAGACAAAATACATTTTCCCTAAGAATATTGGCCCATTGGACCAAATCATCATTAAGGTCGCTTAAGAGAACCTCATGACGTTTCACCAAACGTCTTTTTGAATGAAGGCTTCTTACAACGGTTCTATAAGGCACTTTGGAAATGATGTCAAGGATGAAGTCAAGGTCAACTTCCAAGTGGTCATTTGGAGGACAATCATTAGACTCAAGGAGAGCTTCAAGATTCCATTTTTCCGTGAACCAACAAGTGCTCTCAAATGGCACACCAAGAATTTGACCAAAGGCCTCGAGAGAGTATTGAACGATTTGACCAGTCAAGATGAACCTAACAAATATTCTATCATTTTCCATAATGAGAGAGTAAGTGCTAAAGAACTCCAAGAGGAATTGGGGATAAATGTCTTCTTCTATGTATAACAAACAATCGAACCCAGTTTGTTCAAACATGGACTTTATGTAAGCATAATTCCTAATGTCCTCTTGGACAACTCTACCCTCGTGGAAACAACGGGTTTGAAGGGAATGATAGGTGTTGGCAAGTTGAGGTGAGTGACAAAAGTCGGCAAGGTTAGGCATATATTGTCTAGTGTCTCGGTGATCTTTTTGATATCTTGAAGGCATGATTAGTACCTAAATACAATAAACAAGAAATATTTTTCCAATCACTCATATGAAAAAATAAAAAAAAGTTTCAAAAAATGAGAATGTGTTTCATCAATAGCTTTACAAACAAAGGATTAATCCTTGTCATTCTCATGTTCACAATGTACCCATTTCATCATTGATCAAAACATATGAATTATGTAAAATCAACAATGAACTAGAACATTGGTTTTTTTAAAACAAGGTTTTTAGGTAAGCATTTAACAATGCCAATACCAACTTGTTCATGGTTCATATCAATTACATCAATCAACCAAAAATATTTAGTCAAAATTCGGATTCTACAAATGGGTTTTAGTGAAATCTAATGAATATGAACCTAAGGAATCATAGTAACAATACTATGTCAACTCTTATTCCTAGTAAGGTTTTAATTCAATGTCAAATTTAAAAATTCCCAACTATGAATGTATGAACCCTAGAACAAATTAGATGAGATTGAAAGAAATAACTTAAAATTAATTGATCTTGGATGATGGATGAGTGAAACCCACGAACTTGAATCAATTAATTTGAGTGATTGAAGGTTTTTGAAGCTTCAACAATGGTGGAAGAACAAGAAACCGTCGGCTGTGTGTGTGAAGGAGAGAGACGGTTTTGTTTGAAAAATATATTTTAATAAAATTGGCGCTCTGACAAAAGATTCTACCCGGGGTTCCTTATCGATAAGGAACCGCGTCTTTGAGCCGCCAGAGATAAAGAACCGCCTACAGAGGTAGGTTTTTATCAAAGAAAGACAACGAATTTTTGAAAACCAAAATCTTTAAAATACTTAAAAATATATCTTAAACCTTTTAGGATATCATTGGACCACCACAACAGTAGGTAATAATGCCTTGTTGAAGGATTACGAGTCGAATCGAGATAGGAAAAGACCGAAACGAACAAACGACTACTCGTAGCAAAGAAGCAAAGGGAGAGGAGTCAAGAGAAGTGAATCAAGACCAAGAACATTGCTCAAGAGACAAATGGCATTCTTCAAATTGAGGAGGTGAAGAGCTTGTGTCATATATAGTGGTTTAAGACGTGCCTTTCCGGCGAAAGTCTAAACGGAGTTGGTAATGAATTATACCAAGCAATTTTGATGCATAGAATAAGATCATTTTTAAGAGTAGTCTTATTCTATTTCAAAATATGAGAAAATTATAGATTCACTTTCTCTCCCACATGATCGGATAATTATTGGTAGAATTAACAATAACAATATCCTTGGAATATTTTAATTCCAAATGTGTTAAATCCACCTACAACTTAATGAAGTAGTTTGGTATCTCAAGGTATTCACTAATCATCCTAGAGATGAGCTTAATTGCACAAGTTACACATGATATAGGGCCTACTAACCGTAAGGGTGCAAACCATGGAAATCATGCTTGATACTTTAAGCTTCTACTAACTTACCCTACATCTCCATAGTAAGTCAAGTATCCAAGCAATGAAGGTTCGAGAGGGAAAAAGGAAAGAATCACAAACCACAAATAAATTTCAAGGCAAGGATGCCAAGAACAAGCGTATAGTCAATTAATGATCAAAAGAATGATCAATAGGCGTGTGGAAGAATGGAAGTGTACCTTAGCCACAAATTGCATTCCGAGCTTTAAAGGAACCGATGCAAAGCCCAACTATGACTAATATGACTACTAAGTCTTCAAAGACTAGTATCACCTCTACCCATCTTGATATCATCATTCAATGATGTTGGAAATCAAAGAAGATGAGTCTTCTACAAGTGTAAGTAACTCAATCCACAATCAATAGAATAATTTATCTTCATGAGTACCTACACATAACAAGATGCAAACTAGTAGATACATTTCAAGAGTAAATCTAAAATGCATTAATACTACTAATTTAAGTAATATGCAATATGAACATTTTAAAAGGCTTATTTTCAACAAAAAACAGTTTTGACCAAAGAAAAAATTTAGTACAACTTAACCTTCTAATTTGAGGAGACAATGGATCGATCTAAGTTTTAAAGTACAATAAACTTCAAAGATCTTGTGTCACCATCGCTCTGATACCAATTTTAGAAACTAGAGGGGGGGGGGGTTGAATAGTTTCTCATCGGTTTATCTCCTAATTAAAATTCCTATCAATTAGGTGAGTGCACAAAACTATCTTTTACTTGAAAACTAGTTGCATAATGATTAGGTTCAAGTCTAATGCATTAACGATGTGTAATAAGTATAATGATGATTAATGTAAGTAATGAGTAAGGAAAGAAACAACCTAGTAGGAAGACACCAAGATTTATAGTGGTTCGGCAACGAGGCTCTATCCTCGTTCCTAATCCACTTCTCGAGTACACCTTACTCAAGATTTCCACTATATCCACAAGCTCCCTTCTTGGCGGAGAAAACCATACAACGTCGCTTACATTATTTCCCGAAACTAAGCTAAATGTCGAGACCTAATCTTAGCTAGGACCAATATACACAACGTCGCCCACTTCACTATTTTACGACATAAGGCTAGATGTCGAGTTCTAATCCAAAGCTAGAACCAATCTTCACAACGTTGCCTACTTCACCATTTTACGACACAAGGCTAGATGTCGAGTTCTAATACAAAGCTAGAACCAATCTTCACGACTCTTCACTTTGAAGCTAAGTGAGAACTTCACACAACACAACTACATATCACTTTATAGTTTAGTGAGAACTCACAAGACACAACCACATCACTTTATAGTTTAGTGAGAACTAACACAACTAATTACAACTCAACTAAACATATCCAAGTACACACATGTAGCTTGGATCTACACAACATAAATCCAAGCACACACATGTGCAATGGATTTACACAACTTAAATCCAAGTATTCACATATAGCTTGGATGAACACAACTAGTTAAAGTATTCACAAATACATTGGATCTACACAAGACACAAATAAACAAATGATGAACATGACTAGATCTTTAGGAGAAGGTGATCTTCATCAATGCTACATCTTTAATCACATCACAAGTGTGTGAGTGATCTTCTCTTTGGACAAGGTAAAGAAGGAGATCAAGAGGATAATCATGAGTAAACATACTTAACAGATTAAGTGATCCTTACAAATGACTAGGATTAGAAAGGAGAAAGAAGACTGAAAGTGATGTCCAAAAAGGATTAATGAGAATGCATATTTGATCCACTGTTTATAAGACAAACATCCAACAACTATATCTGCCCGCGGTTCCTTTTTGGTGCCCGCGGTTCCTTATCGATAAGGAACCGCCGTAGGTGCTAAGGTACCGCCAGCGTAGACTCCGCTCCTTTTTGTCTTTTAGTGAATTTGAAATATCTGAGGTTGTTTAAACCTTCAAATGATATTCTTATGGCATATGGAATATGCCATATTCAAATTTACATTTTCATTTTAATAAACATTTTCTTAAAAATAAATTTTATTAAAAATCTTTTGTTACATTTGACAAAAGTGAGTTTTAAGGCTAATCACTTTTATGATCACTAAGCATGATTAAGATATGTTAGTGTAATGATTATTACCTTGATGATAGTGTTTGTTAGATAATTCGTTTTATGATTGTGTTTGACAATAAATGTCTTTGTAATTTGTCGTGATCAAAACTAAGAAAGATTAATTAATATTAACAATGTTTTTAGGCATTGCTTTGCATTAACAAGTGGTATTCACTAAAAGCCTATGTTCAAGTTCGTTTACTTTTGTGTTGGCAAGGTACGTTTTTTGACGTTCATCACTTAATAAAACATTAAATTGACGTTTTTCTTTAGTTAACATGGCAAGAGCTTCGTTGTATTTATTTTCAAAATCGTCCTTTTTAACGTTAATTAAACGACTTTTGTACCCCTCAAGCTCTTTGTCTCTTTGAAGAAGCTGAGCCCTATAACTATCAATGGTCTCACTAGATTTTATAAGAGCGACTTTAATTTCTTCAAAGTTTTGAGTGAGCGCCACGTTTGCCTTCTTTAATTGCTTTTGACTCTTTCTAGTTTCATTGACATATTTTCGTAAACTAGCAATTAAATTAGAAAGCGCGACACGCTTCTCATCATCATACTCATTTGCATGTTGATCATCCTCAAACTCATTATTGCACATGTTTGATGAATCAGGTGTGGTATTGCTATCAACCGTTTCCATCATACATGTGTCAGTAATTGTTGTTGGTAGATCACTATGCTCATGTGTATCCCCAAACATATTATATTCATCATCATGTTGTACCTTATCAATTGGCTCGGTATCAAAGATAGGACCATTTGCATATTCAGTAACGTTAAGGACCTCATGAATCTTTGTCGTGTATGAATAATGTGCGTCGAGTTCTTGGTCAGAGCGTTCATCGTCAGTGTCGTCAAGCATTTAACCTTCCTTAGATGATAACTTGATCCCAGCTTCCATCTTCTTGCATAAAAACATCTTTTCCTTAATAATCTTTTACCCTTTTTGGCTACCGGCATTCCCTAGCCAAATGCCCAAAACCTCTACAGTTAAAACACTCAATTCCACTTTGTTGCACAACTTGAGTACCAACAGTTTCCCTATTTCCAACAACATTAGCAACCCTCTGATTATCATACTTAGCGATTTGTCGATCATACTTTGGAGGACTCTCAGCACGCCTTCATGTGTCATACCTTGGAGGACTTTTAGCGTAGTTGTTCCTCGTGTTAAATGATGTTTTGAGGTTGTTGTTTGTGGGTTTGAAGATTTTGTTGTATTGCTTCATGATGAAAGCCATTTGTTGCTTGAATTCTCTATCCTTTTGAGCTTTTTCTTCATCACTGTCTTCTTTGGATGATTGCTCAAGTGTTGGTGATGGTGCTCTTACAACTTCTTTGCCTCGAGATCTTGGTGGAGCATGTGACTTAGAGACAATGGTGATCGTGGTGATGATGATTAAGTAGAGTAGGTCTTTGGAGTACGAGAATGATAACCTGGGTAATGTTGAGTGGTAGATGATGAGACTGCTTTTATACATGGTCTCATCGTCCAAAACAGGCTTAAAACGATGAAAATATCATAAAAAGTGCCATATATATGCTTGTGTTGTTCAATGTGTATTTTAGGTACGGATATCACAAAAATCAATCAAAAACGAACACGGGAAACGAAGCCGCACAATGAACCGCATGAATTTACAAGAAAGTCCTTGAAGAATGAATATTTGGAAACTTTAGTCCTTCAAAAATTGAAGACTTGTCACTTTTAGTCCTCCTAAATATCAAGTGTACAAGAAAGGACCCTAAAGTTTCAAGAGATGTCAAGTTCAACCCTTGAAGGTTCAAGAAAATACAAAACATACCCTTGGAGTTACTTTTCATAAGTTTTTGTGGCAAAAGTATGAAAACAAAAACTTATTAACAAAGGGAATTAAGTTTAATCCTGCCAAAGCTTGAAATGAAGACAAGATGGAAGATAGAGGGTGTTTTCTAACAAGGCAACCAAAATTCCAGCCACCTCACCACTCCACCAATCACACTCCACCACCTCACAAAAAATGCCATGTCACCACCTCCCACTCAACAACCCACTAACTATCTATTATTATTATTATTAAAAACATTTTCAAATGTTTATTTAATGATAAGTTAGTGGCGGGTAACATGTTTATCCTCCCTAAACAAGAACTAACCCCAAACTGTTTACCCTTCATACACACCCTAACCCTAATCCTATAATCCAACTTAACCAAAGGGGAATTTCTTAAGCAACTCAAGAACCCTAATTAACACAACCATAAACACCTTTCCACCCTCAAACCCCTTCCCATGTGACTGTGGACCCCTACCTCGTCCTCCCCTACACCCTTTTGAGACGAAGACAAAATATGGCAGATGAATTAAACGCACAAGATGCAATTACTTCTTCCCTACAACAAATCCAACGCACAAAATCGTACCAACAAGCTGGCATCCTAGATGGCTCCTGGCAAGATCACGGGATACCTCACTTTGACCAAGAACATTTCAATTTCTCAAGGGCAATCTGGGAAACTCATAACATTAGGTTTTAGTTTTTTTATTGTTCTAGAAGTTCTTGTAAGTCCATATATAAGGACACTTAGGCATTTTCAGTTTGTTGTTCTTGGTTTTTCTTTAGGTCAAAACACTATAAATCTTTTTATGAATGAAAAAAGTGTGTTTGTTTGTGACGAATTCCAAGTAACCAATTCTCATTTTTATATTTGTGAAAGTTCTTAGTTTACTATTTGTTCAAATGTTCCAAAAGATTACAATTGTTTTAAGTATTCCAAAATGTTGAAGTTTTTTGTTGTTTCTGTTTTCTACATTTCACACTTTAATATCTGAATATTGTGGTTATTGTAGTACCTTGATAAGTCATATCAAGGTATTATCAAACCCCAACATTAGTTATCCAAGGATTCAATTTTACTACCTTATTGTTAAAATCCAAAATGTGGTCAAGCATGAAGCTCCCAACAGATTGGTCACTTGGAGTAGAATTTGATCATAGTTCCCTGATATCTTGAAGATATTAAGGGACTGTGAAGATTTGACCCCTCGGTGATTGATTTAGTGGGGAAGTTGGCTGTTTCATCCAGATTTTCCAAGTTTTTCAAAGGTTTTGTTGTTTACCTATTCTTGTATCTAACAGCTTCATAAGCCACTAAAACCTCAAGCTAGCTGACACTAGCTTGAGCCTTTAGAGCTTAAATAGTTTGATTTTGTTTGTAGTTTATTCTTAGCAGGATTCCTCACTCCACTCATCTCTTTGGTGCTTGGTTCTGCTGTAGAGCCACACCAAGTATCACCATCACATCACCTAGTTCTATACCAGTCAAGATACCCCTAGCTTGTGTTCAGTAGTTGAATAAGCTAGGGGAGTATAGCTGGCCTTGCTTGGATGTAAAGCAAGGCAGGTTCACTTCCTATCTCTTTCTCTTTTAGTTTTTTTTTAAATCTGCATGATAATCTTTGTTAGTACTTGCTGTCGATTTGTGTTATTAAGCTTTAAATAGTCTTGGGATGATAGGTTAGGGATACTATTGCATGTGTTATGTTTTGGTGGTGATTAAAAACAAAAAGCCTATTTGAAAATCCCTATATATCAGGTCTATATAGTGTTTGGATTTGCAGTTTGAACATGAGTTGGTATCAACTGAGTAGTTAAAAGTGGTCTATACATGCTCATATAAGATAATTAGAGTGGATTTTGTTCTTTGTTTCCAGATCCTGTATAGTTATAACAATACGTTCAATTTGAAGAATTGATTTTGTGATTTGAATGCTAAAAATCTGCTCACAACTAGGTATTAGAACAAACTAGAGTTGCATGAATTGTGTTTGTTGTTTAGGTAGTTTAAAATCAAGTTTTGATGCTCCAAAGTCCATCAAATTGCTAACTGCATCAGCATTTTGCTTCATCTGCTTAACCTGTTATATCAACAAGTCATCTAAGCCAAAAACAAGGTTTATAATATGGAATTAAAGGTTCTTGTAGATTGGTGGTTTAAAATTTGCATTAAGACTATATTAGCATTCAACTACCAGACCTCATTTTTTTTGCTTATTTGTGACCTTTTTGATTATTCTGTGCTAAGTGGTGTGTTGTTTATTGCTGATTTTGTGTTATTTGTGACTCCCATAAGTCCATTGACTTGTGGGGTGCCCTTTGTTACCAAAAACAACAACATAACAAGCTCAAAAATAGAATTTTCTTGTTTCTGTGACCAAGCAGTGGGAACTCCTTTTCCACTGCCAAGTCTTTGTTAGCCACTACTAAGCAAAAGGACAAAAGTCCATAACAAGTCACTATCAGTTTACTATATTTGTGTGATTAGCACTCTAATCATACGTATTATTGGTTTTTGTTTTTTTTGTGAATATTATTACTATTGTATACGTATCATGTTGATACAAAAGTTGGATGATCCTTGCTTGACCCGAATTAGGCTTAATTCGGGTAGGCTGGGATCCGGCTCTTGCACCAAGTGAATGTGTTACTGAGATCCTGCACACTAAAACAACACGCGTTAAGCTTACCGTGGGCACGTATCCCACGATTAGACTCTAGCGTGAGAGTAAGTAACCGATTTAAGGTTGAGAATCGGCTGTAGGTTGAAAGTATAGAGAATTTGATACCTTTGTGGAACCGTTGGGGTTTCCTTATATAGGCGGTGAAACCCTAGTGGGCTGTCACCAATACTTCGGCCCCAAGCGAAGGATAAGTGCCATAATTAGTTTAATTGTTATCTTCTAATTATGGTGAGTGTATATCGTATACTCTGGGTAAATCCCAATCCTAATAAGGTTGTGATTCTGTCTAACCCTGTACCGGTCGTGCCGGGCCGTGGGCCGCACACATCTTATGCGGCCACTGTTCATTCAAGCCCCTAAGCTCAAATGACACCAACCAATTCGTGATGGGCTGGATGCAGGTAGTACCCGTGGGCTGAGTCCAAGAACCGGCTGGGGGACTATACGTCATCATGTCCCCCCAGTCTAGTTGTTACAGCCGTAGGCGTAATATCTAGACTAATAAACGCCCCTTACACGTACAAAGAAAAGAACATTTGAAATGTTTGAATTGAAAATTATATCCTGGACGTACGTGATGACCGAGACAAAATAACTGTGTCCAACGTTTCAATAAATGGTATCCCAGCCGCACATGTCGACCGAGACAAAATCAATTAAACATTAAATATGGTCATATGTATGACCGCATAACCCGGCACATTGCACTGTTCATCCGACATGTCGACTGACAAAGTGCAGCAGTCAGAACCTCGAACGGTGCAACTTCTGAGTCAGAACTGACCCGTGGGTCCCGCCTGACTCTTCACTTGCCACTTCTCTCCCTAGCCACACGAGTTAGGTTAGTGGAGGACACGTGGCGCTAATCCAATGGACCACCATTCTCGAGGCAACCCTATAAATAAGCTGCCCACGCGGCTGTGTGTGAAACAGTTTTCTTTGCTTTTTTCTCCATTAACGCTTTCCTCCCAATCACCACTCTCTCTCGCACGGATCTTCACACACACAGGTTAGAACACCGCGCCTTTCTTAATTTCTCAATAAATTATGGCTAGGAACAACCCCACTATTAGATCCGTGCTGAATGTGACGACGGAAGCAAAACTAACAGAGTTTTGCTCTGATTATTACATTCGTGACAACCTTCATCCCTCCTTTCCCGGTGCTGGGGACGCCATTACTGACGCTCCCGCGGGGAAGATAGGGTTGTACAGTTGCCTTTTTGATGCGGCTAACTACCGCATCCCTTTCACTAGGTTTCTGATAGATTTATTAGGGTACTATGATGTACATATCACCCAGTTACACGACATAGGCGCGTGTAAGATAAGCCAATTCGAAATTTTATGCCTTGCTCGAAACATCCCCCCAACTATAGAGTTTTTTAGGGTGTTCTATGTCCCACACTTGGTGAATGGCTGGCTTTCTTTTAAGAAGCGGTCTCCAACAGCCCTATGAGCCATAACAAGGTCATGTACTCACTAAAAAATTGGTACGAACACTACTTTTTCATTGACGCTGTAGTGTGGCCGACCGATTTTGTATATAAAAACAAAATACGCCACGACTTCCTTCCTCATGCCAGTACATACAATGCCCAGCACGTTCAAGAAATAGAACGGGTTTTCATAGTGGTTTACCCGAATCATTCCTTTGCCTCTTAGGCATTAGCCGTAATTATTACGGTCCGTCGAACAGATACACCGCATTCTGGAGAAGCTGAGGCCAGGGTAGGTGTAGCATATTCATCGATAAAGACATGTAAGTGTATAGTCCATAACTAACATACCACTTGTTTTGTAGAGATGAACTTCTTTGGTGTCTTACGTCAGGGAGACCCTAAGACCATTCCGGAGGGAATGCGCCCAAGACGAGAAAACGAGCCTCCTTTGCTCGAAAAGACCAAGGACGTGACCGCCCCCTTGGTGGCCATGCCCGATCCTCAATCTGACGAGGAAGAGACGACCCTTTTGAGATCCCCTATAGATTTTTATGATGAGGACGTGGACGTGATTCTGCTAGATATCGGTGCTGGCCTCTCCTCACGGCGTAAGACCATCACCCATGCTCATGACGAGGAGCAGGGTGATAAAATTGAGAAAACAACCTCCAGCTTAGCCCGACTGATGGGCGAGGACGATAAGGAGGAAGTGCAAAAAGTTTCTGAAGAAGAAGAAGAGGAACAACCAGCCCTCAGGCGTACCAGAAGGAAAATCAAGAGGGCAAGAAAGACAACCGAGGCCAAAGTGGGGGAGCACAATGCTCTGGCCAAGAAACTACGTGAAGATTATCCCCTCTACCAATCTGGTGAGAGTACCAATCAGACCTCGGGGACGGCGCAGGATGTCCGCATAGCCCAAACCGTGCAAGCCCTGGTTGTTGAGCCGATCACAAAGGTTCCTTCTTCCACGTCAGAGCTGGCGAAGACAAACTTGTAAGTCTTCCCTATATGTTTGTTTTTGTTTTTTTGTTTTCTCATAAGTGAAAGGTGCGTGCCTTGTTACGATACTTATGTAAATTACGATGTTTTCGCAGGGATGACCAAGCTGGTGCCATGCCAGTCACAGAGACAAGGAAGGAGAAAGAACCTATCATTCAAGCCTCGGCACCTGGATCTGGCCCGACCTTCGAGGAAGGTTCCCCATCTGCTTCCGCCACGGCCTCGCAGGAAGCTCTTGTGTCCGGCCCCTCCCCATGTTTTAACCCTGAGTGGAACATATCCACTACGGATAGGATGAGGGATGCTGGAGAGTGCCGGGACTACCTTGACCATTGTATTCCTCCCGACCTTGTGAGGGATATTAATGAACCAAGTCATCATGACTTAGTGGACGAATACAATGGGGCACTTATGCATCAGATAGCCATGGGCACATCAATGCGGGTGAGGTTCGAGGTCTCCCTTGAGTATGTCGTGTCCCTAAAGAGAAAGAATATCCGTAGGGAGAAGTTGATCGAGAAGCATGAATCCTTGATTGCGACCCTTCAATCTCAACTTGCTGTAGCTGAGGCGATTGTGAAAGAACAAGTCGTGCACGCCACTGCTTATGACAATCGTGTTGCCGAGCTTGAAGCCCAACTCGAGGCTTCAAAAACTAAGGTACTTATCGGTAAAATATATTATTTTGATGCCCGCGTCCAGATTATGCATGCTTTGTTCTAACCTTAGCATAACATTCACAAGTGGCCGCAGGTGAAGCGTTGGTTAATACCTCAACTGACCAAGCATCCGTCCTCTCGAAGGAGTTAGAGGAGGTACGGATTCTGGTCAAGGGCAAGGAGACCTTGAGGGGTGAATTTGCTGAGGAGAAGGCATCGCTGGAAAGAAGAATGCTTGAGACATCTGCCCACAGGGACGCTGAGCTGGACGCCCTTGTCACGGGTCGTGACAAGGTGCTGTGCCCCCAACTACTTACGGCCATTGCTGGTCGTAGGTGGATGGTGGGTCATGGGGCACGTCTGGCTGTCATGAAGGTAATGGAGGCTCCCCAATTTGTTCAGCAGTTTGCCGATCTCGTGTCGGACGACATTGACCGTGGCCGACACGAAGGTATGATTGATATGAGTGGATTTACTCATATCATTTATATCAATAAATGAACATAAAATGCATAAAATGAATGAATATAGCATTATATATGTGTATTTGTTGTTTCATGTGTGTAGGTACCCAAGATCACAAAAACCAGCAAAAACGACACGAGTTTGAAGAAAAGATCGAGAAGCCAAAAGACAAGTTCGTTTTTATAGGATTTAACTTTATCAAAGTTAATTGGTCTTTGTGGGTCCCACATTTATATATTGGGCCTTAAAGCCCAATATTGGAAAATTTTATTAACTTTTGGATAAAGCCCATTAAAGGCCCATATTCACAACAATATAACTATGGGACGGATAGACTATGTTAAACAATAGCCCAAAACAATTATTAATGGATGAAATAAGGGCCCCAATCCAAAATTCATATCAAGTCTTATGAAGACGTGAGGAGTTAAATATGGCAGCCCAAAAGCCCATTAGGGTTATACGGTGGAAGTTGTATTAAAAGTGAATATTATTCACTTTCTATGGTCAAACTTTCCACACTCCTCTTCGTTTCATCCAAAGAGAAAAAAAACACAGACACCAAGAACCACCCACAAACCCTAAAATCCAATTTGGGGGTTTCCTTTCCCTTGGAGATTAAAACCCACGCGCTCTAATTAAATCCCTACTATATAGGGATGAAGAAGATGGTATTCCAGGCATACGTGGCACTTTACCTTGTCACCAATCAACTCTGATTAGTTGATTCATTCCATCTAAATGATTTAACCAATAAAATCCAGCCACATCACCACCAATGAAATACAACTAGCACAAGTTACTGCCACGCTGGCGATCCGAGTGAAAGAGATTGATTTTAAGCCGTATGATCAAGATGAAGAAAGAGAGTGAAGATTCAAGGGCCAAGATTGGATTTGCTGCTCAACAAACTCACCCAAGAGGGCTTGGGGTTTGCCTATTAAAACCCTCAAATAATGTGTAATCATCATCCCATTTTTATTTTAGAGTTATAATGTCAAATTAGATTGTATTTCTATTTTATTAGTATTGTAATAATTTTCTGATTAATAAAAGTGATTTCAAGTTTTATTTGTTCTTGAGTTTATTTTACAGTAAAAAATTAATTACAGTCATTCTATTTTCTGTTTTGATGTTATATGAAGAATTATTTGATTGAGCTTGATTTATAGCTTTAATTAAATAATTAAGGTAAGAATGGGAACAACTTTTCCCCACTAGAAAAGTTAGATATAAATGTTTTATGTTTTGGAAGCTTGTTCGAGATGGTATCTAATGATAGTGACGAGTTGGAGTTATTGGTGGTTCATGGTTGGTTGTAGTAAATTACGTCTTTTAGGAAAAAGAGCGTAAAAGCGGTAAGTATTAAGTGATGATTTAGGAAAATCAAGCACTAATGACCCAATGAAGTTCGTTTCCCAAGGAGGTATATATGTGTGAGTAATTCGTAATTGATTTGAGATTAATATTGGTTAGAAGGGGATGAGAAAAGAGGATGACGAAGACGTGAAATTAATTACTACGACGACCTAACGTAAAACTGTAAAATAAGCAAAAATAAAAATTAATTCTAAAAATCACCAAAAATTCACCAAAAATCAAAATAAATAAACTAAGAGTTTACCAATGATCAAAACTTTTTCAAACCTTTTAATTATTTAAATATTCAATTTTTAAATGCTAATTAAAGCCCTAAAAATCAAATTAATTATCAAAAAGCCCAAATAAAGATTTTTCAATTGGTAAACCTCTAAAATGACCTAAAAAGATTAAAAACTATTTTTAGAAACTTCTAAACTAATAAAAACTATTTAAAATGATTTAAAAACTATTAAAACTTAAAATAATTATAAAAAGTAATCTAAAGATGATAAAATTATTTTAAAAGTTGAAAAATTCCTATTTTAATGTATTTAAGCTAAGAAAAATGTAAAAAGTTGAAAAATATGAAATTTGAAAAAATAATAATAAAATAATATTAAAATAATATTAAAAATCCAAAAATCATAAAAAATTCTAAAAACTTGCAAACTAGTTTATTTTAACCTAATTAAATAGAAAATGAAAGTGAAATGACCAGAATACCTCTATTGGGCCCTCGAATGGGCCAAAACCAAAAACAGTCAACACTAATGGGCTTTTTAGCCCAAAAAGTTAAACTTGGCCCAGTTGACTTGGAAAAGCCCAATCTGACTCAAAACTTGATTCTAAACACAAAACTCTAAAGGACCAAAAGCTGAAAGTGAGCTTATCACAGCTTATTAAGCAAACAGCTTATCCTTATTGGGCTTTTTAGCCCATTAAGCAATAAGCTAGTGCCATAAGTTCTAATTTGACACACAACCTTCTTTTGGGGTGCTTAAGAGATCTGTAAAAAGAAATTTTGAAAAAGCACACTCAATAAGCCAGAAATAAGCAAAGTACAATTTCACAAAACGACAAAATAGTCGGGTTTGAGAATTAGGGCACCTCAGGACTTGATTCAACTTGCAAAATGTCACAAATGAACTCAATAGGCCAAATCAATGAACAAGATTCCAATAAGCAACACCAATAAGCCAGAATGAACCAATAAGCACTTATGAAAAAGTCAACTAAGTTGGTTTTCTAGTCAAACCTAAAAGTCAACACACCAAATGCTCCAGTATGAACAAATGGGTCAAATAATGAGCACCTATTACAAAATCCAAGTTGTTGCTGGTTAAAATAAGCTATTATAGCTTAATGATAAGCTGAAACCCAAAATACACTAGCAGTGGCTAGTAGCAGGGGAAAGGAGTTCCCACTGCTTTGACTATTTGACCAAGCTTTTTAGAGAGATTTAGTTGGATTCAACTGGAAACAAGGGCACCCTTGTGATCAGTGAATCACAAGGAGTCAATATCAACAAGAAAATCACAATTTGGTTCACACAATAAGCCCAGATTAAACAAACAGTCACAAGATATGGCTCAGATATGGAAAATAAGCAGTTATTCACAAATAAGCAGATATAGCATGAATAAGCCAGCCAAATTCAACCAGATGCATACACAAGCTATATAAACTATGAATAAGCACAAGTAAACTTAAATCAAACACTAAATCAAAGTGAATAAGTAGAATCAAGCACCAACAGTTACTGATAAGAACAAGTATAATATGCAGAAACCTTTTGCTGATCTAATTTACCATAGATCCAATTTCAATGCTTCAAATCTCTTTCCCTGGTGTTATTAGCCTAGTTTAATCACTTGTTAACCCTAGTCTATGATTAGATATAGGTGTCCCTTAAACTACAGCAAAAAATATCAAGTAACAAAGATTTTATAGCCTTATTATGAATCTAGGTGTTTCAAACCACAAAACCTGCATACAAATGACCAAGTACACCAGATAAACAAGTACCAACAAATAGCAACAACAAAAAACCACTCAACAAGCCTCAAAACCTACTTATGCAGTTAACCCAAGCACCCCTTAAAAACCTGTTTTGACAAATTTCCAAAGGATAATCCAGTTTTAACCCACAAATCATGTTAATAACCACTCAATAACATGAAACAAGAACAGATAAACAATATCCAACCATAAAAACACAGATTCAAGAACAATCATGCAATATCAAAAATATTTCAAAAAATAAAGAGTAAATTGAAAAAGGAGAAGATGCAAACCTCTAAGACCTACATCCAGGCCCTGGATTGTTTGAGCTGGGTACTAGCAAAACAAGTACCAGCTTCCTAGTACCTGCTAAGAACAACAAACAAAAGTGATGAACAATAAACAAGATCATTCTGATTTTTGAAACACAAGCCTTATCAATTAAAACCTTTCCTCAAAAACCTTCAAACATTAAAGTGGAACTCAGAATTAGGCTATTCTAACACCAACTTTTAATAAACAAGAACAAGATTTCATAAATTTCTGAAAATCAAATTTTATTAACTTAAAAAGGGATTACAAAGATTGATAGCCTAAAACTGGAACAAAGGGACTCTCACAGGTTGAGGTCTCCTTTTATAGACATATGCTAAGCCTACATTGTTCACAAACCCTAGAAGTGAAATTCCCAAAATGTCCTTGAGTACTTGAGGCCGTTTGTTGTTGATGAGCTGTCCAAAATGATCCTGGACGTTTATTTTAGCTTTGGGGTTAAGCTAAGAGTGTGGGATGTTGATCTTGACACGTCAGCTTACTTGGAGAGAAAGTTGTCACATGATTGGTTGAAAGGGAATAGGGGGTGGGGTCCATGGTGAGTGGGAGTGAGGGTTTTTGATGTGGGATGAGTTTCTTCATGTGTGAATCACACATGTGCCAAGGTAATTGAAAATTACCCTTTGTTTAAGTGAAGTAAATTCTGGGGGTGAAGAAGGGTGAATAGTGGTAAGTTTGATCCGAAAAAGGGGTGGTGTTGTGTTTGGAAATACGTTTTTCCCTATAAAGTCTCGGTCACATCTTAGTTAGTATAGATCACGAGATATAGACTATTTAGAACTTTGTCTCTTGGAGCGACCTCCCTTAGGGGGAGATTGTTGGAAATACGTTTTACGTATTTATGAAGGATCGGTCGCTCCAACGATAATCATGTAATGGGCTCGTGATCCACTTAGTAGATGTATAGTCCATATAGCCCACATGTAGGGTGGGCTATATATATCCCCTCCTAGCATGTTAGGAGGGGTTGATCATTTTCACATTTTCATTATTAATCTTTACTTTCTCTCTCTACTTTTCTCCCTTCTCTCCTTTCTCTCTCTACTCTATCATCTCCCTTCTCAAATCCATCAAATCCATCATGTAGAATAGGCCAAAGATCACGTAGACCTTCAATTGGTATCAGAGCCAAGGTTTGATTGGTTTATTCTTGTTTTTTCTTTTGTTTGATTTTGATGGGTTTTGATTTAATCAAGCTTTTATCTTAAAAAGTTTGTATTTTTATGCTTTAAATCATGTCAAATCTTTAGATTTACTTACTTTTTAGATAAAAATCACAAATTTTTATACAAAAACCAAAAATTTTATTATCAAATCTTAAAAAGTTTGTGTTTTTATAAAAAGTTTGTGTTTTTCTCTTTTTAATTTTGTATTTTTATTGATAAAACCCTTTATATTTTGATTGCATCTTTGTTTGAATTCTTTAAATTGAACTTTTAATTTTATCCTTTTTTATTTTTTTATAATTAGTTTCCATTTTAATGTTTTATTATCAGTTTTTCTTTTATCAGTTTTTTATATAATCAGTTTTTATATATATATTTTTTTTATATAATCTTTTTATATAATTCGTGTTCTGTCCATCGAATCTGTTTGTCCTTTTTGGTCAAAGTTGTCAATTATCTTGGTTATCATCTTCTCTGGTCCTTTGTTTCTGTCCCATCAATTTTTCAACATCATCAAAGTTCCGGACGAACAAAGTTCCGGACGAACAAAGTTCCGGACGAACATTCTTCCGAACGAAATCTTCCGAACGTAATCTTCCGAACGAAATCTTCCGAACGAAATCTTCCGAACGAAATCTTCCGAACGAAATCTTCCGGACGAAATCTTCCGAACGAAATCTTCCGAACGAAATCTTCCGAACGAAATCTTCCGAACGATATCTTCCGAACGAAGCATTGTTGATTCATACATAACGGATACAAAAAACCCACCCTCGACACATCTCACACCAATCGGACTCACTGACACGACTCAGACTCACAACCCTCACCCCCATTCTCGACTGACACTCGCACACTCACTACTCTTCTCTCGACACACAGACTCACAACACTCTCGTCTAACACACTTACACCCGACTAACACTCACAAAGCCTCGAGACGAACATACACAAACTAGTTTAACAAACACCCTCGTTTACAAAACAACAACCTCTCGACCCAACACCCTCAATAATATCACCCTCGAGACCGTCTCCTCTCTCGAACTGATATCCTCACAGCCTCACACACCAACACAAACATCCTCACAGCCCAACAGAACACACAACATAGACTCCCAACCTCGAACAACACTCACCCTCACCAGACTCTAGACATCAACACCCTCGTCTCTCCTCACACCTTCGACCCACCCTCTCGGACACCACTCACATCACTCCCCTATCACAACCCACTCGCCACAACCCACACTCTCTCACATCACTTGACCCTATCACAAGAAAGACTCGACAGATGAGAGAAAGATTGTGATTAGACGATAAAAATTAACCTACCCGAGATCTTATTAAAGATCTTGACGACAATCTTGTTCTTGTGGCGAAACAAATTGATCACGAAATTCATTGATCATTGTTGATAAATAGGTTTCATGGCTGGGATTCGTTGCATTTTATGATGATGATCTTTAGATAGATTGAGATAAGATTAATTGGCAGATATAGGATTGAGATTGGTATTGGTTAAGTTTGTGTGATTCTGCGAATGATTTGAGGGAGGATTTGAGGTGTTATTTGGATGAAGAAGACGGAGGTGAGTGGTGAAACAAGGTGAAACAAGAAGTGGTGTAAGGTGAGTGGATCCCTGTTTATTAGGTTTAGTGTTTGAGATGAGATGAGATTGTTTTGAGACGAAGCAACTTTGAAGAGAGAGAGAGACATTGACGGAGGAAACTATGGGGAAATGATCAAATAGGGCCTAGATTTTTTATTTATTTACATAGCCACGTGTGTTTGGTAACCGCCACGTACAATACCAATTTTAGATTTTTTTATAACACATTTTTTATTTTTGAAAAGTCACAAAAATCTGATTTTTTTTGTTATATTAGTCGGTCATCATTTTAACACTAATTATACTTAAATTTATTAATTGATTTTTTTATTTTTTTTTCTTGTTTTTTATTGATTTTTATATATTAATTGGACATTAAAACATATTGGCCTATATTTTCCTATATTGGCCTATATTTTTTATATATTAAGTTACGGATTTTTCGTTGGTTTTGTCATATTCCATGAATTTCTGTTTCTAAATTTCTTCACGAACTGCAAAATCACGAAAACATCCACAAAATTCAATGGATTTTTTGACTTCGACATCGAACGAGGGAGAATCGCATAATTTGCAAGACAAAGTTAGAGAAAGTGGCATAACTTCATTTCAAATGCTTCAGTCTCATCTTGTCACTCTTTCGAGGATTCAAGGAGGGAGCGAATTTGTGACCATCTTTGGACAAGATCGTCATATATTCATCGACTCAATATTCACCACTTTGACCCAACTCGCCGAGCAACTCAACAATGACAACTTCAATCACTCTGCATCGGCACTTGCATATAAGACTCTTGTGACACAACTCACGCCTTTCCTCCAATTCAATATCATCAAGTCTGAAAGTTCAGTGATTTGCCAATCATTTTTTCGAGACACACATACCGAGCTTCGAGTGTTCCGTGATTCAATATTGAAACTCATGACATCGGTCTCGTCTTCGATTTATGAAAGATCTCGACTTTAGCAAGCGTATGATAATGGAGTGCAAGAATCAATGACGAATATGCAAGAGGAGAATGGTCATACGGTTGACAACTTGGAGCCTAACGATGGCAAGAGCACGGAATCAGGAGGACAACATGATACCAGTGGCACGTCGGGGAATGTTCACGAGATCTCTCTTGATGACACCTTACCCGTTTATGACGAAGAGCCTGCAAACATGGTACAATGTAATGTTGTTTATGATGTATATGCTGATGACATGCCGCATATTGAGCATTCTGAACCTAATTATGACAAACATGGGATGGAAAAGAGTGATAGAAATACCACTTCTGATTCATCCGATGTGAGTCATAATGGGGGAGAAAGTGTTCAAAATGCTAAACATCATGATAATTATCCTATAACTACTTCATTGACTGCTTCTGATTCCAAGATTATAGAGCTCGAAACGATTGTAGCTCAACAATCAAAAGATCTTGAGGATGCCAAACTTGAATTTTCTAAGAAAACGGACAAATTTGAAACATACTTTGAAAAACTTGAAAAGTCAAACGTTGTTCTTGAAAGAAAATTGGATCAAAAACTTTTAGATTCTAAAGCTGAAAAGGATAATCTTTTGAAACAAATTCAGTTACTAGAGTCTAAATTGGCATCCCAAGATAGAGTGCTTAAAGAGAATGATACATTAAAGGCTCAAGTACAGGAAAAGGTCTTTGCTATAGCCGCGTTGAAAAACGAGTTAAGGAAAAATAGAGGACCTAGTGTGGACACTAAGCTTGAAAAACCATCAATCTTGGGGAAACCGCCTACAAATCAGTTCGTCAGACAACCGATTGTCAGACAACTTACTGCATTTAGATCCGAGCGACTACAATCCTCGAGACCGCGGTTTGCCTCCCAAGTTGATTTACATCATATTTCTAGAACAGTCACTCCACCAACTAGGCCAAATGTGACTAAATCAGTTTTAGCAAGACCTCATCACATGATTGCCTCTAGTTTCTCTAAGAATAGTTCAATGAACACGTCTATAACTAGTTCAACTGATGTGCGCCAGGATTTTGGTCAAAAGGAAGCTAAGCAAAAGACACAAGTAAGAGATAGGAATTTCAAACCTAGTCAGATGCCTTCTAGTTTACCCAACACTGCTAACCATAGCATGTCACATCCTAGGAGCATCAATCAATCATCTAGGAATTCTAGATCTTACTTGGACATTAAATATGCTACTTGTAAAACATGTAGAAAATGTGTCTTTACGGAAAATCATGATTCTTGTATCAAGAAACTACTTAATGAGGTGAACTCCCGTGCTAGACTTAAATCCCAGTGGGTTGCCAAAATCAAACCCATTGGTAAAATATGGCGCCCCACTGGTAGAACTTTCACCCTTGTAGGAAACGAGTGCCCTTTAACTAGGATAGTCTCTGATTCTACGAAGACTACTAGGGAGGAAATTGCAAAGGATGATACATCACTTAAGCCTGAACTTAAGGTTTTCTATAAAAGGAAACGTTTGCCAACTAAGTCAAGTGAATCATCCCTTCAGGCCACCTCTGACACAAGAAAAGAAAACCGTGAACCCCCACGTGCTTCTAAAATAGATATCTCTAACCCATGCAAAAGTATACAAACTCCTAATGAGAATGCAGGTACCAAAGTTGATGTTCCAAAAGAACGAAGCGGTCCAATCGTTGTATACCGTTCAACTAAGGACACTCTTAGAGTTTGGTTGCTGAAGAAGCAGATGTCGGAGAAACAAGTGTCTCAGGGGATTCATGGCTAAGCTTACAAGGACTTACAGTCACATCACAGACTGTAACTCGTTCATCAAAGAAAGGAAAGTTTATCGCCGATGATAAACTTATCCTAACAACGAGAAATTAATTTTTCTCGGGCATGAGCTTATATCAAAAACATTCCAAGTTTTTAAGCTCATGCACAATGGCTCCTCGTTAAATGACAGACGACGACCCGGACTTCAGAGACAGGGAAGTTTATCTACGCAACGATAACTTACCCTCTTAACAAGAAATTAAGTTTTCTTGGACACGAGCTTATCCTAAAACCATTCAAAGGTTTTAAGCTCGTGTATTTGGTTCATCATTAAATAACAGATGATGACCCGTTCTTCAAATAAAGGAAAGTTTATCGCCGATGGTAAACTTATCCTCATTAACGAGAAATTAAATTTTCACGGACACGAGCTTACGTTAAAACCATTCAATGGTTTTAAGCTCGTGTACATGACTTACAGTTAAATGTCAGACTGTAACTCGAACTTAAAATAAAGGAAAGATTATCTTTTATGATAACTTATCCTCTTAACGAGAAATTAACCTTTCTCGGTCATGAGCTTGTATTAAAACATTCGAAGTTTTAAGCTCAGAAAGGAAAGTGTATCTTTTAAATAAGAGAACTTTTCCTCATAACGAGAAATTAACCTTTCTCGGTCATGAGCTTTCCGTTAAAACAGTCAAAGTTTTCAAGCTCATGAAAACGACTTCTAAGTAAATGTCAGCTTAGGACTCGTTCTTCAGATAAAAGGAAAAGTTTATCGCCGATGATAAAATTATCCTTAACAACGAGAAGTTTACATCTTCTCGGACTTGAGCTATTCTAAGATATTCCAAATCTTAAGCTCAAGAAATTGGTTTTCAAAACTTTGAACACAATTTTTCAAGAATTTCTCAAAAGGTTTTTCTAAATCTTTCAAAATTGTGTGTTCAAAAATGTTTTGATAAAAAGAGCATGTCTTCTGGAATCGATAATATTTACGAACCTAGAAATGTCATTCAATAATGACACGGGGTTGTAAATAAAGTTCGAGCAGAAGTTCAAACTTTTAAAACATGCTCAAAATGGTTTGCTATTATTTCCGATAGTAACCCGCTTTTCACTTTGAAGTCAAGCATTTCACCGGAAAGCTTTGACTTCAGAATCCGAAGTTATCATCTCCACCAACCGTAGCAACTTACAATTGATATCTACATACTCGACGATGCGACTACTCAAACGGTGACTACAACTCTTTCAATAGAACACGGGTCAACAATTGAGGGGGAGCAATTTTCAAGCATTCAGAATCCTTGATGCCGAGAGTGCCAAGTTCACATATTGGTGTTAAGACAACGATATCAATCATACACATGGAGTCAAGAGATAACTTCAAAAGTTACGAGGAAGACCAACATTCGTGAACAAGAACCATGTGCTTCTTTCATATGATGTTCTCCATCATTCAGGTCCAACCTCGTAAATTGCTAATCTTGTGAATTCATTATCATATATGATCTTTGCACGTGATAAATACCTTACACTTGTGTTTAAAAGGTATTTAATTTATGTTTCAAGTACACCCTCATTAATTTGAGGGAGAGCTTGTGTAATTCATGAAGATAATTGGATTTGCATTTTTCTTCCCAAATTTTCTTAAAACGCTATTAAATCAATTGATATTAAAAACATTGATTGAGTTAATATTTTTAATATGGGGGAGAAAATGTGATTTAATATGGGAAATGATTAATCACAAATGGTTTGACTTAACGTGCTAGCTCATCCCGACATGTGCGAAATGTTTTCGAATATCGTGGCATATGTTAAGGGGGAGCAAATTGGATTTGCACTTCAAAATGGATTTCATGGTGACATACACTTACCCAAAACATCTCTATTCACGATGATGAAGATTGTGGTGACATAAGGATGGTAGGATAGGTTAAAGTCCAATGATTCCTCTAGAACCGGAGGAATCTTCCCAAGGACATTCCATAGCTAGAAATAGTAGTCCTTAGGAAAGATGGAGAAAGATTGTGAACGTAGCTGAATGCCGACCAAGTACTTAAGTTAGCACTGGAACAATCACAACAAGGTGCTAGTGATGACGTATTGGTAAGCATTGAAGGGGTTGAAGAATGAAAAAGAATTGTAAAGATAAAGGGTGTAAAGAAAGAAGCCCTTCTTGCAACTTAGGCAGAAACCGGGTCAATACATATGCTATTAAGATCATTGTTTAATGATTCTTAATATTGAAGACAGACATCATGGACCCAGTGATGCAATGCACAACCTATCCACGCTAACTCAGATATCTCTCAAAAGATATTTGTTTTAATCACACGGAGACAACGCATTATCTATTGATTTATTCACTCCGAATAAATTGGTATTGAAAAGGTGGCACTCCTCTCCAGCCTCCGATCACTAAAAATCCAAAATGCACGATCGAGTCTAGAGCCATTTGAGATCATCAAATATCTCATTAGGACACACTTTCATATTTCCTTGCTTCTTCACACACTGTGAAAAGTAAGAAAGATCTTAAGAGTCCTACGCAAAATCTTCATGATCTTGCCTGAACATCCGAGTAATACGAAAGTATTTACAATGAAGATGGAAATCCTTCTTGAGCGAATATCAAAAAGCTCATGGTAGGTGACTTGTGCGATTCTTTATGAATCAAACTTGTGATAACTGGAAAGCAACAGTGGTTTAATTCTTAAATGAATTTAAACACGTTCCAGGCCTCTACGCAATATCTTAGTGATCTTGCAAGAACATTCAGAGTAATACTATTAAGTATTTACAGTGACGAATGGAAATCCTTCTAGTGTTAACATCAAACAGCACTTGGTAGGTAACTTACAAGATTCTATATGAATCAAGCTAGTGACAACTGGAAAGCAACGACGGTGCGGTTCTTAATTGAACTTCACTTGTTCCAGGAACATGAATTGACGGCTTCAAATCATGCGGATAAGATTATCCAAATGATTCACTCTTTACGTTCGCAGTCAGCTTTAGACGGTCGAGTAAAGAGAACGGGTTTACCCGCGAAATCTTGTCAAGGAGGTTCTTTATTGAAACTACTTGCCACAAGTACGATATTTAATATCGTCCAACGGTCTTCACCGACCGGAGGTAAAATGCTACCGAATTAGAATGAAAGGTTCAAAGCCATTTCATCCGTGTATATTGTTTGTTGCTAATTGTCTTATGCAGCATAACAAGAAGGTGGCATTGTGGTGTACAATCCAGAAGAAGTCGTCACCACATGCTTATACTACATACAATTAGTACTGCAACAAATTCAAGAAAGCCCGAAGGTCAAGTCTTCCGCTGTATCAAACTCTGAAGCTTTCAAGAATTTAAAAGTATAAGTATGTGGAACATGAAGTCACGACGAGGCAAATATCACAAGTGAAGAATGCACAAGGTCAAGGCAAGGAAACATGCTCAAGACTAAAGTCAAAGATCACATCAAGCATATTCACAAGAACAAGATCGAAGACTCAAGCATAGATGCTAGGTTTAAGATTTTGTAAAAAGATGTGACCTCCCTTAGGGGGAGATTGTTGGAAATACGTTTTTCCCTATAAAGTCTCGGTCACATCTTAGTTAGCATAGATCACGAGATATAGACTATTTAGAACTTTGTCTCTTGGAGCGACCTCCCTTAGGGGGAGATTGTTGGAAATACGTTTTACGTATTTATGAAGGATCGGTCGCTCCAACGATAATCATGTAATGGGCTCGTGATCCACTTAGTAGATGTATAGTCCATATAGCCCACATGTAGGGTGGGCTATATATATCCCCTCCTAGCATGTTAGGAGGGGTTGATCATTTTTACATTTTCATTATTAATCTTTACTTTCTCTCTCTACTTTTCTCCCTTCTCTCCTTTCTCTCTCTACTCCATCATCTCCCTTCTCAAATCCATCAAATCCATCATGTAGAATAGGCCAAAGATCACGTAGACCTTCAGCAACTATAGTCCTTGTTCTTTGGCGAATGTGGTATAAAACGTTTTTTAGCCCAAATACTTGATTTCCTTTGTTATTTAACTTTCTGATTTCACACTTTGGCCACAAAACTTTGGTAAAAGGATTACAAGGGTTGTTTTTGCCATTTTTGGATAGTTCAAGGACTGATCTTGGACATTGTTGATCTTCAAAGGTCTTCATTGCATCTTTGACTTTATGTGGGACCATAATTGACAAATTAGATTTGATGAGGGACTAATCTTGCCAATTCTTCAAAGTTGAAGGACCGTTTGTGTAATTTTGACAAACTTAAGGGACCAAACTTGTAATTATGAATTCACAAGGGTTTTAAATGTCATTTCTTCATTCATTGAGGATCAATCTCGCATATCTTCAAGTCTTCAAGGGTAATTGTTGGATAAATCATGAACTAGGGCCCGGTTCTTTGTACGGCTTCGTTTCTCGTGTCCGTTTTTCCTTGTTTCTTGTGATCTTTTGTATTTTTCACGATATCCATACCTAAAATACACAAGTAAACAAACACAAGCATATATATATGGTATTTTATGACATTTTTGTGCATTTAAAGCCTGAAAAGAACGATGAGATCATGTATAAATGCCATCTCATCACTCCCCCATACTAAGCCATTGCCGTGCCCTCACGCAATGCTAGAATAAAGTATCTAAGCATCACCAAAGTTCATTTTTATTTACCTTTATTGAAGAGTAAAATACTTGCAACAATACTACTAAGATGTGTAAAGACAATATGTATGATTTTCATCACTAATGTGACTTTTAGGGTCAAAGAATAGAAACAAGTAAATGTCCCTTAGAGTAAACTTCGTCATCCTTGATTGTCATAAATTCCATGCTAAGTGCAAAAACGAGATCATTGTTGGTACAAGTCACAATGCTAACACTACTCATACGTCCAAATTGTGTAATGCTTTTTCTCCCTGCAATCCTAGTTATTATAAAAGGAAATGGGTTACTAGCATTTTTTAACTATTTGTCATGGATCACAAGTGATTCATATCGACTTATTTGAGTAGTTATTAGTCCGAAAGCAAAGTAGGACGATTTAATCGATAGTTAGCTGAAGGACAAAATCTTTTAAAACGGCTTCTCGTGTATCTCCTTAAGTTCATATCTTGGCATAACTCATTTCACGATTTGAGACCTTTCTCGGACCAATATTTGGCATGTACTTCATACTTCAAATCTTGGGAAGACGTTCTTCAAATTATGGTCTTCTCTTCATATATTTGGAATTTCTTCACTTGACATTTTTGAGAGATTCTTCATATTTGGACCACGACTTCATCATTTTTCTTCAATATTTATTTTGGACTTTGATATACAACGATCCGCCTCCTTTTTGGACTTGGATATATTTATCCTCATACCTTGTTAGGGTCTTTTTGGATAGACATTCTCCATGATCTTTAGGGGAGTAATTGCTTTTTTTCGTGTGTCTCGATCCTTCATATTGATTTAGGAATAATGATACTTCACATCATCTTGGATCTTTAGCAACAAAATAGGGCTCCTCATGCCTTGTTAGGGCCTTTTTGGATAATTGCCAATCTTCGCGTCCCGCTTCAATAAGTTATGCCTTGGCTATGAACTCTATTCAACCCCGAGCAACTTATAAACGATCTTGCGCTAGAGGCTAAGTAACCTTTCAAATCGTACGACCTTACTTATTGCAATTATTTTTATTCCTAATGCATTGATCTTATTGGAAGAAAAAGCCACAATTAAAGACATATGAGTTTTTGAAAGAACATTTTCATGTTCTACGTTTAGCATGATCACTTGTCTAACTCTATCATCTCTCGTTCTTCACTATATAAAGACCTCTAATTAAAGAAACTCGTGAATACTTAGCCATGCAAGTCGAAATTAAGCCAAATTTGGATTAGCTTTCATTAAGACTATATCAAATCAAAGTTTTGGGTTTTCAAGCCACCTATAGGATCTTGCACTTTCTTGGACTTTTTCAAGTTTAGAGAATGCATTTTATAGTTCCCTTGATAAGTGACTTTCTAGGATCAATTATAGGAACTTGCAAAAAGTTCTTGTTCTTAACCCGAATGAGCTAAGACTTTTGTGTTTTAAAGCTCCCTATATAAAAGTCTAGCAAAACTTGAATTGAGCGGGTTAAGGAATGTAAATGGCTCCAAATGCCCATCAAGTCAAAAATTATCTCTTATTCTACCCAACGGAAAATATACATTCGTGTCTTAAAAACACTTATGAAAACTAAGAAAATTTTTAAAATTGGGCCATTTTAGCCTTATTAGCAACAAAACAAAACATTTAAAGTTGGAAAGCGTGAGGGCGTAGCAAAGCAAGTATCTATTCACCCCCCATACTAAAAGTAAACATTGTCCTCAATGTTTCGAGTCTAAAGGTGGAGCACCCCCATACTAGAGACGAAGAATCGAATGCTTAGGATCTAGCATGGAAAGGGTGATCAACAATATATCTAAAGCCGTTTATTAATTATGCTAAAAGATAATTGTTAGAACAATAAAGGATATGTCATGGATTCGTGAAAAACTTCTTCAAGCAAACGATGGAGGCTCACGTAAACGAACTTGAGAGTCTTCAATCGTAGATGATGATGATGATCTAGATAACATAATCACAAACATCCACGAGACAACAAGTTGGAAGGGTACAAGTCCCCTCTAATTAGTTATTAGTAAGCATAAAAAGGATAAGCATGGGATCTCCCCCACGAGGCACCTTGTTTTTGATAACCGAGTCAAAAGCTCGACTCGAATCCCCATACTATGTGATCATTTAGGGATAATCATGGTATGGTCAATTTTTAGTGAGTCTTACATGATAAACAAGGCCCAAAAACAACTGGTATTAAGGACTAAGTCCTTAAATGATACAAAATACCGGGATCAATGATGGCGTCTTCGTTTTCATTGGATAAACAAATCAACGCCACTTCAACACGTGCCATAAACTCAAAGAGTTTGAAGAAAATAGATGAGAAGTAGAAGGGTGGGACAATGGGTAAGTCACAAAAACCATGAGCTACTCGAGGTAGACTCGCACCAATCAAATAGAAAGATTTTCCATTTATTGCATCGGTGGAAGACCGAGATTTCCCTTTATATGAAAATCCGGGATCGAATATCTCGTCCTCGGTGGACAAGGATGAGGGAACATAAGGGGCTTCCCCCATACTAAAACCACACAAAGCATCGTCAAAAGGAGTAGACGAGCTTGTAGCACTCAAAACACGTGGTGATGATGGAGTTAGATTTGTAGAAAAATCAATTAAATCACATTTAAAATCTTTTCCTTTTTTACCTTTCAAACTCTCCTTATGAAAACCCTTTTTGATTATGTCAAAAATATTTGGTGTTACTAAAGCAATGTTAGTCACACTAAAAATTCTCACATTTGAAAACCGTTTTGGTTTTGGTGGTGGTAAGTTCTCAAAACGTTTGTCAACAAAGAAAACTTCCCCATCGGGGTCAACATATTCATCATCCGAAGAATCATTCGTGATTGGAAGCGTAGGCTTAACACTCTTAACCTCCACCGGCGGAGGAAATGGTAAATTGTTTTTGGCGACATTTCCTAAAACTCTTGGTGAAAATTCTTTGCAAACGACATTGGTTGAATTACCATGGTTTAAAGTTGCAATAGAATAGACATGAGAATGATTGGAGTTTTGTGTTGCATTGATGACAAGTTCTTCCTCATTGAAACGAAGGGTGATTTTTCGAGCATGAACATCAATAAGTGCTCTTGATGTATCCAAAAATGAACGACCCAAAATGAGAGGAACTTTTCGATCGATAGGAATATCTACAACGATAAAGTCAACGGGATAGTAAAACTTTCCGACTTTAACGAAAAAGTCCTCGGCTACTCCACATGCTAAAATCGTAGAATGATCGGCCATCTCGATAGACATGTTCGAAGGAGTAAGAGCCGGAAGCGAAAGCGATTTGAAAATATCAAGAGGCATTAAATTAATACTAGCACCAAGATCGGCCAAGGCGTAGCATTCCTCCATATCTTGAATTTCACACGGAATCAAAAATTTACCGGGATCACCGACTTTTTGTGGTATGCGGCTAAGAAAAACCGATGAACAACTAGACGATTGTTGTAACTTCTCTTTGTTGTTTAGCATACATTTGAAGTTTGCGGCGAATCGAGGCATCATGATAAGAGTGTCGGCAAAACTTATGTTAAAATGTATGTCACGAAACATTTTCATAAAAAGCTCAAATTGATAATTATTCCGTTCTTGTGCCTTTTCCTTGTCACGTCTCGAAGGATAAGGTAAGGGTGGTGTGGGTTGGACATTAGGCAACGGCCTTGTAATCTCGGGTTCCATGATTGGTATTGGTTCAACCGTAGGTGTGGTATGAGCGGTACTTCGTGGGATTGTAATATGCTCCTTTTTGACCACCACCTCGGGTTCTTTCTCGATTTCCTTCTCCGTAGAAGTACTTGGACGAGAGATTGGTTCCTTGAAAGTTTTACCACTTCGTGTAGTAATAACCTTCATTTCTCCTCTCGGGTTGTTAATGGTATCACTAGGAAGACCACCCGAGGAAGAGGGTTTACACATGATTGCTTCAAACATTTTTGCCATTCGGTCTTCAAATTTTGATTGCCTAGCATCCGCTTTTAAAAGTTCTTGCTTAATCTCATGTTGTCCTTGTTCCATCTTTTGTTGGTTTTGTTGAAGACGTTGAACATTTCCTTCCATTTTATTTGCATGAGTTTTAAGTTCATTAGCAAGTTCGTTTTTAAGCTCGTTTTTCAACTCGGATCTTAAGCTAATCATCTCACGTTGCATGTTATAAAATTTAGCATCATTTGCTTTAGCATAATCCAAAAATTATCCTTGAAGATTTTTAGTGTGAGCATTTTGAAAACCTTGTGTAGTGTTTTGAAATTCACGGTTTTGGTTTTGATTAGTCACTTGTCCATTCCCAATTTGATAATTCCCTTTGTTGTAGTTACGTGAATTGCCTTGATAATTACCACCTTGGTTGTTGTTTCGATAGTTATTAGCATTTTGATTTGGTGGAGCTTGATTTGGTCGGGAACCTTGGCCGTTTTGGTTATAAGTTCCCGTTGCTACGTAAGCACTCGAAGTGTTACCATCCGCGGTAATGCACTCGGAAAGATCATGGGCTCCACCACAAGACAAACAACTCTTAGCAACCGCTTTAACCGAAGCGGAATTCGAAGCTTCTTGAGCTTTCCAATGAGACATAAGATTAGCAAATCTATCGAAAACCGATTTTCCTCATTAGCTTCATCATGTAAGGCATTAATGCTACGAGACGATGACGACGATGACGAGCCCAAATTGGCAACACTCGGTGTGTTACGAGGGCTATAAACCTTAGATCTATTATCGATAATCTTTAAAGCTTCATCGCTCGTTTTGCACAAAAAATTACCACCCGCGGCGGAATTCAAGTAATCTCGTTCATGATCATTATGCCCGTTATAAAAAGTATCAATTTTATGCAATTCCGAAAAATCATGGTGTGGACATTCATGTAACATTTCTTTAAAGCATTCCCATGCCATTGAAAAACTTTCATTATTTCTTTAAACAAATCTTGAAATCTCATTTTTCAAATGTGTTGTTTTAGATGGTGGAAAAAATTTGTTCACAAACTTAGAAACGAGATCACCCCATGTAAAAATCGAATTTGGCGGTTCTTTCTCAAGCCAAATTTTAGCGGGTCCATCTAACGAGTATGGAAACAACATCATCTTAACGGTGTCATGTGGAACATCCTTAAACTTGCTAGTAGCGGTGAGACGATTAAAATTCCTAATGTGATAATGCGGGTTGTCTTTCTCATGACCTCTAAACTTATTAGCTTGCAACATCGACATTAAACCCGTCTTAATCTCGAAATTCTCCGCAAGGATAGCGGGAATCACAATGGCCTGTCCAAAACCCTCGGTGGGTGCTTGTAGCAACTCCATCATAGTACGATTAGCCATGACGACTTCTTGTTCTACAATAGGTTCAACAATTGGAGGTTGTTCTTCAATCAACGTCTCTTGATTGGCTTGCTTTTGAAGACGTTTACGAGCTCCTTTTGCTTGATTACGAGTGATCATAAACTTCATGAAGAATGGGGTGTGAGCAAAGAAGATTCTTTTTGGGTGTTTTGTGGATTTTCAATTTTTTTGTGTTTTTGATTGTTTTTAATTTTTTTGGATTTTGGTGTATCTTCGTAGACAACAATCTACCAAATCTCTCCTCGAATCAAACTCTTGATTAAAGAAGCCTCAAAGGAATGAAAACGATCACGTGGAGTGAACGCCTTCGAATGACTTTAGAACTTTGGTGAAAACCAAATTGTTCAAGAGGGTTTAATCACAAAGAAACCAAGCAAATATATTATACGTAATAATACTTTGGGCGGCAAAACCCTCGATTAGCCTTCAATCTCAAAAACTCACAAGCAAGCGGGGAAACGAGGCGGCGCGAAGCACTTAAGAGCCTTTTTCCTTAGGGTATATTTTATAATACCCGCCTTATACCCACCTTATAGTTCGTATTTTTCAAAATCGAGCTTCACGAAAGTATTTATCTATTTTTGCCTTTTTCTTTTTGTTTGAGATTCGAATACAATAATTAGGAGATCAAATCCCAATTAAGGTTGTGTTTTAACACTTTTGGAGATATTTTGTATTTATTGTGATACTTAATACAATATAGTAATAATAATTTCACAAGAAAAACCAATAAAACCGATAATACGTATTAGTAGATTTCTACTAATACAAATACTATTTATGGTTAATATTAAAAACAACAAAACAAATTAATCACGACACACCTCCCCGGCAGCGGCGCCAAAAATGGTTGTAGTAAATTACGTCTTTTAGGAAAAAGAGCGTAAAAGAGGTAAGTATTAAGTGATGATTTAGGAAAATCAAGCACTAATGACCCAATGAATTTTGTTTCCCAAGGAGGTATATGTGTGTGAGTAATTTGTAATTGATTTGAGATTAATATTGGTTAGAAGGGGATGAGAAAAGAGGATGACGAATGTGACAACCCTGGTTTTGAGGTTCGTCACTTAGTTTTATTTTGTGCTAGTTACGTGTCTTTACGTGTTTATGTGCTTATTGGTGTGTATAGATTGTGGCTTGGATATCGTTTCCGGTACGGGGTACCTTTTGAATGAAACGATGTGTGATGATTTCATGTTCATGAGCTCACATGGTAGTGACTATGAAGTGAAATGGTGTTATTTAGTGGTTTTACGTATACGTATATGTATTATAGAAAATTGTGTTTTTACGATTTACGGTTTAACATTTAGAGGTCTCGGATGAGGTAATTAGTCATAGGGATATTTTTTGGGATGGTTTTAAGTCATTTAGGACTTAGTTTAAAGTTTATTTCAAAATTTGAGATTTTTTTTAAAGTGTATATTTTACGTCTTTTACGGTAAAACGCGTAAATTTGACTAGTTTTACGGTTTTGAGGTTTTGGAGGCTTTAGGAGCTAAAATAAATTAAGGAAAATTAAGGTAATATTATTAATACTAATATTAATAATAAAAAGGAAAAAAAAAACGAAATTAAATGGGTATAGGTTGGTTATGTGAAAAAAAAGAAAAGAAAAGGGGAAAAAAGGGAAAAAGGGAACCGGGCTTTTGTATTTGGGCTAGGACTGGTTAAGATTAATTATATAAGGTTTTTATTTATCAAAACACTTCATAAAATCCCTGGAGATCAATAAGGAGTCAAAATATACAAAGGAGGAAGTAGGGTTTTCATAAAAATCTTGGTTTTTCATAAATCAAAGGTAAATCTTTATAACCCTTTTTAAATAAAGTGTTTTAATTCTTTCTCAATCATCTTATGATGGATTTAGGTTAGGGTTTAATTTGAAAAACAGTAAATTAATGTTGAATTAATCATTATATGATGATCACATAAATTAGGGCTTGTAATTAGAGGGATTAGGGTTAATTAAAGAGGTTGATTTTGTTAAACCCGTTTTTAAAACTGGGCAGAATTTTGAGTCAATTGTTTTGATCATATCGGCAGTTCTAGGAACATTCAAGATGCGATCCAAGTATCCCTGAAAAGGTAATTGAATTGGCTTTCCAATGCAAGAAACTAGAACTAAATTGGAGGTCGGGAAGTGGGTCAAAAACAGGTTACAACAGTCGGAGGTCAAAACAGTTTTGTAATCAGCCTGTTTTCTTTTTAAGTTTTGGGTTGTTTGGGGTACTTAGGGTTGCATTGGGATCTTCTCACGAACATGAGAGATGGTTTATATATTGTAGTAAGGATCTGAACTTGGGCTAATATTGTGGTTTAGGGTAAGACCCTCTAATGGTAATGAACTTTTCATACGTTGAAAATCAGTGAATTCTGGATAGGTAGCAATATATACACATATATCGGGGCCTTAACAGTAGCTTTAAGGTTAGGGTGATGAGATGGCATTTATACATGATCTCATCGTTCTTTTCGGGCTTTAAATGCATAAAAATGTCATAAAATACCATATATATGCTTGTGTTTGTTTACTTGTGTATTTTAGGTATGGATATCGTGAAAAAGACAAAAGATCACAAGTTACAAGGAAAAACGGACACGAGAAACGAAGCTGTACAAAGAACCGGGCCTTAATCATGGAATTCTCAACAAATACCCTTGAAGACTTGAAGACAAACAAGATTGATCCTCATTTATTGAAGAGTTGACACTTAAAACCCTTGTATATTCATAATTAAAAGTTTGGTCCCTTAAGTTTGTCAAAATTACACAAAAGGTCCTTCAACTTTGAAGAAATGGCAAGATTAGCCCCTCAACAAATCAAAATTGCCAACAAAGGTCCCTCATAAAGATTAATATACAATGAAGACCTTTGAAGATCAAGAATGTCCAAGATCAGCCCTTGAATTATCTAAAAATGGCAAAAATAACCCTTGAAATCCTTTTTCCAAAGTTTGGTGCCAAAAGTGACAAGTGGTGAAAGTATTTAACAAAGGAGAATACGTTTTAGGGCTAAAAAACATTGTTTACCAAAAATCCCAAAGAACAAGGACCAAAGGTGTCTATTTCAAACTTTCAAACTGAAAATGCGCCAAACACCTTTCTTTCCCCCAAAATCGGATCAAACAACTTACTATTCACCCTTCATCCACCCAGATTTTACCCCACTTAAAACAAAGGGTAAATCAAAATTACCCATACCCACGTGTGATTCACACATGCAGAATCACATCCCACACACAAAACCCTCATATCCACTCACCAATAGGCCCTACCATTCAAACCCGTCCACCAATCAAAACACAACTTGGGCTCCAAGCTTAGCCACGTGTCAAGATCAACAACTGACACTCATTGCTTCATCACAAAGCTATTTTAAACGGTTTGGATGCATTTTGGACAGCTCACGTCAAGAAAACGTCTAGAAGACTCAAGGGCATAATAGGGAATTCAGTTCTAGGGTTTGTGAATAGTGTTTAGCCAGGCATTTGCCTATAAAAGGAGACCTCAACATGTGAGAGTCCCTTTGTTCCAGTTTTAGGCTATCAATCTTTGTAATTCCTTTTTAAGTAATAAAATTTTGATTTTCTGAATTTTGAGAAATCTTGTTCTTGTTTATTAAAAGTTGGTGTTGGAATAGCCTAATTCTGAGTTCCATTTATATGTTTGAAGGTTTTTGAGGCAAGGTTTTAGTTGATAAAGCTTGGGTTTCAAAAATCAGAAAGTGCTTGTTTATTTGATCTCACCTTATTGTTTGTTCATCTTAGCAGCATTGGAAGCTGGTACTTGTTTTGCTAGTACCTCAGCTCAAACAATCCAGGGCCTGGATGTAGGTCTTGGAGGTTTGCATCTTCTTCCATTTTCATTTTCTCTTTAAGTTTCTGATTATTTGTGGTTTTTGTGGATTATTGCTTGAATCTGTGTTATTGTGGGTAACTATTGTTGATTTGGCTTGATTTGATGTTATTGAGGTGTTACTGATCTGATTTGTGGGTTGAATCTTCATAAGCCTTTGAAAATTTGTTAAATCAAGTTTTTAAGGGGTGTTTGGGATTACTGCATAAGTTGGATTTGAGGCTTGTTAAGTGTTTGTTTGTTGTATGCAAGTATTGGTATCTGTTTGTTGGGTGTTTTTGTTCATCTGTTTGCAGGTTTTGAGGTTTTGAACACATTGATTCTTAGATTGGCTATAAAATCTTCATAACTTGGTAAAATTGGCTAGGATTTTGAGGACACCTAGATCTAGGCTTAGGCTAGGGCTAACAAGTGCTAAATCATAGTTAATCACACCAGGATAGAAGGATTTGAGTCTTGACATTGGATCAAGTGCAAGTATATCAGCAAACTGTTTCTGCATATTGTTCATTGTTCATCAGTAACTTCTAGTGCTTTGATCTTGCTATTTACTTTGATTCAGTGTTTGATTCTTGTTGCTTTGTGTTTATTGTTAGTTTATATAGCTTGTGTATGCATCTGGTTAAGTTTGGTTGGCTTATTTTGCTTAAATCTGCTTATTAAGTGCTTAACTTCTTATTTGCATATCTGGTGCTTATCTGTGGACTGTTTGGCTTATTGTGGCTTATTGTGTGAATCATTTTGTGATTTTATTGCTGCTATTGACTCCTTGTGGTTCACTGATTACAAGGGTGCCTTTGTTTCCAATTGAATCAAACCAGAAATCTCATAAAAGCTTGGTCAAAAAGTCAAAGCAGTGGGAACTCCTTTCCCCTGCTGGTTGCCACTGCTAGTGCAATATTGGTGTCAGCTTATCAATAAGCTAAAATAGCTTATATTAACCAGCAACAACTTTGTTTTTGTAATAGGTGCTCATATTTTGACCCATTTGTTCATACTGGAGCATTTGGGTGGTTGACTTTTAGGTTTGACTAGAAAACCAACTCCTTTGACTTTTACATAAGTTCATTTGTGCTTATTCTTGCTTATTGCTTGTGCTTATTGGATTTTTGTTGATTGATATTTCTTATTGAGTCCATTTGAAAGCTTTTGCAAGTTGAATCAGCTTCTGAGGTGCATTATTTCTCAAAAACAACTATTTTGTCGTTTTGCGGATTTTTGCTTTTCTATTTTCTGGCTTATTGAGTGAGCTTATTGGAAATTTCTTTTGACAGATCTCTTAAGCATCCTAAGAGAGGGTTGTGTGTCAAATTAGAGCTTATGGCATTAGCTTATGGCTTAATGGGCTGAAAAGCCCAATAAGAATAAGCTTTGTGTTCAATAAGCTGTGATAAGCTCACATTCAGCTTTTGGGCCTTTAGAGTTTTGTTCTTAGAATTGAATTTTAAGTTAGATAGGGCTTTTCCAAGTCAATTGGGCCAAGTTTGACTTTTTAGGCCCAAAAGCCCATTTGTGTTGACTGAATTTGGATTTGGCCCATTTGAGGGCCCATTAGGGGTATTTTGGTAATTTCACTTTCATTTTCTGATTATTTAGGTTAAAATAAACTAGTTTGCAAGTTTTTAGAATTTTTTATAATTTTTGGATTTTTAATATTATTTTATTATTATTTTATTATTATTTTTAAAATTTCACTTTTTCCAACTTTTTACATTTTTCTTAGGTTAAATACATTAAAATAGGAATTTAGCAACTTTTAGAATAATTTTATCACTTTTAGATTAATTTTTATAATTATTTCAAGTTTTAATAGTTTTTAAATCATTTTAAATAGTTTTTATTAGTTTTAAAATTTCTAAAAATAGTTTTTAATCATTTTAGGTCATTTTTGAGTTTTATCAATTGAAAAATCTTTATTTGGGCTTTTTGAAAATTTATTTGATTTTTAGGGCTTTAATTAGCATTTAAAAATTAAATATTTAATTATTTAAAAGGTTTGAAAAAGTTTTAATAATTGGTAAACTCTTAGTTTATTATTTTTGATTTTTGGTGAATTTTTGGTAATTTTTAGAATTTATTTTTATTTTTGTGGTTTTTAAGGTTCTACGTTTTAACTTTCTAGTAGTGATTTTGTGTTAATCTTTATTTTTACGTCATCGTCATTTTCTCTTCTAATCCACTTCTAAACCAATCATTAATCACAAACATTTGGCAAGTTTTTCACAACACATATACCTCCTTGGGAAACGAACTTTCATACCATTAAGGGTCATTAGTGTTGATTTTCCTAAATCATCACTCGATACTTACCGCTTTTACGCCTTTTCCCTAAAAGGTCGTAATTTACCACAATCACTTTGGCACCGCTGCCGGGGAGGTGTGTCGTGATTAATTTGCATTGTTGTTTTTAATATTAACCAAATAGTATTTGTATTAGTAGAACTCTACTAATACGTATTATCGGTTTTCTTGGTTTTTCTTGTACAAATATTATTAATATATTGTATTAAGTATCACAATAAATTTACAATATCTCCAAAAGTGTGAAAACACAACCTTAATTGGGATTTGATCTCCTAATTATAGTATTCGAATCTCAAACAAAAAAAAAGGCAAAAATAGATAAATACTTTCGTGAAGCTCGATTTTGAAAGATACAAACTATAAGGTGGGTATAAGGCGGGTATTATAAAATATACCCTAAGGAAAAAGGCTCTTAAGTGCTTCGCGCCGCCTCGTTTCCCCGCTTGCTTGTGAGTATTTTGAGATTGAAGGCTAATCGAGGGTTTTGCCGCCCAAAGTATTATTACGTATACTATATTTGCTTGGTTTTCTTTGTGATTAAACCCTCTTGAACAATTTGGTTTTCACCAAAGTTCTAAAGTCATTGGAAGGCGTTCACTCCACGTGATCGTTTTCATTCCTTTGAGGCTTCTTTAATCAAGAGTTTGATTCGAGGAGAGATTTTGTAGATTGTTGTCTACGAAGATACACCAAAATCCAAAAAAATTAAATATCATCAAAAACACAAAAAATTGAAAATTTACAAAACACCCAAAAAGAATCTTCTTTGCTCACCTCCCATTCTTCGTGAAGTTTATGATCACTCGTAATCAAGCAAAACGAGCTCGTAAACGACTTCAAAAGCAAGCCAATCAAGAGACGTTGATTGTTGAAGAACCTCCAATTGTTGAACCTATTATAGAACAAGAAGTCGTCATAGCTAATCGTACTATGATGGAGTTGCTACAAGCACCCACCGAGGGTTTTGGAGAGGCTATTGTGATTCCCTCTATCCTTGCGGAGAATTTCGAAATTAAGACGGGTTTAATGTCGATGTTGCAAGCAAATAAGTTTAGAGGTCATGAGAAAGACAACCCGCATTACCATATTAGGAATTTTAACCGTCTCACCGCCACTAGCAAGTTTAAGGATGTTCCACATGACGCCATTAAGATGATGTTGTTTCCATACTCGTTGGATGGACCCGCGAAAATTTGGCTTGAGAAAGAACCGCCAAATTCGATTTTGACATGGGCCGATCTCATTTCTAAGTTTGTGAACAAGTTTTTTCCACCATCTAAAACAACACACTTGAAAAATGAGATTTCACGATTTGTGCAAAGAAATAATGAAAGTTTTTCAATGGCATGGGAACGCTTTAAAGAGATGTTACATGAATGTCCACACCATGATTTTACGGAATTGCATCAAGTGGATACTTTTTATAATGGGCTTAATGATCATGAACGAGATTATTTAAATGCCGCCGCGGGTGGTAATTTTTTGTGCAAGACGACAAATGAGGCTTTACAAATCATTGAAAATAGATCTAAGGTTTATAACCCTCGTAACACACCGAGTGTTGCCAATATGGGTTCGTCATCTTCGTCACAATCGTCTCGTAGCATTAACGCCTTACATGATGAAGCTAATGAGGAAAATCGGTTTTTTGATAGATTTGCTAATCTAATGTCCCATTGGAAGGCTCAAGAAGCTTCCAATTCCGCTTCGGCTAAAGCGGTTGCTAAGAGTTGTTTATCTTGTGGGGGAGCTCATGATCTTTCCGAGTGTATTACCGCGGATGGTAACACTTCGAGTGCTTATGTAGCAACGGGAACTTACAACCAAAACGGTCAAGGTTCCCGCCAAAATCAAGCTCCACCAACTCAAAATGTTAACAATTATCGAAACAACAACCAAGGTAATTACCAAGGCAATACACGCAATTACAACAAGGGGAATTATCAAAGTGGGAATGGACAAATTTCTAATCAAAACCAAAACCGTGATTTTCAAAACACTACACAAGGTTTTCAAAATGCTCACACTAAAATTTTGCAAGGAGAAGTTTTGGATTATGCAAAATCAAATGATGTTGAATTTGATAACATGCAACGTGAGATGATTAGCTTAAGATCCGAGTTGAAAAACGAGCTAAAAATGAACTTTCTAATGAACTAAAAACTCATGCAAACAAAATGGAAGGAAATGTTCAACGTCTTCAACAAAATCAACAAAAGATGGAATTAGGACAACATGAGATTAAGCAAGAGTTATTAAAAGCGGATGCTAGGCAATCAAAATTTGAGGACCGAATGGCTAAGATGTTTGAAGCAATCATGTGTAAACCCTCTTCCTCGGGTGGTCTTCCTAGTGATACCATTGCAAACCCGAAGGGAGAAATGAAGGTTATTACTATACGAAGTGGTAAAACTTTCAAGGAACCAATCTCTCGTCCAAGTACTTCTAAGGAGAAGGAAATCGAGAAAGAACCCAAGGTGATGGTCGAAAAGGATCATATTCCAATCCCACGAAGTACCGCTCAAACCACACCTACGGTTGAACCAATACCAATTGTGGAACCCGAGTTTCCAAGGCCGTTGCCTAATGCCCAACCCACACCACCTTTACCCTACCCTTCGAGACGAAACAAAGAGAAAATGCAAGAACGTAACAAACAACAAATCGAGCTTTTTATAAAAATGTTTCAACAAGTGCATTTTGATGTGAGTTTAGCCGACGCGTTGTTATATATGCCTCGTTTCGCTTCCACTTTTAAAAGTATGATGAGCGAAAAGGAAAAGCTTTCAAAGCTTGCTAATTGTTCTTCGGTTTATCTTAACCGCATACCGGAAAAAGTTGGTGATCCCGGAAAGTTTCTCATTCCTTGTGACATACAAGATATCAAAGAATGCCTTGCCTTGGCCGATCTTGGTGCGAGCATTAATTTGATGCCATTTTCCATTTGGAAATCGCTTTCGCTTCCGGCTCTCATTCCTTCGAACATGTCCATCGAGATGGCCGATCATTCTACGATTATGGCATGTGGAGTAGCCGAAGATGTCTCCGTGAAAGTGGGGAAGTTCTACTATCCCGTTGATTTTATAGTAGTTGACATCCCCGCGGATCCTCAAGTTCCTCTAATTTTAGGTCGCTCATTTTTAGACACTTCGAGATCGCTTATCGATGTTCATGCGAGAACTATCACTTTGAGATTCAACGAAGAGGAACTTGTTATAAACGCTACTCAAAACTCGAAACCTTCTCATGTTTATGCAATCGCTACCATCAATCACATTGACATCGTTGATGTGGTTTGCGATGAGTTTTCACAAGAAGTGTTAGGTTTTTCCGATAGCTCGTCAAGTGGCAATCCCACTATTTTGGATCCGATTCTTGCTAATTCCACACCAAATCTCACTCCATTCCAAGGAGGCAATTTCACTTCAAATGAAATCGACAATGAAGATGAGGCGTTGATTAGTGATGATACTTCTATTCCACCATTTCTTTCGCCGATGGAAGTTATGAGTGTTGAACCAAAATCTTCAATCGAGGAACCACCTATCCTTGAATTGAAAGATCTTCCTTCTCACCTTGAATAGGCATTCTTGGAAGGTGATGACAAGTTGCCGGTTATTATTGCAAAAGGTCTTGCCAATGATGAAAAAACTAAGCTCTTGAAAGTTCTTAAGGCTCATAAAGGGGCAATTGCGTGGAAAATATCCGACATTAAGGGTATTGACCCAAAATTTTGTACTCACAAGATTTTAATGGAGGAGGACTACAAACCCGCAATTTAAAGTCAAAGAAGGGTGAATCCCAAAATTCACGATGTCATTGAAAAGGAGGTCCTTAAACTCCTTGACGCGGGAATGATTTATCCTATATCCGATAGCCCATGGGTGAGCCCAATCCATTGTGTCCCTAAAAAAGGAGGAATGACCGTTGTGCCTAATGAGAACAACGAGTTAATTCCCACTCGTGTTGTGACCGGTTGGAGGGTGTGTATTGACTACCGAAAGTTAAATGACGCCACTCGTAAAGACCACTTTCCTTTGCCCTTCATGGATCAAATGTTGGAGCGACTTGCGGGAAATGAATTCTATTTCTTTTTAGATGGTTTTTCAGGTTACTTTCAAATCCCTATCGACCCTCGTGATCAAGAGAAGACTACATTTACGTGTCCTTATGGAATGTTCGCTTATCGTAGGATGCCTTTCGGACTTTGTAATGCACCCGGTACGTTTCAACGGTGTATGATGGCGATTTTTCACGATATGATCGAGAAGTCGATGGAAGTGTTTATGGATGACTTCTCGGTGTTTGGTAATTCGTTCACGTCATGTTTATCTAATCTCGAACAAATGTTAAAACGTTGTGACGAAACCAATCTTGTGCTTAATTGGGAGAAATGTCATTTTATGTGTAAACAAGGAATCGTCTTAGGACATAAGGTGTCGAAGGCGGGGATTGAGGTCGATAAAGCTAAGGTAGACGTCATCGCCAAGTTACCTCATCCCAAAACCGTTAAGGGAGTTAGGATTTTCCTAGGCCACGCGGGCTTTTATCGTCGTTTCATCAAGGACTTTTCGAAAATTTATCGTCCTATGACACACCTTCTCGAGAAGGATGCTCCTTTTAACTTTAATGAGGATTGTGTTAAGGCTTTCGAAACTCTCAAAAGGAAACTTACCGAAGCTCCCATTCTTGTTGCTCCTAATTGGGAATTACCCTTTGAAATCATGTGCGATGCAAGTGATTATGCTATAGGGGCCGTCTTAGGGCAACGTTATGACAAACATTTTCGTCCTATCCACTATGCTAATAAGACGATGACCGAGGCTCAATTAAAGTACACCACAACGGAAAAGGATTTCCTTGCCGTGGTCTATGCTTTTGAGAAATTTCGACCTTATCTCGTCTTGACTAAAAGCATTGTGTATACCGACCATTCGGCTATCAAGTATCTCTTAGCTAAGCAAGATGCTAAGCCGAGATTGCTTCGTTGGATGCTCCTCCTCCAAGAATTTGATGTCACCGTGCTTGACAAAAAAGGAGCCGAGAATCTAGTGGCCGATCATCTCTCTCGTCTAGAAGATCCTCACAAAGATGTTTTCGAGAACAAGGAAATTACCAAAACATTTCCTCTTGAGACTCTCGGTGTAGTGAATTCTAAAGACACAACCCCATGGTTTGCCGACATTGCAAATTACCATGCGGGCAATTTCATAATCAAGGGTATGACGACACAACAAAAACGAAAATTCTTTCGTGACGTCAAGTTCTATTTTTGGGACGACCCTTATCTCTTTCGGATTTGTGCGGATCAACTCGTTCGGCGTTGTGTGTTTGGTGCCGAAGCTTCTAATATCCTTAGAGCTTGTCACGAGGGACCCACGGGTGGTCACCACGGTGCTAATCTCACGGCTAAGAAAGTGTTCGATGCCGGTTTCTTTTGGCCTTCTATCTATCGTGATGCACACGCACTTATGAAGTCGTGTGATTCGTGCCAACGTCAAGGAAAATCGTCTCAACGTGATGAAATGCCGCAAAACATAATTCAAGTGTGTGAGATTTTCGACATATGGGGAATAGACTTTATGGGGTCGTTCCCATCGTCTCATGGCAACAAATATATCCTCGTCGCGGTGGACTACCTTTCTAAGTGGGTGGAAGCTAAGGCTTTACCTACTAATGATGCTCGTCTGGTAGTGAAGTTTTTGAAGCAACTATTCTCTCGGTTCGGAACCCCTCGTGCTATTATAAACGATCGTGGAACCCATTTTTGTAATGACCAATTCGAAAAGGTTCTAAAGAAATATGGAGTTACTCATCGTCTTTCTACGGCTTATCACCCGCAAACGAGTGGGCAAGTCGAGGTTTCGAACCGAGCTTTGAAGAGGATTTTAGAGAGGTCAATTAGAGAAAACCGTGCTTCATGGTCCGATAAACTCGATGACGCTTTATGGGCCTTTAGGACTGCTTATAAGACACCTATCGGTTGCACTCCTTATAAGTTAGTCTATGGGAAGAATTGTCATTTGCCCATTGAGTTGGAGCATAAGGCATATTGGGCCCTTAAGCATGCTAATTTTGACTTGAAGACCGCGGGAGATCACCGGAAAATACAATTGAATGAATTGGATGAATTAAGGGATAATGCTTATGAAAATTCATTAATTTTTAAAGAAAAGACTAAAAAGTTTCATGTTTCAAAGATTAAAAACCGGGTTTTTAACGTTGGTGATCAAGTGTTGCTTTTTAACTCTCGTCTTAAGATATTTTCCGGGAAATTGAAATCTCGTTGGTCGGGTCCGTTCACCATTACACAAGTATTTCCATATGGGACCATTGAGCTAGCTCAAGATGATGGTCCTAATTTCAAGGTGAATGGACATAGGCTTAAGCACTACTTTGGTGGGGAAATTCCTTCAATGGTTGCCCCCGACCAAGACACCTTCCCCAATGATAATTAGCATTGAGGGGATCGAGTCGAGCTCATGACTCGGTAATCAAAAACGAGGTGCCTCGTGGGGGAGATCCCATGCTTATCTTTATGCTCACTATTCACTAATAAGGGGACTTGTACCCTTTCAACTCGTTGTCTCGTGGTTGTTTGTGATTGTGTTATCTAGATCATTATCATCATCTACGATTGAAGACTCTCGTGTTCGTTTACGTAAGCCTCCATCGTTCGTTTGAAGAAGTTTTTCACGAATCCATGACATATCCTTTATTGTTCTAACAATTATCTTTTAGCATACTTAATAAACGGCTTTAGATATATTGTTGATCACCCTTTCCATGCTAGATCCTAAGCATTCGACTCTTCGTCTCTAGTATGGGGGTGCTCCACCTTTAGACTCGAAACATTGAGGATAATGTTTACTTTTAGTATGGGGGGGGTGAATAGATACTTGCTTTGCTACGCCCTCACGTTCTCCAATTTTCAATGTTTTGTTTTGCTAATAAGGCTAAAAATGGCCAAATTTTAAATTTTTTCTTAGTTTTAATAAGTGTTTTTAAGACACGAATGTATATTTTTCGATGGGTAGAATAAGAGTTAATTTTTGACTTGATGGGAATTTGGAGCCATTTACATTCCTTAACCCGCTCAATTCAAGTTTTGCTAGACTTTTATATAGGGAGCTTTAAAACGCGAAAGTCTTAATTCATTCGGGTTAAGAACAAGAACTTTTCGCAAGTTCCTATAATTGATTCTAGAAAGTCACTTATCAAGGGAACTTTAAAACGCATTCTATAAACTTGAAAAAGTCCAAGAAAGTGCAAGATCCTATAGGTGGCTTGAAAAAACAAAACTTTGATTTGATATAGTCTTAATGAAAGCTAATCCAAATTTGGCTTAATTTTGACTTTCATGGCTAAGTATTCACGAGTCTCTTTAATTAGAGGTCTTTATATCGTGAAGAACGAGAAATGATAGAGTTAGACAAGTGATCATGCTAAACGTAGAACATGAAAATGTTCTTTCAAAAACACATATGTTTTTAATTGTGGCTTTTTCTTCCCATAAGATCAATGAATTAGGAACAAATCATAATTGCAATAAGTAAGGTCGTACGATTTGAAAGGTTACTTAGCCTCTAGCGCAAGATCGTTTAAAAGTTGCTCGGGGTTGAATAGAGTTCATAGCCAAGGCACAACTTATTGAAGCGGGACGCGAAGATTGGCGATCATCCAAAAAGGCCCTAACAAGGCATGAGGAGCTCTATTTTTGCTAAAGATCCAAAGATGATGTGAAGTATCATTATTCCTAAATCAATATGAAGGATCGAGACACACGACGAGAAGCAATTACTCCCCTAAAGAATGGGGAAAATCTATCCAAAAAGACCCTAACAAGGTATGAGGATAAATATATCCAAGTCCGAAAAGGAGGCGGATCGTTGTATATCAAAATCCAAAGTAAAGATTGAAGAAAAATGATGAAGTCGTGGTCCTATATGAAGAATCTCTCAAAAACGTCAAGTGAAGAAATTCCAAATATATGAAGAGAAGACCATAATTTCAAGAACGTCTTCCCAAGATTTTAAGTATGAAGTACATGCCAAATATCGGTCCGAGAAAGGTCTCAAATCGTGAAACGAGTTATGCCAAGATATGAACTTAAGGAGATACACGAGAAGCCGTTTTAAAAGATTTTGTCCTTCGGCTAACTATTGATCAAATCGTGCTACTTTGCTTTTGGACTAATAACTACTCAAATAAGTAAATATGAATCACTTGTGATCCATGAAAAATAGATAAAAAAATGCTAGTAACCCATTTTCTTTTTATAATAACTAGGATTGCGGGGAGAAAAAGTATTACACAATTTGGACGTATGAGTAGTGTTAGCATTGTGACTTGTACCAACAATGATCTCGTTTTTGCACTTAGCATGGAATGTATGACAATCAAGGATGACGAAGTTTACTCTAAGGGAGATTAACTTGTTTCTATTCTTTGACCCTAAAAGTCGCTTTTTGTGATGAAAATCATACATTATGTCTTTACACATCATCGTAGTATGTTGCAAGTCTTTTACTTTTCAATAAAGGTTAATAAAATTGAACTTTGGTGATGCTTAGATACTTTATTCTAGCATTGCGTGAGGGCACGACAATGGCTTAGTATGGGGGAGTGATGAGATGGCATTTATACATGATCTCATCGTTCTTTTCGGGCTTTAAATGCATAAAAATGTCATAAAATACCATATATATGCTTGTGTTTGTTTACTTGTGTATTTTAGGTATGGATATCATGAAAAAGATAAAAGATCACAAGTTATAAGGAAAAACGGACACGAGAAACGAAGCTGTACAAAGAACCGGGCCTTAATCATGGAATTCTCAACAAATACCCTTGAAGACTTGAAGACAAACAAGATTGATCCTCATTTATTGAAGAGTTGACACTTAAAACCCTTTTATATTCATAATTACAAGTTTGGTCCCTTAAGTTTGTCAAAATTACACAAAAGGTCCTTCAACTTTGAAGAAATGGCAAGATTAGTCCCTCAACAAATCAAAATTTCCAACAAAGGTCCCTCATAAAGATTAGTATACAATGAAGACCTTTGAAGATCAAGAATGTCCAAGATCAGCCCTTGAATTATCCAAAAATGGCAAAAATAACCCTTGAAATCCTTTTTCCAATGTTTGGTGCCAAAAGTGACAAGTGGTGAAAGTATTTAACAAAGGAGAATACGTTTTAGGGCTAAAAAACTTTGTTTACCAAAAATCCCAAAGAACAAGGACCAAAGGTGTCTATTTCAAACTTTTAAACTGAAAATGCGCCAAACACCTTTCTTTCCCCCAAAATCGGATCAAATAACTTACTATTCACCCTTCATCCACCCAGATTTTACCCCACTTAAAACAAAGGGTAAATCAAAATTACCCATACCCACGTGTGATTCACACATGCAGAATCACATCCCACACACAAAACCCTCATCTCCACTCACCAATAGGCCCCACCATTCAAACCCGTCCACCAATCAAAACACAACTTGGGCTCCAAGCTTAGCCACGTGTCAAGATCAACAGTTGACACTCATTGCTTCATCACAAAGCTATTTTAAACGGTTTGGATGCATTTTGGACAGCTCACATCAAGAAAACGTCTAGAAGACTCAAGGGCATAATATGGAATTTAGTTCTAGGGTTTGTGAATAGTGTTTAGCAAGGCATTTGCCTATAAAAGGAGACCTCAACATGTGAGAGTCCCTTTGTTCTAGTTTTAGGCTATCAATCTTTGTAATTCCTTTTTAAGTAATAAAATTTTGATTTTCTGAATTTTGAGAAATCTAGTTCTTGTTTATTAAAAGTTGGTGTTGGAATAGCCTAATTCTGAGTTCCATTTATATGTTTAAAGGTTTTTGAGGCAAGGTTTTAGTTGATAAAGCTTGGGTTTCAAAAATCAGAAAGTGCTTGTTTATTTGATCTCACCTTATTGTTTGTTCATCTTAGCAGCATTGGAAGCTGGTACTTGTTTTGCTAGTACCTCAACTCAAACAATCCAGGGCCTGGATGTAGGTCTTGGAGGTTTGCATCTTCTTCCCTTTTCATTTTCTCTTTAAGTTTCTGATTATTTGTGGTTTTTGTGGATTATTGCTTGAATCTGTGTTATTGTGGGTGATTATTGTTGATTTGGCTTGGTTTGATGTTATTGAGGTGTTACTGATCTGATTTGTGGGTTGAATCTTCATAAGCCTTTGAAAATTTGTTAAATCAAGTTTTTAAGGGGTGTTTGGGATTACTGCATAAGTTGGATTTGAGGCTTCTTAAGTGTTTGTTTGTTGTATGCAAGTATTGGTATCTGTTTGTTGGGTGTTTTTGTTCATCTGTTTGCAGGTTTTGAGGTTTTGAACACATTGATTCTTAGATTGGCTATAAAATCTTCATAACTTGGTAAAATCGGCTAGGATTTTGAGGACACCTAGATCTAAGCTTAGGCTAGGGCTAACAAGTGCTAAATCATAGTTAATCACACCAGGATAGAAGGATTTGAGGCTTGAAATTGGATCAAGTGTCAAGTTTATCAGCAAACTGTTTCTGCATATTGTTCATTGTTCATCAGTAACTTCTAGTGCTTTGATCTTGCTATTTACTTTGATATAGTGTTTGATTCTTGTTGCTTTATGTTTATTGTTAGTTTATATAGCTTGTGTATGCATCTGGTTAAGTTTGGTTGGCTTATTTTGCTTAAATCTGTATTAAGTGTTTAACTGCTTATTTGCATATCTGGTGCTTATCTGTGGACTGTTTGGCTTATTGTGGCTTATTGTGTGAATCATTTTGTGATTTTATTGCTGCTATTGACTCCTTGTGGTTCACTGATTACAAGGGTGCCTTTGTTTCCAATTGAATCAAACCAGAACTCTCATAAAAGCTTGGTCAAAAAGTCAAAGCAGTGGGAACTCCTTTCCCCTGCTGGTTGCCACTGCTAGTGCAATATTGGTGTCAGCTTATCAATAAGCTAAAATAGCTTATTTTAACCAGCAACAACTTTGTTTGTAATAGGTGCTCATATTTTGACCCATTTGTTCATACTGGAGTATTTGGGTGGTTGACTTTTAGGTTTGACTAGAAAACCAACTCCTTTGACTTTTACATAAGTTCATTTGTGCTTATTCTTGCTTATTGCTTGTGCTTATTGGATTTTTGTTGATTGATATTGCTTATTGAGTCCATTTGAAAGCTTTTGCAAGTTGAATCAGCTTCTGAGGTGCATTATTTCTCAAAAACGACTATTTTGTCGTTTTGTGGATTTTTGCTTTTCTATTTTCTGGCTTATTGAGTGAGCTTATTGGAAATTTCTTTTGACAGATCTCTTAAGCATTCTAAGAGAGGGTTGTGTGTCAAATTAGAGCTTATGGGATTAGCTTATGGCTTAATGGGCTGAAAAGCCCAATAAGAATAAGCTTTGTGTTCAATAAGCTGTGATAAGCTCACATTCAGCTTTTGGGCCTTTAGAGTTTTGTTCTTAGAATTGAATTTTAAGTCAAATAGGGCTTTTCCAAGTCAATTGGGCCAAGTTTGACTTTTTGGGCCCAAAAGCCCATTTGTGTTGACTGAACTTGGATTTGGCCCATTTGAGGGCCCATTAGGGGTATTTTGGTAATTTCACTTTCATTTTCTGATTATTTAGGTTAAAATAAACTAGTTTGCAATTTTTTAGAATTTTTTATAATTTTTAGATTTTTAATATTATTTTATTATTATTTTATTATTATTTTTAAAATTTCACTTCTTCCAACTTTTTACATTTTTCTTAGGTTAAATACATTAAAATAGGAATTTAGCAACTTTTAGAATAATTTTATCACTTTTAGATTAATTTTTATAATTATTTCAAGTTTTAATAGTTTTTAAATCATTTTAAATAGTTTTTATTAGTTTTAAAATTTCTAAAAATAGTTTTTAATCATTTTAGGTCATTTTTGAGTTTTATCAATTGAAAAATCTTTATTTAGGCTTTTTGATAATTTATTTGATTTTTAGGGCTTTAATTAGCATTTAAAAATTAAATATTTAATTATTTAAAAGGTTTGAAAAAGTTTTGATAATTGGTAAACTCTTAGTTTATTATTTTTTATTTTTGGTGAATTTTTGGTAATTTTTAGAATTTATTTTTATTTTTGTGGTTTTTAAGGTTCTACGTTTTAACTTTCTAGTAGTGATTTTGTGTTAATTTTTATTTTTACGTCTTCGTCATTTTCTCTTCTAATCCCCTTCTAAACCAATCATTAATCACAAACATTTGGCAAGTTTTTCACAACACATATACCTCCTTGGGAAACGAACTTTCATACCATTAAGGGTCATTAGTGTTGATTTTCCTAAATCATTACTCGATACTTACCGCTTTTACGCCTTTTCCCTAAAAGGTCGTAATTTACCACAATCATAGGGCAAGTGGGAGGTTTTAACTAACATATATAAAAGTGTGAATATTTCTTTTATAGAGATCATGGGTATGTTTAAGGGGGAGATCGACCCATAGTTTAAGGTATGAAAAACGGGACTGTTTTAGGTAAAATGTTAACGGGACGAGTTATGAAGTAAAAGGGGTTAAGGGCTTTATAGAGGGGGTAATAAGATGCTTAGAGCATATAAATGAGGTATTTATATAGGAGGAGGCTAGATGTCCATCATAGGTTGATGAGCCGTTTTAGTGATTGGTTCATGTTTTGATTATGTGTTTTTGGTTTGTTAGCTTTTTGCTAGTGCGAGGACATTTGGAGAAGCTCAATCAGGTGAGTTTCATAGTCCCATGTTTACTATTGATTTTGACTTCCAGATGGGATGGAAGAGACACTGTGTTGAGTTATTTTCTAAATTGCTGTGAATGTGTTTGTGATTTGATATGGACTTGTGTGTACATTATGTGATTAACTGCTATGTGATTTTTGATTGTGTATGATTTGGATCAGGGGACACGTACCGTCTCAGTTATTATGGTTTGACAAGGTAGTGGCCTTGTGGTTTGACAAGGTAGTGGCCTTGAGGTTTGACAAGGTAGTGGCCTTGTGGTTTGCCAAGGTAGTGGCCTTGGGATAGGTACATAGTGTGATCATCTATGGTACCATGATGTTGTTTGGCAAGGTAGGAGCCTTGGATTTTGGTTTGGAATGATTGATCTTGAATGCTAGTTGTTAATACATAATTGTAGCACATTGTCCATATGTTATTGTGTTGATGGTTGTTATTCATAGCTTGTAACTGATTTAGCGTTGGAGTCTAAACCTATGACTCTCACCAACTTTATGTTGACGTGTTTTAGTGTCTCTTTCAGGTGTGAATGTATTTAAGCTTGAGGATAGAAGTGGCTAGACTTGGATGCCTTAGGATTACATATAGAAGGAGATCCCCGTTCCTTCTTAGTTTCTTATGTTTGTTTTGTTTGTGATATTTGATTGTCTTGGGTAAGAGGTAGGACTGTTGCCTACTTACCTAGACTCCTGCATGTTGAGATATTGTCATGACATATGTGTCACCATTTATGACATTTCTTATTTCATTTAGTTATCTCTATAGACACGCCATGTTGTGATGATATCCATACGTCGCGCCCCACATTCCGCCATGGTGGGGTGTGACAGAATGGTATCGGAGACAATGGTTATAGAGAATTAGGTTGCCTAGTCGCGTAGCCTAGTCTATCGCTTAAGGGTCCCTGCATATAGGCGTCATAGGAATATGTGTGCATTTTATATTAATTGATGTGGTTGGATGTTATTTATTGCGATGTTTTGACTAGTATGAATTGAACCGTAGTATGTTCATACTTAGTCACCTGTTATTTTCTTTTCGGGTTTGTGACTAGTGCGGGTTGAACCATAATCGTCCACGCTAGTCACTATTGTATTTTGCTTAAATGGTACATTATAGTACATAATTTTGTACAAGGTAGTTTTTATCTTTTATCGAGTTATTCTACGTACCTGAGGTATGTTATTTTTCTTTTGATGTTGAAGTCATGTTCCCTAAGAACCGTGTGGTGGTTCGAGTTACTAGGAGTAGGTGGATAGGAAGGGTTTTAAGCTGTTTCCACTCTTACGGGCGACATGACTTATAACTGATTATGTTTTCGTTTTGGATTTAGTCTAGGCTGTTTTAGCTAGACTATGGATTTCTGTATTCCGAGAGTTTGACTATGTTATTTTAATAGTTGGAGTTTTGAACCTTTGTTATGTGGTTATGAGCTTATGTGAGTAGATAGATTTATGTGTTATGTGTTGTATTGATTCTTATAAGTGTCATCATAGGAGGGAGTGCATTGGGGAAAGGGTAATTGTATAAGTATGGTGGCCAACATAGTTATACAAGTACCACAACTTCAATGGGTTCCTAAGTATGATTGCATAAAAGAGGGTTAGTACATGCTTGTATATAATGAGATGTGGATTTTGGGTATATTTATAATATATGGTTTTTGTGCCTTGTTGTGGCATGGTGAGATGGTGAAAAGGTGATTACTCGTATGGAAAAACGAGTGTATGACGTGATCGACTTGATATGTATGAAAACGAGTATGTTTTGGGAGATTTAATAGGTATATATATGCGGATGTATATATACTACTACGTGTTAGGTTATGGTATATGGTCGTTCACTAGTTATTATAACTTGAACATACCTTGTGTTTGTTCGTGTTTTATGGTGCTGGAGTTTGTTGGAGTTCCAACGACGTTCTGAATCTTTTGAAGTGTGTCTTGTAGCGTATTATTTGAGTTTCGTATTTCACGTGTACGTTTTAAAATAGTGTTTTTGGTTTCAAGTCTATTAAAATAACTTGGGGTTTCTTTTGAGATAATGAAATCTTTTGTGTTGGGTCTTACATTTCTTTTGGTCGGTATATATTGAGAAAAAGGGGGACTTGGAAATCTATTATAGGGTTAGATAGTTGGTTGTATTCGTTAAAATAAGGGTAAGGTGTTGGAGTCGTGTTTGAAACAAGGTGCAACATAAGATTTCTTTTTAATCAACACTTATTTATTTCAAATTCTAAAAGACTTTATTTAAAATAGAGCGAAGTAAAATTTCTTTCTACTTACATAGTTTATATAATTGGGTTTAACCGATTCACGTCATTTATAATTATTAATACGAGGTTAAATTGAGTTTATGAAGGTTACATATACAATTATATCTGTCATTTCAAAGAGGTATATTAATCACTAAGTCTATTCTTTAGTTTTTTTTAAACAACTAGTATAAAACTGATTTGGTCATAACTTGTTTGTTTTTAGAGCTTTTTGAGTGATTCAAAAGCCAAAAATTATGTCCTCGGAACGCACTTTTCAAATATTCAGAATGTAAAGTGATGGGAGGTCAGTATCTTGGCCGAAATATTTGTACAAGTGTCGGGTTAAAGGTTGAGTTTGAATGGTAGTTTATTTTTATGATTTGGGATGCACGGGATACCTAGTTTTCGAGTTGAGTTTTGAGTTCGTCAAGAGGGTTGTTTGTAGATTGTTTGAGTCACATAGATGTGGGAGGTAATAATAATAAAAAAGAGATATATATTCTTTTGGAAAAATGTCGATCTTTTGCACGGTTTAAATAATATGTCGTGGGGCGTAATATGTTTTGGTTGCCATTGGGTGTTCCTTGGATTATTTTTCGTTGTCATGGGTCATTTTGAAATGATACACGTTTTGGGTTTGAGTTTTCTTTTGAGTCTCGTGGTTTTTGACTTGTTTTAACTGGTGCACGTGAAATGTCGTTAGTTATCCGTGGGTTGATTCATTGATCGTATCTGATGGATTCAGGATGTAGTTTTGGTTTCGTATTGTTCGGGAGCGTTGAGGTAGTCATATGAAGACTTGGTAGCGCCTACACGCATAAGTAGGTGACCATGAGAGAACGGTCGGAATACCCTTAGTGGGGAGGAAAGAAGTTCATAGACGAACTAATGTGGTCATGAGGTCTCTTAGGAGTACCAAGGAGATGAATAGAGATTTGTGGGATACTAGCACAAGTAACGCGCCATAGATAGTGTTAGAAGGGGATACAATAGCTCAAAGGTATTTATGATTGTGCGTAAGGCATGTAAGTTGTCCGAAAATTTCTTGAGATTTAGTAGGTTTTCCTATTACTGTGAGGTAGAACCATAAGTAGAGCAAGTAGGAGAAGTGAGAGGAGTTGGAGTTAGTGCCTTTCGAAGGAAATTGTAGATGGAATGATTCCAAGAACAAGAGTTGATGGAAATTGCAACGGATGCAAGGTAAAAATTGAGTTGCTTAGTAGTAGATTGGATGTGGAAAGCGGTTGAGTGGTCTGATGAGAGGAAGCATTGGTCTTTTAAAATGCGTGTAGAATTTTGCAAGTAGAACGAGGTAGGAATTTATTCGTATTGCCGCTAAGAGAGGGTGCAAGGAGGACATAGCTGAAACTGCCAAGGAGGTGGTATGAACTCTTTGGGTTTATGGTTATGCATTTGGCTTCGCCAAAGCACTAGCGGTTTTCATGGAATCAATGAACCGAGTGTGCATGAACGTATATAAAAGAGTTGTCATCAGGAGCATCGACGACATCTTGATCTACTCAAATCTAAGAAGGAGAGTGAGGCGAATTATGTGTTGGTTTTGGAGTGGAGTTATACGTGAGATTTTCGAGTGTGAGTTTTTGTATTAAGTTTACTATGATGAGCAGTTAGAGATGGTGGCATATCATGGAACCAGCAAGGGCGAAGTGAAGAAGGATGAGGAAGCGTTTTGGAGGCTGAAGAGGTGGATTGGATAATAAGCCGATCTTGGCATTATCGGAAGGACCGGATGAATTCGCGAAGCATGACGATACGTGGAGTAAGGATTTGGACGCGTACGAGGACGACAAAGAAAGGCGATCGCTTATACGTTGCAGGAACTGAAGATTTGGAAGAACTAGATGGACTTAGTTAGTGGGGCTGGATTGTTATATCTGCCTAGAATGCTAGAGGCATTTGGTGTACGAGACGTGGAGAATGATCTATACGGATCATGAACGTATCCAACACATATTCAATCATCTTGATTGAACTTTTGACAAAGGTGATGGGTGGAGTTAAGTGATGAAAGAAAATTGCAAGGCCAAGTACCATCTGGGAAAGGCAAGCATGGTTGATGAGACATGGAATAAGAAGAATGAAGTGAAGCTGAGAAGGACTTGAACTATATGGATGACGTATTAGGATGGTTTGGATGAAAGATGTAGGTTGCACGAGTTGAGTTGTCTAAAGCAGAGAACGCATCAACATGTATGTTGCGTGGCTTGGACAATCATATGGAGAAAGGGACGTAGACTATACTTCCTACATAGATAGGAGTAGCTTAGAAAGGGGCGATGTAAGGACGAAGTTGGTGGAAGGGATACATAATGCAGTGGAGGATTAATTACGATGAGAGTTGAGTGATAGTCGATAGACTGACTAATTCATCACCTATTTCAAGAGGAATGAGAAGTCACGTAGTTGGGAAGTTGGAAGAATTGCGTACGGATGTGAGGGAATCAAGGGTTTTGCGTAAAGGTTAGCCTAATATGTATGGAGTGCCTTATGAAGGACTCTGGTGAGGGAAGAAACGAGGAGAAGCATCACATCGTAATGTATGGAAGGGAGTTAGGAAACTCATTAGCGATGGCTGAGTTTTCATATAGTGATCGTTATCATACTAGAAGTTGATAAATGCCATTTGAGGCACTATATGAAAGGATAGGGTGAGTTGTCCCCAATGTGGACTAGAATTGGTAAAAGAGGCTACTAATGTGGTAATGATGTTGTGGAAAGGATGAGAGCAACAAGGGATGCTATGTAGAAAAGGAGGAAACCACTAGAGTTAGTGACAAAGTTGTGTATGAAGTTTCACCCATAGTAACGGGTGGTATGTTTCGGTAAAATGGAAGACTTGATGTAGAGTTTTGTAGGTCCATTTATGATCTTTGGAAAGATCGGACCATTAGCTTATGAGCATAGAATTACCTGGGGGAAATTGAGTGGTATACATGATATATTTCATGTATTAAGATTGGTAAATGTTGTTGAGAATGCATATTTGCATGTTCGGTTATTCGGGACTTGTGTTAATAAGAGTCTTTGTTTTATCAAAGAGTCATTTGTGAGATTTATTGACTGTGAGGTCAAGAGTTTGGCAATGAATTTAGATATTGTTGGTTAGTATACGTGGTAATTTGAGACTTGAACTAAAGTTCACGTGGAAATGAGAGGAGTTCATTTAGAACAAGTATCCTCATGTGATTTGTTGTTTGTGTGTTTGATCCTAAGGAGTAAATCTCGGGACTAGATTTCTATTAGGAAGGAGTGATGTGACAACCCTGGTTTTGAGGTTCGACACTTAGTTTTATTTTGTGCTAGTTACGTGTCTTTACGTGTTTATGTGCTTATTGGTGTGTATAGATTGTGGTTTGGATATCGTTTCCGGTACGGGGTACCTTGTTAATGAAACGATGTGTGATGATTTCATGTTCATGAGCTCACATGGTAGTGACTATGAAGTGAAATGGTGTTATTTAGTGGTTTTACGTATACGTATATGTATTATAGAAAATCGTGTTTTTACGATTTACGGTTTAACATTTAGAGTTCTCGGGTGAGGTAATTAGTCATATGGATATTTTTTTCGGGATGGTTTTAAGTCATTTAGGACTTAGTTATAAAGTTTATTTCAAAATTTGAGATTTTTTTTAAAAGTGTATATTTTACGTCTTTTACGGTAAAACGCGTAAATTTGACTAGTTTTACGGTTTTGAGGTTTTGGAGGCTTTAGGAGCTGAAATAAATTAAAGAAAATTAAGGTAATATTATTAATACTAATATTAATAATAAAAAGGAAAAAAAACGAAATTAAATGGGTATAGGTCGGTTATGTGAAAAAAAAGAAAAGAAAAGGGTAAAAAAAGGGAAAAAGGGAACCGGGCTTTTGTATTTGGGCTAGGGCTGGTTAAGATTAATTATATAAGGTTTTTATTTATCAAAACACTTCATAAAATCCCTGGAGATCAATAAGGAGTCGAAATATACAAGGGAGGAAGTAGGGTTTTCATAAAAATCTTGGTTTTTCATAAATCAAAGGTAAATCTTTATAACCCTTTTTAATTAAAGTGTTTTAATTCTTTCTCAATCATCTTATGATGGATTTAGGTTAGGGTTTAATTTGAAAAACAGTAAATTAATGTTGAATTAATCATTATATGATGATCACATAAATTAGGGCTTGTAATTAGAGGGATTAGGGTTAATTAAAGAGGTTGATTTTGTTAAACCCGTTTTTAAAACTGGGCAGAATTTTGAGTCAATTGTTTTGATCATATCGGCAGTTCTAGGAACATTCAAGATGCGATCCAAGTATCCCTGAAAAGGTAATTGAAGTGGCTTTCCAATGCAAGAAACGAGAAACTAAATTGGAGGATGGGAAGTGGGTCAAAAACAGGTTACAACAGTCGGAGGTCAAAACAGTTTTGTAATCAGCCTGTTTTCTTTTTAAGTTTTGGGTTGTTTGGGGTACTTAGGGTTGCATTGGGATCTTCTCACGAACATGAGAGATGGTTTATATATTGTAGTAAGGATCTGCACTTGGGCTAAGATTGTGGTTTAGGGTAAGACCCTATAATGGTAATTAACTTTTCATACGTTTAAAATCAGTGAATTCTGGATAGGTAGCAATATATACACATATATCGGGACCTTAACAGTAGCTTTAAGGTTAGGGCAACTGGGAGGTTTTAACTAACATATATAAAAGTGTGAATATTTCTTTTACAGAGATCATGAGTATATTTAAGGGGGAGATCGACCCATAGTTTAAGGTATGAAAAACGGGACTGTTTTGGGTAAAATGTTAACGGGACGAGTTATGAAGTAAAAGGGGTTAAGGGCTTTATAGAGGGGGTAATGAGATGGTTAGAGCATATAAATGAGGTATTTATATAGGAGGAGGCTAGATGTCCATCATAGGTTGATGAGCCGTTTTAGTGATTGGTTCATGTTTTGATTATGTGTTTTTGGTTTGTTAGCTTTTTGCTAGTGCGAGGACATTTGGAGAAGCTCAATCAGGTGAGTTTCATAGTCCCATGTTTACTATTGATTTTGACTTCCAGATGGGATGGAAGAGACACTGTGATGAGTTATTTTCTAAATTGATGCTATGAATGTGTTTGTGATTTTAGATGGACTTGTGTGTACATTATGTGATTAACTGCTATGTGATTTTTGATTGTGTATGATTTGGATCGGGGGACACGTGCCGTCTCAGTTATTATGGTTTGACAAGGTAGTGGCCTTTTGAAGACGTTTACGAGCTCCTTTTGCTTGATTACGAGTGATCATAAACTTCACGAAGAATGGGGTGTGAGCAAAGAAGATTCTTTTTGGGTGTTTTGTGGATTTTCAATTTTTTTGTGTTTTTGATTGTTTTTAAATTTTTTGGATTTTGGTGTATCTTCGTAGACAACAATCTACCAAATCTCTCCTCGAATCAAACTCTTGATTAAAGAAGCCTCAAAGGAATGAAAACGATCACGTGGAGTGAACGCCTTCGAATGACTTTAGAACTTTGGTGAAAACCAAATTGTTCAAGAGGGTTTAATCACAAAGAAACCAAGCAAATATATTAAACGTAATAATACTTTGGGCGGCAAAACCCTCGATTAGCCTTCAATCTCAAAAACTCACAAGCAAGCGGGGAAACGAGGCGGCGCGAAGCACTTAAGAGCCTTTTTCCTTAGGGTATATTTTATAATACCCGCCTTATACCCACCTTATAGTTCGTATTTTTCAAAATCGAGCTTCACGAAAGTATTTATCTATTTTTGCCTTTTTCTTTTTGTTTGAGATTCGAATACAATAATTAGGAGATCAAATCCCAATTAAGGTTGTGTTTTTACACTTTTGGAGATATTTTGTATTTATTGTGATACTTAATACAATATAGTAATAATAATTTCACAAGAAAAACCAATAAAACCGATAATACGTATTAGTAGATTTCTACTAATACAAATACTATTTATGGTTAATATTAAAAACAACAAAACAAATTAATCACGACACACCTCCCCGGCAGCGGCGCCAAAAATGGTTATAGTAAATTACGTCTTTTAGGAAAAAGAGCGTAAAAGAGGTAAGTATTAAGTGATGATTTGGGAAAATCAAGCACTAATGACCCAATGAATTTTGTTTCCCAAGGAGGGATATGTGTGTGAGTAATTCGTAATTGATTTGAGATTAATATTGGTTAGAAGGGGATGAGAAAAGAGGATGACGAATGTGACAACCCTGGTTTTGAGGTTCGTCACTTAGTTTTATTTTGTGCTAGTTACGTGTCTTTACGTGTTTATGTGCTTATTGGTGTGTATATATTGTGGCTTGGATATCGTTTCCGGTACGGGGTACCTTTTGAATGAAACGATGTGTGATGATTTCATGTTCATGAGCTCACATGGTAGTGACTATGAAGTGAAATGGTGTTATTTAGTGGTTTTACGTATACGTATATGTATTATAGAAAATCGTGTTTTTACGATTTACGGTTTAACATTTAGAGGTCTCGGATGAGGTAATTAGTCATAGGGATATTTTTTGGGATGGTTTTAAGTCATTTAGGACTTAGTTTAAAGTTTATTTCAAAATTTGAGATTTTTTTTAAAGTGTATATTTTACGTCTTTTACGGTAAAACGCGTAAATTTGACTAGTTTTACGGTTTTGAGGTTTTGGAGGCTTTAGGAGCTGAAATAAATTAAGGAAAATTAAGGTAATATTATTAATACTAATATTAATAATAAAAAGGAAAAAAAAAACGAAATTAAATGGGTATAGGTTGGTTATGTGAAAAAAAGAAAAGAAAAGGGGAAAAAAGGGAAAAAGGGAACCGGGCTTTTGTATTTGGGCTAGGACTGGTTAAGATTAATTATATAAGGTTTTTATTTATCAAAACACTTCATAAAATCCCTGGAGATCAATAAGGAGTCGAAATATACAAGGGAGGAAGTAGGGTTTTCATAAAAATCTTGGTTTTTCATAAATCAAAGGTAAATCTTTATAACCCTTTTTAATTAAAGTGTTTTAATTCTTTCTCAATCATCTTATGATGGATTTAGGTTAGGGTTTAATTTGAAAAACAGTAAATTAATGTTGAATTAATCATTATATGATGATCACATAAATTAGGTCTTGTAATTAGAAGGATTAGGGTTAATTAATGAGGTTGATTTTGTTAAACCCGTTTTTAAAATTGGGCAGAATTTTGAGTCAATTGTTTTGATCATATCGGGAGTTCTAGGAACATTCAAGATGCGATCCAAGTATCCCTGAAAAGGTAATTGAAGTGGCTTCCCAATGCAAGAAACGAGAAACTAAATTGGAGGATGGGAAGTGGGTCAAAAACAGGTTACAACAGTCGGAGGTCAAAACAGTTTTTGTAATCAGCCTGTTTTCTTTTTAAGTTTTGGGTTGTTTGGGGTACTTAGGGTTGCATTGGGATCTTCTCACGAACATGAGAGATGGTTTATATATTGTAGTAAGGATCTGCACTTGGGCTAAGATTGTGGTTTAGGGTAAGACCCTCTAATGGTAATTAACTTTTCATACGTTTAAAATCAGTGAATTCTGGATAGGTAGCAATATATACACATATATCGGGACCTTAACAGTAGCTTTAAGGTTAGGGCAAGTGGGAGGTTTTAACTAACATATATAAAAGTGTGAATATTTCTTTTACAGAGATCATGAGTATGTTTAAGGGGGAGATCGACCCATAGTTTAAGGTATGAAAAACGGGACTGTTTTGGGTAAAATGTTAACGGGACGAGTTATGAAGTAAAAGGGGTTAAGGGCTTTATAGAGGGGGTAATGAGATGGTTAGAGCATATAAATGAGGTATTTATATAGGAGGAGGCTAGATGTCCATCATAGGTTGATGAGCCGTTTTAGTGATTGGTTCATGTTTTGATTATGTGTTTTTGATTTGTTAGCTTTTTGCTAGTGCGAGGACATTTGGAGAAGCTCAATCAGGTGAGTTTCATAGTCCCATGTTTACTATTGATTTTGACTTCCAGATGGGATGGAAGAGACACTGTGATGAGTTATTTTCTAAATTGATGCTATGAATGTGTTTGTGATTTTAGATGGACTTGTGTGTACATTATGTGATTAACTGCTATGTGATTTTTGATTGTGTATGATTTGGATCGGGGGACACGTGCCGTCTCAGTTATTATGGTTTGACAAGGTAGTGGCCTTGTGGTTTGACAAGGTAGTGGCCTTGAGGTTTGACAATGTAGTGGCCTTGTGGTTTGCCAAGGTAGTGTCCTTGGGATAGGTACATAGTGTGATCATCTATGGTACCATGATGTTGTTTGGCAAGGTAGGAGCCATGGATTTTGGTTTGGAATGATTGATCTTGAATGCTAGTTGTTAATACATAATTGTAGCACATTGTCCATATGTTATTGTGTTGATGGTTGTTATTCACAGCTTGTAACTGATTTAGCGTTGGAGTCTAAACCTATGACTCTCACCAACTTTTTGTTGACATGTTTTAGTGTCTCTTTCAGGTGTGAATGTGTTTTAGCTTGAGGATAGAAGTGGCTAGACTTGGATGCCTTAGGATTGCATATAGAAGGAGATCCCTGTTCCTTTTTAGTTTCTTATGTTTGTTTTGTTTGTGATATTTCATTGTCTTGGGTAAGAGGTAGGACTGTTGCCTACTTACCTAGACTCCTGCATGTTGAGATATTGTCATGACATATGTGTCACCATTTATGACATTTCTTATTTCATTTAGTTATCTCTACAGACACGCCATGTTGTGATGATATCCATACGTCGCGCCCCATATTCCGCCATGGTGGGGTGTGACAATGAAGACGTGAAATTAATTACTACGACGACTTAACGTAAAACCGTAAAATAAGCAAAAAAAAAAATTAATTCTAAAAATCACCAAAAATTCACCAAAAATCAAAATAAATAAACTAAGAGTTTACCAATGATCAAAACTTTTTCAAACCTTTTAATTAATTAAATATTCAATTTTTAAATGCTAATTAAAGCCCTAAAAATCAAATTAATTATCAAAAAGCCCAAATAAAGATTTTTCAATTGGTAAACCTCTAAAATGACCTAAAAAGATTAAAAACCAATTTTAGAAATTTTTAAACTAATAAAAGTTATTTAAAATGATTTAAAAACTATTAAAACTTAAAATAATTATAAAAATTTATCTAAAGATGATAAAATCATTCTAAAAGTTGCAAAATTCCTATTTTAATGTACTTAATCTAAGAAAAATGTAAAAAGTTGAAAAATATGGAATTTGAAAAAATAATAATAAAATAATATTAAAATAATATTAAAAATCCAAAAATCATAAAAAATTCTAAAAAATTGCAAACTAGTTTATTTTAACCTAATTAAACAGAAAATGAAAGTGAAATGACCAGAATACTCCTATTGGGCCCTCAAATGGGCCAAAACTAAAAACAGTCAACACTAATGGGCTTTTTAGCCCAAAAAGTCAAACTTGGCCCAATTGACTTGGAAAAGCCCAATCTGACTCAAAACTTGATTCTAAACACAAAACTCTAAAGGCCCAAAAGCTGAAAGTGAGCTTATCACAGCTTATTAAGCAAACAGCTTATCCTTATTGGGCTTTTTAGCCCATTAAGCAATAAGCTAGTGCCATAAGCTCTAATTTGACACACAACCTTCTTTTGGGGTGCTTAAGAGATCTGTAAAAAGAAATTTTGAAAAAGCACACTCAATAAGCCAAAAATAAGCAAAGTACAATTTCATAAAACGACAAAATAGTCAGGTTTGAGAATTAGGGCACCTCAGGACTTGATTCAACTTGCAAAATGTCACAAATGAACTCAATAAGCCGAAATGAACTCAATAAGCCAAATCAATCAACAAGATTCCAATAAGCAACACCAATAAGCCAGAATGAACTAATAAGCACTCATGAAAAAGTCAATTAAGTTGGTTTTCTAGTCAAACCTAAAAGTCAACACACCAAATGCTCCAGTATGAACAAATGGGTCAAATAATGAGCACCTATTACAAAATCCAAGTTGTTGCTGGTTAAAATAAGCTATTATAGCTTAATGATAAGCTGAAACCCAAAATACACTAGCAGTGGCTAGTAGCAGGGGAAAGGAGATCCCACTGCTTTGACTATTTGACCAAGTTTTTAGAGAGATTTAGTTGGATTCAACTGGAAACAAGGGTACCCTTGTGATCAGTGAATCACAAGGAGTCAATATCAACAAGAAAATCACAATTTTGTTCACACAATAAGCCCAGATTAAACAAACAGTCACCAGATATGGCTCAGATATGGAAAATAAGCAGTTATGTACAAATAAGCAGATATAACATGAATAAGCCAGCCAAATTCAACCAGATGCATACACAAGCTATATAAACTATGAATAAGCACAAACCAACTTAAATCAAACACTGAATCAAAGTGAATAAGCAGAATCAAGCACCAACAGTTACTGATAAGAAAAAGTATAATATGTAGAAATCTTTTGCTGATCTAATTGACCATAGATCCAATTTCAATGCTTCAAATATCTTTCCCTGGTGTTATTAGCCTAGTTTAATCACTTGTTAACCCTAGTCTATGATTAGATCTTGGTGTCCCTTAAACCGCAGCAAAAAATATCAAGTAACAAAGATTTTATAGCCTTATTATGAATCTAGGTGTTTCAAACCACAAAACCTGCATACAAATGACCAAGTACACCCGATAAACAAGTACCAACAAATAGCAACAACAAACAACCACTCAACAAGCCTCAAAACCTGCTTATGCAGTTAACCCAAACACCCCTTAAAAACCTGTTTTGACAAATTTCCAAAGGATAATCCAATTTTAACCCACAAATCAAGTTAATAACCACTCAATAACATCAAACAAGAACAGATAAACAATATCCAACCATAAAAACAAAGATTCAAGAACAATCATGCAATATCATAAATATTTCAGAAAATAAAGAGAAAATTGAAAAAGGAGAAGATGCAAACCTCTAAGACCTACATCCAGGCCCTGGATTGTTTGCCTGAGGTACTAGCAAAACAAGTACCAGCTTCCAAGTACCTGCTAAGAACAACATACAAAAGTGATGAACAATAAACAAGATCTTTCTGATTTTTGAAACACAAGCCTTATCAATTAAAACCTTTCCTCAAAAACCTTCAAACATTAAAGTGGAACTCAGAATTAGGCTATTCTAACACCAACTTTTAATAAACAAGAACAAGATTTCATAAATTTCTGAAAATCAAATTTTATTAACTTAAAAAGGGATTACAAAGATTGATAGCCTAAAACTGGAACAAAGGGACTCTCACAGGTTGAGGTCTCCTTTTATAGACATATGCTAAGCCTACATTGTTCACAAACCCTAGAAGTGAAATTCCTAAAATGTCCTTGAGTACTTGAGGCCGTTTGTTGTTGATGAGCTGTCCAAAATGAACCTAGACGTTTATTTTAGCTTTGGGGTTAAGCTAAGAGTGTGGGCTGTTGATCTTGACACGTCAGCTTACTTGGAGAGAAAGTTGTCACATGAGTGGTTGAAAGGGAACTAGGGGTGGGGTCCATGGTGAGTGGGAGTGAGGGTTTTTGATGTGGGATGAGTTTCTGCATGTGTGAATCACACATGTGCCAGGGTAATTGAAAATTACCCTTTGTTTAAGTGAAGTAAATTCTGGGGGTGAAGAAGGGTGAATTGTGGTAAGTTTGATCCGAAAAAGGGGGTGGTGTTGTGTTTGGAGCGTGTTATAGGATTTAAACTTTCAGAATTGCAACTATAGTCCTTGTTCTTTGGCAAATGTGGTATAAAACGTTTTTTAGCCCAAATACTTGATTTCCTTTGTTATTTAACTTTCTGATTTCACACTTTGGCCACAAAACTTTGGTAAAAGGATTACAAGGGTTGTTTTTGCCATTTTTGGATAGTTCAAGGACTGATCTTGGACATTGTTGATCTTCAAAGGTCTTCATTGCATCTTTGACTTTATGAGGGACCATAATTGACAAATTAGATTTGATGAGGGACTAATCTTGCCAATTCTTCAAAGTTGAAGGACCATTTGTGTAATTTTGGCAAACTTAAGGGACCAAACTTTTAATTATGAATTCACAAGGGTTTTAAGTGTCATTTCTTCATTCATTGAGGATCAATCTTGCATATCTTCAAGTCTTCAAGGGTAATTGTTGGATAAATCATGAACTAGGGCCCGGTTCTTTGTACGGCTTCGTTTCTCGTGTCCGTTTTTCCTTGTTTCTTGTGATCTTTTGTCTTTTTCACGATATCCATACCTAAAATACACAAGTAAACAAACACAAGCATATATATGGTATTTTATGACATTTTTGTGCATTTAAAGCCCGAAAAGAACGTTGAGATCATGTATAAATGCCATCTCATCAATGGTTCGAGAAGATAAATGGTGGATTTGTTTCGGTTGAAAGAATGCTCAGCGCGTTTTTCTTCATCAAAGGTTCTACAATTAAGGTTAGGACTTATTTAGTTTTCCTAGTTATTATTCAGTTTTTTTATGTTTGCTGATTAATGAGATGGTTTAAGATTTTCATGGATTAGTTTTGTTTGGTTTATGAGGTTTGATTGCGTCTGTTATTTAGGTTGATAAATTAAAGTTTGTTTGCTGTAAATTCAAGTTTACTTTGTGAGATAGTACTGAGTTATTAAGGTTGTGTTATCTTATTCAAGGAAGTTTGATTGATATTGCTTGAAATAGATTGCTGAGTAATCGTGCAATGATAATCTGATTTTTATTTGATTTTCTGAATTAATATGTGATTGGTAAATGATTTTATGGATTTGCTTGTATACTCGTTATATTAATCTGCGATTTGGATGTTTGAACGAGTCGAGATTTGACTTAGAGTTCTTGTAGGACTGCTTTAACTTTATTTGCTAATTCGTGTGATTGTTTAGTTTTATGAGAGTTGTTATGCTGTTTTATCTTGTGCTAAACTTTTTACCATGATTAATTCTTCCTTTGCTGACTAGAAATGCATTCATACATTTGCTCAGTCTGTTGAGGTGTTTTTGTTTTATTGGAATTGAATGCTGAGTTTGATTTGTGTTGCTGGAATATAGATGTTAGATATCTGATTTGATTTTGGTTTTGGGTTGACTGCTTTTGCTATGTGTTTATAGAGTCTACTAAGTTGGTTATCTGATTTCATTATTGCAATTTACTGTATGTTTCCTAACATACAAACTGGTAAAAAAAATTACACAAATAATATAACGCCAAAAATGTCCACCATCGGACTTGAACCCGTGACCTCACGGTTAGCAACCAACGCATCACCCATCTGAGCTATTAGCTCTTTTGGTTATTAGTTTTCACTCTAAATCTTAAATACTATTTTTTTAAACTGTCAAGTTGTAGTTTATTAAACGTTTAAATAAGTTTCATTAGAATTAGTAGTTGATTTTCATAAAACAATTTTTATGATGTTTGTTTATTAAAATTTGATTTAGCGTAAATTTAAATATAAAAATACAATAAATAAATACAATAAATAAAAATATTTTATTACTTTTTAGAAATTTAAAATTTTTTTAAAATTTTGTTTTTTAAATAATTTAGTTTTAATTAAATTTGTTTTAAATAAATTTAGATTTAAATAGATTTTGTTTAACTAAAAGTAATTTTCTTAAAGAGATTAATTTAGGTTAAAAATTTAAATAGTTTAAAATTGTTTTTAATTAAATTAGTTTAAATATAATTTCGTTTAAAGAATGTGTGTATTTAAAAAAAAGTAAAAAGTAAAAGTAGATTTTAAATAGAATAATATAGTTTAAATAATCATCTTTTAGATTTTAAGTCGGGTTACGATTCATGCACTTTAGGATTAAAAATTGGTAGTATAAAATTAGATAAAAACCGTTACCAAATTCAAAACAATTGTCCAATTCAAAACGAACGTCTCAAATTCATAAGGTCCTTGTGTACAATGAATCGGGATCACTCTCGTGTTTAATTGAATTCGTCTTTAGCTTATTTATGCATTATTACCTTTTCCTAAAGGTAATTTCCTAAATTTGCTCTATAACGTACTTGATTATAATGTAAATTGTATCCCTTTTCTTTTTCAGTAATGTTATAATGTTAGAATTAAAATAGGATTTGTAATTTTCTTATTGTAATTTGTGATTTGGATTAATAAAAAGTTTTATTTTCAGTATCAACTTTCTTGGTTCCTGCTTTTAAATATTCTATTATTTACTTGCAAATCTTTTTTTTTTATATAAATTTTGATATTATAACTGTGAAAAAAATATTTAATAAGCTTCTACTATAGCTATTTTGAATATTTTAAGAGTGAGATTTGGGATAATAACTTATCCCCACTGGATAAGTGCAACAAAGTTATTCGGTTCGAGTAATAAATGGTGGTGGTTCGTTTGATCAATGATGGTTTGATGGTGGTTCGAAAATGGTGACGAACAATGGAGGTTTTGATTCAGTTGAAAGAACGCTCAACGCGTTTTTCTTCATCAAAGGTTCTACAATTAAGGTTAGGACTTATTTAGTTTTCCTAGTTATTATTCAGTTTTTTTATGTTTGCTGATTAATGAGATGCTTTAAGATTTTCATGGATTAGTTTTGTTTGGTTTATGAGGTTTGATTACGTCTGTTATTTAGGTTGATAAATTAAAGTTTGTTTGCTGTAAATTCAAGTTTACTGTGTGAGATAGTACTGAGTTATTAAGGCTATGTTATCTTATTAATGGAAGTTTGATTGATATTGCTTGAAATAGATTGTTGAGTAATCGTGCAATGATAATCTGATTTTTATTTGATTTTCTGAATTAATCTATGATTGGTAAATGATTTTATGGATTTGCTTGTATACTCGTTATATTAATTTGCGATTTGGATGTTTGAACGAGTCGAGATTTGACTTAGAGTTCTTGTAGGACTGCTTTAACTTTATTTGCTAATTCAAGTGATTGTTTAGTTTTATGAGAGTTGTTATGTTGTTTTATCTTGTGCTAAACCTGTTACCACGTTTAATTTTTCCGTTGCTGACTATAAATGCATTCATACATTTGCTTAGTCTGTTGAGGTGTTTTTGTTTTATTGGAATTGAATGATGAGTTTGATTCGTGTTGCTGGAATATAGAAGTTAGATATCTGATTTGATTTTGGTTTTGGGTTTACTGCTTTTGCTGTGTGTTTATAGAGTCTACTGAGTTAGTTATCTGATTTAATTATTGCAATTTTACTGTATGTTTCCTAACATACAAAGTGGTAAAAAAATAAATAAATAATATAACGCCAAAAATGTCCACCAACGGACTTGAACCCGTGACCTCACGGTTAGCAACCAACGCATCACCCATATGAGCTATTAGCTCTTTTGGTTATTAGTTTTCACTCTGAATCTTAAATACTATTTTTTTAAACTGTCAAGTTGTAGTTTATTAAACGTTTAAATAAGTTTCATTAGAATTAGTAATTTATTTTCATAAAACAACTTTTATGATGTTTGTTATTAAAATTTGATCTAGTGTAAATTTAAATATAAAAATACAATAAGTAAATAAAATAAATAAAAATATTTTATTACTTTTTGGAAATTTAAATTGATTTAAAAATTGTTTTTAAATAATTAAGTTTTAATTAGTTTTGTTTTAAATAAATTTAGATTTAAATAATTTTGTTTTATTAAAAGTAAATTTTTAAATAGATTAATTAGTTTATAAATTTTAAATAATTTTAAAAGTCTTTTTAATTAAACAGATTAATTTCAAATAGATTATAATTTTAAATAGTTTAAATAAAGGTCTATTAGATTTTATTTTAGGATACGATTCATGCACTATAGGATTTAAAATTGGTAGAATTAAATTAGATAAAAACCAAAACCCAATTCAAAACAATTGTCCAGTTCAAAACGAACGTCTCAAATTCATAAGGTCCTTGTGTACAACGAACCGGGATCACTAACGTGTTTAATTGAACTCGTCTTTAGCTTATTTATGGATTATTACCTTTTCCTAAAGGTAATTTGCTAAATTTGCTCTATAACGTACTTAATTAAAATACACCGACATTTCCCAACACATCAAAAATTTTGGCGCCGCTGCCGGGGATCTTGTGTACGATTCGTTCGTGGAGATTTGTTGATCATTGATTTGAAGACCCTTTCTGTCCTTGGAAAGTTTTGTTAATTTTCTATTGTATAGTATATATCGTTTTTCGTTTTTTATGATTACTATATTATATTACGTAGAACAATAAATTTACCTACTTCTAAATAAGACCTTAGTTGGGATTTCATCACCTAGATATTGTATTCGAATCCAAAACAAAAATAAAAGTCAAAATAGACAAATACTAATAAAAAGTTTGAACTCGATTTATTCAAACTATAAGGTAGGTATAAGGCGACGAGCTATAAAAGGCCGTCTAAGGAAAAAGGTTTTTAAGTGCTTTGTACCACCTCGTTTCCCCGCTCGCTTGTGCGTTTATTATGAGGGACGGCCGATTATTGGTTTGCCGACTCAAGTAGTATTAAATCTTATTTTTGTTGTTTACTTATTGAACCTCGAGACATTTAGGTTTTCACCTACGTTTCAAATTCGACCAACGGTAATTTACTTCCATAGTAATTATTCTTATTCCTTGTTTTTGTCAATCTTTGATTGATTTATGATAAATACCAAAAATAATCTTCTTAATCCTCTATCATGTTTAATTCTTTTTCTCCTCAACCTCTAATTTTTAATTCTTCTATGAATTCCTTCGTCAATTGTGTAAGGTGTGGAGAACCGTTATATGGTCTTTTACCATGTCGGTGGTGTACGTGTGAGCGTTGTGGAAATGATTTACGTCACGATTTACGAGTTGGATTCTGTCCTTTTTGTAATGATATTACTTCATGTGGAAACCCGAATTTTTCGAATAATTCTCTCGATTTTTACCCACCTCCACACCCCACATTCGAGACACCCTTGTGTGAGTTATGTGGAAACAATTCTCTTTTTAGAATTAATTGTTCGCATCGATTCTCGCTTAATTACGAGCAATAACCGGGCAACAATCAAAACTATAATGATAATTGTTATCCATAAGATTCATTGAGTTTATCACAACAATTTCTTTGTTGTGATTATTGTGGAGGTCCTCATGAGAGTTTTTGTTGTCAACCGATGGATGAAAGTTTTTATGAGCCCATTCCTTACTATTATTCCATTCCTTCTGGTTTTAACCAATCCTCACTATTTTCTCATTTTAACCAATCCTCATTATTTTCTCTCGGTAGTGAAAGATTTAAACAAATTGAAACGATGTTCCAAAAAATAATGAATCAAAGAAGTGTTGAAATTTTTGAAACGAGCATCGAAGATATGTTGCTAGAAAAGAGATGAATTGATAAATAGATTAATGATATAACTAATGAACTGGGAAGTCGAAGATATCATGGAAAAATAATTGATGAGGAAATTAAAAGAGAGTGTGAGATTCAAATTAGACAACTTTCGCAAGATTATAATGGATTAAGCATTGAGATTCGAAAGAAAGAACAAGCTCAAGAGGAAGCAAAATATCTTGCTACCCGTGAACTCGAGCGTTCTTGTCTTTATGACGATGACGATGAGGAGGATATTTTTTATCTCACTCCATCTCATGACATCACTACTCCATGGAACTCGGAAATTCTCTAAGCATGGGGGACGAGCATATTAGCACTATTCTGGACACGGAATCGAAGGAAGTAATAAAGACTAGTGTTGAGATCCTTGTCCAAAACCCAAGAGAGTTCGATGGTATTTCCAATGAAACGTGTGATTTGCCACATTGTGATAACTGATGAGACTGCTTTTATACATAGTCTCATCGTCCAAAATGGGCTTAAAATGCATTAAATATCATGAAAATGCCAAATATATGCTTGTGTTTGTTACATGTGTATTTTAGGTACGGATATTGAGAAAGTGGCAAAAGATCACAAGAAACAAGCAAAAAACGAACACAAGAAACGAAGCCGCACAATGAACCAAGCCCTAATGGTGAGTTTCCAAGAAAAGTCCTTAAAAAATTGAAGATTGTACAAGAAGGGTCCTCCAATATTGAATAATTGACACTTTAAACCTTGTATATTCATAATTACAAGTTTGGTCCTTAAAGTTTGTCAAATTACAAAAAGGACCCTCCACTTTGAAGAATTGGCAAGAATGGTCCCTCAAATTTGAAGACTTGTCATTATTTGTCCTCCAAGAAGTCAACAATATAAGTCAACACCTTGAAGAATGAAGAAAATGCAAAAACACTCTTTCAAATATCATGAAATGGCAAGAAATACCCCTGAAATTACTTTTGGTAACTTTTTGGGGCAAAAGTATAAAAATTGAAACTTATATAACAAAGGATTTTAGTTTTGTGATTATTAAACATGAAATGAAGAAGGAAGGAAAGAAGAAGGGTTTAATGTGGGCAGACAACAAAGATACATAGACCAACCATTGGCCACCACGTGTCCCACTAACCTATTTCAGCCAATCACAAGCCATGCACTTGCCACCTCACATCACACTCACCCTAAACCGTTTAACTTAATATTAATTAAGTTAAACACACGCCAAACATGTTTTAAACTTAAAACAAAGATCAAAAACATGTTCTTAAGTGTTCTTAATCCAATTGGGTATTTGTTAATTACCAAGAATTAGACTCTAATTTCTTCCAAAATGGTGATTAAGGTTCTTCGAATCATAACCCACATCTTAAACATGACACCACATCATCCCACATGCTACATGGGACCTCCCCTGCTACAAAGTTAAGGAAAAAGACAAAGCTGCCAGGAAGATCAACGTGCTACAAACCTTCTTTCTTTCTAAGCTTCATGTGAGCCTTTAGATCAAATTCCTTCCCTTTACACCTCAACAAAACGACAAGGAAAGTTCACATGATAAGAAGATTTTCAAAAATCTGAAGGGCATTTTAGGGACTTCACAACTTAGGGTTTATAGTTTTTAAGCTTTCTAGTTCACAAATGTAACCTATATAAAGGAATTAGGGTTTTACATTCAGCCTGCTCTTGGTTTTTCCTTGTTCAAAATTCTATAAATCCCTTTTCAAGTTTAATGAAAATGTGTTTGAATTTTTGAATAAATCCAAGTACAACCCTTATTCTATGCTTGTTTATGTTACATATTTAGGATTTTGAAGTATCAAAATATGTTTTTAAACCTTGTTTAAGAAATTACCAAGATTTCCAAAATCTGATATTTTGCTAAGTTCTTTGGTACATCCTTGGAATTTTTTGATTGCAAGTGATTATAACACCCTGATAAGAAGATTATCAAGGTGTTGTAAGCTTGTGGTTTGGGGATAATCAAGGAGTGGGTACAAAGGTTGCATTAATCAGATTTATTTTTCAATTTTCATTTTTAAATATTACTTGTTCTAACCTTTTTACTCTTAGCAGCTTTGTGGAATCTTGTGCCTTGTTAAGCTAGGCACATAAGCTAAAAAATTTGTGAGTGTGGATGTACATTCATGAGGTTTGAGCCTTCTTACCCAAAATCTGATAAAAGTACTTGATTTTTGTGATTTTGTGTTCTGCTGTTATGAGTGTTGTTCTTATGGCTTAAATCTGCTTGATACTACATGATATTGATGTTATGATGCAAGATTAGGCTTGGGTAAAACTGAATCACACATTTGCTTTGTTAAAATTGGATTTAAAAAGTGAAAGGGGTGTTTGGATTTACTGATTTAAGGTACTTCTTTGATTTTGAGTTAGGTTTTGTGTTTGTTAAGTGTTAGCATTTGCTATACAAGTGATATTGTGCTGATATATGCAAGTCTTGAGCCTTTAAACATCAATTTCTTGATTGTGCTATAACTTGTTTGATTATGCCTGTTTTGACCTAAGATTTTGGAAACACATAGATTGTATGCATGCTTAGGGCTAACAAGTGATTAAATCAAGTTTGTATAACCTGTTAAGGAGATTTGAGTGTTTGATATTGGATATGTGGTCAAGTATATCAGCAAAGTTCCTAATCTGCTTATTCTTTGTTCATCAGTAACTTTTTTAAACTTGAATCTTGTTCTAAACTTTGAATAATTGCATGAAACTAGTTGATTAATGTTCATTTGAATTTATCTAAGCTGTTGTGTGCATTTGGTTTATTTTGGTTGGCTTATTCTTGATAAAACTGCTTATTTGTTGAAAACTGCTTATTGTTCATGTTTGTGTGATATCTGGGCAAAGATTGAATTAACTTTACTAATTGGCTGTTAGGATTTGTGTTTTTGTGATTGATATTGACTCCTTATAACCCACTGGTTATAAGGGTGCCTTTTTGTGGCTTGAATCTAACAAAAATCCATATAAGACAAAAAGTCAAAATAGTCAAGCAGTGGGAACTCCTTTCCCCTGTTGCTAGCCACTGCTAGTGTAAATTGGTCATCAGCTTATTCATAAGCTATTTTAGCTTATCCAAACTTGCAACAACTTTGTTTTTGTAATCAATCTTGGGTATTTGACCCATTGAACTAATCTGGAGCAAATTAGGGTTTAACATTTAGGTTTGACTAGAAAACCAAACAAGTTGACTTTTAACATAAGTGCTTATTGCTTTTTCTAGCTTATTCATTGTGCTTATTTGAAATCTTTTTGATTATTAAGCTTAGTTTTGTCATTTGAAACCTTTTGCAAGTTGAATCAGCCCTTGAAGTGGTCTAGAACTAAAAAACGACTATTTTCTTGTTTTCTGTAGAGAGCTTTGGCTTATTTCAGGCTTATTTCTTGGGCTTATTCCAAATTTATTTTTACAAACATCTTAATTAGGTCAAGAGAAGTTTGTGTGTCAAATTTCAGCTTATGGCATCAGCTTATAGCTTAATGGGCCAAAAAGCCCATTAAGAATAAGATGCTTTGAAATAAGCTGTGATAAGCTCACTTTCAGCTTTTGGGCCTTGAAATTTTGTGTTTCAAATTGAATTTTAAGTCAGATAGGAGTTTTTGGGCTTATTTGGACAACATTTTTCTTATTGGCCCATAAAAAGCCCATTAAGGGTTCTGTTTGGACTTTTGACCCATTTGAAGGCCCAATAGGGGTATTTTGGTAATTTCAAGTTCATTTCTGTTTTATTTAGGTTAAAATAGACTAGTTTGCAACTTTTTAGAAATTTTTTTATAAATTTTGGATTTTTAATATTATTTTATTATTAAAAATTAAATTTTATATTTTTGCACCTTTTTCATTTTTCCTAGTTCATATACATTAAGTAGGAATTTAAAACTTTTAGATTAATCTTATTGTCATTTAAATAACTTTAGAATTAATTTAAGATTTTATAGTTTTTAATCATTTTTAAATAGTTTTAATTAATTTTAAATTTTTCAAAAATAGTTTTTAATTTAGTTAAATCAATTTAAAGGTTTACAAGTTGAAAAATATCATTTTGGGCTTTTTGTTAATTACATTGATTTTTTGGGCTTTAATTAGCATTAAAAAATTAATATTTAATTAAATAAAAAGGTTTGAGTGATTTTTTTGTAAACTCTAATTACATTTTTTAGATTTTATTGCAATTTTCTAGGAATTTTTAGGTTAATTTTTAAATTTCATCACTTTTTACGATTTTACGTGTACGACTTTTCGTCTTAGTTTAATTCATAATCGTAACCGTCATCCTTTCTCTTTTCTTTTCTTCATAATCATAATTACAAACATTAATCATTTCTTACACAATACACTTGCCTCGTTGGAAAACGAAGTTTTAACTTCATTTGGTCATTAGTGCTTGGTTTTCCTAAACCGATAGTTAATACTTGCTGCTTTTACCTCGTTTTCCTAAACGAGTGTAATTTTACCACAATCATTTTTGGCGCCGCTGCCGAGGAGGCGTGTTGTGTTTTAATTTGAACAATTGTTGTTTTTATATTAGCCATAATATATATTTGTATTATTAGCACTCTACTAATACGTATTATCGGTTTTTCGTTTTTGTGTGAATATTACTATATTGTATACGTAGAACAATAAATTCACAAGTACTCCAATAGTGTGAAAACACAACCTTGGTTCGGGATTTCATCACTCGATCATTGTATTCAAACTCAAACAAAGAAAAAAAGGCAAAATAGATAATTACTTTCCTGAAGCTTAATTTTGACAAACACATACTATAAGGTGGGTATAAGGCGAGTATTATAAAATATACCCTAAGGAAAAAGGCTCTTAAGTGCTTCGTGCCGCCTCGTTTTCCCGCTTGCTTGTGCGTGTATAGATAAAAAAGGGTTAATCGAGGGTTTGCCAACCAAACTATTATCTACATATCATATATATTTTCTTGGTTTCAATTGATTAAACCTTCTTGAACGTTTTGGTGTTCCACCAACGTTCGAAAGTCATCGAAGGCGTTCACTTCACGTGATCGTTTTCATTCCTTGAGGCTCCTTTAATCAAGAGATTTGATTTGAGGAGAGATTTGTAGATTTTTGTCTACTTAATACATCACCAAAATCCAAAAAAGTAAAAACAATCAAAAACCACAAAAAAATTGAAAAAGTCAAAACACCAGAAATAATCTTATTTGCTCATCCCCACGTTGTACATGACGTTTATGCAAACTCGCAACCAAGCAAGACGTGCACGTAAACGTAGAAACCGAAAGGATACCACACCTAACCTTTCAAGTGAGGAGTCTCCTATTGACAAACCTATCGTAGAACAAGAAGCAACCACGGCTAATCGAACTATGATAGAGTTACTTCAAGCACCCACCGAGGGTTATGGAGAGGCTATTGTGATTCCCGCCATCCTTGCAGAGAATTTTGAAGTTAAGACGGGTTTGTTGTCGATGATCAAAAAAAACAAATTCCGTGGAGATGAAAAGGACAACCCGCACAACCATATCCGCTAATTCAATCGTCTTACCGCCACTTGTAATTTTAAGGACGTTGCTAATGACTCGATTAAGATGATGCTTTTTCTGTATTCCTTAGCGAGGCCCGCTAAAATTTGGTTAGGGAAAGAGCCACCCAATTCTATATTGACGTGGATGGATCTCGTTTCAAAGTTTGTGAACCTATTTTTCCCGCCCTCTAAGACTATACATTTGAAAAACGAGATTTCAAAATTTTCACAAGAATTTAATGAGAGTTTTTCTACGGCTTGGAATCGGTTTAAGGAAATGTTGCACGAGTGTCCTCATCCTGTTTTTTCCGACTTGCATCAAATTGACACGTTTTACAATGGATTGAACGATCATAAGAGAGATTATCTTAATGCCTCCGCAGGTGGTAATTTTTTGTGTAAAATCGTCGAGGAAGCGTTGTTGATCATTGAGAATAGGTCTAAGGTTTATAGCCCTCGTAGCACGTCGAGTGTTAATAAGGCTTCGTCTTCGGCTTCGCCTTCATTGTCTCATACCATCGATGCTGGCCAAATTGAGGCAAATTTGGAGAACAAAATCTTTGATAAGCTTAAAGGTCTTTTAATTGAATTCAAAGTTGGTGAACAAAGTGCTCCCGCTACGGCTAAAGCGGTTGAGGTTTCTTGCATGTATTGTGGTGAAGGTCATGATTTATCCGAGTGCATTACCAACGGTGGTAACACTTCGAGTGCCTACGCGGCCACGGGAACTTACAACCAAAATGGTCAAGTTACCCGCTCTAATCAAATTACTCCACCGGGTTTTGCTCCCAATCAAAATGCTAACAACAACTATCGAAACAATCAAGTTGGTTATAAAAACAATTACAAAGGTAACAACTATGGGAATCAAGGGGCTTATAACCAAGTTTCAAACAAAAATCAAAACATTGATTTTCAAAACAACAACAAGAGTTTGCAAAACTTGAAGGATCTTCCAAATGAATTTGTTGAATACGCTAATGGAAATGATGCTAGGTTTGATAGTATTCAAAGAGAGATAATTAGCTTAAGGTCCGAGTTTAAGAATGACTTGAAAAAGGAGTTGAAAAATGAGTTAGCAAATGAGCTTAAGATCTACACCAACAAAATAGAGGGAAATGTAACTAGGTTACAACAAAACCAACAAAAGATGGAACAATGGAAACATGAGATAAAACAAGAAATGCTTAAGGCCGATAAGAGGCAATCTATGTTTGAGGATAAAATTTCATCCATGTTTGAGTCTATAATGTGTAGGTCGTCTTCTTCGTCGAGCAGTCTTCCTAGTAACACCATATCAAACCCCAAGGGAGAGATGAAAGTGATTACCACACGAAGTGGTAAGATCATACAAAGATTTTCACTAAGTATCAAAGTTCGTAGTTTCGATCTTTTCGAATTGATTACCGATTCAGAGTGCGACTCAATTGTCTTTTGGTGAACAAGAGGGTGGTTAGTTTATCTATTTTTAAACTAAAAGCAAATAATTGTCGTTGAGTAAGTAGAAGGTTTTAAAAATTAAAAGTAAAAGTTATTTAGAAAAAGACTTAAAATATAAAACTTTGTAAAACTTTAAAAATTAACAAACTTAATTAATCGGAATGTAACAAGTCCTTTATATCGGAATGCACCAAAAATAGAACCATCGGAATGTTATTAAAACAAGTCATCAGAATGTTCATCTGAATACCCATCGGAATAACAAAGTCAATGCTGTCGGAATGCAGTGTTGTCGCAATGTTTAACTCTATCGCAATGTATCTATCGGAATGTCCAGATCGAAATAACATAAACACTTCTGTCGCAATGCACTACTATCGGAATATTGTAAACTAAAATTGGGCAGAGTTTCGACTTAAAATGACCTTATGTCCCGTCGGAATATGCGATCGCAATGAGCGATCGCAATCCCAGATCGGAATAAGGTGAAAACCCAAGCTATCACAAAGTAAAACCCTCAATGGGTTATTGCGATAGAAACCAACAACCAATCGGAATGCGTAATACCCAATATTGCGATGAACACAAGTAGTAATCCAAAAATGAAGTTAAGCTGAAATTTCAATAAGCACGTTCAATAAGCTACCTTAACTGAACCTTAAACAACTCAATAAGCATAAATTTGGCAACTTTTAAAACTCCAAATAAGCAAACCTAATAAATCGAATCTTTTTTAAAATCACTAGACTTTTTAAATAATCCGAAAATGCAATAAGCTATAAATATGAAATAAACCAATAAGCACAAAGAGCTTATAGCTTATATCGTATGAAAGCTTAGTAAGGACTAAAAAGATTAACCTTTTAACCACGAAATCATCAAATCAAACGTGTGAAGTGTAATATTCGGATCAAAAAGTTAAAGTAAATCAAGAAAGGTAGAAAAAGATAAAAGATTAAAAGCTTAAACTTGAACTTTTGATTAATGAAACTCTAATACAAAGATTAAACAAAGCTTAATTTGAAAGAAAAGATGAAGTTTTAGTGAGAGAAAGTTAAATATTTTCTCTCTCTAAAAATGAAAACTAAAACAAAGAAAATTAAGACTAGCTAATGACTAACACCCTCCTAATGTGTCATTAGGAGGGTTTATATAGGGAGTGGGGAATGCATGTATGCTTTCTTCTTTCTTCCTTTTCTTCTCGTCTCGATCTAAATTCTTTGTCTTTCTCGATGTCGTCTCGGGATTTGAACTCGTCTTAATAATTTTCTTCTAATATTTAGACTTGAGTTTTTCGACTTCATTATACTCCCGTCTTTAGAATTTTTCTTCGATAAATCTTCAGAATAGGTCTTGGACATCCGTTCCTTTTTTCACTCTTGATCTTTTGACTTCGTCTTTTCTCGTTTACTTCGATAAAAGCCCGTGAAAGCCCGTGTTTTCTTCCTTTTTCATCTTTTGGTCCTAAAACTCAATAAAAACACAAACCACGCATAATTCCGACTTTTACGACATAAAATACACGTTTTGGTCTTGTTATTATTGGAAATAAGTGGTAAAAGGATAAGTGTTTTCACACTTATTAAATCCCCTACACTTGACCATTGCAATGCCCTCATGCAATGCATTAATTTTAAAGCATGGTTTACATTTTCCATCAAAAATAACCCACCTTGGCCTTTATTAAATACTAAACATTAAGAAAAATAAAAAGATAGAAATATATACAAAACAAGTAAAGAAATCAAAAACTTACTTTGGGGTTTTGGCTGCCGTGAACGTTTATCATCCTCAAGTTTCACGTTCCCCATGCCAAGCTTAAAAACGAGATCATTGTTATTATAAGTTAGCAAACTAACACGAATTTATGTGGGCCAATTATTTACTTAGACTCCCTTATTCCTAGGTGTATCTCTTATATTTTAATTTTGTCTTGAATGATCACGAGGATGCATTGTTTGACTTATTTCGATAGTTATTTAGGCTGAAAATAAAGTGGGACGATTTAATCAATAGTTAGCTAAAGGACAAAATCTTTTAAAACTGCTTCTCTGGACTGTAGAATAGTGATAATCTTATGTATCAATAAGGTGGGTTGATGGTTTTAGAGAGAGAAAGTAGTGAGAGAAAGTGAGAGAGAAATATGTATGTTTATTATGAAAAGTGAACCAACCAAAACAACCAACCCCCTTTCCATGGTGGAAAGGGGTATTTATATCCAAGCCACTAATGGACTTGGGCCGGCCCATGACAAGCCCATGGGCCGGTTTTACTTAACAAATTAAACAAATATTAACTACGAGCTATAAACATTCAATAATATTGTGGAGTGACCGATACTTCTAATATACGTTAAAAACGTATTTCTAACAATATCCCCCTAAGGGAGGTCACTCTACGTTACACAGTTCTAAACCTAGCATATACTAAGTCTTCGTTCTTCAGCTCGTAGTCTTTTCTTCTTTTCTTTTTGTTGTGAATATGTTGATTTGATCTTTTAGGCTTTGGCTTGAGAGCATTGTTCTTTTGACCAATCACGTGTGATCTTTGCCTTCTTATGAATCTTGCCTCCTCGTGACTCCATGTTCCACACACTTATGTTATTGTTGAATTCTTGAAAGCTTCAGAGTTTGGTACAGCGGAAGACTTCATTTTGTACTTTCTTGAATTTTGCTGAACTTTGATGCAGAAAAACATAAGCACGTTGGAACGACTTCAGCTGGTACACCGCAACGCCACCGTCTTCGCAGCAACATAATAAGACACGAATCAAATGGCTTAGAACATTTCATTCTAAATCGGTAGCGTTTTACCTCCGGTCGGTGAACACCGTTGGACGATATTAGATATCGTACCTGTGACGAATAGTTTCAATTAAGTAACTTCCTGACAGGATTTCGCGGGTAAACCCGTTCTCTTTATTCGACGATCACTAAGCTTGACTGCGAACATAAAGAGTGAACCACTTGGATAAATTATCCTTGTGATTTAAGCCGTCAATTCATGAAACCTGGAACAAGTGAATTTCAATTAAGATTTTCACCATCGTTGCTTTCCAGTTATCACGAGCTTGATTCATAAAGAATCTTGCATGTCACCTACCAAGTGATGTTTGATGTTAACACTAGAAGGATTTCCACTCGTCACTGTGAACACTAAAGAGTGTCACTCTGAGTGTTCTGGCAAGATCATATGATAATGCGTAGAGGCCTGGAACGAGTTTAAGTTCAATTAAGAATTAAACTACTGTTTCTTTCCAGTTTTCAAAAGATTGGTTTCTAAAGTAACCTCACGTGTCACCTACCATGAGCTTGTTTGATGTTGGCTCAAGCAGGATTTCCATCTTCATTGTAATACTTGCGTATCACTCGGATGTTCTGGCAATATTTCAAGAATACTGCGTAGGACTCATAAAGATCTCTTACTTTTCATAGTGTGTGAGAAAGCAAGGAATAAATGGAAAGTGTCCTAATGAGACTTTTGATGATCTCGTGGCTCTAGACTCGATAGTGCGTTTTGATTTAGTGAGCGATGGCTGGAGAGGAGTGTCACCTATTCAATATCAGTCTATTCGGAGTGAATAAACCAATAGATAACGTGTTGATCTCTGTGTGATTAAAACAAATACCTTTTGAGAGATATTTGAGTTAGCTGGGAAGGGTTGTGCATTGCATCACTGGGTCCATGATGTCTTTCTTCAATATCGAGAATCATTAACAAATGATCTCAATAGCATATGTATTGACCCGGTTTCTGCCTAAAGTTGTAAGGAGGGCTTCTTTCTTTACACCCTTTATCTTTACAATTCTTTTTTATTCTTCAACCCCTTCAATGCTTACCAATACGTCATAACTAGCACCTTGTTGTGATTGTTCCAGTGCTAGCTTAAGTACTTGGTCGGCATTCAACTAAGTTCACAATATTTCTCCATCTTTCCTAGGACATCTAATTCTATCTAGGGAATTGTCCTTAGGAAGATTCCATCGGCTATGATGAATCATTGGACTAATTCCTATTCCTACCACCCTTTTGCCACCACATCCGTCGTGAATTAAGCGTGTTTTGGGAATGTATAGTCACCATGAAAAATCCTTGAAAATCACTTAAGGTACTTGTGATATTGAAATCAAGAGTTTTGTACCTTAAGTGTTTTGTTCATCAAAAAACGCTCCCCCTTAACACGTTCTTTACACATATTAAGTTGGATTATCGTTAAGTCTTTTTCATCTTTTAGCCAAGTATCGTTTAAGTCTCCTTACTCCCATTTTCTCCCCTTATCCAAAATGTTAACCATTAATATTTGGGATATTGAATGGATTAACCGGTATTTGGGTAAAAATGAAATCAATGTTTGGCCATAGAACATATTAATGCTCCCCCTTAAATTAATAAGGGTGAATTGTAGTGCTTTAGTATGACATATTTTGAAAGATTTAGAATCTCGTGAGAAATTCTTGAAAAATTATCATACCTTAACACTACATCAAGCCGTAAAATCACAATATTCACAAAATTTACATATTCACAAATAAAACCAATACATAGTGGACCTGAGATGTACGACCCATTAGACGGATCGTTGCAGTAACATTTAGTGCACTCCATATGGTCTACCACCAACGAATTTTTCTAAGCTCCTCATCAATCTACGTTCCCGGAGCTTTTCATCAATCTTCTTTATCACATATGTCGCCATCTTCTGATAACCCGCATGCCAATCCTCAATCACCTCGGGTAATGTTCCGCCAGAGTTGAGATGCTCCAATTTTCCTCTGACGTATATGAGAGTCCCATCACTGTATTTATGAAGCTCACCTACCCTCGTAAACTTCATGATCCCACGACTGTTCATGTAGAAAATCCCGTACATCGGAATGGTCGTGCCGGTATAGGGACATCTTTTGACATGTTGAGGTAGAACTTGATTCATTGGACGGGTTAAGTTAAGCTTCCTTTGGTAGCTTTCAACTCCCAATTGAAGATCTTCAACTCGTTTCTTGATAACAACGCTTCGTGTGAACATAAGAAGTGCTGTATTCAAGGCAATGATTTCTTCACGAGTAAGATGGGTAAGTTGATCACAGGTCATCATAAGCAACATGTCTTCGATATCTTCAAGGCGAATGATAGAAAAATCTCCCTACTGTATCTTGTATTCTCTGTCATCCTCCCTTTTAGACGAATCTCTGTCACATGATGATAGCCATTCTTGGGTTCAATCGTCAGTCCCAAAATACTTGTGATGTGAAGATTGGATCTGACGATACTTCCTGAGATGGCTAAGCAGCAACCTCTGTACGCCCTTCGGACTCGCTCGTCCCAATGTGATGCTCCTATAGCAGCATACATGTCATAATTACGGCTTACCATTGGAACCAAGAGGCGGTTGACCTTTTCTTCGATATACGGTATTGTCCCCCAATTAGCAGCTTTCAACAAGATCAGGGAGGTTGCGTACTTGGATGATCCCTTAAGGAGATACTCAAGATCATAGGTGACAAAGAAGTCAAGAGCAATTTGATTATCTTGAGAGGGATCAAGTGGAGGTGGAGCTCTTTCTGACTCATGAAGTCCTGGCCTTTGAACAGTATTGAGAGCTTTCAGGACCTCGTCAGCATAATACTCGTACTCCATGCGGCTTAACTTGGTTTTGGCGTGAGCACTCTTGTCCTTTATCGCTCTCTTTACCAAAGACGGAGTGACAAAAGATTTGAACTCATGAGCCCAAAATGCACACAAGTCTATCGGACTACGGATACGGAGATATAGAACATCTCTATCAGCGTCTGTGATTGGATCATATTTTGCAGCTGCCGTGATCCAAGCTTGTGGCGGTGCAGTTTCATCAATCTCCAATGTATCCACCCAGTCCCGTGTGCTTGACTCGGGAACAGTAGATTCTGGTTCTTTTTGCAGAGGAGTAGAAACATGAACACTTGCTGGTTCTGATTCAGGCATTTCGGCAGTATCATGAACAGGCGAGTGTTGTACAGATTCAGGTTCAGTTACTGGTTCTACAATCACAGGAGCAACAAAAGAACTTACAGGATTAGTGGTAACAGGTATAGAAACAGAAACAGATGTACCGGGAATCGATGATGCAGTAGCAACATTCACATCATGGCGCCACTTGGTTCGTCCTGACTCCGTAGATGTGGACTTTTCCTTTCGGGCAGCATCTTTCTGAGACTTGGTACCAGACTTGGATGGTTTCTTTTTGCTGGCAACCTTGTCCCCCGTTTCATCGTCATCAGACTGATCAGGCTGGTCATTTTTACCGCTATCCCTGTTTTCGTTGTCATCATCATCCTCATCATCATCCCCGTTGCTACCCTTATCACTCTCCTCATTTTGATCACCACCATCACCATCATCATCATCATCACCATCACTACCTTTGTCTTCATCTTCTTCACCATCATCCTCTTCTTCACCATCACCCTCTTCTTCACCATCACTCTCCTCTTGCTCACTATCTTCCTTTTCCTCCTCATCCAAGATGTGGTAAGGTACCACAATTCCAAATGTCTTAAACAACCGATCATCCTCCAAGATAGCTTCATTGAGTGCTTTGTACCGCTGAATTTTAGACTTGTCAAAAGATCCAACTTCCTTCATGCGAGCTTTGCGGATCTTCTTTAGTTCAAAATCTGTTAAGTCATATGCAATTTTGTAGGCTGACTCGGAAGGGTTGGACGACTTAATCATCAAGTTATCAGCCGCAAGATTCCTTAACTCTTCACGCAGCTTTGGCATAAGAGACTCAACAGATTCATTCACTCTCTCTACAATAGAAGCTTCAAGTGTTTCTTTCAGCTCCTTATATTTATCCTTTATGGCTCGAAGTCTTGTAAATCGTGCTTCATTCTTATCAGCTTCAGCCTGTTTGACTTGAGCAAGTTCTTCTGCATGAGATTTACGTGTCAACTCCATCTCTGCAGTGAACTTAGCTATCATCTCTTCTTGGGCTTTCTTGGATGCCTCTTCACTTTGCACTCGTCGAAATAACTCTTCTCGAAGTTGAGCCATCTCTTTTCTTTGACTGTCCATGTGTTTATCCAACATTTTTGCCATTACGAATGCAGCAATTGAAGATGGTATGTTGTAGCACCGGACTCCTTCTCAAAACTTGCTGTATCAGCAATGGATGTCTCCTTCGATGCTGAGTAACGTTCGGGTGATCCAAACTCACTAATGTCATGTGGCTCCTCATATTCTTCTTCAACATCTATCTGTGTACCCGAACCACTACCGCCTGTGTCTCTCCTACTTTTTTCAATAGCCTTTTTCATTAACCTTTTCTCAGTCTTGCGAGTTAGCTCGGGAGTAGGATCGTCATCAACATCTTCTTCATCGTGAAGAACAAGCTCGTCAACCGTGCTCTTACCCTTCTTAGCCTCAGTCTTTGTCTTTTTGGTTTTGGGTTCAGATAAAGCAACTGTTTGCTTGCGTTTACCTTTACTCTTGACCGTAGTAGACGAGTCTTCTCCTGTCTGAATGCTTGCTTGTTGATTCTTGATTTCTATTAGCATGTTTTTGTAATCAGCAGAAGCGATAATCTTATCTGTCAGGAGATGACTGGGAATAGGACCAGGGATAACAACATTGGAGTGAGTTTCTTTCCTTAAGTCCACCAGATCATCAGCATCCTTTGTGTGGTGACGGCTACCTGCACGCTTATCAATAGACGCATCGTTTTCCATAAAATAATGTATGATTAGCTTTATGAACCTAGGGTACTGGTAACCTTTAGCCTTAGTCTTCGTGTTTGTGAAGAGTTGAAAAATAAACTCTTCCCACAACAATGATGCATAATCAATATTAATACCTTTGAACATACCATAGAACATATTGATGATTGGCGAACGCACAGCATCATACCCAGTCGTTTTGGGAGTGAGACATTGGCTGAGAATACCAAACATCACTCTCCAAGGTTGACCCACTTTGGCTGTGGTAAAGTCGGACACTATTCGTAAGTCCGCACATCAAATAGCAGAGAACATCGTCATGAGCTCGTTCTTGGTCGGGTTCGCTGAGAATGTTGTACCTTTGGGTGACTCCCGAAAACCAAAGATCTTGCGGAAGTCTGACACGGTGAGAGTCTGTTGCTTGTTGTCCAAGAAGAATGTAATCTTGTTTGACGTCTTCTCTTTGGTTGCCCAAAATTCGTACATGTAGTCGAAGGGCACCGAAGCACTACTCCTTAGCGCATTCTTGAAGTGAGAATTGTCAAGAATGGATGAAGCTACCTTGAATCCATTGTGATTAGAGTTAGAGACCTCCTTCAATCGGTAGTTGTTTGGAATGAACTTGAGGGTTTTGGCTTCTTCAATGGCTGCTGCTCTAATGTTTTGTATTTGTTGCACGGTTGGGTTAGTCATTGTTTCTGCTTAAGATAAAACATAAAGGTTGATACACACAGATATTAATACCATTATGAATTTATACCTAAGCATTAAACATATGACATAAAACCTTAAGCATTTACAACACTCAAACATTTAACAAGTTATTAAGCAAAAACACCTTCATTCAGAATAAACATTTCATTCGGAATAAACACTTCATCCGGAATAAACACTTCATCCGGAATAAACACTTCATCCGGAATAAACACTTCATCCGGAATAAACACTTCTTCCGGAATAAACACTTCATCCAGAATAATTGTTTCATCCGGAATAATTGTTTCATCCGGAATAATTGTTTCATCCGGAATAAACTGTCTATCCGGAATAAACTGGTCTATCCGGAATAAACTGGTCTATCCGGAATAAACTGGTCTATCCGGAATAAAATGGTATATCCGGAATAAACTGGTCTATCCGGAATAAACTGGTCTATCCGGAATAAACTGGTCTATCCGGAATAAACTGGTCTATCCGGAATAAACTGGTCTATCCGGAATAAACAGTCTATCAGGAATAAGTGGTTTATCCGGAATATTTTTGCCAAACACTTGCTCATTCGGAATACTCCTAAATGCGTTCTATCATGAATTATTCTAATAGCATTCGTGTGTTTTAAGGCATTCTAAGGCAACAAGACTCGTTCTAATCCTATTCCAAGACAAACCCAGCTAAATCCCCTAATCAATTTGACCTAATTAAAGCATAAGCCCTAATTTGATTAATTTAATTATAACGAATTCAATTAATTGGATTTAACTAGTGAATTAGGCGAAATAGATGACGCTTGTACCTTGTTAAATGAATGAAACGAATTGGAGATCAAGAAAAACGCGAGTTGAGAGCTTGAGTGTGTGTTTTATGTGTGTTAATGGCGGCAAGAAGAAAACAGAAAGAAGAAAAGAGAAAGAAGAAGAGAGAAGACGGGGGGGGGGGGGTTTGACTTGGTCAAAACTTTTCAACTTTTACCCTTTGTCATTTTTAATCCCCCATTTTAAAGTCTTGTCACTTATTGTCCCTTAACTTTTTGTTTGTCGTTTCTTTTCCTTTTCTTTTCATTTCTAGTGACTAACCATCGTTAGACTTAACCATTTTAACCTATCTTAGCGATCACACAACTTAACTATACACAACAAATCATGAACGAATACAAGACGAATACCAAAGTAATTTCAGTCATTAACCATTTTGCCAATTAATTTTCCTCGAAAACTTTTGAAGAACTTTTTTATGACGAAGACGACTTAATATTTTCTCCCCCTTAAACGATGACCTGTTTTCTATTGAAAGAGCTGTAGTCATTGTTTAAAGTGTCAAATATTGATGAAAACATTTTCCAATTAATGTTTTGAAAAGATTGATTCGTGGTGGCAATAAGATTTCTCTTATTTTGACAAATTAATGCACTGAGACGTACACTAACTCGTGTTAGACCAAGTTATAAAGTAAACTTGATCCCTTTGCATGATTTGGCTTGTAAATCATGCCCGAGAAAATTAATTCCCATTGTGAGCCAACGTTTTCCAAGGAAATACGTGACTTTAATGCGAAAAGCGGGTTGCAGTCTGAAATAACTACAAGCCATAATGGGCATGTTTTTAAAGAATGTACAACTTTTATACGGACTCTATTTATGGCGCCGTGTCAATTTCAGTTGACATTTCTAAAGCCGTAAATATTACCGTACTAAAAGACATGCCCGATTAAGAAAGATGAAAATATTTTTGGGTTTTCTTGGTTTTATAATTTTTATGGTTTTTCTTGGTTTTATATTTTTTATGATTTTTGTAGGTTTTATATTTTTGTATTTTTCTTTTTGTGGTTTATATATATACGATAATATACATGATCACGAACAAAGGATACGCATGAATAGTTTACCACCACTATTCTGTTGATTCTTCTGCCAACTCTTTGAGAGTCGCTGGAGAGAAGGATTTCATGCCAAGCTTGTCGATCAAAAACTCGATTCGTCCTCGATCTAAGGCTTTTGTGAACATATTTGCCAGCTGATACTCAGTGGTGACAAAATACAGCTCGATCACTCCATTTTCCACCTGCTCTTTAATGAAATGGTAGCGAATGTTGATGTGCTTTTCCCGGGAGTGTTGAACGTAGTTGCAGCAAAGGGCAATGGCGCTCTTGTTGTCACAATACGTCGGGATTTTGTTGAATCCAAGACCGTAGTCAGTTAATGTGATCTCATCAAAAGGACTTGAGCACAACAACCGGACATGGAAATGTATTCAGCCTCAGTGCTAGAAATTGCAACGCTTTTCTTCCTTTTTGAGGACCAACTAATCAATCTGTCTCCAAAGAGTTGCACAGACCCAGAAGTGCTACGCCTCGTGTCTTGACACCCAGCATGATCGGCATCTGCATATTATATTAAAGCAATAGAGGAATCTTTCGGATACCATAGACCACGATGAAGTGTTCCCTTGAGATACCGAAAGATCCTTTTAACAGCATGTAGGTGCTTTTCGGTAGGCCGATCCTGATACCGGGCACACATGCATACGGCAAATTGCAAATCAGGCCTGCTAGCAGTCAGATAGAGAAGGGTACCGATCATTCCACGGTAGAGTTTCGGATCGACAATAATCCCATTCCTATCTTCATCTAACTTGGATTTCTCCACCACTGGAGTATCTACGGGGTCACAATTTTCAAAGTTATATTTCTTTAATGATTCTAGAGCATATTTGGATTGATTAATAAAGATGCCTCTGGGATTCTGAGAAATTTGTAATCCTAAGAAAAATGAAAATTTTCCTATCATTGACATCTGAAAGCGTGTGGACATTATTTTCTCAAAGCGGTTTGACAATTCTATGTTAGAGGCAGCAAATATTATATCATCAACATAAATTTGTACCAGTATCATGTCGTTGTCTTCCTTGAGAGTGAATAGAGTGGGGTCCACCTTGCCTTTGGAGAAGCCTTCCGAAATGAGATATGTTGAAAGGAGATCATACCACGCGCGTGGAGCTTGTTTCAACCCATAGAGAGCCTTCCTAAGCTTGTACACATGATTAGGAAACTCCGTACTAACGAACCCATCCAACTGACTAACATAGACTTCTTCCCTTAGTTCACCATTCAAAAATGTCGTCTTCACATCCATTTGATAGACGATCATGTTCATATGAGCAGCATACGCAAGGAATAGTCTAATAGCCTCCAATCTTGCAAAAGGAGCAAAAGATTCTTCAAAGTCGATACCCAAGGATTGTTTGTATCCTCTAGCAACCAATCTAGCCTTATTCTTCAAAACTCCACCCATCTCATCGAGTTTAACCTTATAAACCCACAACAAAGTAAGGATGTTAACCTTGTCAGGGAGAGGAACTAATTCCCATACTTCAAGTCTTTGGAATTCATTTAGTTCCTCTTGCATGGCTTCAATCCAAGATGATTGGGTCATAGCATGTTGCCAGTTTTTAGGTTCAACTTCGGAGAGAAATGCATCAAAGTAGCAATAGAGTGCACTCTCTTGTAATTGATGGTGTGTCGAGACTGGTCGATCGAGACTTCCAGTAACATTCCTAATTGGGTGATCTTTTGTCCATTTGGTGCTGTGATTTTCAATCCGTGGTGGTCTGGAGTGAACGATTGTAGGAGCTTCTTCTGAGGTAGACGCGGCTGAAGGATTTTCAGGTAACAGTATACCAAAGAATGGAAGCTCTTGTTGGTGAGCATATTCCAAATCGTGATCAACAGAATCCTCTTCAACATCATTAGGCACAAGTAAGGGTGAAGATTCAGGTGTAGTTTGAGAATTACTTGGTGGAGGTGCATCCGGTTCAATGTTAATTGAAGATGCATTTGATGAAGCTTCATTAGCTTGAGCAACAACCTCAGGGATTGGAGCTATCACTACAGGTGCTGGAACTTCATCACTTGGGGGATCAAAGAATTCATCAAACAACGGTTGAAATAGTTTATCCCACTCGGGCCTTGTAGGTGGTATAAATGATGTAAAAGTAGGATTATTGGGAACTAATCCGGAACTAATAGCACCGGTTCCCATCTCATGAAGCGCAGGTTCAGAGCTGCGTTGCTCAGAAGCCATCGCTGTCAGCTCATCAAAATTTGCGTCCATAGTTTCTACTATCTTACCAAGACGACGGTTGTAAATTCGGTATTCTTTCTTGGAAGATGAGTAACCAATGAAAATACCTATATCGGCTTTCGGTTGAAGTTTACCCAAATTCTCACTATTAATGTCTGGATAACAAAGAGCACCAAACACATGAAAGAATGAAACATCGGGTTTACGATCATGTAGAAGCTCGTAAGGTGTTTTTCCATGGCGTTTCCTAATGATAGAACGGTTTTGGGTGTAACATGCAGTAGATACAGCTTCTGCCCATAAGAATAATGGAGCGTTCGCATAAATCAGCATAGTCCTAACAGCTTCCATAAGCGTACGATTCCGTCTTTCAACGACACCGTTTTGTTGTGGAGTACGTGCAGCGGATGTTTCATGTGAGATACCAACTTCTTCATAGTAATCACGAAGAGTCTGGTTGACGAACTCTGTTCCATTATCAGTACGAATATGGCGGATAGTAGTATTTATACGTACCTGAATGAATTTCAGGAAAGTGATGATAGCCTTTGGTGCTTCATCCTTTGTACGTAGAAATCTAACCCATGTAAACCTGGAGAAATCATCCACAATAACAAGAATGAATTTCTTACCGCTCACACTTTCGGTTCGCATTGGCCCACAAAGATCCATATGCAGAAGATGAAGTTTTTCTTGATTGGTGTCTTCAGCTATGGGCTTGTATGATTTCTTGGTGCTTTTCCCCCTTGAACACGTGGAACATAAATGGTCCTTGTGAAATTTGAGCTTTGGAAGACCACGAACTAATTCGTTTTTAGCCAAATGATTAATAGCATCAAAGTTGAGATGAGATAATCTGTGATGCCATAACCATGACTTGGTCTTAGATGCTTTGGAGAGAAGACATACTGGAGAGGCGGCTATCATGTTTTGTATGGACAAAGTATAAATATTTGCACCACGAGACCCCTTCAACAAGTCTTTTCCTTCCAAGTTGCGGATGAAACAAGTATGTTGTCGAAAAGCAACCTCTAGGTTGGAATCACAGAACTGTCCTACTGAAAATAAATTATGACCATGACCTTCTACATAGTATACCCTTGAAATCATAATATTTCTAATCTGATATTCACCATACCCCATTATCTTTGCAATATGATCATTACCGAATTTAACCGTTCCAAGAAACTTGCTAACAAAATTTCGGAGCATCGAGCGATCTCCGGTCATATGCTTTGAGCAACCAGAGTCCAAATACCAGAGGATGATTTGGACCACCTGAAAATATCACCAGACGAGGACAATGTATAGGTTTCGAAATCTGAATGTTCCTTGTTATTAGCAGGTACAAATTTAATGATCTTAGATTTGCTAACATTAGGTTTCTTAGATTTCCTAGCCTTCTTCCTAGTTGGTGGTGTAGATTCAAGTTGGCTTAAATCCTGAGGTATTTCTTAAATGTCCTACCAGTGGGACGCCATTGCCATCCAACTTGGGCACGAGTTCTCCCAGTTGGCTTCCATTCAAGATCATTCCTAATGGCATTCATTTCATTCACATGATCAATAAGGCACAAATCATGATGTTGAGAAAACATGCATTCATTACAATTCCAACATTTGAAATTAGAATTCACAAATGGTTTAGGCTTCTGCACAGGCGCAGAGCTTTTAGTCTTAGCAACATGATTCTTTTTATTTAAATCTGAAATAACATTCCTAGGGTGAGCTTCTACTTTCTTCTTGATGGTACTACTAGTGGAGGGCTTGATTTTATCTTTCTTGAGTGGCGATCCTTTAGCCTTAGTAGACTCTTTTATTCCTATAGAAGGCAAAGTTGGAATATTAGAAACAGATTTTAAAGGTGCCTTAGTTGATGGTGCCAATGACGGTTTTGCTCCTGGGGTCTTGAGTTACAGCAATGGGTCGATTAGTGAGTAGTGCGGAACCCGGTTTTCCTATGTATTGCAAATATGCTAAGCAATATTGAACTCGCTGAATATATGCAAGAGCTGAATAATAGTAACTGCTTGAGGGATCTAACGCATACAAATCATCTAAAATATCCCTAACAAGATCTATGTGCTTAATTGCATTCCTCATATAATCATCGTAAGTAACCGGGTTTTGCTTATGAAGCGGGTACTTATAGAGCACTACTGAATTGGTTGATGGAGCACTAGAGGACGGTGCAGAGTTAGTAGCTAAGTTATTAACAACTTCTTGTCGGGTGAGAAGAAGTGTCTCCTTTAACTCGGCCAAAACCATGTTTTTTTCAATGAGCTGGATATTTAAGTCAGAGATTTCCTCACACTTTTGGTTCAATTGTTCAACATAAGATTGTTGCTGTGCTGCATTAAAAGCTAAGCGTTCTTCTATTGAACCATAAAGAGTGGATAGTCCCTGTTTTGCACGATCCATCTCCCCTAGAATAGAAGAAAGTCTAATTTCTAAGTCCTGGTTTTGAGACTCTGCAGCCTCTAGTTCTAATTTTAGTGTTTTGTTCAATGATACATCTCTCTTTAATCTCATAATCCCTTCCTCTAATGCCTTAACTATCTCAATCATCTTGTCACTCGTCTCAACACTGTTTTCACAACCATTTGTAACTAAAAGATCCTCATTTTGAGTTTGTTGTTTTAATTCTAAAGATATACAATGTTGTTCAAGTTGATTAAAACGTTTTGCAAGTAAATTTTAAGAATCTTGAAGCTTTAAAAATTCAGCGTTAGACTCGTGACAAGAGTGATTATCTACATCATTTACAGTATCAGCAACATTTACAGAGAGATCACATACATCATCACATATATTCACAACATCACCTTTAATCATAGCGGATGTATGCTCATTCGAAAAATTAACATTCACAGTAGTAAGCATATCACACGATATTACTTGTGACAAGAAACGGTCATATTCGGATAAAATCTTTTCCTTTTCAATTAATTGTAGTTCGTAAGCGGTGTCCATTTCATAAAACACTTTTTGAACTTCTTTAATTTCAAAATCGAGATTTTCCGAAAGAGATGCAAAACTTCCTTTTAGGTTTTCGACAAACGGATTGATCTCATTCTTAAACACCTCGTTCATGTGTTCGAAAGCCCATTCTCCGGCGTTTAGACCATTTGAAGTCGTACATTCTCGGATGACCTTGTAAAAACTAGCAAAGTATTGATTAATCTCTTGCAAGTTTATCCATACAGTGCTAACAGGCGGAAGATCCTTTAGAATTTCCTTAGGTCCTTCCATTTTGACAAGTGTAGGAAGTGTACTAGCGTTTTCTTCATTTAACATGTAGGTTGGTGCTGTGATGAGATCTTTATCAATATGGAAGCGAATTCTAAAGTCCGTTTTTGCAAGCTCCTGAATCATTTTAAAATAATCACACTGGGGATATTTTGCAAAGTTGTATGACCGATTCTCACCAACTAGATCCTTATTTGTGAGATCCTCGAAAATAACAATCGGATCTAAGACCAATCCTAATTGGGTTGCATTATAAAGTCTTGGATTATGGATAAAAGCTTGTCTTGCATACCGTGGGTTAGGGGGAAGGTCTTTTTGACGCGATAAGTTAAACTCTCTAAACGATGAGTCAAATAAGTGCACTAGTTGAGAGGCAGCGTATTGTCTTAAAAGCAAATAATCTAAACTTCTAATCTTATTAACCGCATTAATTTCCATTTCATTCTTTTTAGACTCGAGTAATTCAAAATCCGTTTAAAGTTTGTCAAAATTAGTGACCACTAACTCTTTTTCTTTAAGTTCGTTAGAAAGATTTGCTCTTAAGGTTTCAATTTCTTGCAAGTGACCCATTTGTTTGTTTTGAAAATGATCATATTCGGGATTTGCAAGAACATTGGACGAAGGAACTAATTCCAAGGTTTGAACTTTTTCGTTGCACAAAGCAAGCTCAGCCGACAGATTCTTATTCGTAGCTAGGGTTTCTAAAAGTGCAGTATTCATTTGGCTAAGTAACTTTGCAGGAACCATGACCAAATCTTGTTGAGCAGGAATATGCGTATGCGAAATGGCTCCCGGTTGTGATTCACTCAAAGTCTGGGGACTTACATTGATATTACTATCATTGATTGTCTCCTTATTTGAAAGACTCACCACCGAAGACTCATTCGGATCAGCACCCTCTTGCCCAACTTGATGAGGTTGAATACTAGTATTAGTGGTATTAGTAAGTACCTCAGATCCTTGATCTGACCCAACGCGAGAAAGAGTCGCCATGAGAGCTGCTTGAGCGGATTGAAGATCATCACAGTCTGAATCGTAAGCATCCAGATCATCTGCTTGGTATGCTGCATTCTGTGTAGTGAGAACTTCTTGTTCAGCAACCCCTGGATCAGCAAGGAATGCCAGCTCCTCTTCATCAAGTTCCTGTCCTTGTGCTTGAGAGTTGACCAAATAAATCTTCTCTGCAAACCATTGACCATCCCTTCTCCTCTTGGGTTTTGTGCAATCCCTAGACATGTGACCTTCTTCCTTACAGTTGTAGCATGTAATCATTCTCAACTTACCTGTGGAATTAGCCCGTGGAGGAGTGTTGACCATTGGAGCAGGATTAACCATGCGTGCATTGGTGGTTGATGTAGTGGGTCTCTCTTGATAAGGTTGAATAGGTTGAACCATTACCCTGCCATTCTCAATGGTAGCTTGTTGTCGAGAATTGGATGAGTTCCTCAGCTGATTGTTAGTAGGAGTTGGTCCTCTAAATCCTCGTTTGCTCAATGTCCTTGTGAGATAAGCAGACATAGTGGCTAACACTTCAGCTGGGTCAGTTCCTTGTTTGAATTCAGGAATGGGAACCTCATCATTGTCACAATACATTGCTTGGTCTTGTTGAGCGGCATAAGCACTAGAAGGAGTACTGATGTGGTCAGAATAACTTGGTGGATATGCTGCATTTTCTTGATATGGAGAATATGATGACTGAGCATAAGGTGCAATGCTTGCTGGTGAATATGGGTGAGGTTGTGAGGCATATTGTGATGCTTGTGGTTCTCTCTGAGACAAAGGTGCATTAAACCGATATTGTTGTTGATGTGAGGTGGGTGGTTGAGGTAGAATCGAATATTGGGGGAAGCTTGGAGTCAGGTACGGTGATGGATGATAAGCTTGGTGTCCCATGATATAAGGAGTGTTGTTATATGACAAGCTTGGTTGATTTGCCATCAAAGCTAAAGATTCTGGGTACATACCTCGAGGCGAACGGTGCATGATCACGTGTTTCTCATGCTGCTGGAGAAAAGCATAGAGTTGATCCAAATTGCACTTATGCAAATCCCTAGTTAACTTAACATCAGTAATATACTCACCCCATTCAGCTTGAGGTAAAGTATTCAAAAACTTGGTGTTAACTTGGAATGGAGCAATCACGAGATTGTGCACATTCAAATCATTCATGAGAGTAGTGAATCTGAAGTAGTAGTCGTGAAGCGTTTCCCCTGGACTGTACGTGAACCTATCAAACAGATCATACAACTTACATTCGCGTTCCTGTTTAGTAAGAGACGTACCTTGTAGCAAAACCTGTAGACGTTCCCATAACTCCTTTTCAACCGTATATTGACTTACCATTCGATAGATGTCATGTGGAAGAGCTTGGAGAATGGTTTGAAGAGCCTTTTCGTCTGCATTGGCAATAAGTTGTTGAGCTGGCGTAAGTTCTTCAAACTCCCGTGGTCGAGTCACATTGTTAACAACGATGGTACCATAATCAAGTGGACCATTTAGAATTGACTTGACCATAAGCCTCCCATATGTCGGTTTTCCCTTGATGTATGACAACATACGGCTTTGCCATGCTTCAAAGACTTCTTTAATGAGCATTGGAGGGCGATTATCCGTTCCCGTTATGACGGAAATATCCATAAGTGATGTCATTTGAGGCATTAATGAACTCGGATTCATTTTGATCACTTTAAAGAATCAAAGATTATCGGTTGATCGAGCAGTGAAGTAAGGTTGTGAGTTGTGTTGTGTTGTTGAAGTAAGGCGTATGTAAGAAACAAAGATTAAATCCACTAAAAATCGTCGAAAAAACTCGTAAAATACCCCTTGATCCGGAATAATTAAGTTGATTCGGAATAAGTACCTTAATGTGAAAAAGATCTTGATTCGGAATAATTACCTTGATCTGGAATACTTGGTTGATCCGGAATACCTTGTTGATCCGGAATAATTTGTTGATCCGGAATAACTTGTTGATCTGGAATAACTTGTTGATCCGGAATAACTTGTTGATCCGGAATAACTTGTTGATCCGGAATAACTTGTTGATCCGGAATAAGTTTTTGATCCGGAATAAGTTGTTGATCCGGAATAAGTTGTTGATCCGGAATTAGTTGTTGATCCGGAATAATGGGTTGATCCGGAATAAATGGTTTATTCGGAATGCCTTGTTGATCCGGAATAACTTTTGATCCAGAATCTTTTGCTTTGTTCGGAATAGTCTGTGATTCGGAATAATCCTGGAAAAACACTTCGAGACCAAGAACAAGCCGACTTTAAACGAATCTAAACCCGATTTTTGATCAAAAACCACAAAACGTTTTGTGATTTCTACCAAAATAAGCTAAACCCAACACTTATCTACTAATCCCAACAACAAAAACACCAAAAATTACAAGATTCAAGGTTGATTTTCCTAAAAATCACTAATACAATCAAAAACTAAAAAGCAACACAAATCCTTACCTTAAATCACCCAATGGCTCTGATACCAATTGTAGAATAGTGATAATCTTATGAATCAATAAGGTGGGTTGATGGTTTTAGAGAGAGAAAGTAGTGAGAGAAAGTGAGAGAGAAATATGTATGTTTATTATGAAAAGTGAACCAACCAAAACAACCAACCCCCTTTCCATGGTGGAAAGGGGTATTTATATCCAAGCCACTAATGGACTTGGGCCGGCCCATGACAAGCCCATGGGCCGGTTTTACTTAACAAATTAAACAAATATTAACTACGAGCTATACAACATTCAATAATATTGTGGAGTGACCGATACTTATTAAAGGTCATATTGTGGCATAACCCGCTTCACGATTTGAGACCTTTCTCGGACTGATATTTGGCAGCGACTTCATACTTCAAATCTTTGAGAGACGTTCTTGAAATTATGGTCTTCTCTTCATTATAGGAATTTCTTCACTTGAAGTTTTGAGAGATTCTTCATCTTTGGACCACGACTTCCGTTCATTTTTCTCCAATCTTTATTTGGGATTTTGATATACAACGATCCGTCTCCTTTTAGGACTTGGATCTATTTATCCTCATACCTTTCTAGGTTCTTTTTGGATAGACTTCTCCATGATCTTTAGGGGAGTATTTGCTTTTCGTCGTGTGTCTCGATCCTTCATATTGATTTTTGATAAATGATTCTTCACATCACTTTTGGATCTTTAGCAACAAAATGTAGCCCTCATGCCTTGTTAGGGCCTTTTCGGACTCGCTAATCTTCGCATCCCGCTTCAATAAGTTATCCCTTGGCTATGAACTCTAATTAATACCGAGCAACTTTTAAACGATCCTGTGCTAGAAGCTAAGTAACTTTTCAAATCTTACAACCTTATTTATTGCAGATAAATTTATTAACAAGCGATGGGAGAATAGGCTTATAATCAACTCACATAAATTCACGAAAGAATACCAAACTTATAATTGACTCTATCATCTCTCGTTCTCCACAGTTTAAAATCTCAAGGAATGAGACTCGTGGATGGTTAGCCAATTAAATCAAAGTTTTGGGTTTTCGAGTCGCCTATAGGATCTTGCATCTTCTTAGACTCTTTCAAGTTTAAAATTTGCTTTTTAAAGTTCCCTTGATAAACGACTCTCTAGGATCAATTATAGGAACTTGCGAAAAGTTCTTGTTCTTAACCCGTGAGAGTTAAGACTTTTGCGTTTTAAAGCTCCCTATTTAAAAGCCCAGCAAAACTTGACTTAAACACGTTAAGGATACTAGCTAGAGTAAATATAGATAAGTAAACTCGGGTTGAGTCAAAATATTCACGACTTTGAAAAATTAAAACCACTTTATTAAAAACTTATTCTAGAAAACAAAATAAATAACTATGACAAGGGAAAATACTACTAAACTACAAGGCCAAAATAGATTAAAAATTTTGAAAAATGTCGAAAAATCGAGTTTTCCAGTTAAAATGAGGGCAAATTCATGGAAAAGACCACGTACTTCGATAGAGGTCCCCCCTACACTTGATATAAACATTTTCCTCAATGTTTAAGCATGTGGGAGTAAACTCCCCTACACTTATGACATTGTGTACTTTGTTTAAATCTTGCTAAGGAAAGGACAACTATAGTGATTTCAATGTGAACATATAAGATATGAAATATTGAATCACGACAGTTTAGGATAGAACCAGGAAGATGGGAACACGGGATCACGGTTCGTCAAAAGTCATCGAGGTGCTCTTTGAAGCTTGAATCCCTGCACAGAATAAGAAACAAGACAACAAACACATACGGGGCTCCCCCTACACTTATTATGAAAACGGTAAAGGATAGATCACGGGTTGCCTCCCGAGAAGCGCTTGTTTTTGTTAACCGAGTCACGAGCCTGACTCGACCCAAAACTAGTTCATGGGAAACGTGGTGAGGGATGGAATTATCTCATGAGAGATGTCCTCACCAAAGTACAACTTCACGCGCTAGCCATTCACCTTGAAATTGGGCCCATTTGGCAGAGAAAGATCAATGGTGCCATATGGAAAGACTTTGGCGACGGTGAATGGTCCAGACCAGCGGCTCTTCAACTTGCTCGAGAAGATCTTCAACTGAGAGTTAAAAAGTAAGACTTGATCACCAACGTGGAACTCTCGGTTCTTAATCCTTGCATCATGGATGATCTTGGTCTTCTCTTTGTAGATCAACGAGTTCCCATAATCTTCATTCCTTAGTTCGTTGAGCTCATTGAGTTGAATCTTCCGAAGATTGCCGGCTTTGTTGATGTCGAAGTTAGCCCACTTCAAGGCCCAGTGTGCCTTATGTTCCAGCTCGATAGGGAGGTGGCATGTTCTCACGTACACAAGACGATAAGGTGTACAACCAATCGGCGTCTTATAGGCGGTACGGAAAGCCCACAGAGCATCATCTAACTTATCGGCCCACGCGGAACGATGATCTCCGACAGTACGTTCCAGAATTCGCTTCAATTCACGGTTGGAAATCTCGGCTTGACCATTATTTTGAGGATGATAAGCGGTGGAAAGACGGTGATTGACACCATACTTAGCCATGACTCTTGCAAATTGATCATTACAAAAATGAGTCCCGCGGTCACTGATTATAGCACGAGGAACACCGAATCGAGCAAAAAGTTGCTTCAAAAAGTTCACAACCACCCTCGCATCGTTCGTAGGGAAAGCTTTGGCTTCAACCCATTTGGATACGTAGTCAACGGCTACGAGGATGTACTTGTTCCCTTTAGATGATGGAAATGGCCCCATAAAGTCGATGCCCCATACGTCAAAGATTTCACATTCTTGTATGAAATTTTGAAGCATCTCATCTTTATGTGTGATCTTGCCTTCTCGTTGGCAAGCATCACAATGCTTAACCATTTCGTGAGCGTCAGGATAAATGGTAGGCCAAAAGAATCCAGAGTCAAACACTTTCTTTGCGGTGTAGTTGGAACCAAAGTGACCACCGGTGGGTCCTTTATGGCAAGCATCAAGGATTTGTAAAGCTGCCGGCCCATCAACACATCGACGAACGACAAGATCCACACATTGTTTGAAGAGATAAGGGTCAATTCAGAAGTAAGTCTTAACATCTTTAAAGAACTTCTTCTTTTGTTGGGATGTTAACCCTTCGATGAGAATTCCACCCGCTAAGTAGTTTGCAATGTCCGCAAACCACGGGGTGTCATCAAGATTGGAGTGAATAGACATAAAGGCCTCAAGGGGAAAAGAGTCATTGATCTCTTGATTCGGATGATCCCCTTGATAAGGATCCTCAAGTCTACTTAGATGATCTGCTGCTAGGTTTTTGGCTCCCTTTTCGTCACGAATTTCGATTTTAAATTCTTGAAGGAGCAAAACCCAATGAAGAAGTCTTGGCTTAGAATCTTGCTTAGTCAACAAGTACTTCAACGCGGAATGATCAGTGTACACGATGGTGGTGGAAAGGACAAGATAGGGGCGAAATTTTTCAAAAGCATACACTACAGCTAAAAGCTCTTTTTCAGTAGTGGTATAATGCAATTGAGCCCCCGTCATTGTCTTGCTAGCATAGTGGATTGGTTGAAAGTGTTTGTTCCCTCTTTGGCCCAAAACCGCTCTAATAGAAAAGTTGCTAGCATCACACATCAATTCAAAAGGTAGCTCCCAATTAGGGATAACCAAGACCGGTGTCTTAGTTAGCTTATCCTTAAGAAGATTGAATGATTCAAGACACTCTTTAGAAAAGATAAAGGGAGTATCTTTTTCCAAGAGGTGGGTCATCGGGCGAGCGATTTTATAAAAATCCTGAATGAAACGACGATAGAAGCCCGCATGACCCAGAAAACTTCTCACACCCTTCACGGTTGAAGGTGGAGGTAATTTGGCTATGACATCAACTTTAGCACGGTCCACTTCAAGACCGGATTTTGAGATTTTATGTCCAAGCACAATGCCTTATTTTACCATGAAATGGTATTTTTCCCAATTCAGAACAAGGCGAGTGTCTTCACACCGCTTAAGCATGCGTTCCAAATTGGCAAGGCAAGTAGAGAAGGAATCACCATAGACCGAGAAATCATCCATGAAGACTTCCATGGTTTCTTCAACCATTTCATGGAAGATAGCCATCATACACCTTTGGAATGTCCCTGGAGCATTGCATAAGCCGAAAGGCATTCTTTTGTAAGCAAATGTTCCCTAAGGACAAGTGAATGTGGTTTTCTCTTGGTCTTGGGGATCGATGGGTTTTGAAAATAACCCGAGAAACCGTCTAAGAAGCAGTAATAGTCATTACCCGCTAGACGTTCAAGCATTTGGTCCATGAAAGGAAGGGGAAAATGATCCTTTCTCGTAGCATCATTGAGTTTGCGATAGTCTATACAAATTCTCCACCCTGTAACGAGACGAGTAGTAATCAACTCGTTGTTTTCGTTGGGTACAACGGTGATTCCGCCTTTCTTAGGAACACAATGGACTTGACTAACCCATGGTGAATCTGAGATAGGATAGATCATGCATGCATCAAGAAGTTTGATAACCTCTTTTTTGATAAAGTCATGGATCTTGGGATTCACCCTTCTTTGGCTTTGAATAGTGGGTTTAAAGTCGTCCTCCATGAGAATTTTATGTGTGCATAAGTGAGGATCAATTCCACGAATATCGGAGATTTTCCAAGCAATCGCTTTCTTATGATTCTTCAGCACGGTGATAAGTCGGGATTTTTATTCTTCTATCAGGTACTTTGCGATGATGACGGGTGACTTCTTGTTGTCTTCAAGGAAAACGTACTCGAGATGAGACGGAAGATCCTTAAGCTCTAAATCCAGAGGATTTTCGATGGACGGCGGAGTCAAAGTCGGATCATCGATAAAGATATCCTTAGGAGATGGTAGAGAAATATGGTCCTCATTGAGAAGTTTCTCAATGGTACGAATGTCTTCATCCCAATTGGAGGGAGAATCGTCATATTGCAAGTCCACATCTCCCAAAGTTTCTTCGAATTCCTTCAAGATGAAATCACTTTCTCCAAATGGAGTTAGTGATGGAGCAATAGAGGCAACGGTCTCAACAGTGGGTGGAGAAGAAGAACCACTTTTACAAGCGTCTTTGAAATGTTCTTCACAAGCCTCATCAAGAACGTCAATGAAATTAATGCTCTCATTTTCAGAAGGCTGCTTAGAAAGTTTACCCATGTTGAAGACGATGTTATCGTCACCAACTCTCATGATTAATTCGCCAGCGGATACATCAATGAGAGTGCGACCAGTCCTCAGGAATGGACGTCCAACGATTAATGGAACACGGGGATCCATCTCGTAGTCAACGACAACAAAATCCGCTGGAAAGGTGAATTTGTCGACACCAACGAAGACGTCTTCGGCTATCCCCACTGGATACGCAACCGTACGGTTAGCTAATTCCAAAGTCATTCGTGTGGGGACTAGCTCGGGTAGAGATAATTGTTTCCAAACACTTAATGGCATTAAGTTTATACTAGCACCTAGATCGACTAGGGCCATACAATTTGATGTAGGATTTTCGTACACGTTTTAGGAAAAAACGTATATGAGTGGCAAGTATTAAACTCGACGATTTAGGAAAACCGACAAGTCGAATAAGTGCGGGTTCGTTCTCGAAGGAGGTGTGTAGATTAATGTGCCAATATAAAATAATCAAGTTTGGATTAGTGACGGTTTTGGTTTAGAAGAGAAAAAAGTAAAGACGAGCTACAACTACGATTACACTACGACGTATTGACGTAAAACGATGACGTGATTAAGTAAAACGTGACGAAATTAAAAATTAAACCTAAAAATTAATTAAAAGATTAAACTAAGTCTAAAATAATATAAATGAGAATAAAAATCCAATAAATAAATTTTATAACCTTTTATTAATTAAATATTCAGTTTTAAATGCTAATTAAAGCCCTAAAATTAAATATAATTAAGAAAAAGCCCAAAATATTATTTTATTGAACTAATAAATCACTTATATTATTTAAAGACTAAAAAGTATTTTTCCTAAATTTTTAAAACTATTTTTCTATTTTTAAAAGGCTAAAAACACTTTTTAAACTAAAATAAAAATAAAAATAATAAAATAATGCTAAAAATAAATTTTATTTTTCTAAAAATCTTTTTTTAACTAAATTAACAAGGTAAAAATGAAAAAGTTAAAAAAAAACTAAAAAAATTGGCTAAAAACGAAAGTACCCCAAAGTACTCCAAGGTGGAGTACTTCTGTGTTGTCCAAGATCCTACCAGACAAAGGTTTTGTCCAATACCAGTGTTGTCCGATATCGGATAACACTAAAGAAAACAAAAAATTATGGTCGTTTTCGGACAGAACTAACAAATGTTGCTGTATGGATTTTCAGCTCGTTTTGGGTTGATTTGGGCTCGTTTTTGCTTGTTTTGCGATGTTTTTTTAGGCACAAACGGCACCCCCACAAACTTTGAGTTGTGGGGAGTCAACAATAACATAAAAACACATAAACACAAGCACCAATTTCAACAAAAATCAGCAAAAAAAGAAAGAAAAATGGGGTTGTGGGCTATTTGCTGATCTACTTTGCTAGAAAACGAATTTTGGGGCTCCAAATCTTGCACAAAGATCCACCAAATCACATATAACTAATAACAAGCCCTAGCTTGATCTATATCCTACTGATCAACAAGATTATATGGCAAATTTCCACTAAATCAAGCCTAAAATGGGACTTACTGAATTTTAAGCTATATTACCAATTTATGAATCATGCACTTGCTTTAAATCCTATACAAACTTATCCAACCTTACTGGAAATGACTCTAACTATTAAATAAAGTGTGCCTAGACTAGTTTCATGCCAAAAGCTGTCACCAATTCTTAGCTAAAACCCCAATCCAAACACCCCCTTATTTCTGAAAACTAAAAATTATCAAATCAAATCAACTCAAATTCAAACCAAACTGATTTTAATTACCCTTAACATGCATACTAAGCTTAAAGAACTATAACCCAACCATAAAAACAACATTACAACAGGTATTGCACAAATTCACTTAAAATCACATGAAAACTCAAAGTAGAGGTCAAATAGGGTTCAAACCGTTTTACCTGGCTGATGCCTTCTATAGGACTTAGTTGGAGCTTTTGTGAGCTGAATGAACTGTAGAAAAAGGCTTGCTGTTGGAATCACAATGGACCCAAAGCCCAAATATGTCTTCAAACAAAGGTGAATAAAGGGAATGATGGGATGAGATGTTCTTGTTGTACTTGTAACCTGCACAACCACCCCAAAACAAAGAACACACTACAAGTAGACCAAAGTCCACAAACTGCAAGCTTGTGGCTTTAGCTACAGTAAAATGGTAAATGAAAAAAAAAAATTAGATTTTTAATAAAATCTTTGAAAAACTGAAATCCTTTGGAAACAAACTCAAACTTGGAAAATCCTTAACACAAACTTAACACAAAACAGGATTTGTGTATATAAATCCACTTTCACTTCTCTATAATAACAAATCTTGTTTTTGCAAAGCTCTCTTATTTTTCAGAAAATAAACTTGAAACGAATTTGCTTAAAACCTTAAAACTGATTTGCAAACAAAGGTAAATATTAAACTATAGAAAGCAGTAAAAATGGAACTCAGTATTGCATAATTAAAACTTTCATTTTCATTAATAATTTTTAAAAAAAATACAAAAACTGGAACAATATTATATGGGTACAAACCACCCATATAAATACTAGGAAATGGAACTATCTAGATACATGATTAAAAAAATAAAGAAAAAAGGAAACCCTAAACCCTAATTGCTTGAAAATCTGAAATTGCCCTTGAAAAAGTCTTGAAATTTGGTCAAAAACCATGCCATGTGAAGATGTTGATGTTACAGCTATCTTGGAATGATCACACTCGTTCAAAATAGCTTTGCCAACACGAAATGGAGATCAACCGTAGATTTTACTATTGTATCTTGTTTTCTTGTGCAGGGGACCATGTGGGAGGGGCCTTGTTTGATGATGATAGGTGGTTAAGGGTGGGTTTGGGTTTAAGTTATGTTTAATTATCATCCTGGACGAGATGGTGTTTTAATTTTGATTAATTAGAGAAAACCCAATTAGGGTTCTAGGTGTTCTTGGCTGGAAAATTTAGGGGTTTTAATCTTGTTTTTCTTTTAAAAACGTGTTTAGGAGGGAAATACTTAATAAACAGATTATTAAGTTTATTAAGTTGGTGGAAAATGACGTGAAGAAGGGTTGTGTTTTGATTGGTGGATTGGAGTTGGGTGGGTGACGTGGTGGCTGGTGAATGGTGGATGGAAGATTGTTTGTCTGGGCAGTTTTTCCCCCCCATGTCTCTTCATCTTTGCACTTGGTATTAAATAGCCAAAAACCCCTTTTTCCTTTGTAATAACTTTGGGCAGGTTGCTGAAAATGGCACAATGGTTTTTCAAACTTTATAACAAGGACCTTTAATGTAATTTGATCATATTTCAAGGGCCAATGATGTATATGCTTGAAATATTAGGGACCCAATGTGTAATTTGAGTGTTCACAAGGGTATAATATGACAAATCTTCCAAAGTAGAGGGACCAAAGTTGCCAATCTTCAAAACTTCAAGGTCATTTATGGAAATTCCATTCTTGGGCCCGGTTCTTTGTGCGACTTCGTTTCCCGTGTTCGTTTTTGCTTGATTCCTTTGATCTTTTGGTGAATTCACGATATCCGTACCTAAAATACACAATGAACAAACACATGCATATATTTGGGTATTTTGACGATATTTTAAGCGTTTTAAGCCCGCTTTGGACGATGAGACTATGTATAAATACAGTCTCATTACTCCCCCATACTAAACCATTACCGTGTCCCCACGCAATGCTAGAATTAAGTATTATAGCACTTCCAAAATTCATTTTATGATGACGTTTATTGAAGACATAAATTTAAATAAACTACTACATGCGTTTTAGACATAATGTATTGTTTTCATCACGAGAACGTGACTTTTGGGATCATAGAACAAGAACACGTGAATGGTTCGTTAGAAATAATTTAGTCGTCCTCGATTTTCACCCAATTCCATGCTAAGCGTGCAACGAGATCATTGTTATTATAAGTTAGAAACACGATCATATCTCATGAGTGTTAATTACGAACCTAGACTCCCTTATTCCTACTTGGTATCTCTTATATTTTATTTTGTCTTTAATGATCACGAGGATACATCATTGACTTATGCGTGAATAGAGATTAAGTCTAAAAATAGAAACTTAACGGTGTAACCAAAATCATTAAATTAATAATTCATCGTAATAGACAACGATGTCAAAAAATTAAGTCAACAAGAAGGATCGATAAACACGGTTTTATAACGGTTTTGAACATGAGACTTATTACCATGACTTTTATTATCTGCAATCATCGGTGGTTTTATTATCATGGTTTACCTCCATCTTTTATTCAACTTCGCCATGAAGCTTTTATTATGACTTTGGTCTTGCCTTGCCTTTTATTATCCGCCTCATCGGTGGTTTTATTAGCCAAAGACGTATATCCTCACACTAAAGCGAATTTTGGATCTTTAAAGCTTCAAAGATTAAGGCTTGATTCACTTTCAATTTGGGCATAGATTTTTCGGCCTTGTGAGCTTCAAATTTTTGCATAATTTAGGTGAGCACTTGAAATCTTATTATTAGGTGAAGCTTTTGATTATTCGGGTGCCAATACTTCAAAACCGTGACGCTGGCGATACCTTAATGTTTTCCCAATTTAATTACATGGAAGCTACTAAAACAAATTAGAAACCAACAATAGTGACTAGACCGCTAAAACAATATCTATTAACAATTTATTATACAAAAGCGTGGGGAGAATAAGCTAATAATTACTACACATGAGATCGTGAAAGATTATGAGACTTATAAATAACTCTATCATTTCTCGTCCTCATTTAAGAGACTTAGCCTAAAAAGTTAAGGAATCAAAGCTAAGTGCTCAACACGCACGGTCGAGTCAAAAATTACTCTTATTCTCACCATCAGAAAACCTACATTCGTGTCTTAAACACTTATGAAGAATAAGAAAAATTTTAAAATTTGGCCATTTTTAGCCTTATTTTGCAACAAAACGATAACAAAAAAGATGAAAATTGGATTGCGTGGTGACGTAAGCAAGGTGAAGTATCTACTCACCCCCCATAATAAAACTAAACATTGTCCTCAATGTTTCGAGTCTAGGGGTGAAAACACCCCCATACTAGAGACGAAGTCGAATGCTTAATCTCGAGCATGGAAAGGGTAAAACGAATAACCTAAAAGCTGTTTATAAATTATGCTAATAAGATAAACGTTAGAACATAAAAGGATATCATCGGATATCGGAATCTCCAAAGGCAACGATCGAAGCTCGAGTGATTCGTAAAACGAACACGAGGGGCTTCAATGATGACGATGAACCTAAAGAATCACAATCACAAACAACCACGGAACAAAGGTTGGAAGAGCACAAGTCCACTCGTTACACTATTAGAAAGCAATAATGTAACACCCCCACAATTGTTATGCGCAGCGGAACTACAACAATGGGTGCTACACAGTATTCATTGCACACAAGATATATCAAACAACGCTAAAAGACGTCGACTTAAAAATTCAAATTTAAAATTGTTAGATGATACATGTCCACAGTTTTTCCAACCCCAAATAGTGCACAGAGTTTAGCGTTTTCGGTCCCCATGAATCTCAACCCCAAAAATTTCAGTTTTACAACCACATGACATTAAACATAAAAATTGTTTAAGTAGAAAAGGAGGGAAAAACAAGCGGACGCCAAGCCGATCACACAACATCCATCCCATGCATGCTCCATCCTACTGCTCAGCGGTTACCTGAAATACATGCCAAAAATTTGGTCAACGAAAACGTTGAGTGGAATTCATAGGTTTTTCAATCCATTTGAACGTATATATAATAAAAACCATTCGTGATCATTTATAGTCTTGTCGATCAAACAAACTATAATCAGGATACTGACAATTGTGTTTAAGCTCATGACACTAATCCGTTAACTCAATCACCCGCGTAAATATACCGGCATGATTCAGATGAAACCATTGCCCCTTCTAAAGGCATCAGTTGCAATTATACCTTATTTCTCATACAAAATAATCTACCGCAGAACTTACTATAAGTACAGCTTCTCGGCTAGCATTGGGTCGTTAACCCCCGTAGTACTATAAATTGCATAAGCGGCTATTTCCCCCTTCGCAAGGGCAAGACAATAGTTAATAGTTCATGAATTTAGGGACTTTTGCAACTTTGGTACTCAACACAATTTCTAAGGCAACTTTCGGGTCTAACAATCATTCATGATATACGTTCCTTTTTAAAAACTAGCATGCATTTCCCTCGCGGGTAAAACAATTTGAAATAATATAAGCGAGGCTATAAATTCACACCTTAGATATTAAGTAGTCGGTAGTTCGAGGAGTGTTCACTGACGATGTTACGGATGCCCGGGTAAATCAACACCTATCACAAATAACGCGTAATGAGTAATCTCATTTAAATACTTACGGTACTGTATAAAATACATATATATAAGTCACTTAAGACCAATATAACTCACGCCAAAAACAGAAACAACAAGTATCATTCATTTTATTCCATTCATTCTTATAACCTACGTTGTCCATTTTTACACGTTCTCGCCGGTACTTGACTAAAGTACGGGCTGTTTTACCTTATTAAACCATGCTTATAAAATTTGACAAAATTTCCAAAAATCCTATATGACCTGTAGATAACATGTTTTTAAGCCCAACAAAAGTTTTCACTTTTACGACCCGTTACGCAACTCATTTCCACGACTACATTTTACGGGCTGAAATTGCGCTTCGACCAATTTTGACCACTTTGACCTATATGAAAAATACCTTTGACTTTCTTGACTCATAAGTCAACATATAGACTCATTTGTACAGGTTAGGGACCAAGTTTTGACCCTTGATCATTCACCAAATTATACTTGTGACCCTCGGGATTTGACTAAAACTTTGCACAAATCCGGATTGTGAAAGTCCTCGTCTCCCGGTACCCGATCTTTAAAATGTCATAACTTTTAGCTCGTTTTGAGTCACGGGCTCTACCTTATACCAAATTAAAGCTAGAAAAACCCTCTATCACTACATTTAGTTTTCAAGACCTGGAACAAAAATCATTTTTATAAAATAGGCCAAATGTTTCTGCCTAAAAATGACTATACCAAAATCATGCTTAGACTCGATTCCAAGACTTCTAACCAACACTAAACATCATCCTAAGCCTTCCCAAACATATCCTAACATCAAACTTCCATCCTACCCCTATTGATCAACCAATCTCAATATCAAGAATCAAAGAAAATAGACATGCAAGTAATAAAACCTATATGAATCTTTCTAAAACAACAAACCAAACATAAATATAACATGCAAATTCAACAACCACCATGGCTCCCCAAACACCCCCTTTGCCGTGGGGTTTGGGTGACCAAATCACCACAACCAAATTAATTTTGGTGGGTTTTCATGGTGTTTATACTTCCATAACACTTAAAATTAACATGCATTAGCTCAATTAGCCACAAAAACGAATTTGGATCATATGAAAAATCTTGAAAAATTTTTATCAATGCATGTTGGATTTGAGCACATGAATAGGTGGGTAATGACCAAACTAAGCGTGGTCTAACCTTAGATTTTTGAAAAATCAAGTAGAAAAGATTTTAGGTGGATTTTTGTGTGAGTTGGGTGTGCCGTGAGTTTGAGAGAGAAGAGAGGGAGTGATGGTTTTGATTTTTGGTGAAATGTTGTATGTGTTTGTGTGTGTTTCAACTTTGGCCCTTTTTGATAGTTAGGAGGGACCTTTGTGCAATATTGGGCTTCTTTTGTCCTTAAATAGAAAACGACCTCAAAACTTTGCGGGTTTGACTCATTTGTCAATTTTGAAAATTTTACGGGAGTCGGAAATCTTCCCGAACGCTCCAAAATATTTTTGGGATACTTTAAATGTACTTGGAAGGCTATAAAACTCACCCGACTCAACTTAACACGAACCGTAAATAAAATTCTCGAAAAATTACATTATCGATAAATCGTCAAAAATTATCTAAAATTGGGCATCTCTCGGGATCGTAATCGTCATCGTCCTTCTCAAAACGTCAAACGTAAAAATTATAACCTCGAACATCGGTCTTAACCAAAATACTTATAATTATAGAAATTAAAATTTATCAAAAATTTCAAAAATTAGCGTAATTTAGGGTATCGTTAATGACCTCGATTCTAGGGTGTCACATCCACCCCTCCTTAAAGAGAGCGACGTCCCGGCGCTCGCCTCTTCTTGTACTCACATTTCGTCTTACTGGAACAGATGAGGATACCTTTCCTTGAAAAAGTCCTCACGTTCCCAGGTGTATTCCGGTCCACGCTTAGAATTCCATCGGACCTTCACAATAGGAATCCTACTACGCTTCAACCGCTTGACCTCCCGGTCCATGATTTCCACAGGTTCTTCCACAAAGTGCATTTTGTCGTCTAGTCGAATCTCGTCCAAAGGAATCACCAATTCCTTGTCCGCCAAACTCTTCTTCAGGTTCGATACGTGAAACGTGTCATGAATAGCACTAAGCTCGGTCGGCAATTCTAACTTGTACGCTACTGGTCCAATTCGTTCAACGATCTTAAACGGTCCAATATACCTCGGACTCAACTTTCCTTTCTTTCCAAAACGAATTACACCCTTCCACGGCGATACCTTGAGCATAACCATATCTCCAACTTCAAACTCCAACGGTTTCCTTCGGTTATCAGCATAACTTTTCTGTCGGCTTCTCGCAGCAAGTAGTCGGTTCTTGATCTGCACGATCTTCTCTGTTGTTTCTAATACCATTTCGGGTCCAGTCAATTGACTTTCCCCTACTTCACTCCAACACACGGGCGATCTACACTTCCTTCCATACAATGCTTCGAACGGTGCCGCTTTGATACTCGCGTGATAACTATTATTGTACGAAAATTCCACCAGAGGCAAGTGGCGTTCCCAACTTCCTCCAAAATCAATCACGCACGCTCGGAGCATGTCCTCCATCGTTTGAATCGTTCGTTCACTCTGGCCGTCAGTTTCCGGGTGATAAGCCGTGCTTAAACTCAGTTCAGTGCCCATCGCACGTTGAAGCGATCTCCAAAATTCCGACGTAAATCTACTGTCGCGATCCGAAATGATCGATAACGGCACTCCATGTCTACAGACGATCTCCTTCACGTACACGCTGGCGAGTCTTTCCATGCTGTCCGTCTTTTTCATAGGTAAGAAATGAGCAGATTTCGTCAACCTGTCCACAATTACCCATATCATATCGCTTCCACTAGGAGTCCTAGGTAAACCCGTCACAAAATCCATTGCGATTTTCTCCCATTTCCATTCTGGGATTTCCGGTTGTACCAACAATCCAAATGGTTTCTTATGTTCTGCCTGAACCTTCGCGCAAGTCAAACACTTACTGACGTAACGAGCAATATCTGCCTTCATATTCGGCCACCAATAAACTTTCTTCAGGTCGTGGTACATCTTATCCGATCCAGGATGTATCGAATACTTCGACTTATGCGACTCATTCATAACCAATTCTCGAACTCCAGGCTTTCCTTCCTCAGATGGACACAATGGTAACCAAATCCGATTCTCAAAATATCTTAGTCCGTCAGATCTAATCACAAAAAGAGGTTTCAACATTCGTCCCAAGTTCTCGGCTTCAACATTCCCTTTCATCAATCCTCTTTCCTGAGCCTTCAGTATGGTTTCGGTTAAGTCAACGCTCTCACTCATCACTAAAGCTCTAACCCTCAAAGGTTTCTCCCGTTCCTTCCTACTCAAAGCATCCGCTACAACATTCGCCTTCCCAGGGTGGTAGCGAATTTCGCAGTCATAATCACTCAATAGTTCAACCCATCGTCTTTGTCGCATATTCAACTCCTTTTGATCTAAAATGTGCTGCAAACTCTTGTGATCAGTGAATACAACACACTTTGTCCCATACAGATAGTGTCTCCACAGCTTCAACGCAAACACTACCGCTCCTAATTCCAAATCGTGCGTCGTGTAGTTCTCCTCGTTCTTCCTTAATTGCCTCGACGCGTAAGCTATTACCTTTTCACGTTGCATTAATACTGCTCCATAACCTTTACGAGACGCATCACAATACACCACGAAATCTTCGGTTCCTTCAGGCAATGATAAAATCGGCGCGGAACATAACTTATCCTTGAGCGTTTCGAAAGCAAGCTCTTCCTCATTTCCCCATTCATACACCCTATTCTTTTCGGTAAGCCTCGTCAATGGTTTCGCAATCAACGAAAATCCCTCAATAAACCTTCTATAATACCCAGCTAAACCCAAAAATTGTCGAACTTCAGTCGGCGTCGTCGGTGCTGACCATTCCCTGATCGCTACGATCTTAGCAGGATCTACACGAACTCCCTCACTATCAATCACATGACCTAGAAACTGCACTGATTCCAACCAAAACTCACACTTAGAGAATTTTGCATACAGTTTCTCCTTCCTTAACAACTCCAAAATCTTTCTCAGGTGCTTCTCGTGCTCCTCCTTACTCTTAGAGTAAATAAGTATGTCGTCGATGAAAACAATAACAAACTTATCTAGATACGGCTTGCACACGCGATTCATAAGATCCATGAATACAGCAGGCGCGTTTGTCAACCCAAACGGCATCACTCGAAATTCAAAGTGCCCATACCGCGTACGAAAGGCAGTTACAGGAATATCCTCCTCTCTTACACGCAGTTGATGATACCCTGATCTTAAATCGATCTTTGAGTATACACTGGAACCTTGTAATTGATCGAACAAATCATCAATCCTCGGTAATGGGTACCGATTCTTAACCGTCAGCTTATTGAGTTCTCTATAGTCGATACACATCCTAAACGAACCATCCTTCTTCTTTACGAACAACACTGGCGCTCCCCAAGGTGATGAGCTCGGCCTAATAAATCCTTTGTCCATCAACTCCTTCAATTGATCCGATAACTCCTTTAACTCAGATGGTGCTAAACGATAAGGTGCTCGTGCAACCGGTGCAGCTCCTGGCACTAAATCAATTCGAAACTCGACCTCACGGGTAGGCGGTAAACCTGGCAACTCGTCTGGAAAAACGTCCGGATACTCGCGAATAATTGGTACCTCTTCAATCCTCGCCTCTACATCACCATCGCTCGAAACTTGTGCCAAAAACACATCGCATCCGCTCTCTACGTACTTCATCATCTTCAAACACGAAATCACCTTCAAACGAGAAGTGCATTCGTCTCCCTTAACCGTCAAAACCCTATTTCTCAACGGAATCTGCACCAATCTCTCACCACAGACGATTGTAGCACTATGCGCCATTAACCAATCCATTCCCACAATCACGTCAAACGATCCTAGCTCTATAGGCATCAAGTCGATTTTAAAAGCGTAGTTTCCTAACTTCAAGGTACACCCTTTCAGTATAGAATTCGTACTAACAATCTTTCCATCGGCCAATTCAACATTATAACTAGTCGTTAACAACACCGGTTCTCTATCGATATGACGACTAAATCTAACGTCTACAAAACTCTTGTCGGAGCCAGAATCAAATAAAATACTAGCATAACAAGCGTCTAGCAAAAACGTACCGGTAACCACATTGGGACCTTGTGGTTTATCAGCAGTTCCCACTTGATACACAGCTGCCGCATTATTTCCTCCCCGTCTGTTCCCTGCCTTCGGGCAATTTGCTTGCACATGCCCCCTTTCTCCACAGCTATAACATCCTCTCATCCTGATAGCATTAGCCCCAGTGGCTACTCCTCCCGTTCGACAACTAGCAGTCCTATGACCTGCCTTTCCACATTTGCCGCATGCCGGCGGGCAGTTTCCAACATGATACAAGTTGCACTTTCCACAATGGGGGTTCACTTTCACACCTCTAGGGTTCGTCACGGCCCTCATCCCTTCGTTCCTTCTCTGATTAAACTGCTGATTACGGTTCGGCCCTTGGTTGTTTCGATTTCCTCCTCGGTTCTGGCCTTGGGATTGATTGCCTTGTGCTGCCTCCCATTTTCTTTTGTTACCCTCAGCAATGTAGTTCTGCTTATCCTGAAGCTTAACGTCCATCAAAGCGTGTGCCATTTGAACCGCCTCGTCAAACGTTCCAGGTTTCGACGAAGTTGTTTCACCTTTGATGTTGCTAGATAAACCCTTAATATACTGCTTCATTTTCTTGGCATCATTGGCAAATATGTCCGGACACAAAAGACTTAACTCATTGAATCTCCTGGTGTAAGCAGCTATATCGTTGTTCCTTAAGGTCAAATGCCTCAATTCGTCCTCCAATTGCCCCAATTCCTCCTCTGGGCAGAACTTCTTGGTCAACAAAGCTTTGGTTGCATTCCACGTTCTCGCATTTGCCACAGCCAATCCCACCGTAGCTACCTGGGTATTCCACCAGCTTAACGCACCATCCAGAAATGTAGCTGCTGCAAACTTTACTTTATCCGCCTCTGCACAACCACTGATTTCAAACGTACTCTCAACTTTTTCCAACCATCGCCTAAGTTCTAGGGCTCCACCCGATCCACGGAACTGCGTAGGACCGCACTTCATAAAGCTTGAATAGGTACACACTCTTGGGACTGGTTGTCTCCCCGCGTTCCTTCCTGGATCCTGATTTCTCCCAGCTCGGTCCGCTTGCAACGCATTAGCTATCGCTTCCTGAATCATGTTGTTAACACGATCGGCAGTCAACTTTGGAGGCATTGTTTTATCGAATATCTCTTTCTGCAAGACAAAGAAAATAGAAAAACAATGTAAGTATTCATATCAAGTTTCCCAGACATAAAATACATACAACGACACATCACTACGGAGTTACTAATATTCATCAATTCACACCACAAAAGATCAAATTTAAGACATATCACAGATCATGAAAGGTAACATAGATTGTATTGATAGTTAACCAAAATCGTGACAAGTAATGCCACTACAATCATTCACCACAAAACATCAAGTACTTGAGTTTCTCGTCATAATACCATCATACAAAGGTCTAAAATAGTTCTATTACAATGATCAAGGAAAAATACAAAACAAGTAACTAGGCATGTGGTGATCCACACTGCCTCTTGGATGGCGGCTCGTCGTCGTCTTCGGTTTCCTCATCACTCACGTCCTCATCCACATCATCCACTTTTCCCTTTCCTTTCTCATCTGGCCCACATTCTGTTTCCTTTCTCGTCCCTGATGTGGATCCATGCTCAATCGCTACTTGATTTCCCATCGAAATACAAGCACCTTCAGTAGGCGGCTGAACCATGAAGTCATTCGCCTCCATCTCCACATCGTCCACGAATCTCCAATCCGGGGGCAATGAATCCCTCACACGATGCTCCCAACTCTGCATCCTCGACAGCCTCATCTGATCTTCCCTCACACGATCAAGACTAGCACTTAAATTCGCAACCATTGATTTCAAACTGTTGATGGCACTGGTGTTTATCATCCCATCATACGCAATTCTTGAAGTCCTTTCCAACAGTCTTTCGTCCGCCTTGTCATTCTCATCGAATCTACTGACCACCCTTGATTCCACTACATACCTCATGCACATCGATCCTTCCAAACCTCTCACAGTCCGTCGTACGTCATGATAATTCCTCGGTCCGGGACAGCAAATTCTTGGGATGCCTTGATGAAGAGAATTTGCGCTCATTGCACCTTCGGCTCTTCTGGGGATATCTGGTACACCAACCAGATGGGAAGTACGCATAGGCGTGGGGCAAGTAGTTCTCCTTGGGTCGGGGTCCTGGGTTCGTACATCGTTTCCGTTATCGTTGGGCGGTACCTCGGCCATTCCTGCAATAACAGCGAATTTCGGAGGGTACATAAGTAATTATACAATAATTATAAATATATGCATGCAAATGCAATGCAAAGGTGGTACATATGCCCGAAATGTAATAATATGATGCTCATGCATGATAAATATGAAAATTACGATGTCGGATATTTCACGTAAAATTTAACGTCTACATATAGTAATTCCATACTTATATAATAATTACCCACATATATACTTTACTCAAAAGTATACGTCAAATGCCATAAATACAACAATAAATCTTACCGGAGCCATGCAGGATAGTTGTGTGTGCTTGGACCCTTTCTTACGACACCAAAAGTTATAGTTTAGGATTTTAAAAAACGACCTAGTTCTCTATAACTCGTGGCTCTGATTACCAATCTGTAACACCCCCACAATTGTTATGCGCAGCGGAACTACAACAATGGGTGCTACACAGTATTCATTGCACACAAGATATATCAAACGACGCTAAAAGACGTCGACTTAAAAATTCAAATTTAAAATTGTTAGATGATACATGTCCACAGTTTTTCCAACCCCAAATAGTGCACAGAGTTTAGCGTTTTCGGTCCCCATGAATCTCAACCCCAAAAATTTCAGTTTTACAACCACATGACATTAAACATAAAAATTGTTTAAGTAGAAAAGGAGGGAAAAACAAGCGGACGCCAAGCCGATCACACAACATCCATCCCATGCATGCTCCATCCTACTGCTCAGCGGTTACCTGAAATACATGCCAAAAATTTGGTCAACGAAAACGTTGAGTGGAATTCATAGGTTTTTCAATCCATTTGAACGTATATATAATAAAAACCATTCGTGATCATTTATAGTCTTGTCGATCAAACAAACTATAATCAGGATACTGACAATTGTGTTTAAGCTCATGACACTAATCCGTTAACTCAATCACCCGCGTAAATATACCGGCATGATTCAGATGAAACCATTGCCCCTTCTAAAGGCATCAGTTGCAATTATACCTTATTTCTCATACAAAATAATCTACCGCAGAACTTACTATAAGTACAGCTTCTCGGCTAGCATTGGGTCGTTAACCCCCGTAGTACTACAAATTGCATAAGCGGCTATTTCCCCCTTCGCAAGGGCAAGACAATAGTTAATAGTTCATGAATTTAGGGACTTTTGCAACTTTGGTACTCAACACAATTTCTAAGGCAACTTTCGGGTCTAACAATCATTCATGATATACGTTCCTTTTTAAAAACTAGCATGCATTTCCCTCGCGGGTAAAACAATTTGAAATAATATAAGCGAGGCTATAAATTCACACCTTAGATATTAAGTAGTCGGTAGTTCGAGGAGTGTTCACTGACGATGTTACGGATGCCCGGGTAAATCAACACCTATCACAAATAACGCGTAATGAGTAATCTCATTTAAATACTTACGGTACTGTATAAAATACATATATATAAGTCACTTAAGACCAATATAACTCACGCCAAAAACAAAAACAACAAGTATCATTCATTTTATTCCATTCATTCTTATAACCTACGTTGTCCATTTTTACACGTTCTCGCCGGTACTTGACTAAAGTACGGGCTGTTTTACCTTATTAAACCATGCTTATAAAATTTGACAAAATTTCCAAAAATCCTATATGACCTGTAGATAACATGTTTTTAAGCCCAACAAAAGTTTTCACTTTTACGACCCGTTACGCAACTCATTTCCACGACTACATTTTACGGGCTGAAATTGCGCTTCGACCAATTTTGACCACTTTGACCTATATGAAAAATACCTTTGACTTTCTTGACTCATAAGTCAACATATAGACTCATTTGTACAGGTTAGGGACCAAGTTTTGACCCTTGATCATTCACCAAATTATACTTGTGACCCTCGGGATTTGACTAAAACTTTGCACAAATCCGGATTGTGAAAGTCCTCGTCTCCCGGTACCCGATCTTTAAAATGTCATAACTTTTAGCTCGTTTTGAGTCACGGGCTCTACCTTATACCAAATTAAAGCTAGAAAAACCCTCTATCACTACATTTAGTTTTCAAGACCTGGAACAAAAATCATTTTTATAAAATAGGCCAAATGTTTCTGCCTAAAAATGACTATACCAAAATCATGCTTAGACTCGATTCCAAGACTTCTAACCAACACTAAACATCATCCTAAGCCTTCCCAAACATATCCTAACATCAAACTTCCATCCTACCCCTATTGATCAACCAATCTCAATATCAAGAATCAAAGAAAATAGACATGCAAGTAATAAAACCTATATGAATCTTTCTAAAACAACAAACCAAACATAAATATAACATGCAAATTCAACAACCACCATGGCTCCCCAAACACCCCCTTTGCCGTGGGGTTTGGGTGACCAAATCACCACAACCAAATTAATTTTGGTGGGTTTTCATGGTGTTTATACTTCCATAACACTTAAAATTAACATGCATTAGCTCAATTAGCCACAAAAACGAATTTGGATCATATGAAAAATCTTGAAAATTTTTTATCAATGCATGTTGGATTTGAGCACATGAATAGGTGGGTAATGACCAAACTAAGCGTGGTCTAACCTTAGATTTTTGAAAAATCAAGTAGAAAAGATTTTAGGTGGATTTTTGTGTGAGTTGGGTGTGCCGTGAGTTTGAGAGAGAAGAGAGGGAGTGATGGTTTTGATTTTTGGTGAAATGTTGTATGTGTTTGTGTGTGTTTCAACTTTGGCCCTTTTTGATAGTTAGGAGGGACCTTTGTGCAATATTGGGCTTCTTTTGTCCTTAAATAGAAAACGACCTCAAAACTTTGCGGGTTTGACTCATTTGTCAATTTTGAAAATTTTACGGGAGTCGGAAATCTTCCCGAACGCTCCAAAATATTTTTGGGATACTTTAAATGTACTTGGAAGGCTATAAAACTCACCCGACTCAACTTAACACGAACCGTAAATAAAATTCTCGAAAAATTACATTATCGATAAATCGTCAAAAATTATCTAAAATTGGGCATCTCTCGGGATCGTAATCGTCATCGTCCTTCTCAAAACGTCAAACGTAAAAATTATAACCTCGAACATCGGTCTTAACCAAAATACTTATAATTATAGAAATTAAAATTTATCAAAAATTTCAAAAATTAGCGTAATTTAGGGTATCGTTAATGACCTCGATTCTAGGGTGTCACAAATAATATTTACAAGGATAAGCATGCGAATCCCCCACGAGGCACCTTGTTTTTGATAACCGAGTCAAAAGCTCGACTTAAATCCCCATAAATGTGATCATTTAGGGATAATCTTGGTATGGTCAACAAACGTGGGTCTTACATGTAAAACAAGGCCCAAAGAAACCGATAATAAAGGCAAAGCCTTTATACCAGGGTCGAAGATCGTATCCTCACATTTGGTGGAAAATGATAAAGGTAAAGCCAGAGGATACGTTTTGTAAGGAAGAAAACTCCTTACAACGTACTCGAAGTACGTGTAGTCATGAGAACCGAGAGGGTGGGTAAGATTACTTTGAGACGAAGGCAAATTTGAAAGAAAATCAATAAAAATGGGGTTCTCAAAGTCTCCTTCCGGTTCAAAGGAAAAGGCCTCATTGAAATCCTCATTCTCATCGAGAGGCGGTCCATCGGTGAACCCCTCAAGAATGGAGGCATCACAAGTCAAAAGAGAAGGCTCATCCAAATGAGACTTAGGGATGGTGACTAGCAAATCCGGCTCATCGAGTTTAGGATCCAAAGAATCCTCACTCTCGATGTCCTCGAACGTCTCATCAAAGAGAGGATTTACGTCACCAAAAACGAACTCGTCATCAAATTCAAAAAGGGAATTCGAGTAGATTTTAAATTCGTCGACACGAACTTCCTCATCGAGTAGTGACTCGTCATCACTAGTGGAAAAATCATCATCGAAAAGCGGGTTCAAAAAATTCAATGATTCTCTACCCGAAGTGTCATAGGGAGAGACATCATCACATGAATTCGTATCACACTCACTATCGTAATTTGCCTCGTTAGAATCTTCGTGGAAAAATTCATCGAGAGAAAAATCACTTAACTCCTCATCGAAGACAACCGTAGGCTCACTTTAGATTGGAATAGGGATCTCAACACTAGGATTAGTGCTAAGATTCTTCTCCCCCATACTTAGAGAGGCATCAGGTTTCGTTGGGAGCATGAGAGTTATGGTTTCACAAGACGGGGTGAGATCAAAATGTCGCTATCGTCGTCGTCATCATAAATAGGAGGCGTGAGATCACATCTAGCTAAATGCTCCTCTCTTTCTTGTTCTTGTCTTTTATGACGAATATCGATGCTTAAACCATTGGAATCTTATAAAAGTTGTTTAGTTTTAATCTCACACTCTCTTTTAAACACGTCACTTATTTCTTCTTTACGATATCTCCTAATGCCGAGTTCAGTAGTTATATCGTTTATTTCTTGATTGATTCGTCGTTTCTCCTCTTCCATATCCTTGATGCTTTTTTCGATCACTTCGACGATTGAAAGTTCCTTTTTCTCCATAATTTGTTGAAAAAGCATTTTGATTTCTTTAAATCCCTCATCAACACGACTTGCACCGAGATCATCATCGAAAAAATTTTGTGGAGGTGATTGGTCAAAACCGGAGAATTGGTTGTCGAAAGACGTATCATGGTTCATCGGTTGACAATCATACCCATAATGAGGTGCGTTTCCAAAAGACTCACATGAATACGACGATGGATATTGCGATGATTGGTCAAAGAAATTAGGATTCGGTTTGGGGTCATTATAATTCGTACAACAAAATCCGAAGTCGTGCTCCAAACCGCAAAAATCACACGAATAAGATGAAGGCGGTTGTGGAGTTTGGTCATAGGATTGAAATCCGTAACCATGGTCGTTTTGAGGAGAGTTGTATATATACCCCTCCCTTCCTCCATAAATCTCGCAATTGAAGCAATTACCTTCGTCGGGCGGACCTCCACAATATGGACAAGAGTAATATCCATCGTTAGACATGACGAAACACGAATGGTGTTACGAGAATTAAACACTAGAGGGTTAGAAAAAGAATTAATTGATAAGGGGTAAGAAGAATATTTTTCATTTTTGATTGTTTTTAATTTTTTTGGTGTATTACATAGACTAAAATCTACAAATCTCTCCTCGAATCGATTTCTCGATTAAAGGAGCCTCATATAATGAAAACGATCACGTGGAGTGAACACCTTCGATGACTTTAGAACGTTGGTGGAACACCAAAACGTTTAAGAGGGTTTAATCTTGAAAACAAGCAAATATAGTATACGTAGATAATACTTGGGCGGCAAACCCTCGATTAGCCCTCTTTCTCAAAACACGCACAAGCAAGCGGGGGAAACGAGGCGGCGCTAAGCACTTAAGAGCCTTTTTCCCTTAGGTCGTGAAATACAACCGCCTTATAACCACCTTATAGTTTGTGTTAATTGAAATTAAGCCTGACAAAAGTATTTATCTATTTTGCCTTTAAACTTTTGCTTTAGATTCGAATACAATGATCGAGTGATGAAATCCCGAATCAAGGTTGCGTTTTCACGCTTTTGGATTACTTGTATATTTTTTGTTCTACGTAAGTACAATATAGTAATATATTCACAAGAAAAACGAAAACGATAATGGATATCTATAATATAGTATTAGTTTAGGAAAATTAAACACGTTTTATTTGGATACTATAATATAATAGAGAAAAATAACAAAAATGAGTATGTGCGATATGTACGCTTTCCAAAAACTGAAAAGCAAAAACGCACTACTCACACAAACACGATAACAATAATGGCACACTAAAAACACCTCCCTGGCAGCGGCGCCAAAAATTGATGTAGGATTTTCATACACGTTTTAGGAAAAACGTATATGAGTGGCAAGTATTAAACTGGACGATTTAGGAAAACCGACAAGTCGAATAAGTGCGGTTTCGTTCTCGAAGGAGGTGTGTGGATTAATGTGCCAATATAAAATAATCAAGTTTGGATTAGTGACGTTTTTGGTTTAGAAGAGAAAAAAGTAAAGACGAGCTACAACTACGATTACACTACGACGTATTGACGAAAAACGATGACGTAATTACGTAAAACGTGACGAAACTAAAAATTAAACCTAAAAATTAATTAAAAGATTAAACTAAGTCTAAAATAATATAAATGAGAATAAAAATCCAATAAATAAATTTTATAACCTTTTATTAATTAAATATTCATATTTAAATGCTAATTAAAGCCCTACAATTAAATATAATTAAGAAAAAGCCCAAAATATTATTTTATTGAACTAATAAATCACTTATATTATTTAAAGACTAAAAAGTATTTTTCCTATATTTTTAAAACTATTTTTCTATTTTTAAAAGGCTAAAAACACTTTTTAAACTAAAATAATAATAAAAATAATAAAATAATGCTAAAAATAAATTTTATTTTTCTAAAAATCTTTTTTTAACTAAATTAACAAGGGAAAAATGAAAAAGTTTTAAAAAAACTAAAAAAATTGACTAAAAATGAAAGTACCCCAAAGTACTCCAAGGTGGAGTACTCCTGTGTTGTCCAAGATCCTACCAAACAAAGGTTTTGTCCAATATCAGTGTTGTCCGATATCGGAAAACAATAAAAAAAACAAAAAAATATGGTCGTTCTCAGACAGAACTAACAAATGTTGCTGTATGGATATTCAGCTCGTTTTGTGTTGATTTGGGCTCGTTTTTGCTTGTTTTGCGATGTTTTTTTGGCACAAATGGCACCCCCACAACCTTTGAGTTGTGGGGAGTCAACAATAACATAAAAACACACAAACACAAACACCAATGTCAACAAAAATCAGCAAAAAAAGAAAGAAAAATGGGGCTGTGGGCTATTTGCTGATCTACTTTGCTAGAAAACGAATTTTGGGGCTCCAAATCTTGCACAAAGATCCACCAAATCACATAAAACTAATAACAAGCCCTAGGTTGATCTATATCCTACTGATCAACAAGATTATATGGCAAATTTCCACTAAATCAAGCCTAAAATGGGACTTACTGAATTTTAAGCTATATTACCAATTTATGAATCATGCACTTGCTTTAAATCCTATACAAACTTATCCAACCTTACTGAAAATGACTCTAAATATTAAATAAAGTATGCCTATACTAGTTTTATGCCAAAAGCTGTCACCAATTCTTAGCTAAAACCCCAATCCAAACACCCCCTTATTTCTGAAAACTAAAAATTATCAAATCAAATCAACTCAAATTCAAACCAAACTGATTTTAATTACCCTTAACATGCATACTAAGCGTAAAGAACTATAACCCAACCATAAAAACAACATTATAACAGGTATTGCACAAATTCACTTAAAATCACATGAAAACTCAAAGTAGAGGTCAAATAGGGTTCAAGCCGTTTTACCTGGCTGATGCCTTCTATAGGACTTAGTTGGAGCTTTTTTGAGTTGAATGAACTGTAGAGAAAGGCTTGCTGTTGGAATCACAATGGACCCAAAGCCCAAATATGTCTTCAAACAAAGGTGAATAAAGGGAATGATGGGATGAGATGTTCTTGTTGTACTTGTAACCTACACAACCACCACAAAACAAAGAACACACTACAAGTAGACCAAAGTCCACAAACTGCAAGCTTGTGGCTTTAGCTACAGTAAAATGGTAAATGAAAATAAAGAAATAGATTTTAATAAAATCTTTGAAAAACTGAAATCCTTTGGAAACAAACTCAAACTTGGAAAATCCTTAACACAAAACAGGATTTGTGTATATAAATCCACTTTCACTTCTCTATAATAACAAATCCTGTTTTTGCAAAGCTCTCCTATTTTTCAGAAAATAAACTTGAAACGAATTTGCTTAAAACCTTAAAACTGATTTGCAAACAAAGGTAAATATTAAACTATAGAAAGCAGTAAAAATGGAACTCAGTATTGCATAATTAAACCTTTCATTTTCATTAATTATTTTAAAAAAATACAAAAACTGGAACAAAATTATATGGGTACAAACCACCCATATAAATACTAGGAAATGGAACTATCTAGATACATGATTAAAAAAATACAGAGAAAGGAAACCCTAAACCCTAATTGCTTGAAAATCCGAAATTGCCCTTGAAAAAGTCTTGAAATTTGGTCAAAAACCATACCATGTTTAGATGTTGATGTTACAGCTGTCTTGGAATGATCATACTCATTCAAAATAGCTTTGCCAACACGAAATGGAGATCAACCGTATATTTTACTGTTGTATCTTGTTTTCTTGTGCAGGGGACCATGTGGGAGGGGCGTTGGTTGATGGTGATAGGTTGTTAAGGGTGGGTTTGGGTTTAATTTGTGTTTAATTATCATCCTGGACGAGATGGGGTTTTAATTTTGATTAATTAGAGAAAACCCAATTAGGGTTCTAGGTGTTCTTGGCTGGAAAATTTAGGGGTTTTAATCTTGTTTTTCTTTTAAAAACATGTTTAGGAGGGAAATACTTAATAAACAGATTATTAAGTTTATTAAGTTGGTGGAAAATGACGTGGAGAAGGGTTGTGTTTTGATTGGTGGATTGGAGTTGGGTGGGTGACGTGGTGGCTGGTGAATGGTGGATGGAAGATTGTTTGTCTGGGCAGTTTTGGCCCCCCATGTCTCTTCATCTTTGCACTTGGTATTAAATAGCCAAAAACCCCTTTTTCCTTTGTAATAACTTTGGGCAGGTTGCTGAAAATGGCACAATGGTTTTTCAAACTTTATAACAAGGACCTTTAATGTAATTTGATCATATTTCAAGGGCCAATGATGTATATGCTTGAAATATTAGGGACCCAGTGTGTAATTTGAGTGTTCACAAGGGTATAATATGACAAATCTTCCAAAGTAGAGGGACCAAAGTTGCCAATCTTCAAAACTTCAAGGTCATTTTTGGAAATTCCATTCTTGGGCCCGGTTCTTTGTGTGACTTTGTTTCCCGTGTTCGTTTTTGCTTGATTCATTTGATCTTTTGGTGAATTCACGATATCCGTACCTAAATACACAATGAACAAACACAGGCATATATTTGGGTATTTGATGATATTTTAAGCGTTTTAAGCCCGCTTTGGACGATGAGACTATGTATAAATACAGTCTCATCACAATTCTCTACCCCAGAGAAGTTGCAAGGAATCAAGAGACGACCTGGATCACCATGTTTGATTGGTAATTTCCTTAAGAGCACTGAAGAGCAATTCTCATTAAGTTGGGTCTGAGCAATATCGAGGAGTTTCTCCTTATCACTGAGAAGATCTTTAAACATTTTAGCGTATTTCGGCATGTGAGTGAGAGCCTCAGCAAAGGAGATATTGAAATTCAGTTGTTTAAACATTTTGAGAAAGTTAGAAACCTGAATATCATCTTTGTTCTTCAACTTCTCTTTCCTCAACCTTGAGGGATAAGGTATATTGGATTGAGAGGAAGGCTTCGGAATGGAATTCTCACTCACATCCATGGGTGGTGGAGAGGTGGAAGTAAAAGGTGGTGGAATTGGAGAAGGGGACTCGTTTTCCTTTGCCACAATCACCGGTGTAGGTGTAGGAATCTCGGGTTCCTTTAAACCTTTTCCACTTCGAGTGGTGATTGCTTTCATCTCCCCTCTTGGATTAGCAACGGTGTTACTCGGATGAGAACCCGAACAAGAGGCTTGATTACTTGGGAAAAAACAGCCATCATATCCCTTAAGTTATTCGTTTGATTGTTCATGGATTTTCTCATGTCGGCTTGAAGAGCATTCCCTTGTTTTGCCATGTCATTCCTTAGCTCAGCTCGAATATCGTTTCCTTGTTTTGCCATGTCACCCTTCAAGTTAATGAGTTGGCTTTGAAGATTTGTCACCATCTCTCTATTGGTCCTCATGTAAGTTTCGAGGTCTTGGTTCAATGCCGTGGGTTGGTTGAGAGGTAGGGCTTGGTAAGCTGAATTATTTCCTTGAGGTGGATATGGGTTTCTTTGGGATTGATATTGATTGGTAGCTCGAGGTTGGCTTTGATTGTTGCGGTTGAAATTGTTTTGGTTTTTGTTTTGAGGAGAAAAACCGGGTGGAGAAAGATAATTGTTGGAACGATAACTTAGCAAGTTACGATCTCCTTGAGGACGTGCTTGGTAGCCAAAGTTACCGTTAGCGGCGTACACATTTTCCGGATTGTCAAGAGTAGAAGGACAATCGGTGTACGAATGAGAACCCCCGCAAATCTCACAAGAAGGTGCAATAGCTTTGGTTGTTGAAATTGGTTTGTAGCCATGGTTAAGAAGTTTTTGTTCATCTCAGCTATTTGGAGAGTAAGTTCGGTGAGCTCTGGGTTAGATGATGTAGAAGAAACATTTGCCCTCTGATTATTTCTTGAAGATGCAAATGAATCCCAATTTTTGTGGTGAGTGGTCATGTTCTCTATCAGCTCTCTACACTCCTCGGGTCGTCTCTTCATGTATATACCACCGGCGGCAGCATTAATCGTATCACGATCACGAAAAGTTAGACCATTATAGAAAGTATCAATCAAAGTAACGGGGAGCATGTTATGGTTCGGACAACGTTCGATCAAGACATTATAGCGTTCCCAAGCATCGAAAAGCGACTCATCAGGTTCTTGTGTGAATCCACTGATTTGGTTGCGAAGAATAGTGACCATGGATGGTGGAAAATAGCGCGACAAAAATTTTTGAGTCATGTCATCCCATGTTTGAATTGAGTTTTTTGGGAGACGATCAAACCATTTTTCGGCATGATGGGATAAAGTGTGTGGAAAAAGGTGAAGGCGAAGAAAATCCATGGAAGCACCGGGTAGTTTCATGCTTTGAGTGACGGTAATGAACTTGTCTAGATGTTTGTTGGCATCATCATCGGGTAATCCGCTAAATGGGCAAGCATTTTGAACTTGCTGGATCATGTGATGCTTCAACGAAAATTCAAGAGCCGTGATTTGCATCGGCGCAATCGGTCCTCCGCGTCCGTTCATGGTGGGTTGACATAGTTCCTCCATTGTTTGTAGATCAGGTAGGGGAACATTGTTGTTGTTGTTATTGTTATTCAAATTGGGTATAGGTGGGTTGTTATTGTTGTTATGCACACCAGCCATATCTAAATCTTCACGAGTCTCGGGCTCAGAATAATTTGAAGATCTAGTACGCATACACCTGCAGAAGAAAAAGATACGAAAGAAACAGAGAATACATATATATATATCTTTTTGGTGCAAAACCTTTGGAAAAGAAATGCTTTTTATGATTTTTTTAATGTTTTTGTATTTTTGAAATTTTTATATTTTATAGATTTTTGAAAAAATTTAGCAAGGAAAATAACGTTCCTAAAATAACGGATCCCATAATTCAACGCGTCTCTCACTAAAGACCGTTAATCTTAACGAAAAGAGCCGGCAACGGCACCATTTCATACAAAGATTTTCACTAAGTATCAAAGTTCGTAGTTCCGATCTTTTCGAATTGATTACCGATTCAGAGTGCGACTCAATTGTATTTTGGTGAACAAGAGGATGGTTAGTTTATCTATTTTTAAACTAAAATCAAATAATTGTCGTTGAGTAAGTTGAAGCTTTTAAAAATTAAAAGTAAAAGTTATTTAGAAAAAGACTTAAAATATAAAACATTGCAAAACATTAAAACTTAACAAACTTAATTAATCGGAATGTAACAAGTCCTTTCTATCGGAATGCACCAAAAATAGAACCATCGGAATGCTATTAAAACAAGTCATCGGAATGTTCATCTGAATACCCATCGGAATAACAAAGTCAATGCTGTCGGAATGCAGTGTTGTCGCAATGTTTAACTCTATCGCAATGTATCTATCGGAATGTCCAGATCGGAATAACATAAACACTTCTGTCGCAATGCACTACTATCGGAATATTGTAAACTAAAATTGGGCAGAGTTTCGACTTAAAATGACCTTAAGTCTCGTCAGAATATGCGATCGCAATGAGCGATCGCAATCCCAGATCAGAATAAGGTGAAAACACAAGCTATCGCAAAGTAAAACCCTCAATGGGTTATTGCGATAGAAACCAACAACCAATCGGAATGCGTAATACCCAATATTCCGGTGAACACAAGCAGTAATCCGAAAATGAAGTTAAGCTGAAATTTCAATAAGCACGTTCAATAAGCTACCTTAACCGAACCTTAAACAACTCAATAAGCATAAATTTGGCAACTTTCAAAACTCCAAATAAGCAAACCTAATAAATCGAATCTTTTTTAAAATCACTAGACTTTTTAAATAATCCGAAAATGCAATAAGCTATAAATATGAAATAAACCAATAAGCACAAAGAGCTTATAGCTTATATCGTATGAAAGCTTAGTAAGGACTAAAAAGATTAACCTTTTAACCACTAAATCATCAAATCAAACGTGTGAAGTGTAATATTCGGATCAAAAAGTTAAAGTAAATCAAGATAGGTAGAAAAAGAAAAAAGATTAAAAGCTTAAACTTGAACTTTTGATTAATGAAACTCTAATACAAAGATTAAACAAAGCTTAATTTGAAAGAAAAGATGAATTTTTAGTGAGAGAAAGTTAAACACTTTCTCTCTCTAAAAATGAAAACTAAAACAAAGAAAATTAAGACTAGCTAATGACTAACACCCTCCTAATGTGTCATTAGGAGGGTTTATATAGGGAGTGGGGAATGCATGTATGCTTTCTTCTTTCTTCCTTTTCTTCTCGACTCGATCTAAATTCTTTGTCTTTCTCGATGTCGTCTCGGGATTTGAACTCGTCTTAATAATTTTCTTCTAATATTTAGACTTGAGTTCTTCGACTTCATTAAACTCCCGTCTTTAGACTTTTTCTTCGATAAATCTTCAGAATAGGTCTTGGACATCCGTTCCTTTTTCCACACTTGATCTTTTGACTTCGTCTCTTCTCGTTTTCTTCGATAAAAGCCCGTGAAAGCCCGTGTTTTCTTCCCTTTTCATCTTTTGGTTCTAAAACTCAATAAAAACACAAACCACGCATAATTCCAACTTTTACGACATAAAATACACGTTTTGGTCTTGTTATTATTGGAAATAAGTGGTAAAAGGATAAGTGTTTTCACACTTATTATAAGACACTTAAGGAACCGACTCCTCAACCAATTACTCCAACGGTGGAGGAAATTGAGGAAGAATCCGAGGTGGTGGTCGAAAAGGAGCATGTCCCAATCCCACGAAGTACCGCTCATGCCACACCTATGGTTGACCCATTACCAGAATTGGAACTCGAGATTCCAAAGGCTATGCCTATGCCTCAACCCATACCACCTTTGCCCTACCCATCGAGACATAGAAAGGAGAAACGTCAAGAGCGCAATAATTACCAATTTGAGCTTTTTATGAAAATGTTTCGTGATGTGCATTTCAATGTAACTTTTGCTGACGCTTTGGTCATGATGCCTTGATTTGCCGCTAACTTTAAGAGTGTGTTAAACAACAAGAATAAATTGCAACAATTGTCTAGTTGTTCATCGGTTTATCTTAACCGCATACCTCCAAATGTCAGTGATCCCGGTAAATTCTTGATTCCATGTGCTATTCAAGATATGGAAGAATGCTATGCCTTGGCCGATCTTGGTGCTAGTATTAACTTGATGCCTCTTGAAATCTTCAAGTCGTTCAATCTTCCTAATCTTACTCCTTCACTAATGTCTATCGAATTGGCCGATCATTCCACTATTCCCGCATGTGGATTGGCTGAAGACGTTTTTGTGAAAGTGGGAAAGTTCTATTATCCGGTAGACTTTATCGTTGTCGATATTCACACGGATCCTCAAGTTCCTATTATTTTAGGTCATTCATTTTTGGATACGTCGATGGCGTTGATTGATGTGCATGCTAGAAAGATTACCTTACGTTTCAATGCCGAGGAACTTGTTATAAACGCAACACAAAACTCTTCAAGTTCTCATGTTTATTCCGTCGCGACCATAAGCCTCATTGATATGATCGACGTCGTTTGCGAGGAATTTTCACAAGAGTTTTTAGGTTTTGGTGATGATGAAAATAGTGGCGATCCCACTATGCTTGATCCCATTCTTGATAATTCAACACCATCTTTCACTCCATTTGAAGGTTGTGGTTTTACGTTGGAAGTATTTGATGTTCCTCGTACTTGTGACAAAGACCTCGACAACGATGAGGACTTCTCGATTATCAAGGATTTTCTTAACGATTTCCCATTTCCTCCACCCGAGGAGGTTATGAGTATCGAGCCCAAATATTCAATTGTGGAACCACCAATCCTCGAGTTGAAAGATTTACCTCCTCATCTTAATATGTTTTCTTGGAAGGAGACGATAAGTTGCCGGTTATTATTGCGAAGGATCTTTCGAATGATGAAAAAACCGCACTTATCGATGTTCTAAAGGACCATAAAAGGGCAATTACGTGGAAATTATCCGACATTAAGGGGATTGATCTCAAATTTTGTACCCACAAAATCTTAATGGAGGAGGACTACAAACCCGCAATCCAATGTCAATGAAGGGTGAACCCCAAAATTCACAACGTCATAAAAAAGGAAGTCCTTAAACTCCTTGACGCGGGAATGATTTACCCTATTTCCGATAGCCCTTGGGTGAGTCCTATTCATTGTGTCCCTAAGAAGGGAGGAATGACCGTTGTGCCAAACGATGCCAACGAGTTAATTCCAACTCGACTCGTGACCGGTTGCAGGGTGTGTATCGACTATCGTAAGTTGAATGACGCCACTCGTAAAGACCATTTTCCCTTGCCCTTCATGGACCAAATGTTGGAGCGTCTTGCGGGAAACGATTTCTATTGCTTTTTAGATGGTTTTTCCGGTTACTTCCAAATCCCCATCGATCCTCGTGATAAAAAAAAACTACGTTTACGTTTCCATATGGAACGTTTGCCTATCGTAGAATGCCATTCGGACTTTGCAATGCACCGGGAACTTTTCAACGGTGTATGATGGTTATTTTGCATGACATGATCGAGAAGACGATGGAAGTCTTTATGGATGATTTTTCTGTGTTTGGTTGTTCGTTCACTTCGTGTTTGTCGAATCTTGAGATAATGTTGAAGCGTTGTGAGGTAGATAAAGCTCAATTGGGAAAAATGTCATTTCATGGTTAAGGAAGGAATCGTCTTAGGGCAGAAGGTTTAGAAAGCGGGGATTGAGGTAGATAAAGCTAAGGTAGACGTCATCGCCAAATTACATCATCCCAAAACCGTTAAGGGAGTTAGGAGTTTCCTAGGCCACACGGGATTTTATCTTCGATTCATCAAGGATTTTTCAAAGATTTCTCGACCCATTACACATCTCCTCGAAAAAGATGCTCCTTTTGTCTTTAACGAAGATTGTGTACGAGCCTTTGAAATCCTTAAGAGGAAACTTACCGAAGCTCCTATTCTCATTGCTCCTAATTGGGACCTTCCCTTTGAGCTCATGTGTGATGCAAGTGATTACGCTATTGTGGCCGTTTTGGGGCAACGTCATGAAACGCACTTCTTGCCTATTCACTATGCTATCAAGACGATGACCGAGGCTCAAATTAAGTATACTACAACGGAAAAGGAATTCCTTGTCGTGGTGTATGCATTTGAGAAATTCCGACCTTTCCTCGTCTTGACCCAATGCATAGTGTATACGGATCACTCGGCTATCAAGTATCTCATGGCTAAACAAGATGAAAAGCCAAGATTACTTCGATGGATTCTCCTTCTACAATAATTTGATGTCGAAATCCTTGATAAAAAAGGAGCCGATAATCTAGCAGCCGATCATCTTTCTCGTTTGGAAGATCCTCACCAAAGTGTGTATGAGCCAAAGGAAATCACCAAAACATTTCCTCTCGAGACACTTGGTGTAGTGAATTCTAAGCTTGATTCATCCACCCCATGGTTTGCGGACATCGAAAATTACCATGCGGGGAACTTCATCATTAAGGGTATGACGACTCAACAAAAACGAAAATTCTTTCGTGACGTCAAGTTCTACTTTTGGAACGAACCTTACCTCTTTCGGACTTGTGCGGATCAAATCATTCGCCGTTGTGTATTTGGCACTGAAGCTTCTAATATCCTTAGAGCTTGTCACGAGGGACCCACGGGTGGTCACCATGGTGTTAATCTCACGGCGAAGAAGGTCTTTGATGCTAGATTATTTTGGCCTACTATTTACCGAGATGCACACGCACTTGTAAAGTCGTGTGACTTATGCCAACGACAAGGAAAAGCCTCACAAAACGATGAAATCCCACAAAACATCATCCAAGTGTGTGAGATCTTTGACGTTTGGGGAATTGATATTATGGGGCCGTTCCCATCATCTCGTGGTAATAAGTACATCCTTGTCGCCGTTGACTACCTATCTAAGTGGGTGGAAGCTAAGGCTTTTCCCACGAATGATGCTCGTGTGGTAGTGAAGTTTTTGAAGAGCTTGTTTTCTCGGTTTGGAGCCCCTCGTGCAATCATAAGCGATCGTGGAACCCATTTTTGTAATGACTAATTCGAAAGGGTCCTAAGGAAATATAGGGTTACACATCGTCTTTCTACGGCTTATCAACCACAAATGAGTGGGCAAGTCGAGGTTTCAAATCGAGCGTTGAAAAGGATCTTGGAGAGATCGATTGGAGAGAACCGACAATCGTGGTCGGATAAGTTAGACGATGCTTTATGGGCCTTTCGTATCGCTCATAAGACGCCCATCGGGTGCACTCCTTACAAGCTCGTGTACGAGAAGAATTGTCACTTCCCAATTGAACTCAAACACAAAGCTTATTGGTCCCTAAAGCATTGTATTGATGACATTGAGACCGCGGGAAAACACCGGAAAATGCAATTGAATGAATTGGATGAATTAAGGGATATTGCTTATGAAAATTCATTGATTTACAAAGAAAAGACTAAAAATTTTCATGATCTTAAAATTAAAAACCGGGTTTTTAACATTGGAGATCAAGTGTTGCTTTTTAACTCACGTTTGAAAATCTTTTCTGGCAAGTTGAAATCCCGTTGGTCGGGTCCATTCACTATTACCCAAGTTTTTCCATATGGGACCATCGAGCTAGCTCAAAATGATGGACCCAATTTCAAGGTGAATGGACATAGGTTGAAGCACTACTTTGGCGGGGAAGTTCAATCCTTGAGCTACCTCGACCAAGTCACCTTCCCCAATGATAATTAGTATTGAGGGGATCAAGTCGAGCTCATGACTCGGTAATAATAAACGAGATGCATCATGGGGGAGTCCCATGCTTATCCATGTACATATTATTGCTTTCTAATGTAGCTTACGTGTGGGGATTTGTGCCCTTCCAACCTTTGTTCCGTGGTTGTTTGTGATATGTGGTTTTTAGATGATCATGATCTTCACGATTGGAGCCTCTCGTGTTCGTTTTATTAGAGCACTTGATCGTTTGCTTTGAATTATTTCTCAATATCCATGATATATCCTTATATGCTCTAACCTTAGGTTTATAGCACACTTCATAAAAAAGGCTATTAATTTAACGGTTACACCCTTTCCTGTTGGGTCAAAAAGTTGATGTGGTAGAAACTCAAAAACGAAGAAAACATGAAGGCATTTGTCTAGGCGTTGACAAGTGTAATCCAAGCATCGTCAAGAACAAATCAGGCGTTGACAGAAGTCAACAAAAGTCAAACATTGTTGGAAGCTTCTATTTAGGATAAGTATGCAGAATATACTCTATATTAGTTATTTAGATAGAAGATATTCATGTTTATTCATAATTATCTCTTGTAAAACCCTAATCCTTACACTATAAAAGGAACCAAGGGTTATTAGGTTTTTTATAACTTTCATTCACAATTTAAAGCTAAAAACGTGTGTTGCACTAGACGTGGGATTAATGTATACACGTCTAGTGATTGTTTGTTATTAATATAATGAACAATTCGAAAGGGTCCTAAGGAAATATGGGGTTACACATAGTCTTTCTACGGCTTATCACCCACAAACGAGTGGGCAAGTCGAGGTTTCAAACCGAGTGTTGAAAGGATCTTGAAGAGATCGATTGGGGAGAACCGACAATCGTGGTCGGATAAGTTAGACGATGCTTTATGGGCCTTTCATACCGCTCATAAGACGCCCATCGGGTACACTCCTTACAAGCTCGTGTACGAGAAGAATTGTCACTTGCCAATTGAACTCGAACATAAAGCTTATTGGGCCCTAAAGCATTGTAATGATGACATTGAGACCGCGGGAAAACACCAGAAAATACAATTGAATGAATTGGACGAATTAAGGGATATTGCTTATGAAAATTCATTGATTTACAAAGAAAAGACTAAAAAGTTTCGTGATTTAAAAATTAAAAAACCGGGTTTTTAACATTGGAGATCAAGTGTTGCTTTTTAACTCACATTTGAAAGTCATTTCCGGCAAGTTGAAATCCCGTTGGTCGGGTCCATTCACTATTACCCAAGTTTTTCCATATGGGACCATCGAGCTAGCTCAAAATGATGGACCCAATTTCAAGGGGAATGGACATAGGTTGAAGAACTACTTTGGCGGGGAAGTTCAATTCTTGAACTACCTCGACCAAGTCACCTTCCCCAATGATAATTAGTATTGAGGGGATCGAGTCGAGCTCATAACTCGGTAATAAAAAACGAGATGCCTCATGGGGGAGTCCCATGCTTATCCATGTACATATTATTGCCTTCTAATGTAGCTTACGTGTGGGTATTTATGCACTTCCAACCTTTGTTCTGTGGTTTTTTGTGATATGTGGTTTTTAGATGATCATGATCTTCACGATTGGAGCCTCTCGTGTTCGTTTTATGAGAGCACTTGATCGTTTGCTTTGAAGAAGTTTTTCAATATCCATGATATATCCTTATATGTTCTAACCTTAGGTTTATAGCACACTTCATAAACGGCTATTAATTTAACGGTTACACCCTTTCCTGTTGGGTCAAAAAGTTGATGTGGCAGAAACTCAAAAACGAAGAAAACATGAAGGCATTTGTCTAGGCGTTGACAAGTGTAATCCAAGCATTGTCAAGAACAAATCAGGCGTTGACAGAAGTCAACAAAAGTCAAACATTGTTGGAAGCTTCTATTTAGGATAAGTATGCAGAATATATTATGTATTAGTTATTTAGATAGAATATATTCATGTTTATTCATAATTATCTCTTGTAAAACCCTAATCCTTACACTATAAAAGGAACCAAGGGTTATTAGGTTTTTTATAACTTTCATTCACAATGTAAACCTAAAAGTGTGTGTTGCACTAGACGTGGGATTAATTTATACACGTCTAGTGATTGTTTGTTATTAATATAATGAACAATCGTTGAGTAATTTATGTGTCTTGTGCCCTAAACACCTTGTTAATGTGTCGTGTTCTAATTCCGCTTTGATTATCTAATCATATGAACATGATTCATTCCTAGTATCTAAAAGATCGAGGAAACCAAGGTTTACACAGTTGGTATCAGAGCCTCGTGGCTCGTGATGCTAGGATCGACAAGGTGTTCGTGTATTGTGAACAAAAGAAAAATCCGTCTAGGGTTTTTCTAGACGTTTTTGTGTGCGCAGTAGTATTCAGAAGGTCATATCTTTTTATTGAACTGTTGGATCGTCACGAAATTTCTTGTGAGTGTTCTATACACATATATCTAGACATCCACTGGAGGGATTGTCAAATTTTATCTCCAAGAAAAAGTTATTAAGCGTCGAAGTCAGCAGTGAGTATATGCAGTTTTCTGTGAACAGCCATATTCAAGACACGATTTCTCCTTTGTTAACCGTTGGATCTTAATGAAATTTGGTATGTGTATTCTACACATGTAGGTATAAATTCTCACCAAAGCGATTTTCAAGATCTATCTTCAAACTCAAGGTATGAGGCGTCGAAGTTCGAAGCAGAATGTGTTTTTCAAGTTTCTTTTTCTACATAAAATCATGATTAGGGTTTCCGCCAAACCCTAGATCAATCCAAAACAGAAAAAGATGGTTTGCAGCGGGTTGTTTAATTGTTAGCAGCAAGAAAAGGGGGTTTAACAAAACCCTAGATCAATGTTTATGATTATTCGTTAATAGGGTTTTATTTATGAACCCTAGATCTGATCAAAGCTTACAAGGTCTTTGTTTTATATATTTTGGTTCGTAAGTATGATATAATCAGAAAAAGTGTTATATATTTGGTTCGTCTGGAGATAAATATATGACACCAAGCAGTAAGTCATGATCAGATGGCAGCTAGTTTTTGGAAGAAAGTGATCGCAACAAGGTCTTCACGTGATTGGTAAATGAAGTAGCCAATAAGGAAAAATAATGTTCAAGCTAGGTGGGCAAGAAACTGATCACGTATGGGAACAAAAAAAAGAAGTAAGAGTTGTGGTATTAACGTATATCTTCCAAAGTTGAATGCAATATGTGGCTGATATAACAAGATCAAAAACGTGTAATAAAGTTATTGGATCCAAAATTTTTGGCAAGGGATATGGTGATAGATGAAACTATTATGAGCATATGTCACGTTCTATTTTTGAAAGTGATATAAAGTAAGAAAAAGATATCACGTGATAAGGAATCAGTTATGGAATGCCACAAAAAGGAAAGTTGATCAAGACGTGGGACATTTGATTCTTATTGGAGGAAAGTTATGTGTTCACACGATCAAAGTTGATGCAAGAATTATGATTGGATGAAACGTTTGTGGCCCATGACGCGTATAAAGGGAAGGTAGACATTCTGCATTAATATAGCAACTTCAAACGAAGTCTTTTTTATTATACTACCATGGTCTACAATTGAACAAAAGTATCAGTGATTAAGGCAACGTGAGGTAGCCATGTGGGGTTCTAAGACATTGATACTTATCATTCAAGCGCTGTCAAAGCATGTCTAAGACGCTGACAGGTTTTGTTTAGACGCTGTCAAAGAATAAAGTTAACACTGTTGGAAAAGTGTTGACACGTGTTGTTCGAGAACGACTTGTTCAAGCGTTGATAGGCTTTGTCCGATATTGGACAATGCATGTGATTAAGATGTTGGACAGTGAAGGTTCTCGGATAACAAAGGAATAGCTGCTGTTTGAAAAATTGATACGATTTTTGCACACAAAAAGGAGGTATTGACACGTAAAGGTACATGGAATCTCTGTTTTTATACAAAATATCAAGTTGATATTTATGGCTCGGATATTTTTAAAAAGGGATTAATGATTTTAATACAAGTTAGCAACAATTCATGAGGAATTTGACGGATATTAGATTATGTAATCGGGGTAGCCTTGTGAAAGAGTTATCCATTCTTTTACTTTTACATATGATATGAAGATTGAGAGTCGTCATGAAGAAGTGTTGGCTTAAGGGGAAGAATTCTTATGGTAAGTTTGATGTTTGAAGAACATTTTCGCGAGTTTATGTTCTATCATATCTTAAAGTCGTGCACTCCCAGTCATTGATTTTTAAGATAACTTGTTCGTGCTTACACGGTTGGTGACAAGACTTGTCATATCTAGAAAGGTAACATTGCTACACTTGAAGGAGTTACATTATCGTGCTCAGTGTCTCACAAAGGATGAGGATTTTGACAAGATATCGAGGTCTGCTTATACTTTAACGTTTTCATATAAGTTCGACGTCACGTGAATAGTACAAGACATGGAACATAGGTTTGGGTTATTCTACTTCTACATCAAGAATATTATAGTTATTTTTCTTCAAAATCATTACATAGAGCCTACATTTGGAGAATCTTCAAGATTGCATACATTGTTTACTTCCCTGTTGATATGACAAAAAGGGGAAGACATACATGCTACAATTGAGGGGAAGCAATTTGAAGATGATGTACAACTTACAAGAGATACACAAAGAGTTTTGCCGACACCAACTAGGGGAAGATTGTTGGGTCAAAAAGTTGATGTGGCAGAAACTCAAAAATGAACAAAAACATGAAGGCATTTGTCTAGGCGTTGACAAGTGTAATCCAAGCATTGTCAAGAACAAATCAGGCGTTGACAAAAGTCTATAACAGTCAAACGTTGTTGAAAGCTTCTATTTAGGATAAGTATGCAAAATATATTCTGTATTAGTTATTTAGATAGAAGATATTCATGTTTATTCATAATTATCTCTTGTAAAACCCTAATCCTTACATTATAAAAGGAACCAAGGGTTATTAGGTTTTTTTTATAACTTTCATTCACAATGTAAACCTAAAAGAGTGTGTTGCACTAGACGTGGGATTAATGTATACACGTCTAGTGATTGTTTGTTATTCATATAATGAACAATCGTTGAGTAATTTATGTGTCTTATTCCCTAAACACCTTGTTAATGTGTCGTGTTCTAATTCCGCTTTGATTATCTAATCATATGAACATGGTGCATTCCTAGTAGCAAAAAGATCGAGGAAACCAAGGTTTCCACAGTTGGTTCTTGTTGATCCCAAACTTAGATCGATTTAGCTTTGCGTTAACGGGATTAAATCAAGTTTAACAAGTAGAGAAACTTTGTTGTATTGAACAAACTAAGTGTTATGCGGAATTTAACACTTTATACAAAGAACAAAACAAAGTAAATCAAACTTTCAGTTTGATTAATAATATTAATGAATGATTATAATGAAAGTGTTATGAGATATGTGGAAGAGGTGTGTGAAAGGAATGTATCTTATGTCTAACCCTAAGGCTTCCTTTTATAGGTTTAAGGAGCCTTGTAAAAAAAGCTAAGATCAACTATTTTAGGAAGAGACACAAGATAAACATACTCAAATAACTTATTGACTAAATCTTTTAAACATTTAAGAATATATTCTGAATTCTTATCTTCATATTTTGTCCACCAGCTTGAAGAATTCATCATTGGCAAATTTAGTCCTTGTCTTTGTGTTAAGATTCTTCTTGTCAATGCCTTGATAATTCTTATCAGCGTCTCACCTGTCAGCGCCTCAATTCTTCTTGTTAGCATCTGAAATCCCTTTGTCAGCGTCTGAGAGACTTTGCTAATTTTATTCCCAACAATCCTCCCCTAAACTTGATATCTACTCTAGTAATCAAGTTTCTGAATAAAATAAAACATACAGAGAGGATTCTTACAAATATACTTATCCCTGAATTTGAGTAATAATAGATATTGAAAAGTCAATCACTCAAATCACTTGTATAGACAGCCTTCACTTGGTCTTAATCATCTTCAGCATCTGTAGAGTCTTTGGAGCTTTCTTTATTAATTTTGTCACTCAAATTCGATTTCTCCTCCCCTTTTTAAGACTCCTCTCCAGGATCAATATACAAGGACGGAACCAAGAACGTCCTCCTTGCATCAGCTTCCTAAACAACAAGTCTATCAGTTCAAAACAGTGATCCTTGACAATTTGTACCATGTGTGTATTATGCTTTTACAAGCTAATACAGATTTTCGCCAATTCTATTAATGTCAAAGGTTCAATACTGTCCTCATCCACATTCAGGAAATGAATCCTCAATGTTGATTCATAGGACATGAGGATGGACTTACTGATGATAAGACTAACTTGACCTGCGTTAAAGCTAGTTCCAATAGTCTCAGCCATCTCCATAACACTCTACACCCTTGTGAAAGTGATCTCTGCTGCTACTAGATGTTAATCACTAGGAAAAACATCTCAATGATCATTAGGCTTCCAGATATCCAAAAGTTCTTAAAAATGAAAGGGTGATGAAACGTTTTGGGTCTATAAAGAAGTTTATAAATGACACCAGCTAAGATTTCATAGCATAAAATGGACTTGCGAATGGAAAACTTTAGTTAGAACATAAACAAAGGTAATAATCCTAAGGAAATTAACTAGTCTCTAATAAGCAAGAGTGAAAAACACTGTTCATGCATACACTCATGCAAAAGCATGATAGACACACATGAACTCTAGAGTCCTTTGTTCACAAATGCCCCAAAGAGAAAGTTAACTCATATAAAACCTTTGCAACTCCCCAAGTAACCTAAACATATACCCAAAGTCTCCCAACCAACCAAACCTAAATCTAGGTCAAATGTCTTGGCAGCATGCACACTATATTAACTTTGCATGCTACAGTGCCTCATGAATTAGAAAACTAAATCGTACTCACCAGTGGACACAATCAAGAATTATGTAAGAGTGCTCTAAGAGTACCCAAAAACCTAGAGGTTTACCTCCCCTTAACATAAGCATACAAATCATTATATGTGAAGAAGCAAAATTTTATCTCAAGATAGGAATGTAAACACTCCAACCATCATAAATAAAAGTTTTCAATTCTGTATCCATCAAAATGTAGCTCCATATTCCTGCATAGTTAGACAAAAACCACAAAAAAACACACCAACAGAGGCTACCCTTTCCCACAATAATGGGTAGAGATAACATGTCAATAGATAAAAATAATAATTGTGGAAAGACCAACAATGCATTTTCCTTGAGAATCCACTATCCCAATATCATTGATCATTAACCTTCTTTTGGATAGGCTGCTCAAAAAGAAAAAAACTTAGTTTTCTTTGGAGATCCAAGCCTTGTCAGACTTGGATCTATCTAGTTGTTCAACTAGAATGGTCTTATTCTTTACCACAAATCCCTGTTCATCCCTTCTTAACCTATATATCCAATTTGTTCCAATGAGACTAGTAATGACCTTCTCAAGATATTTAAATCTATTGCAAGTCATTGAAATACCATTAAAACTAGAGTTTTTCTCTTGTTTAGGTTTCCAAGTTAAGTGGGATGATGCTTTAGACCCTTGATCTCTATTAACCAAGTATCTTTGTTTAGATGGTCTAACATAAGGTCTGACATCAGCTAGTTGTGGCATTTTCATACCAAACTTGGAGCTGTCAGCGTTGCATTTGTTCCTGTCAGCGCTGAATTTGTTCTTGTCAGCGCCTAAATTAGGGTTTGCTATAGAAACATACTGTCTGTTTGACCAAGTTTTGGTCTTTTGAAAGGGTCTTTGACCTTGGGTATTAGCTGCCTTATAGAAGAACGGAGCTGGTCTAGTAGCCTTTGATCTAGTGTGGACAAAAAGGTCTATGGTTAACATTGGATGACCTATTGTCAGCGAATGAATTGTATCCACTGACACAATTATAGGCCAAATATGAGAAGCTCCCACACGAGTAACAAGCCTTTTTGGACACAAAATTAGGATTAGACTGATAAAACCCTGTCCCATTAACACTTGCTTGGCTTTTGAGTGACCTAGGTTTCATATACATTTCAACATATTTAACACTAGGTTGCTTCTTAATTGGGGAGCCAAGATTAACAGCTTTTCCAGTGATGGGATTGGTCACAGTGATAGGTGTAGATACTACTGGTGTAACACCCCCAAATTTACACAATTCAATACAGCGGAAGACTCGTTGGTGTTACGGGATAGCACATTACTCACATCATAGATAACGCATAAAAATCGCGTCGTTTAATAATAAAACATTTCATTCATAAATATCAAATTTACATAGGTCCCAAGTCATAGTATTTCATACAAGTTTTACAAAGCATTTGAATGGAAATTATTATTTAAGTGCGGGCCATGAATTCTTGTTGTCTTCACGAGAATTACCTTCAAGTACCTGAGATAAAACATGTTAAAAGAAAAGGTCAGCGAAAACGCCGAGTGAATTCATAGATTTTAATAAAACCATTAATATATCATTGGTATATAATTATTACCGAAAATCATTTTTGTACAAATCATTGTAATAGGCCATAAAATAGCCAAAGTCATTTTATACAAATCCTTATCAAAAATCATAATATAGGCTTTTGCCTTAAAAATCATTATACGAACCAATGTCGTAAAAACATCATACAATACGTTTTATAACGTTGTATAGATTTAAATAAAAACCGTTATATGAATATGGTTATGTAAAACCAAAACACGAACATAATATCAATAATAAGACCCTGTATTGCTAGTCAGGCAATATATCGTAATTCAATGCATAAAGCAGTATTTTCGTTATTTTTGGATTATTATAAGCCGCATGACATTGTTACCTTACTACAACAAACAACGGGTAGCTAACCCGAAACTCATTTGCCCATCTAAATTAGCGTGTCGTCACAATAATCACGCTTGTGTAAATCTTCTCATACATAAATTCGCTTACCAATCAATGTGGCACGACGGGGATCAACCGTCAAGGCGCGAACTGGGGTGATCGTCCCAAAATAGTACTATTATATGCATAAGCGTCTAACAAATCCCGGTAGTTCACAATTCATGCTAATGGGACTTTTAGTGACATAACCTAACTTTAATAATCCATTTCATTTCATTTATCGGGTCGTCTATTCATTCATCGGGTCACACAATCATTCGGGTCCAAATCAATAAACAAACAATCGGGACAAATGGTGTCCTATTTTATCAAAACAAACATGTTATCTCCCTCGCGGGCTTATAAAACATTTCATAAAAACATTTAAAAGAGTGCGAGGCTATGAACTCACGTGGATTGGGAAAGGCGGGTAATCGGCGATTCGGATGTACGGTACGTGCTTCAATCACGAAAACCTAGACAAATAATACTTGTCTTAGACTCTTGTTCATGACTTTATAAAAATGACAATTATGTATACATATGATGATGATCAAGTGGGTTTATACATTCTCATTTACTCATTTTAGTATTATGTGTTGATAACTTTTATACTAGTTTACTAGTTTTACCTATTTACATGTTTTAGGTCCAATAAGCCTATTATAAGTCCATTAACTTGTATTAATCCATTCTACACTTTTATTATCAGTATTATACTTTACATGTTGGGCCCAAATGGGTTAAGCCCAATAAATAAGTTTATAAGTGTTTTACTAACTAGTCGGGTTTATAGTCCAATAAGGCTACTTTGGTCCGTTAATGTCTATATGTTGTAAAGTTCGGTTTTTATCGGTTTTTACTTGTTATATAAGTTCATATATCAGTATGTGAGTTTATAAAAGATTATATTAGACGGGTCCGACCGTCTAATTTTTATTTAACAAAAACGTTAATCTTTCGGTTTTAGCCGAAAAGACGTAAAACTTAGTATATAGTTTTTATAACTTATAAAACTTACCAAACTTCCATTTTTATATAATTTCCATTTATTTATCCTTATGCATATTTATATAAATGAAATATATAAGTTAGTAGGTTTTAATTCACATTTTATACTATATTTATTTGAGTGCTTATATAATAATATTAAACTTTAATTTCACAAAATCAGTCATAAATTTTAAGTTCACTAAAATGTCCATATCTAGAGTTCTATAATGAGATAGGAGCCCAAATTTTTATCACAGAAACTAAATGATATGTGCTTCATTTTATTCCCGTATAGCTACTGATGAATCAACCTCTAAGTATTTTATAAAATTCGTCCAAAACAGTGTAGTCAGATTTGCACTCTAAACTTGTTTTGATCATATCTCACTCATTATAATGATTCCATTGTATGGCCAACTCTCACATGTGTACAAGACTCATAGCTTACTGTATATTAATTTATCCAAGCCATTTTATCAGTTTATCATAAGATTCTTTACTATTTTACACAGCCTTCATATTTTAGCAAGATTTTAACCATTTAACATGTGGTTTTCCATCTTTTTAACCATATTTATAAAATCTATCGACACCAAATCCCCACATAATATTTTTAATCATCATTCATCATCATATACATATACATAAATAAAGAAATTACAAGATTACATAATCAAAATAACAAGAGGATAGGAAGAACAATCTTTATACCACCAAGATTAAGTAGTTTGAATGATCAAGACATGGTTTTGGTTCACCAAATCTTATGAACTCTTGTATGAAATCTTCAAGATCGCCAAGGGAGATGTTGGTATTTGAAAATCAGCCCTACTTCATCTTGCAAACTTCTCTTTGGATGTTAAAATCACCACCAATCTATAGAGCTTCAAAAGGGCTTCATCATATGTGTGAATAACACATGATTTCATGGTTAAAATTGATCAAATGAAGGTGATTAGGGGTGGTTCTTGGACGAATTTTAGAGAGAAAAGAGAGAAAGTTGTGGTGGTTTGCATGGATGGAAATGGAGAAATGGTTTTGGTAGAGTAGTTTTGATGGTTTGGTGGAAAGTTGGCTTACAAGTTAAGCTTGAATGGACAAGTGTCCATTTTGTTAGTATAAAAATGACACCAAGGGTGTAAGGGTGCTAAGTGTTGCCTTCCATATAGTGGGGTGGGGCAAAACTTGATTTGTCTCATCCCACTAATTTACGGGTATTCCTCGATTATAGTTTCCTCGATTTGCGTGCCCTCGGGTCGTTTTACGAAAAACGTTTTTATAAATTATGAATCAACGGCACAAAACGAATCTAATAAAAATTGTCTCATAAAAAACGGAGTTCGAAAACGTAAATACGTAATCCTAAGGTTTCCGGTTTAGTCGTAAAGGACGTTAAATTATTCACGTAAGTCCTAATCTCTTCTCGTAAATTAGTGAGTTTATGAACTAAATCAAATTTAAAATCCCAAAATAATATTCACGGATAAATTTATTTTCTGAAATGTCGAACTATCACCAAAGACGATGTATGTAAACGTGAGCACGTAACGTAGAATCCTCCGGTTTAGACGTAGTCGATGCTACTTCAAGACGTAAATCCAAATTTCTTCCCAAAAATAAGTGAGTTCATATTGTAACATTAAAATAATGTTTTCAAATAAATATTGAGAATAAAATATAAACCATAAATTGACGGATTGTCACAACATTTACCCCTAAACAGGATCTTTGTCCTCAAAGATCATCTTATCTTACTACTCGCTTATTATTGAGTTAAAGCCATGTGGGTATTTCCTCCACATTCAGTCTTTTCTCACAAGTTTAATTCATTACAATATGCGAGTTTCATCAAACATAACTACGGGAATAAGATCAGGCTTAATGTTGACTTATTTTCTTTATCCATGATGTTCACGGGTTTTTGATGTATGCAACTTTTCGGCGATCTAAATTTTATCAAGAAGTGATCAGATTCTCACTTGATAGACATTTTTTCAAGTTCGATATACGAAACATAATTCACGCATCTCTTGAAGTCCTAGGGTAGATCCAGCTTATATGCCTTTCAATCCAACTTTTACATTATCTCAGTGGTCCCATACAACGGGGACTTATTTCCCATGATCCTTCAGATCATCAATTTATTTTTCCAAGGTGAAATTTTTGGCATAACTTCGCTACCCATCCTACACTTCAAGATCTACATTTCATATTCACATAATCTCCTGCCCACTACTGGCAGTCAATAATCAAATCCTAATTTCAAAAATCATTTCTGGTCTCGCGGGTCGGGTATTCTGTAAGGTTAGGTTTGTCATCATAGGCAAACTTAAACTTAAAAGACATGTCCAACTCACAATGGGTGTATGTCGGGTGTCTTCATCCCAACTCAGCTTACAGATGCTCTAATATTTAGATCCTAACAGGATTTGACTCGATCCTAATACGATAATCATCAATGATAATCTCTCCAAAGGAAAACGATTATACGGTTTATTACCAAACGTCAATCATTCAAACATAAATCAAGACTTCTAGTATTTTGTATCGTTACTTTACCTCGTCCCTTCGATTGGGGTGTTAAACAGTACTCTCATCGAGGTTCGTTCCCAATGACTTCTGAGCAAATCTCTAGAAATTCGATGCGAAGCGAGGATCTTGATAGAGATGATCGATACAGGCACACTATGTTTACACAACTCCTTTAAATTCAAAGAGTCAATTTCTTCATCAAGAATCTATCATTAACAGGAATGATATTAGCAGATTTGGTCAGTCTGTCGACGATGACCCAAATCGAGTCAAATTCAGATGATGACCTTTGCAATAGTTAGACGTTTACTAATGTATGAGGCGATGTCTGCCTTCATAATTTACCATTAGTACAACTTTTTCAGATAATGATACATTAAATTAGAAATGACAGGAATAGATACTTAATCTTATGAGATTCCAACATAACTAAATCTCACAAACCACTATATTTAGGCGACCACAAGCGGTCTTTTAAGCATTTAACGCCATCAGCTCTTATTACTAATGGTTCACATTAGCCGCGAACCCCCTTTTATTATTTATATTATCCTCCTTACAAGCATCAATTATTTTTAAATTGCTCGGCTATTTGTTTTACACAGTCATTATTAAGAAATACATCCTAATTGGTTCTTTATTCTTTCTATATTATGTGTCAGTATCTACATTCACCTTCCCTGATGAAATAAATATCATGTCCGTATTCATTCAAAATTTCTTTCTTCATATTTTCTAAGTTTTAGTTTCATCTCAACTATTATTTTTATCAGTTTTTCTCAATCCGACGTTTAAAGCGTCGATAAGTATTACTAGTAATTAAATAATAAATATTAAATTTTATGAAACATAAACGTAAAAAGTTTTAAATTTTCTCGGTTCGTCTAATCATAGGAAAATGTTGAAAAGAATAAATTTCAATTTAATTAACACGATTTTTGTTGATTTATCGAAAATAATTTGTGAGATTCGTAAATGTTCGAAAAATCTTTATTTACACTTGGGTCAAAATTTTCTTAATTGAAAAGCAAAAATTGTCGTTTCAAATTTCAAGTCATGGTTTATATGATTTTTCTCAATCCTTCTTAAGTTGTCTTAAGGTATGCAAAAACATTTACCCCTAAACAGGTTTTAGTTAAATGTTTTGGTTATAAGGGAATGATTCCTTAAAAATTATTTTGATAAAACATTTGTCAAAACATATTTGCACTTTCTTTTTGGTAAAACCCAAAGTCTTAAATGGCTCTAATTTTTAAAGAGTCAATATATTCCATTATCTATTAATCACACGGTCATTTAATGTAAAGGATTAAGTCTTAAATCTCATGTTAAATATTCAAGGTACAGGTTTTCATTGTTCGGCCAATTCAGGGCAATCTATACATAATTATTAACTCATTCTTATTCTTATAAAAAAACAAATAGTCCTGAATGATCACAAGCATAAATTTATCAAATTACAGCCTACACACGAGATTCATCAAATTTATGGATGCTACATGTGCATTGGTCAATCCAAATGACATCACATGAAACTCATAATGTTTATTACAAGTTCTGGATGTAGTGATTGGAATAGATAATCTTTTTCGCGGACGCGAAATTGATGATAACCATGCCGTGGATCAATCTCTGAATATACGCTAGAACCTTGTAAATGATCGAACAAATCTATCATCTTGGGTAGTGGATATCGATTTCGATCGTGTTGGGAATAAATTAAGGCCAGATCACTTGAGCGTTGACAAGAACAATTCAAGCGTTGACAAGAACAAAGCAAGCGCTGACAGCTCAAGCGTTGACAAGTTAAAGTCAAGCGTTGACACATTGAAGACAAGCACTGATGGAAGATATAATCTACATGTTTATTATATTCTAGAATACTTCTAGTAAGGATAGAAACGACAATGTATTTTCTATATTTATCTTTACCTAGAATAGCTGATACGTAGATTATTGTACAAGGCTTCTTAGTCTATAAAAGAAGGCCTTTAGGTTAATGTTTATTATCAAGTTTTATATAAGTTTTCATTCGTAAACATCTTTCATTGTAAGCAAGTTCGACATTCATAATCAAAGTGAAAGTTTGTTTACATCTTGTGTGTTCTTGTTTAAGTGTTAAATTCCGCATAACACTTAGATTCATAAAGCATATACAAAGGTTTCTCTACGTGTATTACTTGATCTAATCTCGTATACACAAAGCTAATCGATCTAAGTTTGGGATCAACAAGTGGTATCAGAGCATCACGAGCCACGAGGCTCTGACATAGCTTCCTTCAACGCTGTCATGTGTAATCGGGGCGTTGTCAGCAACAATGTTAGTTTTGTGGTTTTCAATCTAAATGTGCAGATGGTGTTAGCAGTATACCATTGGATACAGAGTTGCTTATGGATCAATGGAGAAGCATTTGGACAAGTTTTTATTTATGGATGATGGTTGGAATGTTTCATTCCTATCTTGACATAAATTTTTATGTTCATACATGATTTTAGCAAACTCTTTGTATCATAGTTTAAGGGGAGGTTTTAGGAACCTTTAGGATGTTTGGGTATCCATATGATACTCTTATCACAATTCTAGATTGTGTCCACAGGTGAGTATGAGTTAGTTTTACTAAATCATGAGGCACTGTAGCATGCATAGTATATCAACTTTGTATGCTGCCAAGACATTTTTGGCCTAGAATTGGTTGTGGTCTGTTGGGAGACTTGGGAATGATTTTGATATGAGATTTACCTGGTAGTAACAAGGAGTTTATACGGTAACTTTGTTGTTAAGAATTTTGGTTAGCAAGGGACACTAGAGGACTGTTATGTCTATCTTGCTTATGCAAGTGTGCATAACTGGACAGTGCTTGCCGCCCTATGATAATTATCAGCTTTTGGTTATCTTCTCTAGGATAAACTACTTGTTAAGGTCATTTTTCACTTTTTAAAATATTTTTATTTTTGGACGCTGACAAGATTTTTCCAAGCGTTGTTGTGACCAAATTGGACGCTAACATGGCTATAGGCAAACGTTGACAAGATTATAGCCGTTGGGCGTTGATAGGTTATTTTTGACCGTTGACACTCAATGGGACCTACCCAGTTGTTACTTTTTGACATATTTTCAAGCCGTAATTTTAGGAGTTGTTACTTTCATTTAATGCATGAGATAACTTATAACTTTTTCAATATTTTCATGATTGATTTTTGAAAATCTTTGCCTATTTTTGGGCCAATCACATGCATTCTTTCTCTCCTATAAATTTGGCTCCTATTTTAAACAGGGTATCTATAATTCTTGTCTAACAATTTTCTCTTATCAACTTCATCTTCTACACTCAAAATTAACAGCTTTCATCCATGGTACCAAAGTTTAACTCAGCAGAATTGGCATTGGGGTTCAGATCACAACACAACATGATTGCTTATCTTGAAGCTGATGATGCTCTGTTTCCCCAATACACACAAATGGTGGCGTATTTGAACCCATCCCCACTAAGGTATGCTCTTTCTCATGCACCACTCATTCCAGTCACACACATTAAGCAGTTTTGGAACACTGTTAGTTCCTCAACAGTTAATGGAGTGACCACATTAACTTCTATTGTTCATGGGAGGTCTTGGGTGGTTACTGAGGCTTTGGTACGCCAAGCCTTGCATCTTGATGATGTTGATGGTATAGTCACCCTTCCCATAAATGAAATAGAACAAGGGCTTAGGACTTTGGGATATCCCTTTCCTGATGAAGGTACTCTAAACAAGTATCATAAGCAGGAATTTCCCCCAGCCTGGAAGTACCTCATACACGTCCTCCTTCGATGTTTGAGTCCCAAATGTACTGCACACAATGAGATCAATAGATCCATTGCAAGTGCTATTGTGTGCATTGCAACAGGGCAAAAATATAACTATTCTAAAATGATTTTTGAGGGGATGTGTGAAAGCAAGGGGACAAAAATGACTTTAGCTTATCCCCGTTTTCTGCAAATGATTTTTGATGATCAAGGTTACTGCTCAAGGGATCACAATGATTTTTATAAGATCCCTGAGCAAAAGAAAGCTATTTTTATGAAGATGGATTCACCACCCCATAGAGACTTACCTTTAACCCAAGCCATGCTTGCTGTTATTGCAGCAGCACAACCCCAACCAGACCCCCAACCTCAAATTGACCCTCAACCATAACTTGAACCCATTCCTGAACCTTTACCTTCACCTGAACATATGCAACTTGACCAAGAACCCTTTGACGCTGACACATCAAATGTTGGCGTTGATGTGCCTATTTCCAACGCTGACACACAACCTTCACAATCCCAAACACCCCTTAACCAACCCACAACTACTCATTCTTCCACACCATCTTCCACACCCCCTGAATATAGGTTGATGAAACGCCAAAGGACTACTGGAGTGTTCTCCTCTGGTGGTCCTAGCCATGAAGCAGAGAGAACCACCATCACAAGTGTGGCTGGTGACCTGGATGAGGCTGGGACTATTGGTTCTAGCTTAGCAGCTGGCCAAGGCAGTCCCACCATCATTAAGTCCTCATCCATGCCCAATGAATCTGACTTGGGAGGTCAAATCCCCATTTTAGAAGAGGGCAGACTGGAACCAATGACTCTTATGGAATTGACGGCAGTCTGCATTAGCTTGCAAAAGCAAAATGCAGACTTAGTACACATTGTCAGCTCACAAGGCCTTGAACTCAAGCAATTGAGGGAGAGGATTGTTGTTTTGGAAAGTGATCGTGTTAGAAGGGGTATGGAGGAGTCTTCCAAATGGGAGGAAGATCAAATAAATCTGAGTGATAAGGGCAGCCAGGATGGTCAATCAATGGATGTTGCTGAAGCCCTTACAACCTTGAAGAAACAAACAGGTTTTGATACGTCCTTAGTCTCTCCCACCAATTTAAATTTATCATTTACAGCTATGTTGAGAGAGGTTACACAAGGCGCTGAGGGAAAATATTTGAGCGTTGATAAGGCAAATTTGGACGCTGATAGAAGTATTTTGGGCGCTGATAGGATAAATTTGGGCGTTGACAGACCTGCACATGAAGGTGATGTATCCCAGTCATCATCTATCATCAAGGAGGTTTCTACTCAGGTATTACCATCTACCTTACCAACCATTGCACCATCAGATAAGGGTAAGGGTAAAATGGTAGAAGAGTTTGTTCCAAAAGATGCAGCCCAAGTTGAATTTGATAGAAGATTGGCTGAACAAATAATGGAACAAGATGAAAAGGAGAAGTCATCATTTGTTGTGACTTCAGAAGAAGAAAGTGATGGAGCTAGCTCAAACTCAAGTGTAATGATTATAGAACCTGAAAGGCTTGAGTATGGAGATGAGTTGGCCAAAGAGAAGCTGAGAGACTTGAAATTGCAGGTTGACTTTGACATACCAGAGGTGGTTCAAATGTACAATTCTTGGGAAGAAAGCTGCATGGATAATCCAGACTTGACCATTTCAGATCAAATATGGGGTTTGGAGCTTCTTCTTAGAGTTCAGAAGGATTGTAAGGTAATTTTGAAACATAAGGCAAGCAATATTCTCTCAGAGTTGAAAAGGGATAGAAGGGAGCTCTACTTTATGTTGCTCAGATGTCATGGAGTTGGATGGACATATCAAAAGTTGAAGGCTTTGACATTTGATGTGTTGGAAAGAAGGGCTTATCCCATTTGGGTGAGAGTGCAGGAAGCAAACACTCTCAGACTTCTTTCAGATGAAAGAAAGGAGCAACTTGCAGAAGAAATGGAAATCAAGAAAGCTATGATGATTCCCAGGCCAGTGAATAAGGGATTTAAATTTGAGTTTCCAAAAGATATGGATCCACTATATCCAAGTGAAGCAGTTATAAGAAAGAGCCTCAAGCTCTCCCCATTAGAAGCTTCAGATATGGTGCAAGTGTTACCATTAGATCTCAGGAACCCAATTGTGAGTTATGAAGAAGATGAATGTGGGTTCTGGAAGATTGGCAGATTTGGCAAGGAGGTACACACTTTTACCACTCTCATATCTTTATTTGCAAGTTGTGATAGAGAAGACTTGGTGGACCTTTGGAGGTTACTGGAGACCAAGTATGAGGCTGAAGCACCAACTTCAGCTAATGGAATAAAACTTTGGACCACATTCAAAAGAATGTGTGGGCCAAAAGATGAAGATCCTGCAATATGGAAGGATCTTGAAGATGACCTCAGTGGTCTTCAATGGAGGTTATATTCAGCTGCTGGTGTATACCATTTGAGTTCTACAAAGTTTGCTGAGTATCTACTTGTGGATGCTCAGTATTTCATATCCAAGGCTGTTTTGGAAAATATGAATGACACTCAGCTGGAAATAGATTATTCAAGTGACATGGCAAAAGATTTGATCAGATTTATTCATTACCAATATGAGAAGGTTTGTCAGACTCCTCCTAGTCCTTAAAGCTTATTCAGAAACTTGATCATTAGAGTGGATATCAAGTTTAGGGGAGGATTGTTGGGAATAAATTAAGGCCAGATCACTTGAGCGCTGACAAAAACAATTCAAGCGTTGACAAGAACAAAGCAAGCGCTGACAGCTCAAGCGTTGACAAGTTAAAGTCAAGCGTTGACACATTGAAGACAAGCACTGATGGAAGATATAATCTACATGTTTATTATATTCTAGAATACTTCTAGTAAGGATAGAAACGACAATGTATTATCTATATTTATCTTTAACTAGAATAGCTGATACGTAGATTATTGTACAAGGCTTCTTAGTCTATAAAATAAGGCCTTTAGGTTAATGTTTATTATCAAGTTTTATATAAGTTTTCATTCGTAAACATCTTTCATTGTAAGCAAGTTCGACATTCATAATCAAAGTGAAAGTTTGTTTACATCTTGTGTGTTCTTGTTTAAGTGTTAAATTCCGCATAACACTTAGATTCATAAAGCATATACAAAGGTTTCTCTACGTGTATTACTTGATCTAATCTCGTATACACAAAGCTAATCGATCTAAGTTTGGGATCAACAGATCGTCAATTACTTAGTTCACGGTAATCAATAAATATAAGGAATAATAGTACCATAGCTCTTCATGATCAAAAGCCTTTTTCCGACAACTCTCAGTTGCACGGTAATTCTTTTTTCAGATGGTGCAGACGTATAGTGCACAAGCCACAGGTGCAGCACCGGGAATATAATCAATACCAATTTCAACTTGCCTTAATGGCAAAAGTCTTGTTAATTCACCAATAAATACCTCCTAATATTTTAGATAACAGAAACATCTTTTAATAAATTTATATTAAGTTCTTTCTAGATTATAATATCTATGACTAATTCACAACCATTCATGGTATAATTTCAAGTCTAAATGCAGGATATGGTCATCCATAAAGAATTATTTAAATAACTTTTGATAATAAACATCTTATCTTTTAGGGGAGTTCTAATCGAGTTCCCATCAATTAAGACAATGTCTTCATGTCATAATCAATCAATTCATTCTACTGGCACTATCCACTTTCCAGTTTCATCACCGTTGATAAGATATGAACTTCTCAAAAGACTAATAATAATTCATAATCCTTCACAAATTCAAGGATATATGGAGACACAACTATCATCAAAAGAGTAATGTCAACGCATAATTTACGCGAGACAATTTCAATTCAGATAAAGACGAAAACATTTAACGAATATGAATATATCCCATGTTTTCATAATTTGAGTACGCATTCGAAAGCTCCTCGGATCGTTACCCAGGTCATTCAAATGAAACCAAATCAAAAGAAATGATATGAACGTCGATACATCCAGCCGGGTATCAACACTCGGTAATCAGATACTTTTCCAAAGAATCTCACTACAGGAGAATTGGACAAGAAAGAATTGTCAATTTTCTAATAAGACAATTTCCACAGATGAGTAAATTCGACTCAGAAGAATAAATAATACGGGCACATATGTAGGTGTCCCTATCAATATGTCCCTATTTTTCACTTCTTGCAGATCTCATAAAATTTAATCTTTCACAATCTTCAAATAAAATTTAGTGTTTATTAATAATTTCATGGTGACTACTAATCAGCCTTGCATGGTCACTTCCAAATTGTATGTAGGCGCGCAACTATATACAATTTCAAGATTAACGATGCAATACTCAGTTCGTCAAAAGTTTATCATCATGTTTATAATAAAAACATTTTCGTGCTTAATTCTTAAATAAGAATCAAAAATAAATTTACAAAGATTTTCTTTGTTATGAAAACAATTTAGTTTTCCAAGGTGTTTTATAAACAACTTCATTTCGATAACGATTATTTATAAGTCTGACTTTAAATAATCCATTTTTTCTCAAGGGATACTGTTTTAACTTATAAAAACAATGAGTGATCTACAAAAGAGTGATGAAAAGTTGTTCACCAAGAACTAACTACAATATAATAGGAAATGAGCTTAGCCAAATAATCATGAGGTTCATGACCTCGATGGCACTAAAAAAGAATAATCCACAATGTAACTCATATCGGGATGAGTACTTGTTCAATGGTTGCATCACTAATGCGAACAGTAAGATGAAACAATAAAATATAGGTAAAATCGATACATGTAGAATTTAGCAATCAAAGGTAGTCTTTTCATTAATCACAAACAAGTCAAATATGTACCGTAACACATTACGTGTCACTATGTCATACAATTCCAAGAACTCATCCAACCAACTGATGTCTCAGTTAAGTTAGGGATTTTTAAAAGATACCACAATGAATACTAATCTACAAGAGTCATTAGGTGTCCCACCTGTCCAGGAAGATCCATCGGTCCCAATTCAGAAGAAGATTTCTTCAATTTATTTGTTGGACACTGGGCATCCTCGTCATTGGACAATGGCCTAGGAACAACCCTTAACACGAATCAACAATAAATTAAAACCTTATATTTCAATCACACAACTTAACGACTTCCTCTTAACAATCTCATATTCCATGCGAGTTAAATTTTACTTTATTCAAGTTTCAATCAACTTATACTCAATGCGATATCCTACCTCATTTTCCAATATTTTCAACCTTATTTTAGACCTTAAAAAGGCAATAAAAGCTCGATATGAACAACACTTAATTTCCAATCCTATAGCTCTTACAACAATAGTTATCAAATGAGTTACTAGTATGAAATGACTCGATCATTAAATTAGAATTTTCAGAAAGGTACTAGTGGCATGAGGCTTTTGGGTAATGGTTCCATTGACATCCTCAAGTGCAACATTCACCCTTTCGATTATCAAATTTATGAATTGGGTGACAACGAATCAGATGACACCTTTCCAGGTGGTAACGTTTTGTCAAACTCCACTCTATAAGGAAAGATCGTCATGACATCGATATCAGATTTAATCTCGCTAATTCTTCTTTAATATCACAATCAACTAATATAAACATTTCTACGAATATCAACCATTTGTTGGGATCATAAATATCCACAACTTGGTTTAGATCTAAGATAGCTAGAATTCCTACGAGAATAGCTTCGATTAATTTACTAGGGGATTTAGGGTTTCTTCTGACAATCTACGTCGTATAAATACCTCGTATAAATATTAAAATAATCATCAAACAATCATGTAATCAAATTACAACATATATATATATAATCCAAGTTATATATATTAAAATAACACTTCTCAGTCTGGCCTTGTCGGTAACTCGGGAATTCTTCGGCACCGTTATAGTCAAAATATTTTTAGACATTTTTAGAAAAATGTTTATAGTTAAAAGATTTTGAAATGTTTTATTCAAAACCTTGGTTTTAAAAATCTTTCGTTCTCTATAACGAGAGCTCTAATACCAAACTATAACACCCCCAAATTTACACAATTCAATACAGCGGAAGACTCGTTGGTGTTACGGGATAGCACATTACTCACATCATAGATAACGCATAAAAATCGCGTCGTTTAATAATAAAACATTTCCATTCATAAATATCAAATTTACATAGGTCCCAAGTCATAGTATTTCATACAAGTTTTACAAAGCATTTGAATGGAAATTATTATTTAAGTGCGGGCCATGAATTCTTGTTGTCTTCTCGAGAATTACCTTCAAGTACCTGAGTTAAAACATGTTAAAAGAAAAGGTCAGCGGAAACGCCGAGTGAATTCATAGAGTTTAATAAAACCATTAATATATCATTGGTATATAATTATTACCGAAAATCATTTTTGTACAAATCATTGTAATAGGCCATAAAATAGCCAAAGTCATTTTATACAAATCCTTATCAAAAATCATAATATAGGCTTTTGCCTTAAAAATCATTATACGAACCAATGTCGTAAAAACATCATACAATACGTTTTATAACATTGTATAGATTTAAATAAAAACCGTTATATGAATATGGTTATGTAAAACCAAAACACGAACATAATATCAATAATAAGACCCTGTATTGCTAGTCAGGCAATATATCGTAATTCAATGCATAAAGCAGTATTTTCGTTATTTTTGGATTATTATAAGCCGCATGACATTGTTACCTTACTACAACAAACAACGGGTAGCTAACCCGAAACTTATTTGCCCATCTAAATTAGCGTGTCGTCACAATAATCACGCTTGTGTAAATATTATCATACATAAATTCGCTTACCAATCAATGTGGCACGACGGGGATCAACCGTCAAGGCGCGAACTGGGGTGATCGTCCCCAAATAGTACTATTATATGCATAAGCGTCTACCAAATCCCGGTATTTCACAGTTCATGCTAATGGGAATTTTAGTGACATAACCTAACTTTAATAATCCATTTCATTTCATTTATTGGGTCGTCTATTCATTCATCGGGTCACACAATCATTCGGGTCCAAATCAATAAACAAACAATCGGGACAAATGGTGTCCTATTTTATCAAAACTAACATGTTATCTCCCTCGCGGGCTTATAAAACATTTCATAAAAACATTTAAAAGAGTGCGAGTCTATGAACTCACGTGGATTGGGAAAGGCAGGTTATCGGCGATTCGGATGTACGGTACATGCTTCAATCACGGAAATCTAGACAAATAATACTTGTCTTAGACTCTTGTCCAATGACTTTATAAAAATAACAATTATGTATACATATGATGATTTTATACATATGATGATGATCAAGTGGGTTTATACATTCTCATTTACTCATTTTAGTATTATGTGTTGATAACTTTTATACTAGTTTACTAGTTTTACCTATTTACATGTTTTAGGTCCAATAAGCCTATTATAAGTCCATTAACTTGTATTAATCCATTTTATACTTTTATTATCAGTATTATACTTTTCATGTTGGGCCCAAATGGGTTAAGCCCAATAAATAAGTTTATAAGTGTTTACTAACTAGTCGGGTTTATAGTCCAATAAGGCTACTTTGGTCCGTTAATGTCTATATGTTGTAAAGTTCGGGTTTTATCGGTTTTTACTTGTTATATAAGTTCATATATCAGTATGTGAGTTTATAAAAGCTTATATTAGACGGGTCCGACCGTCTAATTTTTATTTAACAAAAACGTTAATCTTTCGGTTTTAGCCGAAAAGACGTAAAACTTAGTATATAGTTTTTATATCTTATAAAACTTACCAAACTTCCATTTTTATATAATGTCCATTTATTTATCCTTATGCATATTTATATAAATGAAATATATAAGTTAGTGGGTTTTAATTCACATTTTATACTATATTTATTTAAGTGCTTATATAATAATATTAAACTTTAATTTCACAAAATCAGTCCTAAATTTTAAGTTCACTACAATGTCCATATCTAGAGTTCTATAATGAGATAGGAGCCTAAATTTTTATCACATAAACTAAATGATATGTGCTTCATTTTATTCCCTTATAGCTACTGATGAATCAACCTCTAAGTATTTTATAAAATTCGTCCAAAACAGTGTAGTCAGATTTGCACTCTAAACTTGTTTTGATCATATCTCACTCATTATAATGATTCCATTGTATGGCCAACTCTCACATGTGTAGAAGACTCATAGCTTACTGTATATTAATTTATCCAAGCTATTTTATCAGTTTATCATAAGATTCTTTAATATTTTATACAGCCTTCATATTTTAGCAAGATTTTAACCATTTAACATGTGGTTTTCCATCTTTTTAACCATATTTATAAAATCTAGCAACATCAAATCCCCACATAATATTTTTATTCATCATTCATCATCATATACATATACATAAATAAAGAAATTACAAGATTACATAATCAAAATAACAAGAGGATAGGAAGAACAATCTTTATACCACCAAGATTAAGTATTTTGAATGATCAAGACTTGGTTTTGGGTCACCAAATCTTATGAACTCTTGTATGAAATCTTCAAGATCACCAAGGGAGATGTTGGTCTTTGAAAATCAGCCCTACTTCATCTTGCAAACTTCTCTTTGGATGTTAAAATCACCACCAATCTATAGAGCTTCAAAAGGGCTTCATCATATGTGTGAATAACACATGATTTCATGGTTAAAATTGATCAAATGAGGGTGATTAGGGGTGGTTCTTGGACGAATTTTAGAGAGAAAAGAGAGAGTTGTGGTGGTTTGCATGGATGGAAATGGAGAAATGGTTTTGGTAGAGTAGTTTTGATGGTTTGGTGGAAAGTTGGCTTACAAGTTAAGCTTGAATGGACAAGTGTCCATTTTGTTAGTATAAAAATGACACCAAGGGTGTAATGGTGCTAAGTGTTGCCTTCCATATAGTGGGGTGGGGCAAAACTTGTTTTGTCTCATCCCACTAATTTACGGGTATTCCTCGATTTGCGTGCCCTCGGGTCGTTTTACGAAAAACGTTTTTATAAATTATGAATCAACGGCACAAAAAGAATCTAATAAAAATTGTCTCATCAAAAACGGAGTTCGAAAACGTAAATACGTAACCTAAGGTTTCCGGTTTAGTCGTAAAGGACGTTAAATTATTCACGTAAGTCCTAATCTCTTCTCGTAAATTAGTGAGTTTATGAACTAACTCAAATTTAAAATCCCAAAATAATATTCACGGATAAATTTATTTTCTGAAATGTCGGACTATCACCAAAGACGGTGTATGTAAACGTGAGCACGTAACGTAGAATCCTTTTTTTTCTTAACGGTAAATTTATTAAGAAAAGGCCACAAACGCAGAAGTACAAAGCTAAAGTTTGACAAAAATTAGATGGGACACATCCCCAACTAACAAGCAATAGCAACAAAAAAGGTATGGACAACATCCCATACTCTAATAAACTACAAAGTAAAGGCAATGGACAAGCCCCATGCTCAATACATAACAAAATAAACTAAGCAACTAAAAGAATGACAACTAGTTGCTTCCCATAACACAATCTTGATCCAAGTAGAAAAGACCAAGCATCTGCAATCCATGGCACACCTAATACAAGGCAAGTTCTTAGCTTGTGATGAGGAAACCACTTCGGAATCCATGATTGATCTTGATTCAACCACAAAGGGAAGCAACCAAGACCAACCAATCCATCCCAATGGAAAACCCCACCACAACTAAGAAACAAGAAGAGTAGATAAAAGAGACCTACCCGAAACGCCATCAGACTAAATGCAGGAAATAAGAGAGGTGCCAGTGTAGCACATCACATTCATTGCCTCCTCAAAACCCCCATCTATGTAAAACCCAGTGGGAAACCATAGAAGGGGGAAAGAGTACAACTGAACATGAATCCTCTCAATGATGCAAAACCTATATATCTATTAGCTTGACAATCAACAGATACAAGGTTAGAAATATAAAAAGGGAGGACAAAGCATCAACAAAACCAGGTTTGGAAACTAAAAAATTGTTCAAAAGGGTAGAACAATGGAAGAAATGAACCATACCTAGCAAGACGGCACATCTTTCAGCACGCTCTAGAAGGCATAGATCACTCCCCCACTAACGACCCTAATGACCACTAATAGCACATCAAACCTCCACAATCCACCCAAAAATGTCCTCCCAAACATCCCATCAAGAAATGGAATATCCAAGAACCAAATAACATCATCCAAAAAACCTTCGACCCACCAGAGAAATATACCAGGGTAGAGCACAACCATCCAAGTAGCAAAAGACCAAAGGACTTTACCAAGGAAAGATAGATTGGAATGAAAACCAAGAAATTTCCCCTGGACCTTTGGCTCTTCATACCAGCAAATGCAACAAACTGATATCAAAGTACAAGCTTCCGTCACATAATAGTAATACCATGTGAGAAGCACAAGATTCCTCAACCTGAAAATACAACAAAAAACCAACCACAGCAGAGATGAAAGAAAGGTTAAGCAGAGTAAAGCTGACCTGTAACAGCAACACAATGCCAACCATAACAGCAACTCCCTGAGACGACAAGTCCAAAAAGACTCATCAGTCATCGCAATATCACCACCACCACTTCTATACCAACTACTTACCATAGGATCAAGCCCAAACCAAGAGATATAAATAGTCAGGAAACCCATATCCATCCAAGTATGCATACTTAGCATATAAGGAACCAACCAAATCAAATAACTATATACCCCTATCATCAGAATCCATATAATCTGGGACCAACTCCTTCAACCCCTTACGGCCAAGATTTGGGATTTGCCAAATATCAGAAGCTTTAGCAACATCCGTAGACCAAACCACCTTTAAACTCATCAGTTTAAACCTCACAGAGTTAACAACAATGTTGAAAACAACCTCAGAATTTCTAAACTTCTTCTCAAATAACCTTAAATTACGTTCTTGCCAAATGAAGTAAACGGAAGCACTAAACGCTAATCTACGAATAACACTCCAAATCGATCTATTGGCACTCTTATTACACATACCAGAGATAACTTCAGCCCAAACAGAAGACAAATCATCCATTATGGCCATAACTTTAATTCTGTCCCATATAACCCGAGAAAAAATACAGTCAAAAAATAGGTGAGTATGCGAGTCAACACATGTGCGGCATAAAGAACAAAGCCCATCATCTAGATGGAACCACCTAGATAATCGATCTTGGGTTTTCAACCGTCCTTTTAAAGCAAGCCAAAGGATAAAAGAGTGCCTAGGAATGCTATACGGAAACCACACAAGTTTATACCATAGCACCTCCTGTGTATCCGTTCTCGTAGCATTACAAACTTCCCGAACACTAAACTTCACGATTTCTTGCTTCTTATTAATCCAGATGGCCCAGTCTTTAGCATCACTTAAAGGCGGAACAGGGATATAAAAAATGTGACCATAATCAATAATCCATTCATTAGGCCATAACCACTTATTATCTCTAATCCAATCCCTAAGCTTATCCTCAATATTAATTCCCAAATGAGAGATCATATTCTGAGACATTTTATCGCACAAAGGACCATTAACATGCCATTTATCAAGCCAAATAAAACAATTCATGCCATTTCCAACCATACAGCCAATAAAATTTCTGATCTTATTTCTAAACCCCATTATTTGTTTCCAAGTCCAAGCATTACGGTTCTAGGTTTTATGACTCCAAACACATTGACCTCTCAATCTATAAATGTGAACCATTTGACCCACAAAGACTCTTTCTTAGAGACTACATTCCATAAATATTTAATAATAAGGGCCTCATTCATAAACAATGTGGATCTTAAACCAAGGCCGCCTTGAGACTTAGGTTTACAAATCTCCTCCCACGAAACACTAGCAATACCCTTACCATCATTACTAATACCCCACAAAAAATTCTTAAAAATCCTGTCAATGCTAGTACAAACATATTTCGGGAGGACAAACATGGAAGACCAGTAAATATTTACAGCAGATAAAACAGAAGAGATGAGTTGTAGCTTACCTGCATATGACAGCCATTTGTTCTTCCAGTCAAGGATTAGTCTCTTGACTTTATCAAGCAAAAGCTTACAATCAGTAATAGACAGCTTCCTAGTCATCAATGGAACACCCAAATAGCGAACAGGAAGAGCACCCTCTCTAAAAGGCATAGCAGTAAGGATATGATCCTTAACACCACTTGGAACATTGCTGAAGAAAACCGAGCTTTTCTCCAAGCTATGATACAATCCAGAACAAATACTGAATTCATCAAGCGCTCGACGAAAAATACAAGCAGAAATAGTATCCCCATGGCAAAGTAACAGAAGATCATCCGCAAAACATAAGTGAGTGAGCCCAATCTTTCTACATGCCGTATGGAAACGGAATCTATCATCCCTGACAATCTGTCGCTTAACAAACAAATTAAAGACTTCCATCACTAAGGTGAACAAATAAGGAGAAATAGGGTCTCCCTGCCTTAAACCTCTATGAGTCTTGAAGAACCCATGAACATTACCATTAACGCACACGGAAAAAGAAGCAGTAGTCAGACAAGTCATAATCCAATTGACCATCACCTCGTGAAACCCGAACCGAACTAAAACATTCTTAAGAAAGCGCCAATCCACAGTGTCATAAGCCTTCTTAATATCAACCTTAAAGGCACATTTCCTAGTACCTTTACTCCAATGATAACCAACCATCAGCTCTTGTGTGAGAAGGATATTATCACTGATTTGTCTTCCCGGGATAAAAGCACATTGATTAGAATCAATAATACTGTTAAGACCTTCTTTAATCCTATTTGTTATCACCTTACTAATGCATTTGTACACCACATTACAACAAGCAATAGGTCTGTAATCAGAAACCTTTAAAGGAACCTTACATTTAGGAATTAGGGAGATAAGGTTAGTATTCAGCTCCCTCAAAAGTTTTCCCGAGATGAAAAACTCCCTAATCGCCTTGCATACATCAGGACCACCTACACTCCAAGCTTTCTTAAAGAATTTTGAAGTATAACCATCCGGACCCGCTGCTTTATCATCATGAATACTAGAAAATCAGAAATTTAAAAAGAAAAATAATGCAAAAAGAATCAAACCATAATTCTTAAAAAAGGTCACAAAAGACAAAAATATTGGTTTCTGAAAGTGACACTTCTTGTTTTCTGTCTTTTTGTGTAGCAGTGGATACAACAAGGCTATCAGTGGGAAAGGAGTTCCCACTGACAGTATAAAAAAACGGGCTGGTGGTATTCTTTGCTATAACTTGTGATTGAGTTTGTTTTAATGGACAAGAGGGGCACCCCTACACTCAGTGGAGTGTAGGGAGTCAATTTATACTATGAAACACACAAGTTCAAAACAAGAATCACACACAATGAAGCAAAAACAGTCACTGTTAACAGAAAGGGGGGTCTTATGGACTTTGCTGATGCACTTTGCACTTAGGGTGAATTTTTAAGACACAAATCTTGCTCAAACATTAACCAAATCACATAAAGCCAATAACAAGCCCTAGGTGGACTATTAATCTAACTGATTACAAAGATTGATGGGCAAAGTTACTACTAAACAAGCAGAAATGAAGAACTTTACTGATTTTGGTTATATTACCAAGAAAATTACCATGCAAATGTTTGAATACTCCTATTAAACTTGAACCAATTACCCTATTAATAACACTACTGGTATGGAGTATGTCTAAGCTGTTTTTACACCAAATATCAGTCAAATCCTTGACTAAATAAGCAGACCCAAACACTCCCTTAAACCTATTTTTTTTAACTTTTTTCAAACAAAATCAACACAAAGCTTACCAAACTGATTAGGAATGCTTCTAACATGCATATCATAACAAATTAACATGAATCAACCCAGATTAACACACTTAAAACACCTTTCATGCAAAAATCACATAAAACACTTTTTTATCAGAAACTTAAAATTTTAAAAAGGATAATAAGAGCTACCTTGTTGGGGTTACTTCCAAGCCCAACAGTGGCTGATAAGCCACCTCCTACAAGCCCGGGCTTGTGCTGAGCCTTGTGGGATTGGATTGGGTTGAAAACAATGGCAAGAAAATGAGGGGAATACCCCTTGAATGATCCTGGTTTCCTGCACACCACAAATAACAAAGAAAGAAGGCACAAGCTAAAAGTGATTCAATAAGCTTGGTTGAATAAGCTTATTGAAAAGCTTTTAGCAGTAAGATAAAAAAAAATAGGTTTCTGAAAATTTTTGAAAACAAGTGAAAACTTAAAAACAAACTTGAGGATTTTAAAATGGATTCAAGAAGAAAAACAACTTCAAAACATAAAATGCTGAAAAGAAAATTGGATCACAGTTTCATGTAGGTAAAAAAAAACTTTTCATTAATTTAAAGAAAATAAAATTACATAAAAACTGGAACAACCATATGGGACACATACGTCCCATATTTATACAAGTGATAGAACGTTCTAGGTACTAAAACCCTAATACAAGGAAAAACCCTAAAATGCCCTTTGTTTGAATCTTCAATCTTCAGTCAACATGGCACCATGTGATGTTGTACTTTGGCCAGCTGTGGAGAGTGCATCAAGACCCTTGAAAGTTCCTTTGGGAGTAAGAAAGGTGTATGGAACGTTGATTTGCTGTCTCCTTTGTTTTCTTGCACAAGAGTGGGGTCAGGGGAGTCTCATTGAGGGGACAAGAGTGGGTGTTGTCACTTTCTGGGTGGGGAAAAGGGGTGAGAATTAAGTTAATTAGTGTTCTGGAGGTTTATAGCCGAAACCCACTTGATTTGAGTGGATTAGAGGGATTAGGGTTTATGTTAAGAACATGATAAACAGGGTTCTTTGATTTGGTTTATGGTTTAAATAAGTTGTTTACCTCCAAAAATTAGATTAGTTAAACTAATCTGATAAACAAACGTGAGTGGGAGGTGATGTGGACAAGGGAGAAGCTGTGATTGGTTGATTAGGGATAGTGGGACAAGTGGCGTGAGCTGAGTGGATAGGAGTACTTTGGTTGTCTGGGCAGAAAAGGCCCCCCCAAGGTTCATATTTCCTTCACTTTGTAAAAACAGCTAACAAACTCCATTTCCTTTTATATCAAGTTTGGGCAGTTGACATTTTTGGCACAAAATGTTTTATAACTTGAAACAAGAACTTCAAATGTAATTTCTTCTATTCCCAAGGGCTGATTTTGACATGTTTTCAAACTTTAGGGCTTTGTCTTGTTTTTTGACTTCTTGGAGGACTATTATTGACAATTTAGTTTTAGATGAGGGACTAAAATTGCCAATTTTTCAAAGGTAAGGGTCCTTTTGTAATTTTGACAAAATTTAGGGACCAAACTTGTAATTATGAAGATACAAGGGTATAAAGTGTCAATTCTTCAAACTTGGAGGACCAATCTTCAATATTCTTCAAATCTTCTAGGGTTTTCTTTGGAAAATTCCTCACTAGGGCTTGGTTCATCGTGCGGCTTCGTTCCCCGTGTTCGTTTTTGCGTGATTCTTGTGATCTTTTGTCATTTTCTCAATATCCGTACCTAAAATACACAAGCAACAAACACAAGCATATATTTGGGTATTTTGATGATATTTAATGCATTTTAAGTCCAAAAAGAACGATGAGACCATATATAAAAGCCGTCTCATCACTCCCCCATACTAAACCATTGCCGTGCCCTCACGCAATGCTAGAATTAAGTATCGTAGCATCTCCAAAATTCATTTTTATTCACTTTATTGGAATGATAAACTAGCTACACTACTACTATTACTACTACTTGTGTTATAGACATAATGTATGATTTTCATCGCAAAATGGGACGTTTAAGTTCATAGAATAAGAACACGTGAATGCTTCGTTAGAAATAATTTCATCGTCCTCGATTTTCACTCTAATTCCATGCTAAGCGTGCAACGAGATCATTGTCATTATAAGTTAGTAATGCTAACACTACTCATATGCCCTAATCACGTACTTAATCTCCCATCATTCCTAAGTTGTATCTCTTATATTTTATTTTGTCTTGAATGTTTCACGAGGATACATTGTTTGACTTATGCGATAATAGAGATTTAGGTCTAAAAATAGAGTCCTAACGGTGTAACTAAGACCATCAAATCAATAACCCCTCCTAATAGACAACGATGTTAAAAAATTAAGTTGACAAGAAGAATCGATAAACACGGTTTTATAACGGTTTTGAACATGAGACTTATTACCAAGAATTTTATACGCCCCCTAACGGAAGGGCCTTATTATCTTTGGTTTACCTCCATCTTTTATTCATCTTCGCCATGAAGCTTTTATTATGACTTCGGTCTTGCCTTGCCTTTTATTATCCGCCTCATCGGTGGTTTTATTAGCCAAAGACATATATCCTCACGCTAAAGCGAATTTTGGATCTTTAAAGCTTCGAAGATTAAGGCTTGATTCACTTCAATTTTGCATAGATTTTAGGCCTTGTGGGGCTTCAAATTGTTTGCTTGATTTAGGTGAGCACTTGAAATCTTATTATTGGGTGAAGCTTTCGATTATTCGGGTTGCCAATACTTCAAAACCGTGACGCTGGCGATACCTTAATGTCTTCCCAATTTAATTACACGGAAGTTACTAGAAAAGACTAGAAACCCAACAATCCTAACTAAACCGCTAAGTCAATATTTATTAAGCAAAAAATATTTACATGCGAAGGGAGAATAAGCAAACAACGAGAACACATGAGTTTTTGAAAGAATACGAGTACTCTACGTTTAGCATAGTAACTTATAATTAACTCTATCATTTCTCGTCCTCATTTAAGAGACTTAGCCTGATGTGTAGTTAAGGAATCAAAGCTAAGTGCTCAATACGCACGGTCGAGTCAAAATTACTCTTATTCTCGCCATCGGAAAATCTACATTCGTGTCTTTAACACTTATAAAACATGAGAAAAATTTTAAAATTTGGCCATTTTTAGCCTTATTTTGCAACAAAACGATAAACAAAACGATAAACTTTGGAAAGCGTGAAGGTTTGGCAAGGCAAAGTATCTATTCACCCCCCCCATACTAAAGTTAAACATTGTCCTCAATGTTTCGAGTCTAGGGGTGCAAATACCCCCATACTAGAGACGTAGTCGAATGCCTAATCTAGCATGGAAAGGGTGTAACCATTAAATTTAAAGCCGTTTATGAAGTGTGCTAAAAACCTAAGGTTAGAACAATAAAGGATATATCATGGATATTGAGAAATGTCTCCAAAGCAAACGATCGATTGCTCCCATAAAACGAACACGAGAGGCTCCAATCGTGAAGATCATGATCTAAAAACCACATATCACAAACAACCATGGAACAAAGGTTGGAAGGGCACGAATCCCCACACGTAAGCTACATTAGACTAAGAAAGCGATAATATGTACATAGGATAAGCATGGGACTCCCCCACGAGGCACCTCGTTTTTTGATTACCGAGTCATGAGCTCGACTCGATCCCCTCAATACTAATTATCATTGGGGAAGGTGACTTGGTCGAGGTAGTTCAAGGATGGAACTTCCCCACCAAAGTAGTGCTTCAACCTATGTCCATTCACCTTGAAGTTAGGACCATCATCTTGAGCTAGCTCGATGGTCCCATACGGAAATACTTGAGTCACGGTGAATGGACCGGACCAACAGGATTTCAATTTCCCGGAAAATATTTTCAATCTTGAATTAAAAAGTAAAACTTGATCCCCAATGTTAAAAACCCGGTTTTTAATTTTTGAATCATGCAACTTCTTAGTTTTCTCTTTGTAAATCAATGAATTTTCATAAGCAATGTCTCTCAATTCATCCAATTCATTTAATTGCATTTTCCGGTGTTTTCCCGCGGTCTCCATGTCATCATTACAATGCTTTAGGGCCCAATAAGCCTTGTGTTCTAATTCGATAGGCAAATGACAATTCTTTCCATACACAAGCTTATAGGGAGTGCACCCAATGGGTGTCTTATGAGCGGTCCTAAAGGCCCATAAAGCATCGTCTAACTTATCCGACCAAGATTGTCGGTTTTCTCCCACGGATCTCTCCAAGATCCTCTTCAATGCTCGGTTTGAAACCTCGACTTGCCCACTCGTTTGTGGGTGATAAGCCGTAGAAAGACGATGTGTAACCCCATATTTCCTTAGAACCCTTTCAAATTGGTCATTACAAAAATGGGTTCCACGATCGCTTATGATAGCACGAGGGGTTCCAAACCTAGCAAACAAACTTTTCAAGAACTTAACTACCACACGAGCATCATTAGTGGGCAAGGCCTTCGCCTCCACCCACTTTGAAAGGTAGTCAACCGCAACGAGAATGTACTTATTACCACGAGATGATGGGAACGGCCCCATAAAGTCTATGCCCCAAACGTCAAAGATCTCACATACTTGAATGATATTTTGTGGCATTTCATCTTTTTGTGAGGCTTTTCCTTGTCGTTGGCATGAATCACAAGACTTCACAAGATCTTGTGCATCTCGGTAAATAGTAGGCCAAAAGAAGCCGGCATAAAACACCTTCTTAGCCGTGAGATTAGCACCGTGGTGACCACCCGTGGGTCCCTCATTGCAAGCTCTAAGGATGTTAGAAGCTTCGGTGCCAAATACACAACGGCGGATGATTTGATCCGCACACGTTCGAAACAAGTAAGGGTCGTTCCAAAAATAGAACTTGACATCACGAAAGAATTTTCGTTTTTCATGAGTTGTCATACCCTTAATGATGAAGTTACCCGCATGGTAATTTGCAAAATCCGCAAACCATGGGGTGGAAGAATCAAGTTTGGAATTCACTACACCAAGTGTTTCAAGCGGAAATGTTTCGGTGATTTCCTTAGGCTCGTAAACACTTTGGTGAGGATCTTCCAAACGAGAGAGATGATCGGCCGCTAGATTCTCGGCTCCTTTTTTGTCAACGATTTTGTGATCAAATTCTTGAAGGAGGAGAATCCAACGAAGTAATCTCGGTTTTGCATCTTGTTTAGCCATGAGATACTTGATAGCCGAATGGTGCGTATACACTATGCATTTCGTCAAGACGAGGTAAGGTCGAAATTTCTCAAATGCATACACCACGGCAAGGAACTCCTTTTCCGTTGTAGTGTATTTAAGTTGAGCCTCGGTCATCGTCTTGCTAGCATAGTGTATAGGCAAGAAATGCTTATCATGACGTTGCCCCAAAACGGCCCCAATAGCGTAATCACTTGCATCACACATAAGCTCAAAGGGGAGGTTCCAATTTGGAGCAACAAGAATGGGAGCTTCGGTAAGTTTCCTCTTAAGGATCTCAAAGGCTCGTACACAATCTTCGTCAAAGACAAAACGTGCTTCTTTTTCAAGAAGATGTGTAATGGGTCGAGAAATCTTCGAGAAATCCTTGATGAATCGTCGATAAAAGCCCGCGTGGCCTAGGAAACTCCTAACTCCCTTGACGGTTTTGGGATGAGGTAATTTGGCGATGACGTCTACCTTAGCTTGATCTACCTTAATCCCCGCTTTCGAGACCTTGTGCCCTAAGACGATTCCACTTCTAACCATAAAATGACACTTTTCCCAATTGAGCACAAGGTTGGTTTCCTCACAATGTTTTAACATTCTCTCAAGGTTCGACAAACACGAAGTAAAGGAATCACCAAACACGGAAAAGTCATCCATGAAGACTTCCATCGTTTTCTCGATCATATCATGAAAAATAGCCATCATGCATCGTTGAAATGTTCCCGGTGCATTGCAAAGTCCGAATGGCATTCTACGATAGGCAAACGTTCCATATGGACACGTAAACGTAGTTTTTTCTTGATCACGAGGATCGATGGGAATTTGGAAGTAACCGGAAAAACCATCTAGAAAGCAATAGAAATCGTTTCCCGCAAGACGCTCCAACATTTGGTCCATGAAGGGCAAGGGAAAATGGTCTTTTTGAGTGGCTTCATTCAACTTTCGATAGTCAATGCACACTCTCCATCCGGTCACGAGTCTTGTGGGAATTAACTCGTTGGCATCGTTTGGCACAACGGTCATCCCTCCCTTTTTAGGGACACAATGAATAGGACTCACCCAAGGGCTATCGGAAATAGGGTAAATCATTCCCGCGTCAAGGAGTTTAAGGACCTCCTTTTTGATGACGTCGTAAATTTTGGGGTTCACCCTCCTTTGACTTTGGATTGTTGGCTTGAAATCTTCCTCCATTAATATTTTGTGTGTACAAAATTTGGGATCGATTCCCTTAATGTCGGATAACTTCCACGCAATCGCCCCTTTGTGGTCCTTAAGAACATCGACAAGTGCGGTTTTTGCATCATCCGAAAGTTCCTTCGCAATAATAACCGGCAACTTGTCGTCCTCCTCCAAATAGACATACTCGAGGTGAGGAGGTAAATCTTTCATCTCGAGGATAGGTGGTTCCTCAAGTGAAGATTTGGGCTCGATACTCATAACCTCCTCGGGTGGAGGAAATGGGAAATCGTTGAGAAAATCCTTGATAATCGAGAAGTCCTCATAGTTTTCGAGGTCTTCGTCACAAGTACGTGGAACATCGCATTCTTCCAACGTAAAACCACCACCTTCAAAAGGAGTGAAGGTTGGTGTCGAGTTATCAAGAATTGGATCTAACATAGTGGGATTGCCACTAGTTTCTTCATCACCAAACCCTAAAACTTCTTGTGAAAATTCCTCGCAAACCACGTCGATCATATCAACGAGGTTTATGGTAGCAACGGAATAAACATGAGAAAGTTGAGAATTTTGAGTTGCGTTTATAACAAGTTCCTCGTCGTTGAAATGTAAGGTGATCTTTCTAGCATGCACATCAATCAAAGCCATAGACGTATCAAAAAACGAACGACCTAAAATAAGAGGAACTTGAGGATCCGTGGGGATGTCAACAACAATAAAGTCTACGGGATAGTAGAACTTCCCCACTTTCACAAAAACGTCTTCCGCCAAACCACATGCAAGAATCGTGGAATGGTCGGCCAACTCAATAGACATTCGTGAAGGAGTAAGATTAGGAAGGTTGAGCGACTTGTAGATTGCAAGTGGCATCAAGTTAATGCTAGCACCAAGATCGGCCAAGGCATAGCATTCTTCCATATCTTGAATTGCACAAGGGATCAAAAATTTACCGGGATCACTGACTTTTTGAGGTATGCGATTAAGATAAACCGACGAACAACTAGACTTTTGGTGTAATTTTTCCTTGTTGTTCAACATACTCTTAAAGTTAGCGGCGAATCGAGGCATCATGACCAAAGCATCGGCGAAACTCACATTAAAGTGCAAATCACGAAACATTTTCATAAAAAGCTCAAATTGATAGTTGTCGCGCTCTTGTCGTTTCTCTTTCCTAAGTCTCGATGGGTAAGGCAAGGGTGGTGTGGGTTGGGGCATAGGCATAGCCTTTGGAATCTCGGGTTCCAATATGGGTGATGGGTCAACCGTAGGTGTGGCATGAGTGGTACTTTGTGGGCTTGAAATATGCTCCTTTTCGACCACCACCTCGGGTTCTTCCTCAATTTCCTCCACCGTTGGAGTAATTGGTTGAGGAGTCGGTTCTTTAAGTGCCTTACCACTACGTGTGGTAATCACTTTCATCTCTCCCTTCGGGTTTGAAACGGTGTTACTAGGCAAACTACCCGAAGTAGAGGCTTTGTTTCCCATTACGGCTTCTAAAATTGCATTAAGCTTAGCGTCTTGACTACTAAACTTCAAATCTTGGCTAGCGGCTTTTTGGTCAATTCTTTGTTCAAGCCTAGCATGACTTTGCTCTATCTTGTTGTTTTGACCTCGAATTTGGTTAGCAAAATCATTTTTCAATTCATTCCTCATGGCTAGATTTTCCTTAATGAAATTAGCTAACTCCTTTGCGTTCTTAGCCGTCTCCTTAGCTTGATTAGCCATTTGCTCTTGAATGTTTTCCACAATCTTATCATTTGAAGTAGCGTAATTCAAAAAGTCTATTGGGAGTTCTTTATTATTTTGAAGACCTTGACTTGCATTTTGAAAATTACGGTTTTGATTTTGATTTTGCAATTGGCTACTACTACTACTCCCTTGATTCCCATAGTTGTTATTACCCTTATAATTGTTCCTTTGATTGCTTTGGTAACCAACTTGATTGTTTCGATAATTGTTAGCATTTTGATTTGGTGAAAAACCCGGTGGAGTCAATTGATTAGTGCGAGGAACTTGACCGTTTTGGTTATAAGTTCCCGCGGCCGCGAAGGCACTCGAAGTGTTACCACCGTTGGTAATGCACTCGGAATAATCGTGAGCTCCACCACAATACATACAAGAAACCTCAACCGCTTTAATCGTAGCGGGAGCGGGTTGTTCACCAACTTTAAACTCAACTAACAAGCCTTTCACTATATCAAAAATTTTGTTCTCCAAATTAGCCTCGACTTGGCAAGCATCAACGGTGTGTGACAAACTAGGTGAAGATGAAGACGAAGCCTTACGAACACTCGACGTGCTACGAGGACTATACACCTTAGACCTATTCTCAATAATTACCAATGCTTCCTCGACCGTTTTACACAAGAAATTACCACCCGCGGCGGCATTAAGATAATCACGCTCATGATCGTTCAAGCCATTGTAAAACGTGTCTATTTGATGCAAGTCGGAAAAACCATGATGAGGACATTCGTGCAACATTTCCTTAAACCTATTCCAAGCCGTTGAAAAACTCTCATTATACTCTTGCGAAAACTTTGAAATCTCGTTTTTCAAGTGCGTAGTCTTAGAGGGCGGAAAAAATTGGTTCACGAATTTTGAAACGAGATCCTTCCACGTCAATATAGAATTGGGTGGCTCTTTCTCTAACCAAATTTTTGCGGGCCCCGCTAAGGAATACGGAAAAAGCATCATCTTAATTGAGTCGTTTGAGACGTCCTTAAACTTGCACGTGGCGGTGAGACGATTAAATTGGCGAATGTGGTTATGCGGGTTGTCCTTTTCGTCCCCTCGAAACTTGTTGTTTTGAATCATGGACAACAAACCCGTCTTAACCTCAAAATTCTCCGCAAGGATAGCGGGAATCACAATCGCTTCTCCATAACCCTCGGTGGGTGCTTGAAGCAACTCCATCATAGTTCGATTAGCCATGGGTGCTTCTTTCACTATAATGGGTTCGTCAATAGGAGAGTCCTCACTAGTAGGAGTGAGTGATTTGTTTCTTCGTTTACGAGCACGTCTAGCTTTAGAGCGAGTTTGCATAAACGTCACGTACAACGAGAAGGCGAGCAAAGAATATTCTTTTTGGTATTTTTTACTTTTTCAATTTTTTTTTTGTGGTTTTTGATTGTTTTTAACTTTTTTGGATTTTTTGGAATGTATTAGTAGACACAAATCTACAAATCTCCTCCTTAATCAAATCTCTTGATTAAAGAAGCCTCAAGGAATGAAAACGATCACGTGAAGTGAACGCCTTCGAAGACTTTAGAACGATGGTGGAACACCAAATCGTTCAAGAGGGTTTAATTAAATGAAACCAAGAAAATATATATGATACTTAGTAATACTTTGGGCGGCAAACCCTCGATTCACTCTCAAAATCAAATACGCACAAGCAAGCGGAGGAAACGAGGCGGCGCGAAGCACTTAAGAGCCTTTTTCCTTTAGGTCGTGAAATACAACCGCCTTATACCCACCTTATAGTTTGTATTATCAAAATCAAGCTTCACGAAAGTATTTATCTATTTTTGCCTTTTTTCTTTGGTTTGAGATTCGAATACAATGATCGAGTGATGAAATCCCGAATCAAGGTTGTGATTGCTCACGTATTTGGAGTACTTGTAAATTTATTGTTCTACGTATACAATATAGTAATAGTATTCACACAAAAATCGAAAAACGATAATACGTATTAATAGAGTGCTATTAATACAAATACTTTTATGGCTAATATAGAAAACAACAATGGTTCAACCAAAACACAACACGCCTCCCCGGCAGCGGCGCCAAAATGATTGTTGTAAAATTACTCCTTTAGGAAAAGAGAGCAATAAAATAGGGCAAGTGTGCACGACGATTTAGGAAAACCGTGTGTGAATGACCCTAGGTGAGTTCGTTCTCGAGGAGGCAAGTGCGTTGTGTTAAGAGTTGATATATGATGTTTGTGATTATGATCAAGAAGAAGAGAAATGAGAAAGGAAAGAAAAGACGGTTACGACAACTAATTAAACTACGACGAAAAAGGCGTAAACGTAAAACCGTAAAAACGACAAAATTAAAATTTTCAACCTAAGAATTTATTATAAGCTAAAACAAGTCTAAAATAATATAAATAAGGAATAAAATCCAATAAAAATATTTTAAAACCTTTTATTAATTAAATATTCAATTTTAAATGCTAATTAAAGCCCTAAAATTAAATATAATTAATCAAAATGTCCAAAATATGATTTTATTGAACAAATAACTTACTTATATTATTTAAAAACTAAAAAGTATTTTTTATAATTTTTAAATACTATTTTTCTATTTTTTAATTACTAAAAACTATTTTAAAATTAAAATAATTATAAAAAATAATTAAATAGTGCTAAAAATAATCTACCAATTTTAAAAATCCTATTTTACTCTAATGAACAGTAGAAAAATGAAAAATCTTGAAAAATATTAAATTTCCCACTAAATGACAAAACTAGTTTAATTAAAACCCTAATTAACTTAAATTAATTATAAAAATTAATTAAAAAGGTGAACAGTAACTAATTTTTAAACTAAAAATCTTAAATTAATATTCTAAATCTAAGAAAAATTTTAAATCTGAAAAATATAAACTTTTTACACTAAAAGACAAAAACAGATATATTAAAAAGTAATTAAATTAGCTAAATAATCTAAAAATTATCTAATAAACAGTAACAATAAATTAAATTATACTAGAAAATCAGAAATTTAAAAAGAAAAATAATGCAAAAAGAATCAAACCCTAATTCTTAAAAAAGGTCACAAAATACAAAAATATTGGTTTCTGAAAGTGACACTTCTTGTTTTCTGTCTTTTTGTAAAGCAGTGGCTACAACAAGGCTATCAGTGGGAAAGGAGTTCCCACTGACAGTATAAAAAAACGGGCTGGTGGTATTCTTTGCTATAACTTGTGATTGAGTTTGTTTTAATGGACAAGAGGGGCACCCCTACACTCAGTGGAGTGTAGGGAGTCAATTTATACTATGAAACACACAAGTTCAAAACAAGAATCACACACAATGAAGCAAAAACAGTCACTGTTAACAGAAAGGGGGGTCTTATGGACTTTGCTGATGCACTTTGCACTTAGGGTGAATTTTTAAGACACAAATCTTGCTCAAACATTAACCAAATCACATAAAGCCAATAACAAGCCCTAGGTGGACTATTAATCTAACTGATTACAAAGATTGATGGGCAAAGTTACTACTAAACAAGCAGAAATGAAGAACTTTACTGATTTTGGTTATATTACCAAGAAAATTACCATGCAAATGTTTGAATACTCCTATTAAACTTGAACCAATTACCCTATTAATAACACTACTGGTATGGAGTATGTCTAAGCTGTTTTTACACCAAATATCAGTCAAATCCTTGACTAAATAAGCAGACCCAAACACTCCCTTAAACCTATTTTTTTTAACTTTTTTCAAACAAAATCAACACAAAGCTTACCAAACTGATTAGGAATGCTTCTAACATGCATATCATAACAAATTAACATGAATCAACCCAGATTAACACACTTAAAACACCTTTCATGCAGAAATCACATAAAACACTTTTTTATCAGAAACTTAAAATTTTAAAAAGGATAATAAGAGCTACCTTGTTGGGCTTACTTCCAAGCCCAGCAGTGGCTGATAAGCCGCCTCCTACATCCCGGGCTTGTGCTGAGCCTTGTGGGATTGGATTGGGTTGAAAACAATGGCAAGAAAATGAGGGGAATACCCCTTGAATGATCCTGGTTTCCTGCACACCACAAATAACAAAGAAAGAAGGCACAAGCTAAAAGTGATTCAATAAGCTTGGTTGAATAAGCTTATTGAAAAGCTTTTAGTAGTAAGATAAAAAAAATAGGTTTCTGAAAATTTTTGAAAACAAGTGAAAACTTAAAAACAAACTTGAGGATTTTAAAATGGATTCAAGAAGAAAAACAACTTCAAAACTTAAAATGCTGAAAAGAAAATTGGATCACAGTTTCATGTAGGTAAAAAAAACTTTTCATTAATTTAAAGAAAATAAAATTACATAAAAACTGGAACAACCATATGGGACACATACGTCCCATATTTATACAAGTGATAGAACGTTCTAGGTACTAAAACCCTAATACAAGGAAAAACCCTAAAATGCCCTTTGTTTGAATCTTCAATCTTCAGTCAACATGGCACCATGTGATGTTGTACTTTGGCCAGCTGTGGAGAGTGCATCAAGACCCTTGAAAGTTCCTTTGGGAGTAAGAAAGGTGTATGGAACGTTGATTTGCTGTATCCTTTGTTTTCTTGCACAAGAGTGGGGTCAGGGGAGTCTCATTGAGGGGACAAGAGTGGGTGTTGTCACTTTCTGGGTGGGGAAAAGGGGTGAGGATTAAGTTAATTAGTGTTCTGGAGGTTTATAGCCGAAACCCACTTGATTTGAGTGGATTAGAGGGATTAGGGTTTATGTTAAGAACATGATAAACAGGGTTCTTTGATTTGGTTTATGGTTTAAATAAGTTGTTTACCTCCAAAAATTAGATTAGTTAAACTAATCTGATAAACAAACGTGAGTGGGAGGTGATGTGGACAAGGGAGAAGCTGTGATTGGTTGATTAGGGATAGTGGGACAAGTGGCGTGAGCTGAGTGGATAGGAGTACTTTGGTTGTCTGGGCAGAAAAGGCCCCCCCAAGGTTCATATTTCCTTCACTTTGTAAAAACAGCTAACAAACTCCATTTCCTTTTATATCAAGTTTGGGCAGTTGACATTTTTGGCACAAAATGTTTTATAACTTGAAACAAGAACTTCAAATGTAATTTCTTCTATTCCCAAGGGCTGATTTTGACATGTTTTCAAACTTTAGGGCTTTGTCTTGTTTGTTGACTTCTTAGAGGACTATTATTGATAATTTAGTTTTAGATGAGGGACTAAAATTGCCAATTTTTCAAAGTTAAGGGTCCTTTTGTAATTTTGACAAACTTTAGGGACCAAACTTGTAATTATGAAGATACAAGGGTATAAAGTGTCAATTCTTCAAACTTGGAGGACCAATCTTCAATATTCTTCAAATCTTCTAGGGTTTTCTTTGGAAAATTCCTCACTAGGGCTTGGTTCATCGTGCGGCTTCGTTCCCCGTGTTCGTTTTTGCGTGATTCTTGTGATCTTTTGTCATTTTCTCAATATCCGTACCTAAAATACACAAGCAACAAACACAAGCATATATTTGGGTATTTTGATGATATTTAATGCATTTTAAGTCCAAAAAGAACGATGAGACCATATATAAAAGCCGTCTCATCAAGGTCCATAATAGCTTGATTCTGAGTTTGTGATTTTAAAAACTTGTAGGAAGTTAGTTAATCTGTTCATCTAGGGCTTCAAATCATTTAAGCATAGTTTGGTTATTGTTTGGGCTAGTTTGTGTAGTTCAAAATTAGTCTAGGTGCAAACTGAACCAACAAAATTGTCCATGACCACTTTTCTGAAGTTACAGTAACTGCATAGGGGAATTGTGTGTGAATCTTGCTTTGTGATTGTGTGTTTTTTACTTTTCACTGACTCCCTACACTCCACTGAGTGTAGGGGTGCCTTTGTTGCCAAAAGAAACCAACCAAAGCAAAAGTTCTAAGCCAAAAACCATACAGTGCCCGTTTTTCTGCATAAGCAGTGGGAAAAAGTTTCCCCTGCTAGTGTTAGCAGTTCCCACTGCTAGGCTACAAGACAAATTGTCCAAAATGTCACTATCAGTAATTACCTTTTTTGTCTTTAGTGCAGTAAAATAGGAATTAGACTTTGAAATTAGTTTCAGTATTTTTCTTATTTTATTCTTGATTTTTCAGTTTATTTTATTTTTAAGTTACTGTTCATTTAATATTTTTTAGATTAAATAGCTATTTTTAATTACTTTTTAATTTCTGTTTTTTGTCTTTTAGTGTAAAAAACTTATATTTTTCAGTTTTAAAATTTTTCTTAGATTTAAAAAAATAGTTTAAGATTTTTAGTTCGAAAAGTTTTTACTGTTCAGTTTTTAATTAATTTTTAGAATTAAATTTAGATTAATTAGGGTTTAATTAATATTAGTTTTGTCTTTTAGTGAAAAATTTTACATTTTTCAATCTTTTTCATTTTTCTACTATTCTTTAGCATAATTTAGGATTTTTAAAATTGTCAAATTATTTTTGGCATTATTTTATTATTTTCTATGATTATTTTAGTTTAAAAATAGTTTTTAGTGATTTAAAAATAGAAAAGTAGTTTTTAAAATTTAGGAAAAATACTTTTTAGTCTTTAAATAATATAAGTGAGTTATTAGTTCAATAAAATAATATTTTGGACATTTTGTTAGTTATATTTAATTTTAGGGCTTTAATTGGCATTTAAAATTGAATATTTAATTAATAAAAGGTTTTAAAATATATTTGTTGGATTTTTATTCTTATTTATCTTTTTTTAGACTTAGTTTAATCTTTTATCTAATTTTTAGGTTTAATTTTTAATTTTGTCGCGTTTTACGTAATTACGTCATCGTTTTACGTCAATTCGTCGTAGCGTAATCGTAGTCGTAGCTCGTCTTTACTTTTTTTTCTCTTCTAAACCAAAAACGTCACTAATCCCAACTTGATTTTACATATTTGGCACATTAATCCACACACCTTCTCCGAGAACGAACCCGCATTTATTCGACTTGTCGGTTTTCCTAAATCGTCGAGTTTAATACTTGCCGCACTTATACGTTGTTTTCCTAAACGCGTATCACTACACTTAACAAATGGCGCCGCTGCCGGGGAGGTGTTTAGTGTGCCATTATTAGTATTGTGTTTGTGTGAGTAGTGCGTTTTTGCTTTTCAATTTTTGAAAAGCGTGGCTATCGTACATACTCATTTTTGTTATTTTTCTCTATTATATTATAGTATCCAAATAAATCGTGTTTAGTTTTCCTAAACTAAACACACAACAATCATTTTACTATATTGTAGGTATATTGGTTTTCGTTTTTCTTGTGAATATATTATTACTATATTGTATTTACGTAAGAACAATAAATATACAAGTACTCCAAAAGCGTAAAAACGCAACCTTGATTCGGGATTTCATCACTCGATCATTGTATTCGAATCCAAAGCAAAAGTTTAAAGGCAAAATAGATAAATACTTTCGTGAGGCTTAATTTTGATTAACACAAACTATAAGGTGGGTATAAGGCGGTTGTATTTCACGACCTAAGGGAAAAAGGTTCTTAAGTGCTTAGCGCCGCCTCGTTTCCCCCGCTTGCTTGTGCGTGTTTTGAGAAAGAGGGCCAATCGAGGGTTTGCAGCCCAAGTATTATCTACGTATCATATATAGTTGCTCGTTTTCAAGATTAAACCCTCTTGAACGTTTTGGTGTTCCACCAACGTTCTAAAGTCATCGAAGGCGTTCACTCCACGTGATCATTTTCATTCCTTGAGGCTCCTTTAATCGAGAAGATCGATTCAAGGGGAGATTTTTAGATTTGTTTCTATGTAATACATTAAAAATCCAAAAAATTAAAAAACAATGAAAAACCAAAAAAGTTGAAAAATCGAAAAACCGCAAAAAGAATCTTCTTTGCTACCACCCATTCTACGCTTAGTGCATGCGCACTCGATCGAAGGATTATTCTAATTCTAGCGACGCTTAGAATCGACGCAATCGTAATCGAAGGAATCGATGACGTAGACGAGAATTAGAAATCGACGTTCCTAATATCGTTGTTGAAGAAACCGTAGAGGAGATGGCCGACAATCGTTCGATGATGGAATTGCTCCAAGCACCCACCGAGGGTTATGGAGACGCGATCGTAATTCCCGCTATCGAAGCGGAGAATTTTGAGATTAAAAGCGGAATGCTTTCGTTGATTCAAGCGACGAAGTTTCGAGGTCGTGAAGCCGATAATCCTCATGACCATATTCGGAATTTTGATTGTCTTTTGGCCACGAGCAAGTTTAAGAACGTCGACACCGATGTAGTCAAGGTTATGCTTTTTCCGTACTCGCTCGATGGTGCCACCAAGGATTGGTACGAGAAAGAGCCACCTAATTCGATAGTTACGTGGAAGGATCTCGTTTCCAAGTTCGTTAATCATTTTCCCACCGTCTAAGACGACGTTTTTCAAAAATGAAATTACGAAATTTGAGCAAAAACCGAATGAATCTTTTAGAGACGCGTGGGATCGTTTTAAGGAATTGCTTAGGCAATTTCCTCACCATTGTTTCTCCGAGTTGCACCAAATCGATACGTTTTACAACGGTCTTAATTTTCAAGAACAAGATTCGTTGAATTCCGCCGCCGGTGGCAACTTTTTGTGTAAAACTCCGAAAGATGCATTGATAAATCGAAAACCGATCCAAGGTTTACCAACTCCGCAACGCACCGAGTGTTGCCAATGTCGCCAATGTTAGTAGTTCTAATCGTGACATTGAGAGAGTTGATGCGAAAGTCGACAAGTTGACGAATGTGTTTACGTCTTTTCTCGTTGAAATGCAAAAGAAAGACGCTCCCGCTACGGTGAAAGCGGTTGAGGTTTCGTGTACGTTTTATGGTGGACCTCATAATTATTACGAGTGTGCGGCTACGGATGGCCAAACGTCGAATGTGAGTGCGTTAAATGGAAACAACAATTTTTCTAATCAAAATAACGCGGGTCCATCACAACAAGGCAATTATAACCAAGGAAACAATTTTAATCAAAACCGAAACAATTTTCAAGGAAACAATCAACAAGGAAATTTTTTGAATCAAAATCAAGGTTATAATCAAGGTTGGAATTTAAATTGGCAAAATCGAGACAATAATCAAAACTCGAATTTTTCAAACAACAACAATCAAGGTAACAATTTTTCAAGTGGGAATCAAAACAATTTTCAACGAAGTAATCAAAACCAAGGGAACTTTAATTCTAATCAAAATAGTTCGTCAAACGATTTTCAAAATTACATGAAAACGAATGAGGCTAATATGAGACGATTAGAGGGAGAAATTGGTACTTTGAAAAACGACTTTACAAATACTTTGAAATTGCAAAACACAAAGATTGAGCAAGGACAAACTGACATTAAAAAGATGTTTTCGGCCATTATGAACAAGTCCTCGGGTGCTTCATCGAGTTCGTTACCTAGTGACACCGTTACAAATCCGAAGGAACAATGTAAAGCCGCCTCGTCTCGTGAGAAAGGTCGTGTGATTACTCCTAACCTTGAAGGATTTCGAGTTGTTCCTTCTTCTCAACCCTCGACTTCTAAGACGTCTTATTGTTCTAAAGTCGATGGGGTGAACGTGGCGACCAAGGAAAAGAGTGCACACCCTCGTGTACCTCAAATTCCATCCACGGTTCAAAAAGAGAGCTTTATCGACCTTACCAAAGTAACCCTTGAAGAAACTTGTGCATCGATCCTTCTTAAAAAAAACAAAAGGCGTATGCCGAGAAAGGAAGAGGACCCGGGCCAATTTCTACTACCTTGTGATTTTTCCGAGATTGAGGGATGTTTTGCCCTTGCCGATTTAGGTGCTAGCATCAATCTTATGCCTCATTCTCTATGGAAATTGATGAGATTGCCTTCGCTTACCCCCACGAACATGACAATCGAGCTTGCAAATTGTACTCCACTTATACCAATTGGAATAGCCGAGTATGTCTATGTCAAAGTTGGAAAGTTTGTTTTTCCCACGGATTTCGTTATATCCGATTACGAGTGTGACCCTAAATGTCCTATTATTTTAGGCCGACCATTCTTATCGACGGTTCGAACCGTAATCGACGTTCACGAGGGGAGACTTACTATGAGATATGGGGATGACAAAATGGACTTTTTCGCTAGAAAATCCCAAGTTTTTAATGATCATGAAAAAACTGAGGTTTCAAAACCTAATGATTCAAATCCTAATGATTTCAAAATGTTCACTTTAGCGGAAAGAATGAGGCTTAATGCATGTTTTGAAAGAATTAAGAAAAACGGTTTTAAAGATGATGATTTTAATGATAAAGAGTACGTGTAACTAATTCAAAAGGGTATGTGTAAATTTATGGATGAAAACTCACTTTGGGATGTTTTTAGCGAAACAAGTGAAACACCAATTCCGAAGGGCGACGTTAGTGCCTTTTGGGTCAAAAAGTTGATGTGGCAGAAACTCAAAAACGAAGAAAACATGAAGTTATTTGTCTAAGCGTTGACAAGAGCATTCCAGGAGTTGACAAGAACAAATTAGGCGTTGATGGAAGCAAGCATTGTCAAGAGCAATTCAAGCATTGTCACATGCAATTCAAGCATTGACAAAACATAGACAAAGAAGCTTTTAGAAGATTCTATTTGAATATATATGCAGAATATATTCTGTATATAGTTATTTAAATAGAAGATTCACATGTTTATTCATTCTTATCTCTTGTAAACCCTAATCCTTACACTATAAAAGGAACCAAGGGTATTAGGTTATATTCATACTTTCAATCACAATGTAAACCTAAAAGTGTGTGTGCACTAGACGTGGGATTCAATGTATACACGTCTAGTAGATGTTTGTTATTAATATAATGAACATCCATTTTGTTTTAATTCATGTTATTCGTGCCTAAACACCTTGTTAATGTATCATGTTCTAATTCCGCTTTGATTGTATAATCATATGAACATGGTGCATTCCTAGTTGCTTCAAAGATCCGGAAACCAAGGTTTCCACAATTGGTATCAGAGCCTCGTGGCTCGTGATGCTAGGACCAACAAGGTGTTCGTGTATGGTGAAAAGAAGAAAAATCCGTCTAGGGTTTTTCTGGACTTTTTTTGTGCGCAGCAGTATTCAGAAGGTCATAACTTTTGATTGAACCGTTGGATCGTCACGAAATTTTATATGTGTGTTCTACATACATATATCTATCGATACACCAGAGGGATTGTCGAGTTTTATCCCCAAGAAAAAGTTATTAAGCGTCGAAGTCAGCAGGGGTCATATGCTGTTTTCTGTGAACAGTAATAGTAAAAACGCGATTTCTCCTTCGTTAACCGTTGGATCGGCGTGAAATTCGATCTGTAGGTTCTTGACACTTATGTCTAGGATTTCACAGAAGGGATCTTCGATCTGAGCATTTATGAAGAAGTTATTCGCTGTCAAAGTTCACTGCAGTTTATGGATTTTCACATGAAATAATGATTTAGGGTTTATAAAACCCTAGATCAATTAGCCGCTGATGTGAGTTATTTAGACGCTGATAGATGTTTGTGTGACGCTGATAGATGTTGGTGTGACGCTGACAAGGCATGGATGAGACGCTGATGGCCAGGCGCTGACAGGTACAAAGTTGGCGCTGACAGGAATAAGTTAAGCGCTGTTGGGAAGCGCTGACACTTGTTGTCTGATATATACATTTTTCAACGCTGATAAGTGTTGTCCGATATTGGACAACACACAGTGTTGATATCTTTGACAGTGAAGGATATTGGACAACAAAAGGAATAGTTGCTGTTTGAGAAAATTGGTACGTTTTAAGCACACAAAAAGGTGGAAATTACACACGAAGGTACATGGAATCTCCGTTTTTATTTAGAATATCATGATGATATTTATGGCTCGGATACTTTTGAAAGGGATTAATGATTTTAAGGCGAGTTAGCAACCATTCATGAAGTTATTTATTGGAGTATGTAATCGGGATAGCCTTGTGAAAGAGTTATTCGTTAACAGCTTTTACATATGAAGATATTGACTTGTCATGAAGAGGTGTTGACTTAAGGGGAATAATTCTTATGGTAAGTTTGATGATCGAAGAATATTTTCGCAAGTTTGTGTTCTAACATATCTTAAAGTCGTGCACTCCCAGTCATAGACTTTAAAGATAACTTGTTTATGCTTACATGGTACTGATGAAGTGATACAAGGTCTAGGAATATGTGATTTTTCTTATGGTTCTCTATGCACATATTTTCTATCACTTGAAGGAGTTACATTATCGTGCTCAGTGTCTCACAAATGATGAGGATTTTTGTATCAGCTACATACTTCATCACATCATCGTACAAGATATGGAACATAGGTTTGGGTTATTCTACTTCTACATCAAAAATACTATATTAATTGTTCTTCAAGATCATTACTTAGAGCTACATTTGGAGAATCTTCAAAGATTGCATACATTGTTTATTTCCCTGTTGATGTGACAAAAAGGGGAAGACATAAATGCTACACTTGAGGGGAAGCAATCTGAAGATCATGTACAACTTACAAGAGATACACATAGAGTTTTGCCACCATCAACTAGGGGAAGATTGTTTGGTCAAAAAGTTGATGTGGTAGAAACTCAAAAACGAAGAAAACATGAAGTTATTTGTCTAAGCGTTGACAAGAGCATTCCAGGCGTTGACAAGAACAATTAGGCGTTGATGGAAGCAAGCATTGTCAAGATCAATTCAAGCATTGTCACATGCAATTCAAGCATTGACAAAACGTAGACAAAGAAGCTTTTAGAAGATTCTATTTGAATATATATGCAGGATATATTCTGTATATAGTTATTTAAATAGAAGATTCACATGTTTATTCATTCTTATCTCTTGTAAACCCTAATCCTTACACTATAAAAGGAACCAAGGGTATTAGGTTATATTCATACTTTCAATCACAATGTAAACCTAAAAGTGTGTGTGCACTAGACGTGGGATTCAATGTATACACGTCTAGTGGATGTTTGTTATTAATATAATGAACATCCCTTTTGTTTTAATTCATGTTATTCGTGCCTAAACACCTTGTTAATGTATCATGTTCTAATTCCGCTTTGATTGTATAATCATATGAACATGGTGCATTCCTAGTTGCTTCAAAGATCCGGAAACCAAGGTTTCCACAGCGCCATCACGACAATGACCAAAATGGGCTCGTCTTCACCACCTTCGAAGGACCACGTCTTTGAGGCTTCAACTTCTAACTCCATCGAAGTGCCTCCTTTGCCTAGCCCAACACCCGTTGAGGCTAAAAGGTTTATCGACATCGATCCTCTCGTCTTAGAAAAGTCACCTAAGCATAGTCATTCGGCTTGTAAGACCATGGTTGTGAGTGCTCACATCGACTCTTTCTTTGACGATAACGATGGCGATTTTGCCGAGATTGATCACGTACTTCGAAATTCACATGCAATTTTTGATTCTCCTAAAAAGAAACATGTGAAGTACGATGATTACGAGTTTGATCCCGAGATTGAGGAAATCATTGAACGAGAGCTAGCTCTTATGCCTTTACTTCCACCTACAAGTGAGGTCGATCTTTCCAAAATCGAGGATGAACTTAATGAGGTGGAACGTCTTATTTTCGATGACGAACCAACTCATGTGACCACCCAAAGTCCAATTCTCGAGGAGTTACCTAATCAACACTCCTCAAATGAGAATTACGTTTACCACATTCGTGAGGATTTAACTTATCAACAATCCCCACAAAAGAATGATGGTTTCGTGTTTGATCGTGATCTTTTCGAGAGAGTTTCTAAGATACTCAAAGAGGGGAATGACAAACCTTGGTTTGACAAGCCTATCATTGATGATGAAATCGATGAGATCGACGTTCATGAGGATGACGAGTATGTTGACCCCGAGGGGGCGGTGTTCTTTATTGACAAACGTTTTGAGAACTTATATAATCCGCCACCCCCTCCCACCAATGACTTAAATGTGAGGATTTTTAGCACGACTAATTTTGAATTTGACACGCCAAATATTTTCGACATTATCTAATCGGGTTTTCATAAAGAGTTTTTAAACGATGAAAAAGGAAAAGATTTTAAAAATGTTTTAAAAGATTTTTCTACAAGTTTAACTCCGTCATCACCGCGTTTCATGAGTGCTACCACCTCGTCTACTCCTTTTGACGACAGTTGGTGTGGATCTAGTGTGGGGGAAGCCCCTTATGTTCCCTCACATTTCTCCACCGAGGACGAGATTTACGATCCCGGAATTGCTTGTAAAGGGAAATCTCGGACTTCCACCGATACAATAAATGGAAATCGTATCTATTTGCTTGGTGTGAGTCTACCTCGAGTAGCTCATATGTTTGACTTACCCATTGCCCCACCTTTCTACTTCTTATCTATTTTCTTCTACCCCATTGGGGTTCTAGTTCTAGTTGGAGTGGCGTTGTTTCGTCTTTCATCCAAAAACGAGGATGCTATCTTCGACCCCGGTATTCGTATATCTGGTTTTTAAAGTACTCCATGTACTTTTGGGCCTTGTTCATCATGTAAGCCCCATCAAAAATGACCATACCAAGATTATCCCTAAATGATCACATTTATGGGGATTCGAGTCGAGCTTTTGACTCGGTTATCAAAAACAAGGTGCCTCGTGGGGGATTCTCATGCTTATCCTTGTAAATATTATCGCTTTCTTAGTTAATGTAATGCGGGGACTTGTGCTCTTCCAACCTTTGTTTCGTGGTTGTTTGTGATTGTGATTTATTAGGTTCATCGTCATCATTGAAGCCTCTCGTGTTCGTTTTACGGATCACTCGAGCTTCCATCGTTGCCTTTGGAGATTCCGAAATCCGATGATATCCTTTTATGTTCTAAAGTTTATCTTATTAGCATAATTCATAAACGGCTTTTAGGTTATTCGTTTTACCCTTTCCATGCTCGAGATTAAGCATTCGACTTCGTCTCTGGTATGGGGGTGTTTTCACCCCTAGACTCGAAACATTGAGGACAATGTTTAGTTTTAGTATGGGGGGTGAGTAGATAATTCACCTTGCTTACGTCAACACGCAATCCAATATTCATCTTTTTGTTATCATTTTATGCAAAATAAGGCTAAAAATGGCCAAATTTTAAAATTTTTCTCATGTTTTAAAAGTGTTTGAAGACACGAATGTAGGTTTTCCGTTGGTGAGAATAAGAGTAATTTTTGACTCGACCGTGCGTGTTGAGCACTTAGCTTCGATTCCTTAACTTTTCAGGCTAAGTCTCTTAAATGAGGACGAGAAATGATAGATTTATTTATAAGTCTCGTAATCGTCACGATCTCATGTGTAGTAATTATTAGCTTATTCTCCCCATGCTTTTGCATAATAAATTGTTAATAAATATTGATTTAGCGGTTTAGTCACTATTGTTGGTTTCTAATTTGTTTTGGTAGCTTCCATGTAATTAAATTGGGAAAACATTAAGGTATCTCCAGCATCACGGTTTTGAAGTATTGGCACCCGAATAATCGAAAGCTTCACCTAATAATAAGATTTCAAGTGCTCACCTAAATTAAGCAAAAATTTGAAGCTCACAAGGCCGAAAAATCTATGCCCAAATTGAAAGTGAATCAAGCCTTAATCTTTGAAGCTTTAAAGATCCAAAATTCGCTTTAGTGTGAGGATATACGTCTTTGGCTAATAAAACCACTGATGAGGCGGATAATAAAAGGCAAGGCCAGACCAAAGTCATAATAAAAGCTTCATGGCGAAGTTGAATAAAAGATGGAGGTAAACCAAAGATAATAAGGCCCTTCCGTTAGGGGGCGTATAAAAGTCTTGGTAATAAGTCTAATGTTCAAAACCGTTATAAAACCGTGTTTATCGATCCTTCTTGTTGACTTAATTTTTTGACATCGTTGTCTATTGGGATGAATTATTGATTTAATGATTTTGGTTACACCGTTAAGTCTCTCTTTTTAGACTTAATCTCTATTCACACATAAGTCAATGATGTATCCTAGTGATCATTAAGACAAAAATAAAATATAAGAGATACCAAGTAGGAATAAGGGAGTTTAGGTTCATAATTAACACTCATGAGATAAGATCGTGTTGCTAACTTATAATAACAATGATTCGTTACACGCTTAGCATGGAATTGGGTGAAAATCGAGGACGACGAAATTATTTCTAACGAAGCATTTACGTGTTCTTGTTCTATGATCCCAAAAGTCACTTAATCGTGATGAAAGCAATACATTATGTCTAAAACACGTATAGTAGTTTATTTAAATTTATGTCTTCAATAAATGTCATCATAAAATGAATTTTGGAAGTGCTATGATACTTAATTCTAGCATTGCGTGGGGACACGGCAATGGTTTAGTATAGGGGAGTGATGAGACTGTATTTATACATAGTCTCATCGTCCAAATCGGGCTTAAAACGCTTAAAATATCGTCAAAATACCCAAAAATATGCTTGTATTTGTTTATTGTGTATTTCAGGTACGGATATCGTGAATTCACCAAAAGATCAAAGGAATCAAGCAAAAACTAACACGGGAAACGAAGCCGCACAAAGAACCGGACCCGAATCATGCATTTACAAAAATGCCCTTGATGTTTGAAGAATTGGCAACTTTGGTCCCTAATCTTTGAAGACTTGTCACAAATGACCCTTCACTACTCATTTGTACAAGAGTTATCATTGATAATTGAAGACATGTCATCATTGGTCCTTGGTAAATGAAAAACATGCAAGATTAGTCCTTGTCCAAAAATATACAAAAGAGGGGGACTGATTTTGCAAATACATCAAAGTAATTTACAAAGGAAATAGAGTTCTATGGCTGTTTAATACAAGTTGAATGGAGTTTGGAAATATGAGGACTTTTATAGGCAGACATGGAAACTTCATTCAGCCAATCATCATGCCACATCACACAAACTAACCAATCACAATACACCCCCACGCCATGTCACACCCCACTATTGTTTTAATTAACTGATTATTTAATGAAAAAGAAAAAAGAGGTAAACATGTTTTTAAAATCGTTTAACCCTTAATCCTAATCAACTCACACTATTTACCACCCCCTTCCCCTATAAACCCTAAATCCATTACACTTCTAACCAAGGGGGTTTAACCCCAATTGCTCCAGAACGTTGATTAAAGGTCCCCTAACCCCAACCCACTCACAAAACTTGTATCCCGTGACCACATGTGGCCCCACCATGGTTCCCCTGCTCCTCCATTTTTAGTAAATTACGAATCTCATCAGAAAATCAACAGTCCACGCCAATTTCGTGTTCCCAAAGGAGTATTTGGATGGCTATGATCATTTTCCAATGGCCTGGCAACAACATACCCTCACATGTGATCATTGACTGGAATTTTCAAACTTGAAAACCAAGGCCAATTAGGGCTTTTCAGCAGATTAGGGTTATTGTTTTAGCTTTTCTAGATAGTTCCTTTCATTTGTATAAATAGAGGTCGCATGTGACCTCTATCCTTTGTTCCAGTTATTGTAAAAATTAAGTTTATTAATGAAAATGAACCATTTAATCTTTTGCAAATCTGAGTTCCATTCTTATTGCTTATTAATTTAATTTTCATTTTATGCAAGGTTAGTTTAAAGTTTTCAAAGAGGTTTAAAATTCTTGTGCAATTTCAGAAAATTCATATTTCAAAAGTTGTTGGAAAAAGTATTTTTATCAGCTTGATTTCAATTTCACAAGAAGTGAAAGTGGATTGTGATTTGATTTCATCTTATAGTTAAGCTTTTGTTAAAGTTTTAGTGGTTTCAAAGTTGGTTTTGGTTTAAAAAGTTGGTTTTCATTTTTCTTGGTTCCATAAGCTATAAGCCATAAGCAGCTTAATCAATAAGCTCAGCTTACTGCTTGATAGTAAGTTATCAGTCACTATTTTGGTCTTGTTTTAATCTTGGCAGATTGTATCACTTGGATCAAGACATATTGGGTGTGTGTGGTTCTTGGAACCCACCACTAGCATTCCTCTACAACAGTCTCTTGCATAAGCTCCTAAGTTTCTTTTTTGTGCTAAAAGGAAATGGCATCAGCTTGTCATAGAGGGGCCTGGAAGTAGGTCTTTCAAGGTAAAAGGCTTGAACTTTGTTTTTAGTTTAAAAATTGAAGTTTATGTGAGTTCTATGCAAATCTGTGAGTTACCTTGTTTTATGCTTGTTAATTGTGCTCTTCATGCTTCTTTGTTGATATTGGGTAGGATTTATTAGGATAGAATCAGTTTAGTTAAGAGTTGATAGCATTTGATTTGTTAATTTAACTTTCTGAAAATTAAGAGGGTGTTTGGTTCTATGGTTTAATCTGGGTGGGTGACACATATCAGTTATAAATCAGCTTAAACATGCTTTGTCTGTTGGTATTAGGTGTTATTAGTTAGTATCTTCAAGATTGGTAGCTTAGGTTAGGAATGTACATCTTCAAAATTTGGTAAAAATATAGCCAATATATTCAGTAGGTCCATAATAGCTTGATTCTGAGTTTCTGATTTTAAAAACATGTAGGAAGTTAGTTAATCTGTTCATCTAGGGCTTCAAATCATTTAAGCATAGTTTGGTTATTGTTTGGGCTAGTTTGTGTAGTTCAAAATTAGTCTAGGTGCAAACTGAACCAGCAAAATTATCCATGACCACTTTTCTGAAGTTACAGTAACTGCATAGGGGAATTGTGTGTGAATCTTGCTTTGTGATTGTGTGTTTTTTACTTTTCACTGACTCCCTACACTCCACTGAGTGTAGGGGTGCCTTTGTTGCCAAAAGAAACCAACCAAAGCAAAAGTTCTAAGCCAAAAACCATACAGTGCCCGTTTTTCTGCGTAAGCAGTGGGAAAAAGTTTCCCTTGCTAGTGTTAGCAGTTCCCACTGCTAGGCTACAAGACAAATTGTCCAAAATGTCACTATCTGTAATTACTAATAAGTGTGAAAACACTTATCCTTTTACCACTTATTTCCAATAATTACAAGACCAAAACGTGTGATTTATGTCGTAAAAGTCGGAATTATGCGTGGTTTGTGTTTTTATTGTGTTTTAGGACCAAAATATGAAAAAGGAAGAAAACACGGGTTTTCACGGGCTTTTATCGAAGAAAACGGGAAAAGATGAAGTCAAAAGATCAAGAGTGCAAAAAGAACGAAAGTCCAAGGCCTATTCTGAAGATTTATCGAAGAAAAAGTCTAAAGACGGAAGTTTAACGAAGTCGAAGAACTTAAGTCTAATAGAAGAAGAAAATTAAAAGACAAGTTCAAATCCCGAGACGACAAAGACAAAGAATTAAAGTCGAGTTGAGAAAACGTGAAGAAAGCAAGAAAGAAGATGCAACACATGCACTCCTTCCACCTTCCCTATAAATACCCTCCTAATAGTCATTAGGAGAGTTAGTTAGTGGTTAGATAGTTTTAGCTAGTTTTCACTTTTTTCATTTTCTCTAGTTTTTGACTTTCTCTCACTAAATTTCATCTTTTCTCTTAATCTTTCAAGGTTAATCACTTTGTATTGCTTATTTTCATTAATCAAGTTCCATTTTAAGCTTTTAATCCTTAATCTCATTCTACTTTTCTTTGATTTTAGATTGATTTTGGTGCGAATTCATATGATCCGTGTTGTTCTAATTGATTTTGTGCTTAAAAAGTTAATCTTTTGATCATTTCTTAAGTTTTCATTTGATTAAGCTTTAAGACTCTTGTGTTATTGGATTATTTTTATGATTAGCTTATTTTTCTTATAAAAGTTTTCCTTAAAAAGTTCATGTTTTTATTGTTTGATCCAAAAAGTTGTTTAATTTCGAGGATTAGATAAGTTGATAAGTGCTTATTTGATCCGGTTCATTAGTGATTTATTTAGTTTCGGGTATTAGCTTATTAAAGTTAGCTTATTACCTAGCTTAACTGAATCCCTTAGATTTCGGAAAGGGTACAAACCCCTTTCCGATTGGAGCCCATTCCGAGCAGCTTTCCTTCCCCTTTTTCCGATTGAGTCCAATCGGAAAAGGGTTTTGAGTTTCCGATCGCATCCCCAATTATTCCGATCTGCACCCCTCCTAATTCCGATCTAGTGATCGGATTAGGGTTTGTCTATTCCGACGGTAAGTTTCTACACATTCCGATTGGGTATTTTTGCAAGTATTCCGATTTGGTCAATTTTGTGATATTCCGATTAGAGTTACTTATCAACATTGCGATTGGTCATCAAGTTCAGATATTCCGATTGGCTCCATTTTTCCACATTCCGATTGCCCCTTTCTTGTTACATATTCCGATCGCAGGTTGTTTCCAATTTTCTGATCAACCGATCGGAATACATTCCGATCGGGATACCTTTTTGGGCTCATTCCGATTGTGTGAAGTTTAGTGATATTCTGATTAGGCTTATTTAGTGGATTGTTTTCATTGAATTTTCTAAGTGCTAGTTTTATTTAGTGTGCTCAATTTGCCTTAAAGTTTACATGCATTTATTTTTACTCATCATTTTAGTATTAATCTTTATTCTTCCATTTTACTCAACGACACTTTAATTACTTGCTAATAGTTTAATTAGACAAACAAACCAAACCATTCTCTTGATTCACCAAAAGACGATTGAGTCGCACTTAAGACCGGTTTTCAATTCGAAAGGATTCGGACGATAAAGATTTTATACCTAGCCAAAAGCCAAGTATTAAATGGCGCCGCTGCCGTCTCTTTTCGTTACGATTAACGGTTTCTAGTGAGAGACGCATTGAATTTTAGGATCCGTTCTTTGAACGTTATTTTCCTTGCTTTAAAAATTTTCAAAAATCCTAAAAAATTAAAACTCTTCAAAAATACAAAAACATTGAAAAATCATTAAAAGCAATTCTTTTCCAAAGGTTTTGCACCAAAAAGATTATATAGATATTCTCTCTGTGTATATTTTTCTTCTGCAGGTGTATGCGTACTAGATCTTTGAACTATTCTGAGCCCGAGACTCGTGAAGATTTAGATATGGCTGGTGTTAATAACAACAATAATCACCCACCTCAACCCAATTTGAATAACAACAACAACAACAACAACAACAACAATGTCCACCTACCTGATTTACGAACGATGGAGGAATTGTGTCAACCCACCATGAACGGACGCGGAGGCCCGATTGCGCCGATGCACGTCACGACCCAGGAGTTTTCGTTGAAGCATCACATGATCCAGCAAGTGCAAACTAACCCGTTTCGCGGAATTCCGGATGATGATGCCAACAAACACCTCGACAAATTCATTACCATTACCCAAAGCATGAAGTGCTCCGGTGTTTCTATGGATGACCTTCGCCTCCAACTCTTTCCCCACTCACTTTCTCACCATGCCGAAAAATGGTTTAACCGTCTTCCTAAGAATTCTATTCATACGTGGAATGACATGACTCAACGCTTTTTATCGCGCTACTTTTCCCCATCCATGGTCACTAGCCTTCGTAACCAAATCAGTGGATTCATGCAAGAGAATGATGAATCGCTCTTTGATGCTTGGGAACGATAAAATGATTTGATCGACCGCTGTCCAAATCGCAATATGCTCCCCGTCACTCTCATTGACACCTTCTACAATGGTCTCACTTTTCGTGATCGTGACACGATCAATGCCGCCGCCGGTGGTACCTTTATGAAAAGGAGACCGGAGGAGTGTCGAGAGTTGATCGAAAACATGACTACTCACCACAAGAATTGGGATTCATCCGCATCCTCAAGATCTAACTCGAGAGTCAATGTTTCTTCTACTACCTCCAATCCTGAAATGACTGAAATTTCTTGACAACTCGCTGAAATGAACAAGAATTTCATGGCCATGGCCACAAACCACTTTCAACAAGCTAAACCCGTTGCTATTTCTTGTGACACATGTGGTGGCCCTCATTCTTATAATGATTGTCCCTCTACCCAAGCCAATTTTTCTGAAAACGTTAACGTAGGTTACGACACTTATCCCACGGGAGGCTATCCAGCCCGCCCTCAAGGAGACCGTGGCTTGCTAAGTTATCGTTCCAACAATTATCTTTCTCCTCCCGGTTTCCCTCCTGCAAACCAAAACCAACAACAAAGCTATAACCGAAACAACCAATCCCAACCTCGTGCTCAAAATCAATATCAATCCCAAAGAAACCCATACCCAACTCAAGGAAATTCTCAAGCATACCAAGCTCCACCTCTCAATCAACCGATGGCAGTAAACCAAGACGTCGAGACGTTCATGAAGACTAATCGTGAGATGGTGACGAATCTTCAGAGTCAATTTGTCAACTTGAAGAATGACATGGTTAAACAAGGGAGCGATATTCGAGCCGAGCTAAGGAATGATATGGCCAAACACAGCAATGAAATTAATGCAAACATGCAAAACTCTTTTAATAATCAAGCGGTTCACCTTCGTGATATGATTGGTTTGCTCATCTAAGGTAATCAACCCTCTTCTTCGGGTACTCTTTCGAGTAATACCGTTGCGAATCCAAGAGGGGAGATGAAAGCAATCACCACTCGTAGTGGAAAAGGTTATATGGAACCCGAGCTTCCTACACCTCCACCCGTGATTGTGAACAAGGAAAAAGAGCAACTTTCCCCACCTCCTTCACCTTCTATCCCCATTTCCCCACCTCCCGTGGTTGTGAGTGATCCTATTCCCCTAAAGCCTTCTTCTTCATCCAATATACCTTATCCTTCAAGGTTGAGGAAAGAGAAGCAAAAGAGCAAGGATGATATTCAGGTTTCAAACTTTCTAAAAATGTTTAAACAATTGAATTTTAACATCTCCTTTGCTGAGGCTCTCGCTCACATGCCCAAATACGCTAAGATGTTTAAAGATCTTCTAAGTGATAAGGAAAAGCTTCTTGACATCGCTCAGACCCAACTTAATAAGAACTGCTCCGTAGTACTCTTAAGGAAATTGACCACCAAACTTGGTGATCCGGGTCGCTTCTTGATTCCTTGCAACTTCCCGGGAGTAGAGAATTGCATGGCCCTAGCCGATCTAGGTGCCAGTATAAACTTAATGCCTTTAAGTGTTTGGAAGCAATTATCTCTCCCCGAGCTAGTCCCCACCAAAATGACTTTGGAATTAGCCAACCGTACGGTTGCTTATCCAGTGGGGATAGCCGAAGATGTCTTTGTTGGCGTTGACAAATTCACCTTCCCGGCGGATTTTGTTGTCGTTGACTACGAGATGGACCCTCGTGTTCTATTAATTGTTGGACGTCCATTCCTGAGGACCGGTCGCACTCTCATTGATGTAGCCGCAGGCGAATTAATCATGAGAGTTGGTGACGATCAAATTGTCTTCAACATGGGTAAGATTTCTAAGCAACCTTATTCATATGAGAGTGTTAATGCTATTGATGTTCTCGATGAGGCTTGTGAAGAACATATTCATGATGCTTGCAAAAGTACTCTTTCTTCTCTACCCAATGTTGAGACCGTTGCCTCAATTGCTCCGGCATTGACTCCTTTTGGAGAAAGTGACTTGGATGATTTCGAAGCTAGCTTGGGTCCTCTTGATATTAAGTATGATAATTTGTCCACCAATTGGGATGAAGACATTCGTACTATTGAGAGACTTCTCAATGAGGACCCGTTTTCTCCTCCTGCTCCTAAAGAGGTGACTAATGATGATCCATCGTTAGTTTCACAATCTATTGAGGATCCTCCCACTCTTGAGCTTAAGGACCTACCTCCTCATCTTGAGTACGTTTTCCTGGAAGACAACAAGAAGTTACCGGTCATCATCGCAAAGGATCTGAAAGAAGACGAAAAAGCCCGACTTGTCGCAGTGTTGAAGAAGCATAAAAGAGCTATCGCTTGGAAAATCTCCGACATCCGTGGAATTGATCCTCATTTCTGCACACATAAAATTCTCATGGAGGACGACTTTAAGCCCACAATTCAAAGCCAACGAAGGGTGAATCCTAAATCCATGAAGTCATCAAAAAAGAGGTTATTAAACTTCTTGATGCGGGTATGATTTACCCTATCTCGGATTCACCATGGGGTAGTCCAGTCCATTGTGTGCCTAAGAAAGGCGGGATCACCGTTGTGCCCAATGCAAACAACGAGTTAATTCCTACCCGTCTCGATACTGGGTGGAGAGTTTGTATAGACTACCGCAAACTCAATGATGCCACGAGAAAGGATCATTTCCCTCTACCTTTTATGGACCAAATGCTTGAACGTTTAGAATTAAAGATTTTAGCAAAAATACCCAATCGGAATGTGCAGAAACTTACCGTCGGAATAGACAAACCCTAATCCGATCACTAGATCGGAATTAGGAGGGGTGCAGATCGGAATAATTGGGGATGCGATCGGAAACTCAAAACCCTTTTCCGATTGGACTCAATCGGAAAAAGGGGAAGGAAAGCTGCTCGGAATGGGCTCCAATCGGAAAGGGGTTTGTACCCTTTCCGAAATCTAAGGGATTCGGTTAAGCTAGGTAATAAGCTAACTTTAATAAGCTAATACCCGAAACAAAATAAATCACTAATGAACCGGATCAAATAAGCACTTATCAACTTATCTAATCCTCGAAATTAAACAACTTTTTGGATCAAACAATAAAAACATGAACTTTTTAAGGAAAACTTTTATAAGAAAAATAAGCTAATCATAAAAATAAGCCAATAAGCACAAGAGTCTTAAAGCTTAATCAAATGAAAACTTAAGAAATGATCAAAAGATTAACTTTTTAAGCACGAAATCAATTAGAACAATACGGATCATATGAATTCGCACCAAAATCAATCTAAAATCAAAGAAAAGTAGAATGAGATTAAGGATTAAAAGCTTAAAATGGAACTTGATTAATGAAAATAAGCAATACAAAGTGATTAACCTTGAAAGATTAAGAGAAAAGATGAAATTTAGTGAGAGAAAGTTTAAGACTTTCTCTCTCTAAAAACTAGAGAAAACGAAAAAAGTGAAAACTAGCTAAAACTATCTAACCACTAACTAACTCTCCTAATGACTATTAGGAGGGTATTTATAGGGAAGGTGGAAGGAGTGCATGTGTTGCATCTTCTTTCTTGCTTTCTTCACGTTTTCTCGACTCGACTTTAATCTGTCTTTGTCGTCTCGGGATTTGAACTTGTCTTTTAATTTTCTTCTTCTATTAGACTTAAGTTCTTCGACTTCGTTAAACTTCCGTCTTTAGACTTTTTCTTCGATAAATCTTCAGAATAGGCCTTGGACTTCCGTTCTTTTTGCACTCTTGATCTTTTGACTTCGTCTTTTCCCGTTTTCTTCGATAAAAGCCCGTGAAAACTCGTGTTTTCTTCCTTTTTCATATTTTTTTCCTAAAACACAATAAAAACACAAACCACGCATAATTCCGACTTTTACGACATAAATCACACGTTTTGGTCTTGTTATTATTGGAAATAAGTGGTAAAAGGATAAGTGTTTTCACACTTATTAAATCCCCTACACTTGACCATTGCAATGCCCTCATGCAATGCATTAATTTTAAAGCACGGTTTACATTTTCCATCATTAATAACCCACCTTGGCCTTTATTAAATACTAAACATAAAAGATAAGAATAAGTAAAGAAATTAAAAACTTACATTGGGTTTTGGCGGCCATGAACGTTTATCATCCTCAAGTTTCACGTTCCCCATACCAAGCTTAAAAACGAGATCATTGTTATTATAAGTTAGCAAACTATCACGAACTCATGTGGGCCAATTACTCACTTAGACTCTCTTATTCCTAGGTGTATCTCTTATATTTTATTTTTGTCTTGAATGATCACGAGGATGCATTGTTTGACTTATTTCGATAGTTATTTAGTCCAAAAATAAGGTGAACGATTTAATCAATAGTTAGCTAAAGGACCAAATCTTTTAAAACTGCTTCTCGGGACCTCATAAAGTTCATATCTTGGCATAACTCGCTTCACGATTTGAGACCTTTCTCGGACCGATATTTGGCAGCGACTTCATACTTCGAATCTTGAGAGACGTTTATGAAATAATGGCCTTCTCTTCATATTAGGAATTTCTTCACTTGAAGTTTTAAGAGATTCTTCATCTTTGGACCATGACTTCTTCATTTTTCTCCAATCATTATTTTGGACTTCGATATACAACGATCCGCCTTCTTTTAGGACTTGGATCTATTTATCCTCATACCTTGTTAGGGTCTTTTCGGATAGACTTCTCCATGACTTTTGGGGAGTTCTTGCTTTTCGTCGTGTGTCTCGATCCTTCATATTGATTTTTGATAAATGATTCTTCACATCACTTTTGGATCTTTAGCAACAAAATGCAGCCCTCATGCCTTGTTAGGTCCTTTTCGAACTCGCCAATCTTCGCATCCCGCTTCAATAAGTTATGCCTTGGCTATGAACTCTAATCCGTACCGAGCAACTTTTAAACGATCTGGGGCTAGAAGCTAAGTAACCTTTTAAATCGTACAACCTTATTTATTGCAGATAAATTTATTAACAAGCGGAGGGAGAATAGGCTTATAATTAACTCACATAAATTCACGAAAGAATACCAAACTTATAATTAACTCCATCATCTCTCGTTCTCCACAGTTTAAAATCTCAAGGAATGAGACTCGTGGATGCTTAGCCTATTAAATCAAAGTTTTGGGTTTTCGAGTCACCTATAGGATCTTGCAAATTCTTAGACTTTTTCAAGTTTTAGAAATCGCATTTTAAAGTTCCCTTGATAAACGACTCTCTAGGATCAATTATAGGAACTTGCGAAAAGTTCTTGTTCTTAACCCGTGAGAGTTAAGACTTTGGCGTTTTATAGCTCCCTATATAAAAGCCTAGCAAAACTTGACTTAAACACGTTAAGGATACTAGCTAGAGTAAACTTAGGTAAGTAAACTCGGGTTGAGTCAAAATGTTCAAGACTAAGAAAAATCTAAACCACTTATTTAAGCAAGGAAAGAAAATAACCATAATAAAGGAAAGTACAACTATACAACTAGGCCGAAATAGATTAAAAATTTTGAAAATGTTGAAAAATCAAATTTTCCGGTTAAAATGAGGGCAAATACAAGGAAAAGAACACTTACTTCGATAGAAGTCCCCCCTACACTTGAGATAAACATTGTCCTCAATGTTTAAGCATGTGGGAGTAAACTCCCCTACACTTAGGACATTGTGCACTTTGTTTAAATCTTGCTAAGGGAAAGACAACTAAAGTGAATTCAATGTGAACATATATAAAATATGAAATATTGAATCACAAGAGTTTAGGATAGAACCGGGAAGATGGGAACACGGTATCACGGTTCGTCAAAATTCATCAAGGTGGATCTTTGAAGCTTTAATCCCTACTGATGAGATGGCATTTATACATGATCTCATCGTTCTTTTCGGGCTTTAAATGCATAAAAATGTCATAAAATACCATATATATGCTTGTGTTTGTTTACTTGTGTATTTTAGATATGGATATCATGAAAAAGACAAAAGATCACAAGTCACAAGGAAAAACGGACACGAGAAACGAAGTCGTACAAAGAACCGGGCCATAATCATGGAAAATTCAAAAAATACCCTTGAAGACTTGTAGACAAACAAGATTGATCCTCATTTATTGAAGAAATGACACTTAAAACCCTTGTATATTAATAATTACAAGTTTTGTCCTTTAAGTTTGTCAAAATTACACAAAAGGTCCTTCAACTTTGAAGAAATGGCAAAATTAGTCCCTCAACAATTCCAAATTGTCAATTATGGTCCCTCATCAAGCCAAAGATACATTGAAGACCTTTGAAGATCAAAAATGTCCAAGATCAGTCCTTCAAATGTGCAAAAGTTCCAAAATTAACCCTTGATACACTTTTTGGAAAGTTTGTGCCAAAAATGACAAGTTGTGAAACGTTGATACAAAGGAAATGGGCGCTGATAGAAGTTTACTTACAAGTGACAAGAGAAAGAAAGAAAAAGGACCAAGGCTGCCAATTTTGGAAGTTTAAATCCCTAAACACGCGCCAAACACCTTTCTCCCTAAGAAAACGGATCAAACGTGTCACTATTCACACGTATGAACCCAGGTTTTACTTTTTACTGCCAAAGGGTTTTTCCCAATTACATTAACCAAAAACTAATTCACCCTAGCACGATCACATCCCACACATGTAACCTCACACCACTCCACCATGGACCCCACCCCCAATTCCCTTTAAACCAATCAGAATGCAACTTAACCTCCAAGTTATGTGACGTGTCCAAATCAACAGCCAAGGATCATTGCTTCATATCAAAGCTGAAATGAACGTCCAAGATCACTTTGGACAGCTCATCAACAACAAACGCACTCAAGGACTTAGGGCATTTAGGGAATTTAACATCTAGGGTTTGTGAATAGTGCTAGCCTTGGCATTTGCCTATATAAAGACTCCTTAACCTGTTAGAGAGCTTTGTTCAAGATTTTAGCTTTTAATCTTTGTAATTCCTTTTTATGAAATAAAGTTTGAATTTCTTAAAATTTTGAGTTCTAATCTGTTATTTATAAAAGTTTGGTGTTTGAGAAGCTAAAATCTGAGTTCCATTATCTTGTTTGAAGGTTTTTGAGGCAAGGTTTTAAGTGATAAAGCTTGTGCATCAAAAATCAGAAAGTTGGCATTATTTTGATCTCACCTTGTGGTTTGTTCTTCTTAGCAGCTTGGAAGCTGGTACTTGTTCTGCTAGTACCTAAGCTCAAACAATCCAGGGCCTGGATGTAGGTCTTGGAGGTTTGCACCCTTCTCCCTTTTCATTTTCTCTTTTATTTTTCTGAAATTTGTGATTATTGCATGTTTATGCTTGAATCTGTGTTATTGTGGTTGAATATTGTTGATTTGGCTTGGTTTGATGTTATTGAGGTGTTATTGATCTGATTTGTGGGTTGAATCTTCATTAGCCTTTGAAAATTTATGGAATCAAGTTTTAAAAGGGTGTTTGGGATTACTGCATAAGTTAGGATTGTGGTTTGCTAAGTGGTTGTTTTGTGTAAGCAAGTGTTGGTATCTGTTATTTAGGTGCATATGTTCATCTGTTTGCAGGTTTTGAGGTTTTGATCACATAGATTCTTGATTTGGCTATAAAATCTTCTTAACTTGGTAAAATTGGCTAGGATTTTGAGGACACCTAGATCTAAGCATATGCTAGGGCTAACAAGTGCTAAATCATAGTTAATCACAACAGGGTGGAAGGATTTGAGGCTTGAAATTAGATCAAGTGTCAAGTATATCAGCAAACTTGTTTTCTGCATATGTTCATTGTTCGTCAGAAACATTTTGTGCTTTGATCTTGCTATTTACTTTGATTCAGTGTTTGATTCTTGTTGCTTTGTGTTTATTCTTAGTTTACATAGCTTGTGTATGCATCCTGTTAAGTTTGGTTGGCCTATTATGGCTTAATCTGCTTATTAAGTGCTTAACTGCTTATTTGCATATCTGGAGCAAATCTGGTGACTGTTTGGCTTATTGTGGCTTATTGTGTGAACCATTTTGTGATTTTATTTTTGCTATTGACTCCTTGTGATTCACTGATCACAAGGGTGCCTTTGTTTCCAATTGAATCAAACCAGAACTTTCATATAAGCTTGGTCAAATAGTCAAAGCAGTGGGAACTCCTTTCCCCTGCTAGTTACCACTGATAGTGTTAAATTGGTGTCAGCTTATCAATAAGCTATAATAGCTTATTCCAACCTGCAACAAATTTGTTTTGTAATAGGTGCTCATATTTTGACCCATTTGTTCATACTGGAGCATTTGGGTGGTTGACTTTAAGGTTTGACTAGAAAACCAACTCCTTTGACTTTTACATAAGCTCATTTGTGCTTATTCTGGCTTATTGGTTGTGCTTATTGGATTTTTGTTGATTGATTTTGCTTATTGAGTCTATTTGAAAGCTTTTGCAAGTTAAATCAAGTTCTGAGGTGCATTATTTCTCAAACCCGACTATTTTGTCGTTTTGTGAAATAATACATTGCTTATTTCTGGCTTATTTATTAAGGTTTTTCAAAAATTCTTTTTACAGATCTCATAAGCAACCCAAAAGAAGCTTGTGTGTCAAATTAGAGCTTATGGCATTAGCTTATGGCTTAATGGGCTGAAAAGCCCAATAAGAATAAGCTTTGTGTTCAATAAGTTGTAATAAGCTCATTTTCAGCTTTTGGGCCTTTAGAGTTTTGTTCTTAGAATTGAATTTTAAGTCAGATAGGGCTTTTCCAAGTCAATTGGACCAAGTTTGACTTTTTGGGCCCAAAAGCCCATTTGTGTTGACTGAATTTGGATTTGGCCCATTTGAGGGCCCATTAGGGGTATTTTGGTAATTTCACTTTGATTTTCTGATTATTTAGGTTAAAATAAACTAGTTTGCAAGTTTTTAGAATTTTTTATATTTTTTGGATTTTTAATATTATTTTATTATTATTTTATTATTATTTTTAAAATTTCACTTTTTCCAACTTTTTACATTTTTCTTAGGTTAATTACATTAAAATAGGAATTTAGCAACTTTTAGAATAATTTTATCTCTTTTAGATTAATTTTTATAATTATTTTAAGTTTTAATAGTTTTTAAATCATTTTAAATAGTTTTTATTAGTTTTAAAATTTCCAAAAATAGTTTTTAATCTTTTTAGGTCATTTTAGAGGTTTACCAATTAAAAAATCTTTATTTGGGCTTTTTGATAATTTATTTGATTTTTAGGGCTTTAATTAGCATTTAAAAATTGAATATTTAATTATTTAAAAGGTTTGAAAAAGTTTTGATCATTGGTAAACTCTTAGTTTATTATTTTTGATTTTTGGTGAATTTTTGGTAATTTTTAGAATTTATTTTTATTTTTGTGATTTTTAAGGTTCTACGTTTTAACTTTCTAATATTGATTTTTTTTTGTAATTTTTATTTTTACGTCTTCTTCATCTTCTTTTCTCATCCCCTTCTAAACGAAATATTAATCTCAAATCTTGTACATCTTAGTCACACACATATACCTCCTTGGGAAACGAACTTTCATTTCATTAAGGGTCATTAGTGTTGATTTTCCTAAATCATCACTCGATACTTACCGCTCATTTACGCTCTTTTGTTTTCCTAAACAAGAGGTGTAATTTTACTCCAATCACTTTGGCACCGCTGCCGGGGAGGTGTGTCGTGATTAATTTGCATTGTTGTTTTCAATATTAACCAAAATAGTATTTGTATTAGTAGAACTCTACTAATACGTATTATCGGTTTTCTTGGTTTTTCTTGTACAAATATTATTACTATATTGTATTATTATCACAATAAATTTACAATATCTCCAAAAGTGTGAAAACACACCCTTAACTGGGATTTCATCACTCAATTATTGTATTCGAATCTCAAACAAAAAGAAAAAGGCAAAAATAGATAAATACTTTCGTGAAGCTCGATTTTGAAAAAATACAAACTATAAGGTGGGTATAAGGCGGGTATTATAAAATATACCCTAAGGAAAAAGGCTCTTAAGTGCTTCGCGCCGCCTCGTTTCCCCGCTTGCTTGTGAGTATTTTGAGATTGAAGGCCAATCGAGGGTTTTGCCGCCCAAAGTATTATTACGTATAATATATTTGCTTGGTTTCTTTGTGATTAAAACCTCTTGAACAATTTGGTTTTCACCAAAGTTCTAAAGTCATTTGAAGGCGTTCACTCCACGTGATCGTTTTCATTCCTTTGAGGCTTCTTTAATCAAGAGTTTGATTCGAGGAGAGATTTTGTAGATTGTTGTCTACGAAGATACACCAAAATCCAAAAAAAATTAAATATCATCAAAAACACAAAAAAATTGAAAATTCACAAAACACCCAAAAAGAATCTTCTTTGATCACCTCCCATTCTTCGTGAAGTTTATGATCACTCGTAATCAAGCAAAACGAGCTCGTAAACGACTTCAAAAGCAAGCCAATCAAGAGACGTTGATTGTTGAAGAACCTCCAATTGTTGAACCTATTGTAGAACAAGAAGTCGTCATGGCTAATCGTACTATGATGGAGTTGCTACAAGCACCCACCGAGGGTTTGGGAGAGGCTATTGTGATTCCCGCCATCCTTGCGGAGAATTTCGAAATTAAGACGGGTTTAATGTCGATGTTGCAAGCAAATAAGTTTAGAGGTCACGAGAAAGACAACCCGCATTACCACATTAGGAATTTTAACCGTCTCACCGCCACTAGCAAATTTAAGGATGTTCCACATGACGCCATTAAGATGATGTTGTTTCCATACTCGTTGGATGGACCCGCAAAAATTTGGCTCGAGAAAGAACCGCCAAATTCGATTTTGACATGGGCCGATCTCGTTTCTAAGTTTGTGAACAAGTTTTTTCCACCATCTAAAACAACACACTTGAAAAATGAGATTTCACGATTTGTGCAAAGAAATAATGAAAGTTTTTCAATGGCATGGGAACGATTTAAAGATATGTTACATGAATGTCCACACCATGATTTTACAGAATTGCATCAAGTGGATACTTTTTATAATGGGCTTAATGATCATGAACGAGATTATTTGAATGCCGCCGCGGGTGGTAATTTTTTTTGCAAGACGACAAATGAGGCTTTACAAATCATTGAGAATAGATCTAAGGTTTATATCCCTCGTAACACACCGAGTGTTGCCAATATGGGCTCGTCATCTTCGTCACAATCGTCTCGTAGCATTAACGCCTTACATGATGAAGCTAATGAGGAAAATCGGTTTTTTTGATAGATTTGCTAATCTTATGTCCCATTGGAAGGCTGAAGAAGCTTCCAATTCCGCTTCGGTTAAAGCGGTTGCTAAGAGTTGTTTATCTTGTGGGGGAGCTCATGATCTTTCCGAGTGCATTACCGCGGATGGTAACACTTCGAGTGCTTATGTAGCAACGGGAACTTACAACCAAAACGGTCAAGGTTCCCGCCAAAATCAAGCTCCACCAAACCAAAATGTTAACAATTATCGAAACAACAACCAAGGTAATTACCAAGGCAATACACGCAATTATAACAAAGGGAATTATCAAAGTGGGAATGGACAAATTTCTAATCAAAACCAAAATCGTGATTTTCAAAACACTACACAAGGTTTTCAAAATGCTCACACTAAAAATTTGCAAGGAGAATTTTTGGATTATGCTAAAGCAAATGATGCTAAATTTGATAACATGCAACGTGAGATGATTAGCTTAAGATCCGAGTTGAAAAACGAGCTAAAAAATGAACTTGCTAATGAACTTAAAACTCATGCAAACAAAATGGAAGGAAATGTCCAACGTCTTCAACAAAATCAACAAAAGATGGAATTAGGACAACATGATATTAAGCAAGAGTTATTAAAAGCGGATGCTAGGAAATCAAAATTTGAGGACCGAATGGCTAAGATGTTTGAAGCAATCATGTGTAAACCCTCTTCTTCGGGTGGTCTTCCTAGTGATACCATTGCAAACCCGAAGGGAGAAATGAAGGTTATTACTACACGAAGTGGTAAAACTTTCAAGGAACCTATCTCTCGTCCAAGTACTTCTACGGAGAAGGAAATCGAGAAAGAACCCGAGGTGATGGTCGAAAAGGAGCATATTACAATCCCACGAAGTACCGCTCAAACCACACCTACGGTTGAACCTATACCAATTGTGGAACCCGAGTTTCCAAGGTCGTTGCCTAATGACCAACCCACACCACCTTTACCCTACCCTTCGGGACGAAACAAAGAGAAAGCACAAGAACGGAACAATTATCAATTTGAGCTATTTATGAAAATGTTTCGTGATATGCATTTTAACATAAGTTTTGCCGACGCTCTTATCATGATGCCTCGATTCGCCGCAAACTTCAAAAGTATGCTAAACAACAAAGAGAAATTGCAACAATCGTCTAGTTGTTCATCGGTTTTTCTTAGCCGCATACCACAAAAAGTCGGTGATCCCGGTAAATTTTTGATTCCATGTTCAATTCAAGATATGGAGGGATGCTACGCCTTGGCCGATCTTGGCGCTAGTATTAATTTAATGCCTCTTGAGATTTTAAAATCGCTTTCGCTTCCGGCTCTTACTCCTTCGAACATGTCTATCAAGATGGCCGATCATTCTACGATTCTAGCATGTGGATTAGCCGAGGACGTTTTCGTTAAAGTCGGAAAGTTTTACTATCCTGTTGACTTTATCGTTGTAGACATTCCTATCGATCGAAAAGTTCCTCTCATTTTGGTCGTTCATTTTTGGATACATCAAGAGCACTTATCGATGTTCATGCTCGAAAAATCACCCTTCGTTTCAATGAGGAAGAACTTATCATCAATGCAACACAAAACTCCAATCTTTCTCATGTCTATTCTATTGCTACTTTAAACCATGGTGATTCAACCGATGTCGTTTGCAAAGAATTTTCACCAAGAGTTTTAGGAAATGTCGCCAAAAACAATTTACCATTTCCTCCGCTGGTGGAGGTTATGAGTGTAAAGCCTACAAAGAAGAAACCGTCAATACTTGAATCGAAAAATCCTTCGCCTAACCTCGAACATTCATTCTTGAAAAGTGTTGATAAGTTGCCGGTTTCTACGCAAGATCTTTCGGATGATGAATATGTAGACCCCGATGGGGAGGTTTTCTTCATCGACAAACGTTTTGAGAACTTGCCACCACCAAAACCAAAACGGTTTACAAATGTGAGAATTTTTAGTGTGACTAACATCGTCTTAGAAACACCGAATATTTTCGACATATTCAAAAAGGGTTTTCATAAGGAGAGTTTAAAAGATATAAAAGGAAAAGATTTTAAATGTAATTTAATTGATTTTTCTACAAATCTAACTCCGTCATCACCACGTGTTTTGAGTGCTACAAGCTCGTCTACTCCTTTTGACGATGCTTTGTGTGGTTTTAATATGGGGGAAGCCCCTTATGGTCCCTCATCCTTGTCCACCGAGGACGAGATATTCGATCCCGGAATTTCATGTAAAGGGAAATCTCGGTCTTCCACCGATGCAATAAATGGAAAATCTTTCTATTTGCTTGGTGCGAGTCTACCTCGAGTAGCTCAAAAGATTGTCTTACCAATTGTCCCACCCTTCTACTTCTCATCTCTTTTCTTCAAACTCTTTGATTTTATGGCACATGTTGAAGTGGCGTTGATTTATTTTTCCAATGAAAACGAGAACGCCATCTTCGATCCCGGTATTTTGCATCATTAAAGGACTTAGTCCTTAATACCGGTTGCTTTTTGGGCCTTGTTTATCATGTAAGCCCCACTAAAAATTGACCATACCATGATTTTCCCTAAATGTTCACATGTTGAGGGGATCGAGTCGAGCTCATGACTCGGTAATCAAAAACGAGGTGCCTCGTGGGGGAGATCCCATGCTTATCTTTTATGCTCACTATTCACTAATAAGGGGACTTGTACCCTTTCAACTCGTTGTCTCGTGGTTGTTTGTGATTGTGTTATCTAGATCATCATCATCATCTACGATTGAAGAATCTCGTGTTCGTTTACGTGAGCCTCCATCGTTTGTTTGAAGAAGATTTTCACGAATCCATGACAAATAGATAAAATATGCTAGTAACCTATTTCCTTTTATAATAACTAGGATTGCGGGGAGAAAAAGTATTACACAATTTGGACGTATGAGTAGTGTTAGCATTGTGACTTGTACCAACAGTGATCTCGTTTTTGCACTTAGCATGGAATTTATGACAATCAAGGATGACGAAGTTTACTCTAAGGGACATTCACTTGTTTCTATTCTTTGACCCTAAAAGTCACTTTTTGAGATGAAAATCATATGTTATGTCTTTACACGTCTTCGTAGTATGTTGCTAGTCTTTTACTTTTCAATAAAGGTTATTAAAATTGAACTTTGGTGATGCTTAGATACTTTATTCTAGCATTGCGTGAGGGCACGACAATGGCTTAGTATGGGGGAGTGATGAGATGGCATTTATACATGATCTCATCGTTCTTTTCGGGTTTTAAATGCATAAAAATGTCATAAAATACCATATATATGCTTGTGTTTGTTTACTTGTGTATTTTAGGTATGGATATCGTGAAAAAGAAAAAAGATCACAAGTCACAAGGAAAAACGGACACGAGAAACGAAGCCGTACAAAGAACCGGGCCCTAATCATGGAAAATTCAACAAATACCCTTGAATACTTGAAGACAAACAAGATTGATCCTCATTTATTGAAGAAATGACACTTAAAACCCTTGTATATTAATAATTACAAGTTTGGTCCTTTAAGTTTGTCAAAATTACACAAAAGGTCCTTCAACTTTGAAGAAATGGCAAGATTAGTCCCTCAACAATTCCAAATTGTCAATTATGGTCCCTCATCAAGCCAAAGATACATTGAAGACCTTTGAAGATCAAAAATGTCCAAGATCAGTCCTTCAAATGTGCAAAAGTTCCAAAATTAACCCTTGATACACTTTTTGGAAAGTTTGTGCCAAAAATGACAAGTTGTGAAACGTTGATACAAAGGAAATGGGCGCTGATAGAAGTTTACTTACAAGTGACAAGAGAAAGAAAGAAAAAGGACCAAGGCTGCCAATTTTGGAAGTTTAAATCCCTAAACACGCGCCAAACACCTTTCTCCCTAAGAAAACGGATCAAACGTGTCACTATTCACACGTATGAACCCAGGTTTTACTTTTTACTGCCAAAGGGTTTTTCCCAATTACTTTAACCAAAAACTAATTCACCCTAGCACGATCACATCCCACACATGTAACCTCACACCACTCCACCATGGACCCCACCCCAATTCCCTTTAAACCAATCAGAATGCAACTTAACCTCCAAGTTATGTGACGTGTCCAAATCAACAGCCAAGGATCATTGCTTCATATCAAAGCTGAAATGAATGTCCAAGATCACTTTGGACAGCTCATCAACAACAAACGCACTCAAGGACTTAGGGCATTTAGGGAATTTCACATCTGGGGTTTGTGAATAGTGCTAGCCTTGGAATTTTCCTATATTAAGACTCCTCAACCTGTGAGAGAGCTTTGTTCCAGATTTTAGCTTTTAATCTTTGTAATTCCTTTTTATGAAATAAAGTTTGAATTTCTTAAAATTTTGAGTTGTAATCTGTTATTTATAAAAGTTTGGTGTTTGAGAAGCTAAAATCTGAGTTCCATTATCTTGTTTGAAGGCTTTTGAGGCAAGGTTTTAAGAGATAAAGCTTGTGCATCAAAAATCAGAAAGTTGGCATTATTTTGATCTCACCTTGTGGTTTGTTCTTCTTAGCAGCTTGGAAGCTGGTACTTGTTCTGCTAGTACCTAAGCTCAAACAATCCAGGGCCTGGATGTAGGTCTTGGAGGTTTGCACCCTTCTCCCTTTTCATTTTCTCTTTTATTTTTCTGAAATTTGTGATTATTGCATGTTTATGCTTGAATCTGTGTTATTGTGGTTGAATATTGTAGATTTGGCTTGGTTTGATGTTATTGAGGTGTTATTGATCTGATTTGTGGGTTGAATCTTCATTAGCCTTTGAAAATTTGTGGAATCAAGTTTTAAAAGGGTGTTTGGGATTACTGCATAAGTTAGGATTGTGGTTTGCTAAGTGGTTGTTTTGTGTAAGAAAGTGTTGGTATCTGTTATTTAGGTGCATATGTTCATCTGTTTGCAGGTTTTTAGGTTTTGATCACATAGATTCTTGATTTGGCTATAAAATCTTCTTAACTTGGTAAAATTGGCTAGGATTTTGAGGACACCTAGATCTAAGCATAGGCTAGGGCTAACAAGTGCTAAATCATAGTTAATCACACCAGGGTGGAAGGATTTGAGGCTTGAAATTGGATCAAGTGTCAAGTATATCTACAAACTTGTTTTCTGCATATGTTCATTGTTCATCAGAAACATTGTGTGCTTTGATCTTGCTATTTACTTAGATTCAGTGTTTGATTCTTGTTGCTTTGTGTTTATTCTTAGTTTACATAGCTTGTGTATGCATCCTGTTAAGTTTAGTTGGCTTATTATGGCTTAATCTGCTTATTAAGTGCTTAACTGCTTATTTGCATATCTGGAGCATATCTGGTGACTGTTTGGCTTATTGTGGCTTATTGTGTGAACCATTTTGTGATTTTATTGTTGCTATTGACTCCTTGTGATTCACTGATTACAAGGGTGCCTTAGTTTCAAATTGAATCAAACCAGAACTCTCATATAAGCTTGGTCAAATAGTCAAAGCAGTGGGAACTCCTTTCCCCTGCTAGTTACCACTGATAGTGTTAAATTGGTGTCAGCTTATCAATAAGCTATAATAGCTTATTCCAACCTGCAACAACTTTGTTTTTGTAATAGGTGCTCATATTTTGACCCATTTGTTCATACTGGAGCATTTGGGTGGTTGACTTTAAGGTTTGACTAGAAAACCAACTCCTTTGACTTTTACATAAGCTCGTTTGTGCTTATTCTGGCTTATTGGTTGTGCTTATTGGATTTTTGTTGATTGATTTTGCTTATTGAGTCCATTTGAAAGCTTTTGCAAGTTAAATCAAGTTCTGAGGTGCATTATTTCTCAAACCCGACTATTTTGTCGTTTTGTGAAATAATACATTGCTTATTTCTGGCTTATTTATTAAGCTTTTTCAAAAATTCTTTTTACAGATCTCATAAGCAACCCAAAAGAAGCTTGTGTGTCAAATTAGAGCTTATGGCATTAGCTTATGGCTTAATGGACTGAAAAGCCCAATAAGAATAAGCTTTGTGTTCAATAAGCTGTAATAAGCTCATTTTCAGCTTTTGGGCCTTTAGAGTTTTGTTCTTAGAATTGAATTTTAAGTCAGATAGGGCTTTTCCAAGTCAATTGGGCCAAGTTTGACTTTTTGGGCCCAAAAGCCCATTTGTGTTGACTGAATTTGGATTTGGCCCATTTGAGGGCCCATTAGGGGTATTTTGGTAATTTCACTTTGATTTTCTGATTATTTAGGTTAAAATAAACTAGTTTGCAAGTTTTTAGAATTTTTTATAATTTTTGGATTTTTAATATTATTTTATTATTATTTTTAAAATTCCACTTTTTCCAACTTTTTACATTTTTCTTAGGTTAATTACATTAAAATAGGAATTTAGCAACTTTTAGAATAATTTTATCTCTTTTAGATTAATTTTTATAATTATTTTAATTTTTAATAGTTTTTAAATCATTTTAAATAGTTTTTATTAGTTTTAAAATTTCCAAAAATAGTTTTTAATCTTTTTGGTCATTTTAGAGGTTTACCAATTAAAAAATCTTTATTTGGGCTTTTTGATAATTTATTTGATTTTTAGGGCTTTAATTAGCATTTAAAAATTGAATATTTCATTATTTAAAAGGTTTGAAAAAGTTTTGATCATTGATAAACTCTTAGTTTATTATTTTTGATTTTTGGTGAATTTTTTGTAATTTTTAGAATTTATTTTTATTTTTGTGATTTTTAAGGTTCTACGTTTTAACTTTCTAATAGTGATTTTTTTTTGTAATTTTTATTTTTACGTCTTCGTCATCTTCTTTTCTCATCCCCTTCTACACCAAATATTAATCTCAAATCTTGTACATCTTAGTCACACACATATACCTCCTTGGGAAACGAACTTTCATTTCATTAAGGGTCATTAGTGTTGATTTTCCTAAATCATCACTCGATACTTACCGCTCATTTACGCTCTTTTGTTTTCCTAAACAAGAGGTGTAATTTTACTCCAATCACCTACACAGCACAAGAAACAAGACAACAAACACATATGGGGCTCCCCTACACTTATTATGAAAGCAGTAAAGGATAGATCATGGGTTGCCTCCCGAGAAGCGCTTGTTTTTGTTCACCGAGTCACGAGCCTGACTCGACCCAATTTTAGTTCATGGGGAACGTGGTGAGGGATAGAATCATCTCTTGAGAGATGTCCTCACCAAAGTACAGCTTCAAATGCTGGCCATTCACCTTGAAATTGGGCCCATTTGGCTGAGAAAGCTCAATGGTCCCATATGGAAAGACTTTGGCGACGGTGAATGGACCAGACCAGCGGCTCTTCAACTTGCCAGAGAAGATCTTCAACCGAGAGTTAAAGAGTAAGACTTGATCACCAATGTGTAACTCTCGGTTCTTGATTTTTGCGTCATGAATGATCTTTGTCTTCTCCTTGTAGATCAGCGAGTTCTCATAAGCTTCATTCCTCAGTTCATTTAGCTCGATGAGTTGAATCTTGCGATGATCACCGGCTTTGTTGATGTCGAAGTTAGCCCACTTCAAGGCCCAGTGCGCCTTATGTTCCAGCTCGATGAGAAGGTGGCAGGCTTTCCCGTACACAAGACGATAAGGTGTACAACCGATCGGGGTCTTATAAGCAGTACGGAAAGCCCACAGAGCATCATCTAACTTATCGGCCCACGCAGCGCGATGCTCTCCCACAGTACGCTGCAAAATTCTCTTCAAGCCACGGTTGGAAATCTCGGCTTGCCCATTGGTTTGTGGATGATAGGCGGTGGAAAGACGGTGAGTGACACCATACTTAGCCATGAATCTTGCAAATTGATCGTTGCAAAAATGAGTCCCGCGGTCACTGATAATAGCACGAGGAACGCCAAATCAAGCGAAAAGCTGCTTCAAAAAGTTCACAACCACCCTCGCATCATTCATAGGAAGAGCCTTAGCTTCAACCCATTTAGAAACATAGTCAACGACGACGAGAATGTACTTGTTCCCTTTGGAGGATGGAAATGGCCCCATAAAGTCGATGCCCCATACATCAAAGATTTCACATTCCTGTATGAAATTCTAAGGCATCTCATCCTTCTGTGTGATCTTGCCTTGGCGTTGGCAAGCATCAAAATGCTTAACCATTTCGTGAGCATCACGATAAATTGTGGGCCAATAGAATCCAGAATCAAACACTTTTTTAGCGGTGTAGTTGGGACCAAAGTAACCACCGGTGGGTCCTTTGTGGCAAGCGTGGAGAATGTCCAAAGCTGCCGGTACGTCAACACATCGACGAATGATCAGATCAGCACATTGTTTGAATAGAAAAGGGTTATCCCAAAAGTAAGTCTTAACATCATTCAAGAACTTCTTCTTTTGTTGGGATGTTAACCCTTTGATGAGAATACCACCCGCTAAGTAGTTTGCAATGTCCGCAAACCACGGGGCGCCATCAAGATTGAGATTTATAGACATTAAGGTCTCAAGGGGGAAAGAGTCATTGATCTCTTTGTTCGGATGATCCCCTTGATATGGATCCTCAAGTCGACTCAGATGATCCGCGGCCAGGTTTTCGGCTCCCTTCCTTCTTGTCACAAATTTCAATGTTGAATTCTTGAAGGAGTAAAACCCAGCGAAGAAGTCTTGGCTTAGAATCATGCTTAGTCATCAAGTACTTCAACGCGGAATGGTCCGTGTATACGATGGTGGGGGATAAAACAAGATAGGGGCGAAATTTCTCAAAAGCATAGACAACAGCTAAAAGATCTTTTTCGGTTGTCGTATAATGCAATTGAGCCCCCGTCATTGTTTTGCTAGCATAGTGGATTGGTTGGAAGTGTTTATTCACTCTTTGGCCTAAAACCGCACCAATAGCAAAGTCGCTAGCATCGCACATCAATTCAAAAGGCAGCTCCCAATTAGGGGTAACCGAGACCGGTGCCTTAGTTATCTTATCCTTAATAAGGTTGAAGGCTTCGAGACACTCTTTAGAAAAGATAAAAGGAGTATCTTTTTCCAAGAGGTGGGTCATCGGGCGAGCGATTTTAGAGAAATCCTGAATGAATCGACGATAGAAGCCCGCGTGACCCAGAAAACTTCTCACAGCCTTCACGGTTGAAGGTGGAGGTAATTTGGCTATGACATCTACTTTAGCACGGTCGACTTCCAGACCGGCTTTAGAGATTTTGTGTCCTAGCACAATGCCTTCTTTTACCATAAAATGGCATTTTTCCCAATTCAGAACAAGGCGAGTGTCTTCGCACCGCTTAAGCATTCGTTCCAAATTGGCAAGGCAAGCAGAGAAGGAATCCCCAAAGACCGAGAAATCATCCATGAAGACTTCCATGGTTTGCTCAACCATGTCATGGAAGATAGCCAACATGCACCTTTGGAAAGTCCCGGGGGCATTGCATAAGCCAAAAGGCATTCTTTTGTAAGCAAATGTGCCATAGGGACAAGTGAATGTTGTCTTCTCTTGATCTTGTGGATCGATGGGTATTTGGAAATAACCCGATAAACCATCCAGAAAGCCGTAATATTCATTACCCGCTAAATGTTCAAGCATTTGGTCCATAAAAGGTAGAGGGAAATGATCCTTTCTCGTGGCATCATTGAGTTTGCGGTAGTCTATACAAACTCTCCACCCAGTAACGAGACGGGTAGGAATTAACTCGTTGTTTGCATTGGGCACAACGGTGATTCCGCCTTTCTTAGGCACACAATGGACTGGACTAACCCATGGTGAATCCGAAATAGGGTAAATCATACCCGCATCAAGAAGTTTGATAACCTCTTTTTTGATGACTTCATGGATTTTAGGATTCACCCTTCGTTGGCTTTGAATTGTAGGCTTAAAGTCGTCCTCCATGAGAATTTTATGTGTGCAGAAATGAGGATCAATTCCACGGATGTCGGAGATTTTCCAAGCGATAGCTCTTTTATGCTTCTTCAACACTGCGACAAGTCGGGCTTTTTCTTCTTCTTTCAGATCCTTTGCGATGATGACCGGTAACTTCTCGTTGTCTTCCAGGAAAACGTACTCAAGATGAGGAGGTAGGTCCTTAAGCTCAAGAGTGGAAGGATCCTCAATAGATTGTGAAACTAACGATGGATCATCATTAGTCACCTCTATAGGAGCAGGAGGAGAAAACGGGTCCTCATTGAGAAGTCTCTCAATAGTACGAATGTCTTCATCCTAATTGGTGGACAAATTATCATACTTAATATCAAGAGGACCCAAGCTAGCTTCGAAATCATCCAAGTCACTTTCTCCAAAAGGAGTCAATACCGGAGCAATTGAGGCAACGGTCTCAACATTGGGTAGAGAAGAAAGAGTACTTTTACAAGCATCATGAAAATGTTCTTCACAAGCCTCATCGAGAACATCAATAGCATTAACACTCTCATATGAATAAGGTAGCTTAGAAATCTTACCCATGTTGAAGACAATTTGATCGTCACCAACTCTCATGATTAATTCGCCTGCGGCTACATCAATGAGAGTGCGACCGGTCCTCAGGAATGGACGTCCAACGATTAATGGAACACGAGGGTCCATCTCGTAGTCAACGACAACAAAATCCGCCGGGAAGGTGAATTTGTCAACGCCAACAAAGACTCTTCGGCTATCCCCACTGGATAAGCAACCGTACGGTTGGCTAATTCCAAAGTCATTTTGGTGGGGACTAGCTCTGGGAGAGATAATTGCTTCCAAACACTTAAAGGCATTAAGTTTATACTGGCACCTAGATCGGCTAGGGCCATGCAATTCTCTACTCCCGGGAAGTTGCAAGGAATCAAGAAGCGACCCGGATCACCAAGTTTGGTGGGCAATTTCCTTAAGAGTACTGATAGTTGTAAAATTAGATACTTGCTTTAGGAAAAACAAGCAACTAAAATATAGGGCAAGCGTGCACGACGATTTAGGAAAACCGTGTGTAAATAACCCTTAAGAAAAGTGAGTTCGTTCTCGAGGAGGCTAGTGTGTTGTGAATTGGATTGATTTTGATTGATGATTTTATTAAGAAAAAAAGAGAAGAGAAAATGACGAAGACGTAAAAATAAAAATTAACGAAAACCACTACTAGAAAGTTAAGACGTAGAACCGTAAAAACCACGAAAATTAAAATTTTAACCTAAAAATTCCTAAAAATTACTAAAAAACCACAATAAAATTCTAAGAGTTTACAAAAAATCAAAACTTGCTAAAACCTTTTAATTAATTAAATAATGACTTTTTAATGCTAATTAAAGCCCTAAAAATCACTTATAATTATTAAAAAGCCCTAAACAAGATTTTATAGTTTGTAAACCTCAAAAATGACCTAATTTAGCTAAAAACTATTTTTAAAAATTTTAAAACCAAATTAAACAATTTTTAAATACTTAAAAACTATTAAAATCTATTAAAATTTAAATTAATTCTAAAAAATAAATGAAAAGCCTAAAAAGGATTTGGAAAGTGACAAAGTTCCTAATTTAATGTCTATAACCTAGGAAAAATTAAAAAAGTAGAAAAAACAAACTTTGAATTTTTGGGAATAAAATAATATTAAAATATTCTAAAAAATAAAAAGTTTTTAAATAAATTCTAAAAAATTACCAAATATCCTAAATAATGTAACTAGAACAAAAATGTAAATCAGAGCTCCTAAAACCTTTTTATTAATTTTATATTAATTTTTAAAGTTGTCTAAAAACCCTAAAATCAAATAAAATTAAAAATAAGACTTTTTGAAAACTTTTTGATATGTAAACCTCAAATTACTTTAATAAAACCTAAAAATTATTTTTCTAAAAATTAAAACTTATTTTAACTATTTTTAATCTACTTTCTAAAAATTAAACTAGAAATAATCCTAATAAATAATTTAATAAAGGGGAAAATATGTTTTTTGCTATTTTTAATCTACTTTCTAAAAATTAAACTAAAAATAATCCTAATAAATAAATAAATAAAGGGAAAAATATAATTTTTAAACAGAAAAGTCTAAAACCTAAATAAGAAACTAGGAAAAATAAGCTATCACAAATAAGCTTATTAAATAAGCTGAAAAAGCCAAAATAAGCTACGGCTTATATTTGAAAAGGCAAAACCAAAACCCCTTAAATATCTAATGAAATGAAACATAAACGTAAAAGCCCATCTAGATCACTGGTTAACACGTTACTCCTCCAATAGAGAGGTCGCGTGTTCGAGCCCAGGCAAGGTGAGGTTTTTGCAATTTATTTTCTTTTTTTTTAAACTTTAAAAATCCAAACCTGTATACCCTATTAGCTCAATAACACACACACAATCTAATATGACCAAGATTAAGCTAATTTGGAATATAAAAAAAACGTGCCAGGTCTGAGATGTTTCTGATGAACACAAAGTAAGCAAAATATATATCTTCACTTGTGAATATTGACCAAGAGGGATTGGTTTATGATGTTTGTGGATGATTGATTGGATACAAGGGGCACCCTTATACTCTTTGGAGTATAAGGAGTCAAACACAAACACAAATAAAGCAAGTTCTAAGCAGAATCAAACACAAAAGTTCAAAATAAGTCACTGGTATGACTTATGGAGTTCTAGGGGCAATTTTGTTAACTTAGATGCACAAAAAGTGAATTTTAAGCTCCCAAATCTTGCATACAATCCAACCAGATGACAAGCAAGCAAATGCAAACCCTTCCTAAGCCTATAACCTAGCAGATTTACAAATTTCAAGCACAAATTCAATCAAAACAGTCACCAATGGCAGTTTACTGGATTTGAGCTATTTTTCACTTTTTCAGCATGCAATGATGTTCAAAACTTGTTCCAAACTGAAAGCACAACTACCAGCAACCTATTTAACACCTAATGAGTATTTCTAACAGGTTTTAAACACAAAATTCTTTCAAAATTATTACTTAAATAGCAGATCCAAACACCCCTTAAAAACTTAATATGCAAATTTAACACACCAAATCACTTTGAAATCTAACCAAACTGAATTTAAACAATCCTAACATGCATATAATAACCTAATAACTCAAATCAAACAGCTTAAACAAACAATCAACACCTTTCATGCAATTCCACACAAATCACATAAATTTCAGAAAACTAACAAAAATGAAAAAGGGAACAATAAACTACCTAAAGGGTCCTACATCCAGGACCCTTTGTGGTTGAAAAACCACCTCCAATAGACTCGGGTCTATGCTGGACCTTTAACAGCAACAAGCTCAAAAACCTGCTAAGAAAATGGAAAGAAAACAAGCACAATACAAACTTCTGATTTTTTTCAAAACTTTCTTAAAATCTCTTGAACCAAGTAACCAAATAACTTAAACACGTTTTAGAATCAATGTCAATATCAGAAAATCAAAAATCAAAGTCCACTTTCACTTTCCTTGATTCAAATTTTCTGAAATTAACCAAATATTTTCAAACCTTTTTGAAAACATAAAACACAAAAAGTGTTTCACAATGATATTGGAACTCAGTTTTTAGCTTTCTAACAGACACACACAACTTTTAATACTTATAAAAAAGGAATTACACTTGTTAACACAAATACCAAACTTTTTATATTATCAAAAAGGAATTACAATGAGTGAAAGCTTAAAAACTGGAACAAAGATAATAGAGACACAAACGTCTCTATTTATACAAGCAAATGGAGAATACTAGAAGACTGAATAAAAAATTACAAATGTGTAAACCCTAGTTGCTAAAAAGCCCTAAATGCCCTTGGACGAACTTTGGATTCTTGGTCAAATTCTTGCCATGTGATATGCCAGCTCTCTTTGAATGATCTTGAACGTTAGATTAGCCTTTGGGACCAAGGATTCATTGTGGGTTGTTGATTATCTGGACCATCTTTGTTTTCTTCTTCAAAGTGGGGCAGGGGACACATGGGTTGGTTGATGTGGGAAAGTGATGGACGTTTTGGGAGGTGGGAATGGATGAGAGTGACCTTAATCACTATTCTGGAGATTTACAGCCAAAACCCCTTTGTTTTGATAGGTAATTAAGATTAGGGTTTATGAGTGATTTGGGGAGGTTTTAATCCGTTTTGGGGGAAAATTGGTTTTAAAAAAGTGTTAGGAGGGAAAGTATTTAACTGATTAATTAGTCAGTTAATTAATTATGGGTGGAAGGTGACATGGAGGGGGGTGGTGAGGTGGGAGTTTGTGATTGGTGGTGGTGGGTGATGTGTTGATTTGGTTGGCTGAGGTAAGTTCATGTGTCTCCCCACTTTAGTCCCTGGAATCCTCATTCTTTGTCATTTGCTGAATAAACTTTGTCAACGCCTAATTTGCATATAACAACTTTTGAGCACTTGTCAAATTTGGCACAAATACTTCAAAAACTTTTCCAAGGGTTTTTAATGCACATTCTTCAAATTTCAAGGGCTGATCTTGTATAGTCTTCAAACTTTAAGGACCATTATTGTACAAATGACATTTGGAGGGTCATTTGTGACCAAGTTCTTCAAAGATGAGGGACTAAAGTTGCCAATCTTCAATTCTTCAAGGGTCTTTTTGCAAAATTCCAAACTTGGGCCCGGTTCATTGTGCGGCTTCGTTTTCCGTGTTCGTTTTTGAATGATTCTTGTGATCTTTTGCCATTTCCTCAATATACGTACCTAAAAATACACAAGTAACAAACACGAGCATATATTTGGTATATTCAATGATATTTAATGCATTTTAAACCTAATTTGGACGATGAGACTATGTATAAAAGTAGTCTCATCACTCCGCCATACTAAACCATTGCCGTGCCCTCACGCAATGCTAGAATAAAGTATCGAAGCACCTCCAAAATTCAATTTTATTCACTTTATTGGAATGATAAACTAGCTACACTACCACTATTACTACTATTTGTATTTTAGACATAATGTATGATTTTCATCGTAAAATGGGACGTTTAGGTTCATAGAATAAGAACACGTGAATGCTTCATTAGAAATAATTTTCTCGTCCTCGATTTTCACCTTAATTCCATGCCAAGCGTGCAACGAGATCATTGTCATTATAAGTTAGTAATGCTAACACTACTCATATGCCCTAATCACGTACTTATCCTCCCATTATTCCTAAGTTGTATCTCTTATATTTTATTTTGTCTTAATGATCACGAGGATACATCATTGACTTATGCGATAATAGAGATTTAGGTCTAAAAATAGAGTCCTAACGGTGTAACTGAGACCATCAAATCAATAACCCCTCCTAATAGACAACGATGTTAAAAAATTAAGTTGACAAGAAGAATCGATAAACACGGTTTTATAACGGTTTTGAACATGAGACTTATTACCAAGACTTTTATACGCCCCCTAACGGAAGGGCCTTATTAGCTTTGGTTTACCTCCATCTTTTATTCAACTTCGCCATGAAGCTTTTATTATGACTTCGGTCTTGCCTTGCCTTTTATTATCCGCCATCATCGGTGGTTTTATTAGCCAAAGACATATATCCTCACGCTAAAGCGAATTTTGGATCTTTAAAGCTTCGAAGATTAAGGCTTGATTCACTTTCAATTTTTGCATAGATTTTAGGCCTTGTGGGGCTTCAAATTGTTTGCTAGATTTAGGTGAGCACTTGAAATCTTATTATTGGGTGAAGATTTCGATTATTGGGGTGCCAATACTTCAAAACCGTGACGCTGGCGATACCTTAATGTCTTCCCAATTTAATTACACGGAAGCTACTAGAAAAGACTAGAAATCCAACAATCCTAACTAAACCGCTAAGTCAATATTTATTAAGCAAAAAATATTTACAAGCGAAGGGAGAATAAGCAAACAACGAGAACACATGAGTTTTTGAAAGAATACGAGTACTCTACGTTTAGCATAGTAACTTATAATTAACTCTATCATTTCTCGTCCTCATTTAAGAGACTTAGCCTAATGTGTAGTTAAGGAATCAAAGCTAAGTGCTCAACACGCACGGTCGAGTAAAAAATTACTCTTATTCTCGCCATCGGAAAATCTACATTCGTTTCTTCAAACACTTATAAAACATGAGAAAAATTTAAAATTTTGCCATTTTTAGCCTTATTTTGCACTAAAATGATAAACAAAAAGATAAACTTTGGAAAGCGTGAAGGTTTGGCAAGGCAAGTATCTATTCACCCCCCCCCCCCCCATACTAAAGTTAAACATTGTCCTCAATGTTTCGAGTCTAGGGGTGCAAACACCCCCATACTAGAGACGTAATCGAATGCTTAATCTAGCATGGAAAGGGTGTAACCAATAAATTAATAGCCGTTTATGAAGTGTGCTATAAACCTAAGGTTAGAACATCAAAGGATATATCATTTGGATATTGAGAAAGTCTCCAAAGCAAATGATCGAGTGCTCCCATAAAACGAACACGAGAGGCTCCAATCGTGAAGATCATGATCTAAAAACCACAATTCATAAACAACCACGAAACAAAGGTTGGAAGGGCACAAATCCCCTCACATTAAACTAATTAGAAAGCAATAATATGTACATGGATAAGCATGGGTCTCCCCCACGAGGCACCTTGTTTTTGATAACCGAGTCAAAAGCTCGACTCGAATCCCCATAAATGTGATCATTTAGGGATAATCATGGTGTGGTCAATTTTTTGTGGGGCTTACATGATAAACAAGGCCCAAAAACAACCGGTATTAAGGACTATGTCCTTTGATGGTGCAAAATACCGGGATCGAAGATGGCGTTCTCATTTTCATTGGAAAAACTAATCAACGCCACTTCATCAATGGTCAACAAAAACTCAAAGAGTTTCAAGAAAATAGGTGAGAAGAAATAGAAGGGTGGGACAATGGGTAAGTCTCTAAAAACATGAGCTACTCGAGGTAGACTCGCACCAATCAAATGAAAAGATTTTCCATTTATTGCATCGGTGGAAGACCGAGTTTTCCCTTTATAAGCGATTCCAGGATCAAATATCTCGTCCTCGGTGGAGAAAGGGGACAGAACATAAGGGGATTCCCCCACACTAAGTCCACACAAAGCATCGTCAAATAGAGAAGACGAGCTTGTAGTACTCAATAACCACGGTGATGACGGAGTTAGAGTTGTAGAAAAATCTTTTAAATTCAAGTTAAAATCTTTTCCTTTTTCATCTTTTAAACTCTCCTTGTGAAAACCCGATTTAATTATGTCAAAAATATTTGGTGTATCTAAAGCAATGTTAGTCACACTAAAAATTCTCACATTTTGAAATCTTTTTGGTTTAGGTGGTGGTAAGTTTTCAAATCTTTTGTCAACACAGAAAACCTCCCCATCGGGATCAACGTATTCATCATCCGAAGAATCACTCGAGATTGGAATCGTATGCTTAACACTCTTAACCTCCACCGGCAGAGGGGACGAAACTTCATTTTTATCAACAACTCCTAAAACTCTATTTGAAATCTTTTTGCAAATGCTTTTGATGGGATTGACATTGTACAAAGATGTGATCGAATACACATGAGAAAGAGTGGAGTTTTGGGTTGCATTAATGACGAGTTCTTCCTCATTGAAACGAAGAGTGATTTTTCTTGCATGCACATCGATAAGTGCTCTCGAGGTATCCAAAAAAGATCGACCTAAAATTAACGGAACTTTAGGATCGATGGGAATGTCAACAACATTAAAGTCTTCAGGATAGTAGAACTTTCCAACTTTCACAAAGACGTCCTCGGCAACTCCACAAGCTAGAATCGTAGAATGATCGGCCATCTCGATTGACATTCTTGAAGGAGTGAGATTGGGAAGATTGAGCGATTTAAAAATCTCAAGAGGCATCAAATTAATACTAGCACCAAGATCGGCCAAGGCGTAGCATTCTTCCATGTCTTGGATAGCACATGGGATTAAAAACTTTCCAGGATCACCGACTTTTTGAGGTATGCGGCTTAGAAAAACCGATGAACAACTAGACGATTTTTGCAATTTCTCTTTGTTATTCAACATACTTTTGAAGTTCGCGGCAAATCGAGGCATCATGACTAAGGCGTCGGCAAAACTTATATTAAAATGCAAGTCACGAAACATTTTCATAAAAAGTTCAAATTGATAATTATTTCGTTCTTGTGCCTTTTCCTTGTCTCGTCTTGAAGGGTAGGGTAAAGGTGGTGTGGGTTGGGGCAAAGTAGGCATAGGCATAGGCCTTGGAATCTCGGGTTCCATGATTGGTGTGGGTTCAACCGTAGGTGTGGTTTGAGCGGTACTTCGTGGGCTTGTAATTTGCTCCTTTTCAACCAAAACATCGGGTTCTTTCTCTTTTTCCTTCTCCATAGAAGTACTTGGACGAGAAATGGGTTCGTTGAAAGTTTTACCACTACGAGTGGTAATAACCTTCAGTTCTCCTTTCGGGTTCACGATGGTATCACTAGGAAGACCACCCCAAGAAGAGGGCTTACACATGATAGCTTCAAACATTTTAGCCATACGGTCTTCAAACTTAGATTGCCTAGCATCCGCTTTTAACAACCCTTGCTTAATCTCATGTTGACCTTGCTCCATTTTTTGTTGATTTTGTTGGAGTCGTGTGACATTTCCTTCCATTTTATTAGCATGAGTTTTAAGTTCATTAGCAAGTTCGTTTTTAAGCTCGTTTTTCAACTCGGACCTTAAGCTAACCATTTCACATTGCATATTGTCAAATTTTGCATCATTAGCCTTAGCATAATTCAAAAATTCTCCTTGAAGATTTTTGGTATGATCGTTTTGAAAACCTTGGGCATTGTTTTGAAAATCACGGTTTTGGTTTTGGTTTTGGTTTGAAATTTGCCCATTACCACTTTGATAATTACCCTTGTTATAATTCCTTTGATTTCCTTGGTAATTTCCACCTTGGTTGTTGTTTCGATAGTTATTAGCATTTTGATTTGGTGGAGCTTGATTTTTGCGGGAACCTTGACCGATTTGGTTGTAAGTTCCCGTGGCTACATAAGCACTCGAAGTGTTACCATCTGCGGTAATGCACTTAGAAAGATCATGAGCTCCCCCACACGACAAACAACTCTTAGAAACCGCTTTAACCGAAGCGGAATTTGAAGCTTCTTGAGCTTTCCAATGGGACATAAGGTTAGCAAATCTATCAAAAAATCGATTTTCTTCATTTGCTTCATCATGTAATGCATTGATACTTTGAGACGATGATGACGAGCCCAATTTGGCAACACTCGGTGTGTGACGAGGGCTATAAACCTTAGACCTATTCTCAATTATGACCAAAGCTTCTTCAACCGTTTTACACAAAAAATTACCACCCGCGGCGGCATTTAAATAATCTCTTTCATGATCATTAAGTCCATTGTAAAACATGTCTATTTGGTGCAAATCGGAAAAACCGTGATGAGGACATTCATGTAACATCTCCTTAAACCTATTCCAAGCCGTAGAAAAACTTTCATTTGATTCTTGTGAAAATTTAGAAATCTCATTTTTCAAATGCGTAGTCTTAGAGGGCGGAAAAAATTAGTTCACGAATTTGAAACGAGATCCTTCCACGTCAATATAGAATTGGGTGGCTCTTTCTCTAACCAAATTTTAGCGGGCCCCGCTAAGGAATACGGAAAAAGCATCATCTTAATCGAGTCATTCGAGACATCCTTAAATTTGCACGTGGCGGTAAGACGATTGAATTGGCGGATATGGTTGTGAGGATTGTCCTTCTCATCACCACGGAATTTGTTGTTTTGGATCATTGACAACAAACCCGTTTTCACCTCAAAATTCTCCGCAAGGATTTCGGGAATCACAATAGCTTCTCCATAACCCTCGATGGGTGCTTGAAGTAACTCCATCATAGTTCGATTCGCCATGGTAGGTGCTTCTCGTACAATGGGTTCGTCAATAGGAGACTCCTCACTAGAATGAGTTGGAGTGGGAGTTTTGTTCTTTCGCTTACGTGCACGTTTTGCTTGATTACGAGTGAGCATAAACGTCACGTACAACGTGGAGTCGAGCAAAGAAGATTCTTTTTAGTATTTTGTGTTTTTCAATTTTTTTGTGATTTTTGATTGTATTAACTTTTTTTGGAAATTGGTGAAATGTATTAAGTAGACAAAAAGTCAACAAATCTCCTCCTTAATCAAATCTCTTGATTAAAGAAGCCTCAAGGAATGAAAACGATCACGTGGAGTGAACGCCTTCGATGACTTTAGAACGATGGTGGAACACCAAATCGTTCAAGAGGGTTTAATCAAATGAAACCAAGAAAATATATATGATATGTAATAATACTTTGGGCGGCAAAACCCTCGATTCACTCTCAAAATCAAATACGCACAAGCAAGCGGAGGAAACGAGGCAGCGCGAAGCATTTAAGAGCCTTTTTCCTTTAGGTCGTGAAATACAACCGCCTTATACCCACCTTATAGTTTGTATTATCAAGATTAAGCTTCACGAAAGTATTTATCTATTTTTGCCTTTTTCTTTGGTTTGAGATTCGAATACAATGATCGAGTGATGAAATCCCGAATCAAGGTTGTGATTTCTCACGTATTTGGAGTACTTGTGAATTTATTGTTCTACGTATACAATATATTAATAATATTCACACAAAAACCAAAAAACGATAATACGCATTAGTAGAGTGCTACTAATACAAATACTATTATGGCTAATATAAAAAACAACAATGGTTCAATCAAAACACAACACGCCTCCCTGGCAGCGGCGCCAAAATGATAGTTGTAAAATTAGATACTTGCTTTAGGAAAAACAAGCAACTAAAATATAGGGCAAGCGTGCACGACGATTTAGGAAAACCGTGTGTAAATGACCCTTAAGAAAAGTGAGTTCGTTCTCGAGGAGGCTAGTGTGTTGTGAATTGGATTGATTTTGATTGATGATTTTATTAAGAAGAAAAGAGAAGAGAAAATGACGAAGACGTAAAAATAAAAATTAACGAAAACCACTACTAGAAAGTTAAGACGTAGAACCGTAAAAACCACGAAATTAAAATTTTAACCTAAAAATTCCTAAAAATTACTAAAAATCCACAATAAAATTCTAAGAGTTTACAAAAAATCAAAACTTGCTAAAACCTTTTAATTAATTAAATAATGACTTTTTAATGCTAATTAAAGCCCTAAAAATCACTTATAATTATTAAAAAGCCCTAAACAAGATTTTATAGTTTGTAAACCTCAAAAATGACCTAATTAAGCTAAAAAGTATTTTTAAAAATTTTAAAACCAAATTAAACTATTTTTAAACACTTAAAAACTATTAAAATCTATTAAAACTTAATTAATTCTAAAAAATAAATGAAAAGCCTAAAAAAGATTTGGAAAGTGAAAAAGTTCCTAATTTAATGTCTATAACCTAGGAAAAATGAAAAAAGTAGAAAAAACAAACTTTGAATTTTTGGGAATAAAATAATATTAAAATATTCTAAAAAATAAAAAGTTTTTAAATAAATTCTAAAAAATTACCAAAAATCCTAAATAATGTAACTAGAACAAAAATGTAAATTAGAGCTCCTAAAACCTTTTTATTAATTTTATATTAATTTTTAAAGTTGTCTAAAAACCCTAAAATCAAATAAAATTAAAAATAAGACTTTTTGAAAATTTTTTGATATGTAAACCTCAAATTACTTTAATAAAACCTAAAAATTATTTTTCTAAAAATTAAAACTTATTTTAACTATTTTTAATCTACTTTCTAAAAATTAAACTAAAAATAATCCTAATAAATAATTTAATAAAGGGAAAAATATGATTTTGGCTATTTTTAATCTACTTTCTAAAAATTAAACTAAAAATAATCCTAATAAATAAATAAATAAAGGGAAAAATATACTTTTTAAACAGAAAAGTCTAAAACCTAAATAAGAACCTAGGAAAAATAAGCTATCACAAATAAGCTTATTAAATAAGCTGAAAAAGCCCAAATAAGCTACGACTTATATTTGAAAAGACAAAACCAAAACCCCTTAAATATCTAATGAAATGAAACATAAACGTAAAAACCCATCTAGATCACTGGTTAACACGTTACTCCTCCAATAGAGAGGTCGCGTGTTCGAGCCCAGGCAAGGTGAGGTTTTTGCAATTTATTTTCTTTTTTTTTTAACTTTAAAAATCCAAACCTGTATACCCTATTAGCTCAATAACACACACGCAATCTAATATGACCAAGATCAAGCTAATTTGGAATCAAAAAAAAATGTGCCAGGTCTGAGATGTTTCTGATGAACACAAAGTAAGCAAAATATATATCTTCACTTGTGAATATTGACCAAGAGGGCTTGGTTTATGATGTTTGTGGATGATTGATTGGATACAAGGGGCACCCTTATACTCTTTGGAGTATAAGGAGTCAAACACAAACACAAATAAAGCAAGTTCTAAGCAGAATCAAACACAAAAGTTCAAAATAAGTCATTGGTATGACTTATGCAGTTCTAGGGGCAATTTTGTTAACTTAGATGCACAAAAAGTGAATTTTAAGCTCCCAAATCTTGCATACAATCCAACCAGATGACAAGCAAGCAAATGTAAACCCTTCCTAAGCCTATAACCTAGCAGATTTACAAATTTCAAGCACAAATTCAATCAAAACAGTCACCAATGGCAGTTTACTGGATTTGAGCTATTTTTCACTTTTTCAGCATGCAATGATGTTCAAAACTTGTTCCAAACTGAAAGCACAACTACCAGCAACCTATTTAACACCTAATGAGTATTTCTAACAGGTTTTAAACACAAAATTCTTTCAAAATTATTACTTAAATAGCAGATCCAAACACCCCTTAAAAACTTAATATGCAAATTTAACACACCAAATCACTTTGAAATCTAACCAAACTGAATTTAAACAATCCTAACATGCATATAATAACCTAATAACTCAAATCAAACAGCTTAAACAAACAATCAACACCTTTCATGCAATTCCACATAAATCACATAAATTTCAGAAAACTAACAAAAATGAAAAAGGGAACAATAAACTACCTAAAGGGTCCTACATCCAGGACCCTTTGTGTTTGAAAAACCACCTCCAATAGACCCGGGTCTATGCTGGACCTTTAACAGCAACAAGCTCAAAAACCTGCTAAGAAAATGGAAAGAAAACAAGCACAATACAAACTTCTGATTTTTTTCAAAACTTTCTTAAAATCTCTTGAACCAAGTAACCAAATAACTTAAACACATTTTAGAATCAATGTCAATATCAGAAAATCAAAAATCAAAGTCCACTTTTTTCCTTGATTCAAATTTTCTGAAATTAACCAAATATTTTCAAACCTTTTTGAAAACATAAAACACAAAAAGTGTTTCACAATGATATTGGAACTCAGTTTTTAGCTTTCTAACACACACACAACTTTTAATACTTATAAAAAAGGAATTACACTTGTTAACACAAATACCAAACTTTTTATATTATCAAAAAGGAATTACAATGAGTGAAAGCTTAAAAACTGGAACAAAGATAATAGAGACACAAACGTCTCTATTTATACAAGCAAATGGAGAATACTAGAAGACTGAATAAAAAATTACAAATGTGTAAACCCTAGTTGCTAAAAAGCCCTAAATTCCCTTGGACGAACTTTGGATTCCTGGTCAAATTCTTGCCATGTGATATGCCAGCTCTCTTTGAATGATCTTGAATGTTAGATTAGCCTTTGGGACCAAGGATTCATTGTGGGTTGTTGATTCTCTGGACCATCTTTGTTTTCTTCTTCAAAGTGGGGCAGGGGACACATGGGTTGGTTGATGTGGGAAAGTGATGGACGTTTTGGGAGGTGGGAATGGATGAGAGTGACCTTAATCACTATTCTGGAGATTTACAGCCAAAACCCCTTTGTTTTGATAGGTAATTAAGATTAGGGTTTATGAGTGATTTGGGGAGGTTTTAATCCGTTTTGGAGGAAAATTGGTTTTAAAAAAGTGTTAGGAGGGAAAGTATTTAACTGATTAATTAATCAGTTAATTAATTGTGAGTGGAAGGTGACATGGAGGGGGGGTGGTGAGGTGGGAGTTTGTGATTGGTGGTGGTGGGTGATGTGTTGATTTGGTTGGCTGAGGTAAGTTCATGTGTCTCCCCACTTTAGTCCCTGGAATCCTCATTCTTTGTCATTTGCTGAATAAACTTTGTCAACGCCTAATTTGCATATAACAACTTTTGAGCACTTGTCAAATTTGGCACAAATACTTCAAAAACTTTTCCAAGGGTTTTTAATGCACATTCTTAAAATTTCAAGGGCTGATCTTGTATAGTCTTCAAACTTTAAGGACCATTCTTGTACAAATGACATTTGGAGGGTCATTTGTGACAAGTTATTCAAAGATGAGGGACTAAAGTTACCAATCTTCAATTCTTCAAGGGTCTTTTTGCAAAATTCCAAACTTGGGTCCGGTTCATTGTGCGGCTTCGTTTCCCGTGTTCGTTTTTGAATGATTCTTGTGATCTTTTGCCATTTCCTCAATATCCGTACCTAAAAATACACAAGTAACAAACACGAGCATATATTTGGTATATTCAATGATATTTAATGCATTTTAAACCCAATTTGGACGATGAGACTATGTATAAAAGCAGTCTCATCAAGTACTGCGGAGCAGTTCTCATTAAGTTGGGTCTGAGCGATGTCAAGAAGCTTTTCCTTATCACTTAGAAGATCTTTAAACATCTTAGCGTATTTGGGCATGTGAGCGAGAGCCTCGGCAAAGGAGATGTTAAAATTCAATTGTTTAAACATTTTTAGAAAGTTTGAAACCTGAATATCATCCTTGCTCTTTTGCTTCTCTTTCCTCAACCTTGAAGGATAAGGTATATTGGATGAAGAAGAAGGCTTTAGGGGAATAGGATCACTCACAACTACGGGAGGTGGGGAAATGGGGATAGAAGGTGAAGGAGGTGGGGAAAGTTGCTCTTTTTCTTTGTTCACAATCACGGGTGGAGGTGTAGGAAGCTCGGGTTCCATATAACCTTTTCCACTACGAGTGGTGATTGCTTTCATCTCCCCTCTTGGATTCGCAACGGTATTACTCGGAAGAGTACCCGAAGAAGAGGGTTGATTACCTTGGATGAGCGAACCAATCATATCACGAAGGTGAACCGCTTGATTATTAAAAGAGTTTTGCATGTTTGCATTAATTTCATTGCTTTGCTTGGCCATATCATTCCTTAGCTCGGCTCGAATATCGCTCCCTTGTTTCACCATGTCATTCTTCAAGTTGACAAATTGACTCTGAAGATTTGTCACCATCTCACGATTAGTCTTCATGAACGTCTCGACGTCTTGGTTTACTGCCATCGGTTGATTGAGAGGTGGAGCTTGGTATGCTTGAGAAATTCCTTGAGTTGGGTGTGGGTTTCTTTGGGATTGATATTGATTTTGAGCACGAGGTTGGGATTGGTTGTTTCGGTTATAGCTTTGTTGTTGGTTTTGGTTTGCAGGAGGGAAACCGGGAGGAGCAAGATAATTGTTGGAACGATAACTTAGCAAGCCACGGTCTCCTTGAGGGCGGGCTGGATAGCCTCCCGTGGGATAAGTACAGTAAGCTGCGTTAACGTTTTCAGAAAAATTGGCTTGGGTAGAGGGACAATCATTATAAGAATGAGGGCCACCACATGTGTCACAAGAAATAGCAACGGCTTTAGCTTGTTGAAAGTGGTTTGTGGCCATGGCCATGAAATTCTTGTTCATTTCAGCGAGTTGTCGAGAAATTTCAGTCATTTCAGGATTGGAGGTAGTAGAAGAAACATTGACTCTCGAGTTAGATCTTGAGGATGCGGATGAATCCCAATTCTTGTGGTGAGTAGTCATGTTTTTGATCAACTCTCGACACTCCTCCGGTCTCCTTTTCATAAAGGTACCTCCGGCGGCGGCATTGATCGTGTCACGATCACGAAAAGTGAGACCATTGTAGAAGGTGTCAATGAGAGTGACGGGGAGCATATTGTGATTTGGACAGCGGTCGATCAAATCATTGTATCGTTCCCAAGCATCAAAGAGCGATTCATCATTCTCTTGCATGAATCCACTGATTTGGTTACGAAGGCTAGTGACCATGGATGGGGGAAAGTAGCGCGATAAAAAGCGTTGAGTCATGTCATTCCACTTATGAATAGAATTCTTAGGAAGACGGTCAAACCATTTTTCGGCATGGTGAGAAAGTGAGTGGGGAAAGAGTTGGAGGCGAAGGTCATCCATAGAAACACCGAAGCACTTCATGCTTTGGGTAATGGTAATGAATTTGTCAAGGTGTTTGTTGGCATCATCATCCGGAATTCCGTGAAACGGGTTAGTTTGCACTTGCTGGATCATGTGATGCTTCAACGAAAACTCCTGGGCTGTGACGTGCATCAGCACAATCGGGCCTCCGCGTCCGTTCATGGTGGGTTGACACAATTCCTCCATCGTTCGTAAATCAGGTAGGTGGACATTGTTGTTGTTGTTGTTATTATTCAAATTGGGTTGAGGTGGGTGATTATTGTTGTTATTAACACCAGCCATATCTAAATCTTCACGAGTCTCGGGCTCAGAATAGTTCGAAGATCTAGTACGCATACACCTGCAGAAGAAAAATATACACAGAGAGAATATCTATATAATCTTTTTGGTGCAAAACCTTTGGAAAAGAATTGCTTTTAATGATTTTTCAATGTTTTTGTATTTTTGAAGAGTTTTAAATTTTTTAGTATAATCAATATGAAGGATCGAGACACACGACGAAAAGCAAGAACTCCCCAAAAGTCATGGAGAAGTCTATCCGAAAAGACCGTAACAAGGTATGAGGATAAATAGATCCAAGTCCTAAAAGGAGGCGGATCGTTGTATATCGAAGTATAAAATAAAGATTGGAGAAAAATGAAGAAGTCGTGGTCCAAAGATGAAGAATCTCTCAAAACTTCAAGTGAAGAAATTCCTAATATGAAGAGAAGGCCATTATTTCATGAACGTCTCTCAAGATTCGAAGTATGAAGTCGCTGCCAAATATCGGTCCGAGAAAGGTCTCAAATCGTGAAGCGAGTTATGCCAAGATATGAACTTTATGAGGTCCCGAGAAGCAGTTTTAAAAGATTTGGTCCTTTAGCTAACTATTGATTAAATCGTTCACCTTATTTTTGGACTAAATAACTATCGAAATAAGTCAAACAATGCATCCTCGTGATCATTCAAGACAAAAATAAAATATAAGAGATACACCTAGGAATAAGGGAGTCTAAGTGAGTAATTGGCCCACATGAGTTCGTGATAGTTTGCTAACGTATAATAACAATGATCTCGTTTTTAAGCTTGGTATGGGGAACGTGAAACTTGAGGATGATAAACGTTCATGGCCGCCAAAACCCAATGTAAGTTTTTAATTTCTTTACTTATTCTTATCTTTTATGTTTAGTATTTAATAAAAGCCAAGGTGGGTTATTAATGATGGAAAATGTAAACCGTGCTTTAAAATTAATGCATTGCATGAGGGCATTGCAATGATCTTTAATAAGTGTGAAAACACTTATCCTTTTACCACTTATTTCCAATAATAACAAGACCAAAACGTGTGATTTATGTCGTAAAAGTCGGAATTATGCGTGGTTTGTGTTTTTATTGTGTTTTAGGACCAAAATATGAAAAAGGAAGAAAACACGGGTTTTCACGGGCTTTTATCAAAGAAAACGGGAAAAGACGAAGTCAAAAGATCAAGAGTGCAAAAAGAACGGAAGTCCAAGGCCTATTCTGAAGATTTATCAAAGAAAAAGTCTAAAGACGGAAGTTTAACGAAGTCGAAGAACTTAAGTCTAATAGAAGAAGAAAATTAAAAGACAAGTTCAATTCCGAGACGACAAAGACAAAGAATTAAAGTCGAGTCGAGAAAACGTGAAGAAAGCAAGAAAGAAGATGCAACACATGCACTCCTTCCACCTTCCCTATAAATACCCTCCTAATAGTCATTAGGAGAGTTAGTTAGTGGTTAGATAGTTTTAGCTAGTTTTCACTTTTTTCTTTTTCTCTAGTTTTTAGAGAGAGAAAGTCTTAAACTTTCTCTCACTAAATTCATCTTTTCTCTTAATCTTTCAAGGTTAATCACTTTGTATTTCTTATTTTCATTAATCAAGTTCCATTTTAAGCTTTTAATCCTTAATCTCATTCTACTTTTCTTTGATTTTAGATTAATTTTGGTGCGAATTCATATGATCCGTGTTGTTCTAATTGATTTCGTGCTTAAATAGTTAATCTTTTGATCATTTCTTAAGTTTTCATTTGATTAAGCTTTAAGACTCTTGTGCTTATTGGCTTATTTTTATGATTAGCTTATTTTTCTTATAAAAGTTTTCCTTAAAAAGTTCATGTTTTTATTGTTTGATCCAAAAAGTTGTTTAATTTCGAGGATTAGATAAGTTGATAAGTGCTTATTTGATCCGGTTCATTAGTGATTTATTTAGTTTCGGGTATTAGCTTATTAAAGTTAGCTTATTACCTAGCTTAACCGAATCCCTTAGATTTCGGAAAGGGTAGAAACCCCTTTCCGATTGGAGCCCATTCCGAGCAGCTTTCCTTCCCCTTTTTCCGATTGAGTCCAATCGGAAAAGGGTTTTGAGTTTCCGATCGCATCCCCAATTATTCTGATCTGCACCCCTCCTAATTCCGATCTAGTGATCGGATTAGGGTTTGTCTATTCTGACGGTAAGTTTCTGCACATTCCGATTGGGTATTTTTGCAAGTATTCCGATTTGGTCAATTTTGTGATATTCCGATTAGAGTTACTTATCAACATTCTGATTGGTCATCAAGTTCAGATATTCCGATTGGCTCCATTTCTCCACATTCTGATTGCCCCTTTCTTGTTACATATTCCGATCGCAGGTTGTTTCCAATTTTCCGATCAACCGATCGGAATACATTCCGATCGGGATACCTTTTTGGGCTCATTCCGATTGTGTGAAGTTTAGTGATATTCTGATTAGGCTTATTTAGTGGATTGTTTTCATTAAATTTTCTAAGTGCTAGTTTTATTTAGTGTGCTCAATTTGCCTTAAAGTTTACATGCATTTATTTTTACTCATCATTTTAGTATTAATCTTTATTCTTCCATTTTACTCAACGACACTTTAATTACTTGCTTATAGTTTAAATTAGACAAATAAACCAAACCATTCTCTTGATTCACCAAAAGACGATTGAGTCGCACTTAAGATCGGTTTTCAATTCGAAAGGATTCGGACGATAAAGATTTTATACCTAGCCAAAAGCCAAGTATTAATTACCTTTTTTGTCTTTAGTGTAGTAAAATAGGAATTAGACTTTGAAATTAGTTTCAGTATTTTTCTTATTTTTTTCTTGATTTTTCAGTTTATTTTATTTTTAAGTTACTGTTCATTTAATATTTTTAGATTAAATAGCTATTTTTAATTACTTTTTAATTTCTGTTTTTTGTCTTTTAGTGTAAAAACTTATATTTTTCAGTTTTAAAATTTTTCTTAGATTTAGAAAAATAGTTTAAGATTTTTAGTTTGAAAAGTTTTTACTGTTCACTTTTTAACTAATTTTTAGAATTAAATTTAGATTAATTAGGGTTTAATTAATATCAGTTTTGTCTTTTAGTGAAAAATTTAATATTTTTCAATCTTTTTCATTTTTCTACTGTTCTTTAGCATAATTTAGGATTTTTAAAATTGTCAAATTATTTTTGCCATTATTTTATTATTTTTTATGATTATTTTAGTTTAAAAATTGTTTTTAGTGATTTAAAAATAGAAAAATAGTTTTTAAAATTTAGGAAAAATACTTTTTAGTCTTTAAATAATATAAGTGAGTAATTAGTTCAATAAAATAATATTTTGGACATTTTGTTAATTATATTTAATTTTAGGGCTTTAATTAGCATTTAAAATTGAATATTTAATTAATAAAAGGTTTTAAACTATATTTGTTGGATTTTTATTCTTATTTATATTATTTTAGACTTAGTTTAATCTTTTAATTAATTTTTAGGTTTAATTTTTAATTTTGTCGCGTTTTACGTAATTACGTCATCGTTTTACGTCAATTCGTCGTAGCGTAATCGTAGTCGTAGCTCGTCCTTACTTTTTTTTCTCTTCTAAACCAAAACGTCACTAATCCAAACTTGATTTTACATATTTGGCACATTAATCCACACATCTCCTTCGAGAACGAACCCGCATTTATTCGACTTGTCGGTTTTCCTAAATCGTCGAGTTTAATACTTGCCGCACTTATACGTTGTTTTCCTAAACGCGTATCACTACACTTATCAGGGTGGTATCTTTAGAATTCACTACACCGAGAGTCTCGAGAGGAAATGTTTCGGTGATTTCCTTGTTCTCGAAAACATCTTTGTGAGGATCTTCTAGACGAGAGAGATGATCGGCCGCTAGATTCTCGGCTTCTTTTTTGTCATGCACGGTGACATCAAATTCTTGGAGGAGGAGCATCCAACGAAGCAATCTTGGCTTAGCATCTTGCTTATCTAAGAGTTACATGATAGCCAAATGGTCGGTATACACGATGCTTTTAGTTAAGAAGAGATAAGGTCGGAATATCTCAAAAGCATAAACCACGGCAAGGAATTCCTTTTCTGTTGTGGTGTACTTTAATTGAGCCTCGGTCATCGTCTTACTAGCATAATGGATAGGACGGAAATGCTTTTCATAACGTTGCCCTAAGACGGCCCCTATAGCATAATCACTTGCATCGCACATGATTTCAAAGGGTAATTCCCAATTAGGAGCAACAAGAATGGGAGCTTCGGTAAGTTTCCTTTTAAGAGTTTTGAAAGCTCTAACACAATCCTCATTGAAATTAAAAGGAGCATCCTTCTCGAGAAGGTGTGTCATAGGTCGAGAGATTTTCGAAAAGTCTTTGATGAAACGACGATAAAAGCCCGCGTGGCCAAGGAAACTCCTAACTCCCTTAACGGTTTTGGGATAAGGTAACTTGGCGATGACGTCTACCTTAGCTTTATCGACCTCAATCCCCGCTTTCGAGACCTTATGTCCTAAGACGATTCCTTGTTTACACATGAAATGACATTTTTCCCAATTAAGCACAAGATTGGTTTCTTCACAACGTTTTAACATTTGCTCTAGATTAGATAAACACGACGTGAACGAATTGCCAAACACCGAAAAGTCATCCATAAACACTTCCATCGGCTTCTCGATCATATCGTGAAAAATGGCCATCATACACCGTTGAAATGTACCCGGTGCATTACAAAGTCCGAAAGGCATCCTACGATAAGCAAACGATCCATAAGGACACGTAAACGTAGTCTTCTCTTGATCATGAGGGTCGATAGAGATTTGAAAGTGACCGGAAAAAGCATCTAAAAAGCAATAGAACTGATTTCCCGCAAGTCGCTCCAACATTTGATCCATGAAGGGCAAAGGAAAGTGGTCTTTACGAGTGGCGTCATTTAACTTTCGGTAGTCAATACACACCCTCCAACCAGTCATAACACGAGTGGGAATTATCTCGTCGTTATCATTAGGCACAACGGTCATTCCTCCCTTTTTAGGGACACAATGGATTGGGCTCACCCATGGGCTATCGGAGATAGGATAAATCATTCCCGCGTCAAGGAGTTTTAAAACTTCCTTTTCAATGACATCGTGAATTTTGGGGTTTACCCTTCTTTGACTTTGAATTGCGGGTTTGTAGTCCTCCTCCATTAAAATCTTGTGAGTACAAAATTTTGGGTCAATACCCTTAATGTCGGAAATTTTCCACGTAATTGCCCCTTTATGAGCTTTAAGAACTTTCAAGAGCTCGGTTTTTTCATCATTAGAAAGACCTCTTGCAATAATAACCGGCAACTTGTCATCAACTTCCAAGAATGCGTATTCAAGGTGAGATGGAAGATCTTTCAATTCAAGGATAGGTGGTTCCTCGATTGAAGATTTTGGCTCAACACTCATAACTTCCATCGGCGGAAGAAATGGTGGAATAGAAGTATCATCACTAATAAACACCTCATCTTCATTGTCGATTTCATTTGAAGTAAAATAGCCTCCTTGGAATGGAGTGAGATTTGGTGTAGAATTAGCAAGAATCGGATCTAAAATAGTGGGATTGCCACTTGATGAGCTATCGGAAAAACCTAACACTTCTTGTGAAAACTCATCGCAAACCACATCAACTAAGTCGATGTGATTGATGGTAGCGATTGCATAAACATGAGAAGGTTTTGAGTTTTGAGTAGCGTTTATAACAAGTTCCTCTTCGTTGAATCTCAAAGTGATAGTTCTTGCATGAACATCGATATGCGATATCGAGGTGTCTAAAAATGGACGACCTAAAAATAGAGGAACTTAAGGATCCGCGGGGATGTCAACTACTATAAAATCAACTGGATAGTAGAACTTCCCCACTTTCACGAAAACATCTTCGGCTACCCCACATGCTAAAATCGTAGAATGATCGGCCATCTCGATAGACATGTTCGAAGGAGTAAGAGCCGGAAGCGAAAGCGATTTCCAAATGGAAAATGGCATCAAATTAATGCTCGCACCAAGATCGGCCAAGGCGAGGCATTCTTTCATATCTTGTATGTCACAAGGAATGAGAAACTTTCCGGGGTCACCAACTTTTTCTGGTATGCGGTTAAGATAAACCGAAGAACAATTAGCAAGCTTTGAAAGCTTTTCCTTATCGCTCATCATACTTTTAAAAGTGGAAGCGAAACGAGGCATATATAACAACGCGTTGGCTAAACTTACATCAAAATGCACTTGTTGAAACATTTTTATAAAAAGCTCGATTTGTTGTTTGTTACGTTCTTGCAATCTCTCTTTGTTTCCTCTCGAAGGGTAAGGTAATGGTGGTGTGGGTTGGACATTAGGCAACGGCCTTGGAATCTCGGGTTCCATGATTGGTATTGGTTCAACCGTAGGTGTGGTATGAGGGGTACTTCGTGGGCTTGTAATATGCTCCTTTTCGACCATCACCTCGGGCTCTTTCTCAATTTCCTTCTCCGTAGAAGTACTTGGACGAGAGATTGGTTCCTTGAAAGTTTTACCACTTCGTGTAGTAATACCCTTCATTTCTTCCTTCGGGTTTGCAATGGTATCACTAGGAAGACCACCTGAGGAAGAGGGTTTACACATGATTGCTTCAAACATTTTTGCCATACGGTCTTCAAATTTTGATTGCCTTAAATCCGCTTTTAACAATTCTTGCTTAATCTCATGTTTTCCTTGTTCCATCTTTTGTTGATTTTGTTGAAGACGTTGGACATTTCCCTCCATTTTATGAGCATGAGTTTTAAGTTCATTAGCAAGTTCGTTTTTAAGCTCGTTCTTCAACTCGGATCTTAAGGTAATCATCTCACGTTGCATGTTATCAAATTTAGCATCATTTGCTTTAGCATAATCCAAAAATTCTCCTTGAAGATTTTTAGTGTGAGCATTTTGAAAACCTTGTGTAGTGTTTTGAAAATCACGATTTTGGTTTTGATTAGTAACTTGTCCATTCCCACTTTGATAATTCCCTTTGTTGTAGTTACGTGAATTGCCTTGATAACTACCACCTTGATTCTTGTTTCGATAGTTATTAGCATTTTGATTTGGTGGAGCTTGATTTGGGCGGGAACCTTGGTCGTTTTGGTTATAAGTTCCCGTTGCTACGTAAGTACTCGAAGTGTTGCTACCGGCGGTAATGCACTTGGAAAGATCATGAGCTCCACCACAAGACAAACAACTCTTTTCAACCGCTTTAACCGAAGCGGAATTCAAAGCCTCTTGTGCTTTCCAATGAGTCTTAAGATTAGCAAATTTATCAAAAAAACGATTTTCCTCATTAGCTTCATCATGTAAGGCATTAATGCTACGAGACGATGACGACGATGACGAACCCATATTGGCAACACTCGGTGTGTTACGAGGGCTGTAAACCTTAGATCTATTCTCGATAATCTTTAAAGCTTCATCGGTCGTTTTGCACAAAAAATTATCACCCGCGGCGGCATTCAAGTAATCTCGTTCATGATCATTAAGCCCATTATAAAAAGTATCAAACTGATGTAATTCCGAAAAATCATGGTGTGGACATTCATGTAACATTTCCTTAAATCGTTCCCATGCCATTGAAAAACTTTCATTATTTCGTTGTACAAATCTTGAAATCTCATTTTTCAAATGTGTTGTTTTAGATGGTGGAAAAAATTTGTTCACAAACATAGAAAAAAGATCACCCCATGTCAAAATTGAATTTGGCGGTTCTTTCTCAAGCCAAATTTTAGCGGGTCCATCTAACGAGTATGGAAACAACATCATCTTAATGGCGTCATGTGGAACATCCTTAAACTTGCTAGTTGCGGTGAGACGATTAAAATTCCTTATGTGGTAATGCAGGTTGTCTTTCTCATGACCTCTACATTTGTTAGCTTGCAACATCGACATTAAACCCGTCTTAATCTCGAAATTCTCCGCAAGGATAGCGGGAATCACAATGGCCTCTCCAAAACCCTCGGTCGGTGCTTGTAGCAACTCCATCATAGTACTATTAGCCATGACGACTTCTTGTTCTACAATAGGTTCAACAATTGGAGTTTGTTCTTCAATCAACGTCTCTTGATTTGCTTGATTTTGAAGACGTTTACGAGCTCGTTTTGCTTGATTACAAGTGATCATAAACTTCACGAAGAATGGGAGGTGAGCAAAGAAGATTCTTTTTGGGTGTTTTGTGAATTTTCAATTTTTTTGTGTTTTTGATTGTTTTTAATTTTTTTGGATTTTTGTGTATCTTTGTAGACAACAATCTACCAAATCTCTCCTCGAATCAAACTCTTGATTAAAGAAGCCTCAAAAGAATGAAAACGATCACCGTGGAGTGAACGCCTTCGAATGACTTAAGAACTTTGGTGAAAAACAATTTGTTCAAGAGAGTTTAATCACAAAGAAAACCAAGCAAATATATTATACGTAATAATACTTTGGGCGGCAAAACCCTCGATTAGCCTTCAATCTCAAAATACTCACAAGCAAGCGGGGAAACGAGGCGACGCGAAGCACTTAAGAGCCATTTTCCTTAGGGTATATTTTATAATACCCGCCTTATACCCACCTTATAGTTCGTATTTTTCAAAATCGAGCTTCACGAAAGTATTTATCTATTTTTTCCTTTTTCTTTTGTTTGAGATTCGAATACAATAATTAGGAGATCAAATCCCAATTAAGGTTGTGTTTTCACACTTTTGGAGATATTTTGTATTGATTGTGATACTTAATACAATATAGTAATAATAATTTCACAAGAAAAACAAAAAAACCGATAATACGTATTAGTAGATTTCTACTAATACAAATACTATTTATGGTTAATATTAAAAAACAACAAGAAAAATTAATCACGACACACCTCCCCGGCAGCGGCGCCAAAATGATTGTATTAAAATACGACCTTTTAGGAAAAAGCCGTAAAAGCGGTAAAAGTATTAAGTGATGATTTAGGAAAATCAAACACTAATGACCCAAAGGTGAAAGTTCGTTTCCCAAGGAGGTATATGTGTGTGAGTAATTCGTAATTGGTTTGAGATTAATATTGGATAGAAGGGGGATGAGAAAAGAGGATGACGAAGACGTGAAATTAATTACTACTACGACGAAACGTAAAACCGTAAAAAGTACAAAAATAAAAATTAACTCTAAAAATTACCAAAAATTCACCAAAAATCAAAATAAATAAACTAAGAGTTTACCAATGATCAAAACTTTTTCAAACCTTTTAATTAATTAAATATTAATTTTTAAATGCTAATTAAAGCCCTAAAAATCAAATTAATTATCAAAAAACCCAAATAAAGATTTTTCAATTAGTAAACATCTAAAATGACCTAAAAAGATTAAAAACTATTTTTATAAATTTTTAAACTAAGAAAAAAAATTTAAAATTATTTAAAAACTATTAAAACTTAAAATAATTATAAAAATTAATCAAAAGATGATAAAATTAATCTAAGAGTTGCAAAAATCCTATTTTAATGTATTTAAGCTAAGAAAAATATAAAAAGTGCAAAAATGTGAAATTTGAAAAATAATAATAAAATAATATTAAAAATCCAAAAATTATAATTAATTCTAAAAACTTGCAAACTAGTTTATTTTAATCTAAATAATCAGAAAATGAAAGTGAAATTACCAAATTACCCCTATTGGGCCCTCAAATGGGCCAAAAGCAAATTCAGTCAACCTTAATGGGCTTTTTAGCCCAAAAAGTCAAAATAAGCCCAAATGACTTGGAAAAGCCCTATCTGACTCAAAATTCAATTCTAAAAACAAAACTCTGAAGGCCCAAAAGCTGAAAATGAGCTTATCACAGCTTAATGAACACACAGCTTATTCTTATTGGGCCAATAAGCCCATTAAGCAATAAGCCAATGCCATAAGCTCTAATTTGACACACAACCTTCTTTTGGGAAGCTAAAGAGATCTGTAAAAAGAAATTTTGAAAAAGCACACACAATAAGCCAGAAATTAGCCAAAAACAATTCCACAAAACGACAAAATAGTCGGGATAGAGTTCTAGGGCACCTCAGGACTTGATTCAACTTGCAAAAGGTTACAAATGACTTCAATAAGCCAAAACAATCAACCAAAAATCCAATAAGCAAAACCAATAAGCTGGTATGAGCCAATAAGCACTTATGAAAAAGTCAATTAAGTTGGTTTTCTAGTCAAACCCTAAAGTCAACCCACCAAATGCTCCAGTATGAACAAATGGGTCAAATAATGAGCACCTATTACAAAATCAAAGTTGTTGCTGGTTAAAATAAGCTAGAATAGCTTATTGATAAGCTGATGTCCAATTAACACCAGCAGGGGGAACTTTCAGTAGGAACTGGTTCCCACTGCCTTGACTATTTGACCTTTGATTTTAGAGAGATTTTGTATGTTTTGTTGGAAGACAAGGGCACCCAAGTGATCAGTTAATCACAAGGAGTCACAATCAAGCACAAAAACACAATTTGGTGCACTTAATAAGCCCAGAATAAGCAAACAGTCCACAGATATTGCACAGACCTTGAAAATAAGCAGTTGTGAACAAATAAGCTGTTTTAGCATGAATAAGCTAGCCAAATTGAACCAAATGCATACACAAGCTATAATAAAGTCCAATGAGCACAAATAAACTTGTTTCAAGCAATGGATCAAAGTAAATAAGCAGATTCAAGCACAAAAAGTTACTAATTAGCAAAAGTGATTATCCAAAATCCTTTTGCTGATCTACTTGACCACCAATCCAATTTTACGCCTTCAAATCTCTTTCCCTGATTAAGTTAACCAAAATTTCACACTTGTTAACCCTAGTCTACCCTAAGATCTATGTGTCCCTAAAATTTTAGCCAAAATACCCAAGTAAATAAGATTTTATAGCCCTTTGGTTGTTTTGGTTGTTACCCACAAAACTTGCAGATAAATGTCACTTAGCACCCAGTATACAGATACCAAACCAAAAGAAGCAAAAACAACAACAAAGGAAGGGTCAAATCCATTTGAATCAGTTAATCCAAACACCCCTTTAGAATCTGATTTTGCAATCTTCCAAAGGACTGTTGTGTTTTAACCTATCAAACAAGATCTAATCCACCCCTACAACTGATAATCAACCTCAGAAACACAAATCAAGCCTCAAAACACAGATTCACTGTAAAACATGCAAAATCACCAAAAATTCAAATAAATTTAGAAAAATTGAAAAGGGAGAGGGATGCAAACCTCCAAGACTTACATCCAAGCCTTGGATTGTTTGAGCTGAGGTACTAGCAAAACAAGTACCAGCTTCCTTGTACCTGCTAAGAACAACAAACCACAATGATGAACAAATAACAAGAACTTTTTGATTTTTGAAACACAAGTTTTATTGCATAAAACCTTGCCTCAAAAACCTTCAAACATGAATAAGGAACTTAGACTTTAGCTTATCAGATACCAAACTTTTATAAAACAGAAAGGGAAATCATAAATTATCAGAAAATCCAACTTTTATTTACTAAAAAGGAATTACAAAGATTTAAAGCTAAAATCTGGAACAAAGGGACTCTCACAAGTTGAGGTCTCCTTTTATAGGCATAACAGATGATTCTAGAATGCTAAAAACCCTAGCTATGAATGCTCAAAATTTCCCTTGAGTGCTTGATGCCGTTTGATGTTGGTGAGCTGTCCAAATGCATCATGGACGTTCATTTTAGCTTTGGAGTTAAGCTATGACTCTTAGCTAATGATCTTGACACGTCAGATTACTTAGAGAGAAAGTTGTGTTTTCATTAGTAGATGAGGTTGAGTGTGGGGTCACTTGGGTAGTGAGATTGAGCGTTTTGTGTGTGGGTTACGTTTCTGGGCGTGTGAATCAAGTGTGGGAATGGGTAATTTCATTTTACCCTTTATTTAAGTGGATGGTAAATCTGGATGGATGAAGGGTGAACAGTAGTAACTTTGATCCAATTTTTGTGGGATAAAGTTGTTTGGCACGTGTTTGTGCCAGTTTGAACTTAGGGAAATGACATAAAAAGTCCTTGTGATTTGGTGAAATGGGTATTAAACGTTTTCAGCCAACAAAACTTCATTCCCTTTGTTAAATCAGTTTTCATCTTCACATTTTTGGCATAAAACTTTTCCAAAAGGATTTTAAAGGTTGATTTTGCCAATTTTCCATATTTGAAGGACTGAATTTGGACTTTCTTGATCTTCAAAGGTCTTCATAGTATCTTTGACTTCATGAGGGACCATAATTGACAAATTAGAATTGATGAAGGACTAATCTTGCCATTTCTTCAAAGTTGAAGGACCATTTTGTAATTTTGACTAACTTAAGGGACCGAACTTGTAATTATGAATATACAAGGGTTTTAAGTGTCAATGCTTCATATTTTGAGGATCAATCTTGTACATCTTCAAGTCTTCAAGGATTAATCTTGGATAAATCATGAACTAGGGCCCGATTCTTTGTACGACTTCGTTTCTCGTGTCCGTTTTTCCTTGTTTCTTGTGATCTTTTGTCTTTTTCACGATATCCATACCTAAAACACACAAGTAAACAAATACAAGCATATATATGGTATTTTATGACATTTTAATGCATTTAATGTCCGAAAAGAACGATAAGATCATGTATAAATGCCATCTCATCAATTTCCTTCGGTTCGTCCAAGTTAACGAGTGTAGGAATTATACTAAGGCTTTCTCTAGTAGGCATGAAAGTGGATGTTTGGATTGTTTTCTTTTTCATATTAAATCGAGTTCTAAGATCTATCGTAGCATTTGTTGCATTCATTTGAGCATAGTCATATTCAGGATATGTAGTAAGTAATTTTAACCGATTCTCTTCATATGGTGTCATGCTCTCAGAATCATTTACAAACAAAATCGGATCTAATACCAATCCTAACTTATTTGCATCATAAAGTCGTGGGTTGTGGTGAAATGCTTTCTTTGCATACCCCAGGTTAGGTGGTAGGTCTATTAGACGCGATATAATGAACTCTTGAAATGAAGAATGAAACAAGTGTACTAAATGCGAAGCAGAGTATAACTTTAAAAGAAAAATTTTAGTCTTTTTAACTCTCTCAGACGCCTTATTTTCCGTTTCAACTCTTTTAGACTCGATTATTTCGAAATCCGTTTGTAGTTTTTGAAAATTATTAACGACTGACTCTTTTTTCTTTAAGTTCTTTTGAAAGATTTGCTCTTAAACTCTCAATTTCTAGTAGATTATCCATTTGGACTTGCCTAAACCTATCAAATTCAGGACTGGTTAAGGTAGTGGACACAGGAGTTAACTCCAAGGTTTTAACCTTTTCCTTATGCAAAGCAAGCTCCGCAGAGAAAGTCAGATTAACACTGAGGGTTTCGAGGACCGCATTATTCACTTGGCTAAGCAAAGATGCTGAGACCATAACCAAATCAGGTTGAGCAGACGAATTGGTAGTCGTAATAGCTCCCTGTTATGGTTCTCTCAAAGTCTGGGGACTTACATTGATATTGCTATCATTGTTTGTCTCCTTGATTGAGTTAATAACCACTGGAGGCTGTTCCGAATACTCAGACACTTTCTCAACTTGATAAGGTACAATACTAGTATCTGTAACAGTATGTGGTACCTCAAAAATTGTATCAGCTCCATAAACTGAAAGATTTGCCATGAGAGCTGCTTTGGTGGTATTGAGATCATCACAGTCAGAGTCGTATGCATCCAAATCATCACATTGATATGCGGCATTGTTTGTGATGGCTGCTGTGAGATCGTCAGTGTCCGCGACTCCCGGGTCTGCGAGAAATGCCAACTCTTCTTCATCGAGCTCACGTCCTTGGGCTTGAGCATTCACCAAGTAGATATTCTCCTGAAACCATGTGTTGTCCCTTTTCCTCCTGGGCTGCTTACACTCTCGAGCCATGTGCCCTTCCCCTTTGTAGTTGTAGCATGTAATAACCTTCGTTTTGCCAGTGCTATTACCTCTTGTAGCAGCATTGTTAAATGAACGTGCACCAGCAGTAGATGAATTGGGTCTCCCCTGAAGTGGTTGCACCATGACTCTGCCATCTTGAATTGTAGCTTGTTGTCGAGAGTTAGAAGAGTTCCTTAACTGATGTTTGTTAGACCTGGCCTTCTGTAACCTCGTTTGTTCAATGTTTGAGTGAGATAAGCAGACATTTTAGCAAGTATATCAGTAGGACTATCCCCTTGTCTAAACTCAGGGACAAGAATCTCATCATCACAATAGAACGCTGGTTATGATTGAGCTACAAGCGGATTTGATGGAGCACTAACTTGTTGTGAGTAATGGGGTTGAGGAGCCTCAAGTTGTTGATAGGTAACATCAGAGTTTGTTGGAGGTTGATAAGGTGAATACTGGTGTGAAGCATAAGGTAATGGATATGAATCTCCTTGTGATGATGTTAATGGTTGCTTGTATTGTTGGTGATAAGATGTAGGTGGTTGTGGCAAGATCGAGTACTGTGGGAAGCTTGGTGTTTGATACAATGGTTGATATGAAGATTGGTGTCCCAAAGCAAGCTGAGAGTTGGGTATGACAGTGTAGGATGGTTTGCCATTAATGCCAATGGTTCTTGATAAGATCCCTGAGAGAGTCGTTTTTGGATCACATGCTTCTCGTGTTGTTGTAAGAAAGCATAGAGTTGATCTAAATTTGACTTGTGCAAATCGCGAATCATCTTAACATCAGTGACATATTGACTCTATTCTTGGGGTAACGTGTTCAAGAACTTTGTGTTTAGTTGAAACTGTTCAATCCTTAGATTATACATGTTCATGTCATTCATCAAAGTGGTGAAACGCCAGTAGTAATCGTGAAGAGTCTCCCCTGGAATGTATGTAAACCTATCAAACAAGTCATACAATGGACACTCTCGTTCTTGCTTAGTGAGAGAGGTCCCTTGTAACAAAACAGCTAATCGATCCCAAAGATTCTTTGCCACTGTGTGTTCACGTACCATTCTAAAGATATCGGGTAGAAGGGCTGGAAGAATTGTTTGAACGACCCTTTCATCTGCATCGGCAATGATTTTTTTAGCATCGGTTAACTCATGATACTCCCTAGCCCTTGTGACATTGTTGACGGTAACTTCTCCCCAATCTAATGGACCTTATTCAATTGATTGAAGCATAAGTCGACCATTGGGTTTGCCCATGATGTACGTTTTCATACGACCTTGCCATGCTTCAAATAAATCTTTAATGAGCAAAGCTGGACGAGTTTCGGTACCCGAAATGATTGAGATATCGGTAAGTGAAGTCATTGTAGGCATGAATGAATGATGATTCATTGTTGGAAGACTTGATTGAAAAAGATTATCTTTTGATCGTTCAATGAAGTAAGTATGTGAAAAATGTTGTTGTCTATTTAGATCGTGTGTTGATGTACCAATATTGAAATCCAGTAAGAATCCTAGAAAAATATTCTAAATAAAACCAATCACTAATCTTCGGAATAATCCCCTATCTTCGGAAAAACCTTATCTTCGGAATAACCTTGATTTTCAGAGAAATAAGTGATTTTTAAGAGAAATCTTCGTATAAATCTTCGGAATAATTGGGTTTTCGGAATAATTGGGTTTTCAGAAAAAATTTGAATCTTCCGAATAAGTGATTTTTCAGAGAAATCTTCGGATAAATCTTCGGAATAAGATGATTTTTAGAAAAAGAACCAATCTTTGGAATAAAGGAACTTTTCAGAGATTTCTTCGGAATAAATGGATTTTCAGAACTTTCTTTGGAATAAGTGGGTTTTCAGAACTTTCTTTGGAATATGTGGGTTTTCAGAACTTTCTTCGGAATATGTGGGTTTTCGGAACTTTCTTCGGAATATGCGGGTTTTCAGAAATTTCTTCGAAATAAATTGTTTTTCAGTAATTTCTTCGGAATAAGTGTGTCTTCAGAAATTTCTTCGGAATAAATGGTTTTTCAGAAAACTCTTCGGAATAAGTGAACTTTTCAGAAAAGAACCAATTTTCAGAATAAGTGATCTTTTTAGATATTTATAAACCCTTTTCTAAAATGACAAAATTTCGGAATAACAAACCCTTTTCCGAAATTCCTTGTACGACTGGATGTACAGTAACTGAATAATAACTAAAAAGTACCCAAAAACACGAAATTTTTTTGTGATTTCTACTAAGATAATCAAACCGTATGTTTTGTTTACCACTTTAAACCATAAAATCACAAAAATTTTCAAGATTTGAGATGGATTATCCTAAAACACCCAGTAACCCAAACAAACACTAAACAACACGAATCAACATACCTTAATTCATCCCGTGCTCTTGATACCAATTACAGAACAATGATAATCTATAATCTAATCAAGAGGGTTGTTGTTAATATAGAGAGAGAAACAAGAGAGAGAAACAAAGAAACTTTTATTAATATGTGTAAAACAACTAAACAACCAACACCCCTTTCCATGGTCGAAAAGGGCTTATATGCCCAAGTCCTTAAGTGGACTTGGGCCTCCAGCCCATGAACATTCTCATGGGTCAGGCTAAACATAAGAATTACTTAAACAATACTACAAGCCTATAACTATATAGTTGGAGTGACCGAGACTTTCTTAATACACAAAACGTATTTCTAACAGTGTGTTGTTTTGGATGGTGGATAGAAGTAATTCATGAACTTAGACACTAAATCATCCCATGTCAACATCGAACCCGGTGGTTCTTTCTCATATCAAATCTTAGCGTTACCATCGAGCGAGTACCGAAAAAGCATAAGCTTAATCGCGTCATTCGGCACATCTCTAAACTTGAGAGTCGAGGTAATACGAAGAAAATTCGGAATGTGAGAGTGCGGGTTATCGGTCTCATTGCCACGAATTTGGTCGGCACGAATGAGCGATAAAAGACCCGTCTTAATCTCAAAATGATCCGCCAAAATAGTCGGCACAACGATTGCTTCCCCATACCCTTCGGTGGGTGCACGGAGCAATTCCTCCATTCTTCGGTTATCGGCCATCTCTACAACAATAGGTGGAAGCTCGGGTTCCACTATTCATTGTTGACGATTTCTATTTCTACGAGGAATATTTTCAAGCCTATTGTAATCAATCGAAAGTCGAGAAGATCGTAATTGCATAAACTAAAGTGACGATAATTTAGAGGGTTTAAGAAAAGAAATTAGATAAGACGAAGAGTATTTTTGGTATTTTTATTTGGTATTGCTCAATCTAAAAGATCGATAAAAACAAGGAATAAGGATAACTACTATGGTAGTAAATTACCCTCGGTCGACTTTGAAACGATAGGTGAAAACCTAAACGTCTCGAGGTTCAATAAGTAAACTACAAAAATAAGATATAATACTACTTGAGTTGGCAAACCAATAATCGGTCGTCCCTCACAATATACACACAAGCAAGCGGGGAAACGAGGTGGCACAAAGCACATAAAAACCTTTTTCCTTAGACGACCTTTTATAGCACGTCACCTTATACCCACCTTATAGTTTGTATAAATCGAGTTCAAACTTCTTATTAGTATTTATCTATTTTGCATTTTTTTTTCGTTTTGGATCCGAATACAATAGCTAGGTGATGAAATCCCAACTAAGGTCTTATTTGGAAGTAGGTAAATTTATTGTTCTACGTATTACAATATAGTAAACACAAAAAACGATACATACTATATAATAGAAAAATAACAAAACTTTCTGAGGACGGAAAGGGTCTTCAAATCAATGATCAACAAATCTCCACGAAACGAATCGTACACAAGATCCCCGGCAGCGGTGCCAAATTATTTGATGTAATCAAGATGATGTATGTGATAAATAAATACATTATAGGGTAAAATAGAAAATTACCTTTAGGAAAAAGTAATAGACTAAAATTACCAAAGACGGATTTAATTAAACACGATGATGAACCAAGTTCGTTGTACACGAAGATCGAGTGAATTTGAGACCTTTTGTTTCGATTTGGACAATTGATTCAAATGGTTTTTCGGTTTTTAATCTAAAATTAATCCTACAAATTAAACCTAAGTGCATGAATCGTTTCCCATTATCTTTATCTAAAAACAATTATTTAAAATTAACACTACTTAAAAATTTAAACTATTTAACAGTTCTATTTAATAAAAACTTATTTAATTAAAATACTTTTACACTATTTTAAAAATCTATTTATGAAACCTTATTATTTAAAATCTAAATTAATTAAAATCTAATTATTATTTAACAACTAATTTTTACTAACTAATTAAATTTCAAAAAATTAATAAAACATTTTTTTTATTTTGTTTTTATCTATTTATTTTTTAAACTTTATAAAAGTAATTAAAATGATTTAAAATTAAATAAAATTAAAATTAAATCTATGTATTAAAATTAAATAAAATTAAATTCTATGTAATTAAAATGATTTAAAATTAAATCTATGTATTTAAAAGTAATTAAATTGATTTAAAATGATTTAAAATTAAATAAAATTAAATCTATGTATTTAAATCTATGTATTAAAATGATTTAAAAATGATTTAATTTTTACTAACTATATTAATGACTGAAGTGGTATTATAACCAAAACAGTTAACTAGGTGAGATGGTAAACACGAATGGCAGGCACCCTTGAGGTCAAGGGTTCGAGTCCCATGGGGGACATTTTTGTGATAATATTTATTTTTTGGACCAGATTTTTGATATACAGCAAACCAAACACCCTTAATCGAAGTATGCAGGCTAAAATCTCAAACAGATATTGCAAATAACAGTCAAAAAGTACCAAAAACAAATATACACGAACAAATACACATAATCAAATATCTAATTAAAAGTAACAAAGATTCAGTATCAATAAATTGCATTAGATAAGTCAATTATATCAGGAAAATCACAATTCCACTACTAAACTAACCTAAAATGACTCAGCATGTATATTTGACTATCAATATAGCAGACTAACAATTTAACAGCTAGTTAAGCACACAATCTCAAATTCATTATCATTCATCTATAAAAGCTACCTCAGTTCTAGCAACTACACTCACTTAAACAAAACGCAGCAACAAACAATATTATTCAGACCCCAACATATCATAAAGCTCAGCAACCAATCCGATCAATTAAAACTTATTAGCAGACTATAAAAATCATTAAAAAATCCACACAAATCATTCAGCAGTAAGGGACACAATTTCAAATTACATCAAGCTAAATAAAACATGGAATCAACAGACTTATGCATTATCAGTAGACTTACTTACCAAATCTCACAAAACTCAGCATAGCATATGGCAATTAAGAACATCTAATAGCAACTAAAACCAACAGGTTACAAACTAAGAAAATGAGACATCAATTGTTAACTAAGCAGATTCAAACAGGTTTTAGCGTGTAACCATAAGATTATTAGTCATACCCAAACATCAAGTTTACTCAGAAATCATAGCAGTCATGATGACCAAATCACTTAAGCAGACTAAAATATAATACCTCAAACAATTAACTAAAGCACTCAAACATTTAACAAGATTAATATAAAAACATGAAAATTTAAATGAGATTAAACCTTTTAGACGAAATCCTTTGAGACGAAGAGATGCGCTGAACATTCTTATTAAACCTAATAAACGCCACCATTCGCTATTAATCGAACCACCTTCATCGAACCACCATAACCAAACATTCGGACCAGTTTATTATAAACTTCCAGTGGGGAAGTTTATCCCCAAATTTAATCTTAATATATTTACTCAAACTATTATTTAGCTTGAACAAATATACTCAATATTATCCAAACTTAGGTCAACGAAAGGAATTAATTGTAATAAACGTAAACAGAAATTAAATTGAAACAATTAAATCTCAAAATAACATTTTATTATTATCGAAAACAAATTACAATATTCAGAAAAGAAAAATTATAATTTAAATCCTACACCTAATTTAGCATAATAACTTTAAAACTAAAAATGGGATCAAAATTACAATGAAAAAGGGGGTTTTTATAATTGAACCCGAGGTTATTGGTGATGGTTTGTTGAAGACGAATCTTTATCCACAGCCCTTGATCTTATCTTTTCTCTTTCTTAGATTGATCTCATGGCTGATAATAGCCAACTAGCACATGGATTGCTAGCTTGGCAACCGAGTGTGCTAGTTGTGCTAGTTTGGTTCTGATGTGTCTCCTTTTTATTGGAGGATTGGTGGGATTGAGGTGTCTTGGCCAATCAGAGCAGGGAAGAGAAGCCACGTCAGATAGATGCCCTCCATCTTCTTGATCCGGATTTCATGGGAATTTATTTAAAGTGTGTGTTTTTACACGCGCTTCTTAAAGGTAAAAGCCCCAAAATTGATTTGGCTAGGGTTTGGATAAACAATACTCTGGTTATTTGGGAGTGGAAAAGAAGAAACTTTGGAGATAACGAAATTAATAAATGTGTGAGAGTTGGAATAATGATTAAATGGTGTGAGTAAGTTTAACCGAATAACGAAAGTTAATAACTTTTCATTCGGTTTTAAATGCGACAAATTTATCAAACCCTAATGGGTTTTTGGTGGCCCATGTTCATATTCCACCGTCTCATAAACATATGAAAATTGAATTGGGCTTGGGTCCATGGAACTTAATCCGTGTCTTAAAGGTAATTTGGGTTTGTTTTGGGTTTTTGGTTACAAAATATATAACTTGTATTACTAATGGGATTTTTAGCCCATTAGTCCAAATGTGGGACCCACAAGCCGAAATAACTTTGTTTAAGATTAAATCCACTAAAAACGGACTTGTTTTTTTGCTTCCTCGATCTCTTTCTTCAATCTCATGTAGTTTTCACCGGTTTTCGTGATCATCGGTACCTACACACATGAAACGACAAACAAACAAATACAAGGCATTTTTCATTTATTATAAGCATTTGTTCATTTTTTTAGATACAATTGATATGAGTAAAATCACTCATATCAAAGGACAAAAAAATCTCAAACCAGAGACATTTTTGACCAAAAAATAATTCCTTTATAAAGCTCCAAAAGCTTTAAGTTGGGAATCAAGGTACAAAAATAAAGGAAGACCAAAAGCGGATAAATCGACGCTTTAAGAAAAAATACTAGATATAAGACATTATAGGCAAGGGTGCTTATGAATATCGACACCAAAAAGATGACTCAATGATATAGAGACAGAGATCAAAGAAGTGAAACAAAAGAAAAACCAAGATGGATGGTGTTTAGCATACGATAAACTACATGCTCAAAGTTTCATAGCTCTTCTCAATCATTGTGAATGTTCAAAGAATTATTACATGACGAGGAATGGGTGAGGCTCTACTCAACTTGGTTTAGAGAGGATAGAAGAGAGATACTCGACTTAGATAGGCATGATTAAAAGAAATCAATAGAGACTCAACAAAGAAGTTAAGGATAACTTCATAAAATAATTCAAGAATACTATACCCTCATAGGTGATAGTGAAATCTTGAAAGAAAGCAAGATAAGAAAAGAAATAATCTTCAAGAAAACTCATCAAAGAGAGAGATAGACCAAAAATGAACAAAAGGACTCACTAGCCGCGGTTTGTTAAATAGGTTCGCGGTTCATAATCAATAATGAGCCACTAGGTCATTTGAGGAACCGTGGACAGTGGGTGTCCAAAAACGATTATCGACTCAAAAGAAAATCACTTGGTCAAACAATTTAACATAATTTGATAAATGGCATAATTTTAATAAGAAAAGAAGGATCACAATAACAACGAGATCCAAGACCCAAAGACAGATCATGTTGAAAAACATGAAAGGAAATACAAGAAAATAAAGATCATACAAAGATGTATGAAACACAAGCCTAAAACATAAGCATAATTTTAATCTTAGTTACATTAGCATTCCAAGATTTGCTTAAATTAGATGTCTTAACAATAACCAATACACATGCTTGATTAGAAGACAAAGTGGTAGCAGAATTTGGTGGAGAAGGATTGGTGGTAATCTTGTATTTCAACTCATCATAGATATAAGACATGACAAGATGTTGATATTGACAACAATGACAATATGTTTCATGATACATGAAATAAGCATGTGATGTACTAAGAACACAAAAGGTAAGTGATGAAAAAGGAGAGTTTCCAAAATCAATTTCCTTATAAGGAGAAGAGATTTGATTAGGTGACTTCTTTATTGAATTTGGGTTGAAAGAGATTTGAGAAAATAGTGGATAATCAAGGCTTTCATTTGGTGAAAAAGATATTTTGCTTTGGTGTAAAAGAGATGCAAAAATGATTAGGGTTAACAAGAGAAAGCCCAAGATATTTTGGGAGTGATCAAAGGTTTAAAACAAAGATTCCAAAAGGTGTTTGAACAATTGGTAAGTTTTAGAAAACTCATTTTTGAAGGTGTCTGTCGGCGGTTGAATAATTGTACCCGCGGTTCCATATACATATGGATCCATATGACAATTAAGGATCCGCGCACAGAGGTTGTGTTTTGCTGGACAAGGGAATTTTCCATTTCAGCAAATCCTAATGTTCTAGTTAACTTATCATAACGTTATGCTAAAGAGCAATAAAAACTAGAACACACACAAAGGAAAATACATAGGTTCAATTAACACGTACGGAGAAAGCTAAGAAAAACCTAATGGCTACAAAAGAAAAAGACTCCTAATGACATACAAAGTTCATCGATGTAAACTATCATTAGTCATACTTAGGAAGAGCCAGTTAATCAATTTAGAGAATGATTATGAGACTATCAATAGAGGTTCCCAATTAAGGGTAAACACGACCGCTTTTACGAGTTATACACGAACCCAACTTCTCCTCGAATCAATCAAACCGTTAGGTTGAATTAAATTTCTAGTGTAATAAATTCTCTAGTAGTCATTCTCAAGTTAGACAAAATGTAATTCTTACATTTCCTAATAAAGTGTAGTAAGGATAAAAAATTATATGAAGACACAATGCACAACCTAATGAGGGTTAAGAATGCACCATTGCAAATCTTGTCAAAAGGGTCTAGTTAAGGTTATTTACCTTAATAGATCTTGAGGCCATAAAATTTAATTGTATAAACTGTTGGGAATAAATTAAGGCCAGATCACTTGAACGCTGACAAGAACAACTCAAGCGTTGACAAGAGAAAAGTGAGCGCTGACAGCTCAAGCGTTGACAAGTTAAAGTCAAGCGTTGATAGATTGAAGACAAGCACTGATGAAAGATGTGAGCTACACGTTTATTATGTTCTAGAATACTTCTAGTAAGGATAGAAACGACAATGTATTTTCTATGTTTATCTTTACCTAGAATAGTTGATACGTAGCTTATTGTACAAGGCTTCTTAGTCTATAAAAGAAGGCCTTTAGGTTAATGTTTAGTATTAAGTTTTCATTTAGTTTTCATTCGTAAACATCTTTCATTGTAAGGAAGTTCGACATTCATAATCAAAGTGAAAGTTTTGTTTACAGCTTGTGTTCTTGTTTAAGTATTAAATTCCGCATAATACTTAGATTCACAAAGCATATAACAAAGGTTTCTCTACGTGTTATACTTGATCTAATCTCGTATACACAAAGCTAATCGATCTAAGTTTGGGATCAACAAGTGGTATCAGAGCTTGTTGAGGAACTTTTGATCTTTGAAGAACACCAGAACGATATACGAACACCAAAACCCTAATTTTCTCAAAACCCTAAAAACATCATGTCTGAAGCGATAACCTCTTCTTCTACATCCTTACCAAACATCAAGATTCCCATGCTTGATGCAACCAACTTTGACTTATGGAGGTTCAACTTTGAACAATATCTGGGGATCTTTGACTACACACTCTGGGACATTATTGAATATGGAAACTCATTCAATAAGGCTCAAAAGATTCAGGATGCCATTACAGCAAGATCAGCTGTTGAAGGATGTCCTGATGAAGATAAGAAAGAAAAACCTGGAGATGGTAGAGCTGTAAGTGCTGAAGATATTGCAAAGAAAAGGGCTGACATGAAAGCCCTAAATATTCTGAAAGTCTCTTTGGGACAAGAAAATCAGCACAAATATAGAAGCTATGAATCTGCTAAGGATCTTTGGGAAGCAATTGAAGTTGCATATGGTGGTAATGCAGAAACTAAGGAAGAAAAGAAAAAGCAACTTCTGCATGATTATGCTGTCTTCAAAGCACAGCCCAATGAGAAACTGAGCAGTGTGAGAAGCAGATTGCTTGACATCACAAGCAAGTTGTCCTTCATGGGGACACAAGTTGGTGATATTGACACCAATGCTACTTTTCTGAAAAGTCTTGGTGAGACATGGAAGATTGAGGCAAGATCTATTCTTGCCAATAATACTTACAAGAGCTCTTCGTTTGATGACATCTACAACAAACTAAGACTGTTGGAAGATGAAACTCTTTCAGCACATGGAAGCAAAGCTAGCACCAACAACATGGCCTTCTTCTCTCATAGTGAAGGTCAATTCAATCAGAAGGACTCTTTTATGCATCCAGTTACTGGATCATCATTTGTGAGCGCTGGAACAAGTCCTGTCAACGTCTCCTTTTCAGACGCTGACACATTCATGAATGACTCCCCAAGAGTTAAACCTGCTGGTTTGGATTTGGATACTGTTTGTGCTTACATTGCTTCTTTGCCCAATGGTTCAGTGATTACATATGAGGACCTTGAGCAGATAAGTGATGAACACTTGGAAGAGATGGACATCAAGTGGAACATGGCTCTTGCTAGTATAAGAGCAAATAGGTGGAATAGAAGGTTCAAGAAGAAGATGACCTTCAATGCTAAAGACACTGCTGGATTTGATAAATCCAAAGTTGAGTGTTACAACTGTCATCGCATGGGGCACTTCATGAGGGAATGCAGATCTCCTAGAAGATCTGATGCTGGTAAACCCTCAAGTCAGGTTGTTAAAGCTCAAGACTCCAAAGCCATGGTTGCAGTTCAAGGAATTGATGGTACTGGATGGGATTGGAGCTATCTGGCTAAGGATGCTGAAGAGGACAAAGCTTTGATTGCTGATATTGAAGAAGAAGAGCATGTTCAATATGCTCTCATGGCACACTCCTCCTCTTCATCTGATAATGAGGTATATGATGATGCTTTTTGTAGCAAAGGTTGTAGGTTAAACACTGACAGACTTAACAAAGAGGTGTTAAAACTAAAAGAGGATATGAGCACTGAAAGGTGTAAATTATCCAATTACCAACTAGCTCTCAGTGAAACTGAGAAAACCGTTTCTGAATACAAGAAAATGGAATTTGATTTAAAAGATAAGATAAATATCTTAAAACATGAGCTAGAGGGTAGTATGGATATTAGAAATATCATGTCAAAGGTCAATAAAGACCTACAGGCTAAGTTAGATGAGGCCATTAAGAATAAAGATAATGTTGACCTCAAGATTCAAAGATTTGATAGAGCCACCCAAGCCCTAGGAAACTGTGTAGCTAAACAAAGGGATCCTAAGGACATGACTGGGATTGGGATGAATGATTACTCTCTGGTTCCACCACCAGCTGGTGAATTCTATGGTGTCCTTAGAAAGGATTTATCTTGGACTGGTATACCAGAATGCCAAGAAGAGGAATTCATTCCTCCACCAAGAGTTGTCACTCCAGTGGAAGAGTATCAACAAAAACTGACTGACCTAAATGAGTGGAAGAAAGCTAACCCTACCTTATTTGTTAAGGGAGGTTTGCTATGTGAAAGTCCCAATGAATCACCACCCATTAAGGTTACTCACCCAGTTACTGGTAAAGCTGTTGACCTAGGCTCAAACACTGTTAGAAGACCTACCATTCAATATGCAGAGATGTATAGAAATAATAGGTCACCCAAGAGCCAAGCTAACAATCATGGAACAGGTTTCTTTGCTTCTAGACCTAAGAGTGTGTCTAAGAAAGCCTGTTATACTTGTGGTAACTTTTCACATTTGGCGTACAAGTGTGTCAACGCTCCCAAAGCCAGCGCTGATAGGAAGAAAGTCAACGTTGTTAGGAAGTCAAACGTTGTCAGATCCATACCTTGTGTGCAGCAAAGTCCACAAGTGATTAGACCTGTCCCATTCTTCTCTAGAAGGTCTAACACTCATGGACAAAGACCTTTTCAAAAGACAAACACCTGGTCAAATAGGCAATGGGTTCCTGTAGCAAACCCTAGGTTCAGCGCTGACAAGGGTAATTTCAGCGTTGACAGGACAAAATCCAACGCTGACAGAAACGTGACCAGACCTAAGTATTTGCAGCCACAAGGTAAGGGGTCTAAAGCTTCTTCAAGCTTAACATGGAGACCCAAGAAAGATCAAAACCCTAATAATAATGGAATTTCAATGACTTGCAACAGGTTTAATTACATTTCAAAAGTCATTACAAAACCAATTGGGGTTAACTGGGTTTTTCATCCTAAAAGGGATGAGAATGGGGTTGTTGTGAGAACTAAGTCTGTTCTTATTGAACAACCAGATGAATCCAAGTCTTCTGAGACTTGGGTTCCCAAAGAAAACTAATTTGTTTTCTTTATGTGCAGGGCATTCAAAAGAAGATCAATGATTATGGATATTGGGATAGTGGATGCTCAAGGCACATGACAGGAAAGGAAGACTATCTGACGAACTTCACTCCTATTCAAGATGGTGATAAGGTATACTTTGGAGGGGGCTACGGCACCATCACAGGAAAAGGAACCCTTATCACCAATAATCTACGTTTTGAGAATGTCTTCCTGGTAAAAGAACTGGATTATAATTTGTTTAGTGTATCACAAGTGTGTGATAACAAAAATAAGGTTCTTTTCACTGATACTGAGTGTTTGGTGTTAAGCAAGGATTTTAAGATCCCTGATGAGAAGTATATTGAGTATAGAACACCTAGGCATAAGGACATATACAATGTGAATTTAAATGGGATTAAAGTGAATGCAAATATGTCTTGTTTTTATGCTAAGGCCTCAGTAGATGAAAGTATATTGTGGCACAGGAGACTAGGGCACACAAATTTTAAAAATATAAATAGACTTGTGAGGCTTGGTTTAGTTGATGGTTTGCCTGAGAAGGCCTTCCACAATGACCACTCTTGTGTTGCATGTCTTAAAGGGAAGCAGCACAAGGTCTCATTCAAGTCCAAGCAGGTGCATACTAGTTCCAGACCTCTTCATATGCTTCACATGGACCTCTTTGGTCCAACAAATATAGAAAGTTTGAAAGGCAAGTCATATTGTTTTATTGTCACTGATGACTTTTCTAGGTTTACTTGGACATTCTTTCTAGCTATGAAGAGTGACACAGCTGATGTTCTTATTGAATTTATCACTCAAATTGAGAAAAGGTCTGGCAATGAGGTTAAGATGCTTAGGAGTGATAATGGTGGAGAATTTAGGAACAAGAAGCTAGATGATTTTTGTGCCAGGAAGGGAATTACTAGGCAATTTAGTATTGCTAGAACCCCACAACAAAATGGGGTTGCTGAAAGGAAAAATAGAACCCTAATTGAAGCAGCCAGAACAATGTTGGCTGATGCTCACTTTCCCATAGCCTTTTGGGCTGAAGCTGTTAATACAGCATGCTATGTGCAAAATAGAGCCTTGGTTAACAAAATTCAGAACAAGACACCTTATGAGTTACTTTGGGGAAGAAAACCTAATATTGGTTTTCTTAGACATTTTGGATGTCATATAGTAGTCTTAGACACTAGTGATGCCTTAGGGAAATTTAGTGCAAAAGGTGATGAAGGTTACTTCATGGGGTATTAAGTGCAGAGCAAGGGTTATAGGGTTTATCTTAAGGAGGACAAACGTATTGTTGAGAGAGTACATGTTAGGTTCTTAGAGAATAAACCTAGTGATCCTGAAAGTGGTCCTAATTGGTTGTTTGATTTGGAACCCTTATCTAGAACTTTAAATTATATGCCTGTCACTAATCCAGACATTGTGAAGGTAACTTCAAATGTTGTGGAAGAACAAATTGTTAATGTTTCAGGTACACAGGTTGATGAAAGGGTTGGATCACAAGCAGAAAAGGCATCTCCTACATTTGAATATGTCACAATTCCCATTTGGACTGATGCTTTTGCTGCTGCTGCTGCTGCTGGACAAGAAAATGGTGGTTTCCAAATACCACCAGATACAAACATGCATGGTTCTTCAGGCGCTGATAAAGGCAAATCTAGCGCTGACAAGACCAATTCAGACGTTGACAACAACATTTCAGGCGCTGTCAGCCCTGACGCTGACAACCAAGATTCAAACGTTGACAACACTTATGGGCATCTTTTCTCTTCCAGTTTTGAACAAGGTGGACCTTCCAATGTCCATGAAGAGATTCCTGCTGTTCAAAGAGAGTCTGATGAAGAAGATATTGGCAACATGGAGCGTGAAGTTGAGGACACCAGACTCTTTGAAGGAGGAGTTCTCACTTCCACAATGAAGAATCACCCCCCATCTCAGATCATTGGTGATGTTATGACTCCAGTTCAGACAAGAAGATCCCATCAAAGTCTTGGTGGATTTATTGCCAATATACACAAGAAGGTTGATACCCCTCTTGTACAAGCATGTTTGTTTGCATGTTTTCTGTCACAAGAAGAACCCAAGAAGATATTTGATGCTCTCAAAGAACCAAGTTGGGTGGAAGCAATGCAGGATGAGCTTCACCAATCTGCTATTCAGGATGTTTGGGAGCTGGTTGATTGTCCTATATATGTCAGACCTATAGGGACAAGATGGGTTCTCAGGAACAAAAGAGATGAAAGAGGTATTGTGGTCAGAAACAAGGAAAGGTTAGTGGCTCAAGGTTATACACAAGAGGAGGGGATAGATTATGAAGAAGTCTTTGCACCAGTTGCAAGGATTGAAGCTATTAGGATTTTTCTAGCCTATGCATCTTGCATGGGCTTCACAGTCTATCAAATGGATGTGAAGAGTGCATTCTTGTATGGCACCATTGTTGAGGAAGTTTATGTCATGCAACCTCCTGGTTTTGAGGATCCTGAGCATCCAGATAAAGTGTATAGAGTCAAAAAGGCTATGTATGGCCTTCATCAAGCCCCTAGAGCATGGTATGGTACTTTGTCTACATACTTGGTGGACAATGGATTCAAGAGGGGCACCATAGATCAGACACTATTTACCAAGAAGAAAGGCAAAGATGTGCTGCTTGTGCAGGTCTATGTTGATGATATCATTTTTGGGTCTACTGATCCAAAGATGAGTGAGGATTTCTCCAAGCTTATGACAGACAAATTCAAGATGAGTGCTATGGGGGAGATGAACTTCTTTCTTGGTTTACAAGTTCAGCAGAAAGAAGATGGTATCTTCATCTCTCAGGATAAATATGTTGCTGAAATCTTGAAGAAGTTTGGCTTTTCTCCACATGAAAAGAGGGCTTCTACTCCTATGGATAGAGAACACCCTTGGGGAAAGATTGGAGATGGGAAAGATGTTGATGTCAGGCATTATAGATCCATGATTGGATCCTTGATGTATCTTACTGCTTCCAGACCTGATATCATGTTTGCTGTGTGTGCCTGTGCACGCCATCAAGTGACTCCCAAAGAATGTCACCTTTATGCTGTGAAGAGGATCTTTAGGTATCTAAGATGTTTCCCTAATCTTGGTTTGTGGTACCCAAAGGATTCACCATTGGAGCTGATTGCATATTCAGATAGTGATTATGGTGGTGACAAGTTTGATAGGAAATCCACAACTGGTGGATGTTAGTTTCTTGGGAGCAGATTAATATCTTGGCAATGCAAGAAACAAAAAGTGGTGGCTAATTCTACAACTGAAGCAGAGTACGTGGCTGCAGCAGCATGTTGTGGTCAAGTGTTGTGGATTCAGAACCAGCTGTTGGATTATGGGTATAATTTCATGCATACTAAGATATTTGTTGACAATAATAGTACTTTATGCATCATTAAGAATCTTGTGCATCATTCTAAAACTAAACACATAGAAATTAGACACCATTTTATAAGAGATTGCTTTGAGAAAGGTTTAATACAACCAGATAGGGTTGACACTGAGGAAAATGTGTCAGATTTATTAACTAAACCTTTTGATACTGGAAGATTTCAATACTTGGTAACAAGTATTGGAATGGTTAATCTCACTTAATATGTGTTTTGGATTCTTTTTGTAAAAGTATGTACAGGATGATGCATTATTATTGGTCTTATTGATGATTTAGATTTTCCATTATCTTTTTCTAACACTGACAAAGGTTGTTTGAACACTGATAAGTGTTTTTGCAACGTTGTTAGCAATATAATTGTCTAACGCTGACAAGGCTTTCTTCAACGTTGTTATGTGTTATCGGGGCGTTGTCAGCAACAATGTTAGTTTTGTGGTTTTCAATCTAAATGTGCAGATGGTGTTAGCAGTATACCATTGGATACAGAGTTGCTTATGGATCAAAGGAGAAGCATTTGGACAAGTTTTTATTTATGGATGATGGTTGGAATGTTTCATTCCTATCTTGACATAAATTTTTTATGTTCATGCATATTTTTTAGCAAACTCTTTGTATCATCGTTTAAGGGGAGGTTTTAGGAACCTTTAGGATTTTTGGGTATCCATATGATACTCTTATCACAATTCTAGATTGTGTCCACAGGTGAGTATGGGTTAGTTTTACTAAACCATGAGGCACTGTAGCATGCATAGTATATCAACTTTGCATGCTGCCAAGACATTTTTTTGGCCTAGAATTGGTTGTGGTCTGTTGGGAGGCTTGGGAATGATTTTGATATGGGATTACCTGGGAGTAACAAGGATTTTATAAGGTAACTTGGTTGTTAAGAATTTTGGTTAGCAAGGGACACTAGAGGACTGTTATGTCTATCTTGCTTATGCAAGTGTGCATAACTGGACAGTGCTTGCCGCCCTATTATAATTATCAGCTTTTGGTTATCTTCTCTAGGATAAATTACTTGTTAAGGTCATTTTTCACTTTTTAAAACAATTTTATTTTTGGACGCTGACAAGAAATTTTCCAAGCGTTGTTGTGACCAAATTGGGCGCTGACATGGCTTTAGGCGAACGTTGACAAGATTATAGCCGTTGGGCGTTGATCGGTTATATTTGACCGTTGACACTCAATGGGACCTACCCAGTTGTTACTTTTTGACATTTTATCAAGCCGTAATTTTAGGATTTGTTACTTTCATTAAATGCATGAGATAACTTATAACTTTTTAAATATTTTCATGATTAGTTTTTGAAAATCTTTGCCTATTTTTGGGCCAATCACATGCATTCATCCACTCCTATAAATTTGGCTCCTATTTTTAAACAGGGTATCTATAATTCTTGTCTAACACTTTTCTCTTATCAACCTTCATCTTCTACACTTCAAATTAACAGCTTTCATCAATGGCACCAAGATTTAACTCAGCAGAATTGGATTTGGGGTTCAAGTCTCAACACAACATGATTGCTTATCTTGTTGCTGATAATGATTTGTTTCCTCAATACACACAAATGGTGGCGTATTTGAACGCATCCCCATTAAGGTATGCTCTTTCTCATGCACCACTCATTCCAGTCACACACATTAAACAGTTTTGGAACACTGTCAGTTCCTCAACAGTTAATGGAGTGACCACATTAACTTCTAGTGTTCATGGGAGGTCTTGGGTGGTTACTGAGGCCTTGGTACGCCAGGCCTTGCATCTTGATGATGCTGATGGTATAACCATCCTTCCCATAACTGAAATAGAACAAGGGCTTAGGGCTTTGGGATATCCAATTCCTGATGAAGGTACTCTTAATAAGTACCATAAGCAGGAATTTCCCCCAGCTTGGAAGTAACTCATTCACATTCTTCTTCAATGTTTGAGTCCCAAATGTACTGCACATAATGAGATTAACAGATCTATTGCTAGTGCTATTGTGTGCATTGCAACAGGGCAAAAATATAACTATTCTAAAATGATTTTTGAAGGGATGTGTAAAAACAAGGGGACAAAACTGACTTTGGCTTATCCCCGTTTTCTGCAAATGATTTTTGATGATCAAAGATATTGTTCAAGGGATCACAATGATTTTTATAAAATCCCTGAACAAAAGAAAGCTATTTTTACCAAGATGGATTCACCACCTCATACAGACTTACCTTTAACCCCAGCCATGCTTGCTGTTATTGCAGCAGCACAACCCCAACCAGACCCCCAACCTCATATAGACCCTCACCCACAACTTGAACCTATTCCTGAACCTTTACCCTCACCTGAACAAATGCAAATAGACCAAGAACCCTTTGACACTGACACATCACATGTTGGCGTTGATGTGCCTATTTCAAACGCTGACACCCAACCATCACAATCCCAAACACCCCTTAACCAACCCACATCTACCCATTCTTCCACACCATCTTCCACACCACCTGAGTATAGGTTGCTCAAACGCCAAAGGACTACTGGAGTGTTCTCCTCTGGTGGTCCTAGCCATGAAGTAGAGAGAACCACCACCACAAGTGTGGCTGGTGACCTGGATGAGGCTGGGACTATTGGTTCTGGCTTAGACGCTGGCCAAGGCAGTCCCACCATAATTAAGTCCTCATCCATGCCCAATGAACCTGACTTGGGAGGTCAAATTCCCATTTCAGAAGAGGGCTGTCTGGAACCAATGACTATTTTGGAATTGACGGCAGTCTGCATTAGCTTGCAAAAGCAAAATGCAGACTTAGTACAAATTGTCAGCAAACAAGGCCTTGAACTCAAGGAATTGAGGGAGAGGATTGTTGTTTTGGAGAGTGATCATGCAAGGAGAGGTATGGAGGAGTCTTCCAAAGGGGAGGAAGATCAAAGAAATCTGAGTGATAAGAGCAGTCAAGATGGTCGATCAATGGATGTTGCTGAAGCTCTTACTACTTTGAAGGAACAAACAGGTTTTGATACGTCCTTAATCTCTCCAACCAATCTAAATTTATCATTTACAGCTATGTTGAGAGAGGTTACACAAGACGCTGAGGGAAAATATTTGGGCGTTGACAAGGCAAAATTGGACGCTGATAGAAGTATTTTGGGCGCTGATAGAGGAAATTTGGGCGTTGACAGATCTGTATTTGGAGGTGATGTATTCCAGTCATCATCCATCATCAAGGATGTTCCTACTCAGGTATTACCATCTACCTTACCAACTATTGCACCATCAGATAAGGGTAAGGGTATATTGGTAGAAGAGATTGTTCCAAAGAATGCAGCCCAGGTTGAATTTGATAGAAGATTGGCTGAGCAAATGATGGAACAAGGTGAAAAGGAAAAGTCACCATTTGTTATGACTTCTGAAGAAGAAAGTGATGGAGCTAGCTCAGACTCAAGTGTGATGATTGTTGAACCAGAAAGGCTTGAGTATGGTGATGAGCTTGCTAGGGAAAAGTTGAGAGATTTAAAGTTGCAAATTGACTTTGATATGCCAGAGGTGGTTCAGATGTACAATTCTTGGGAAGAAAGCTGCATGGATAATCCAGACTTGACCATTTTAGATCAAATATGGGGTTTGGAGATTCTTCTTAGAGTTCAAAAGGATTGTAAGGTGATTTTGAAGCACAAGGCAAGCAACATTCTCTCTGAGTTGAAAAGGAATAGAAGGAAGCTCTACTTTATGTTGCTCAGATGTCATGGAGTTGGATGGACACATCAGAAGCTGAAGGCTTTGACATTTGATGAGTTGGAACATAGGGCTTATCCTATTTGGGTGAAAGTGCAGGAAGAAAACACTTTCAGAATTCTTTCAGATGAAAGAAAGGAGCAACTTGCAGAAGAGATGGAAATCAAGAAAGCTATGATAGTTCCCAGACCAGTAAAAAAAGGGATTTACACTTGAGTTTCCAAAAGATATGAATCAACTATATCCAAGTGAAGCAGTTATTAGAAAGAGTCTCAAGCTCTCCCCATTAGAAGCTTTAGATATGGTGCAGGTGTTACCACTAGATTCTAGGAATCTAATTGTGAGTTATGATGAGGATGAATGTGGATTCTGGAAGATTGGAAGATATGGCAAGGAGGTACACACTTTTACCACTCTCATATCTTTATTTGCAAGTTGTGATAGAGAAGACTTGGTGGACCTTTGGAGGTTGCTGGAAACCAAGTATGAGGCTGAAGCACCAACTTCAGCAAATGGAATAAAACTTTGGACCACATTTAAAAGAATGTGTGGGACAAATGAGGAAGATCCTGAAATATGGAAGGATCTTGAAGATGACCTCAGTGGTCTTCAATGGAGGTTATATTCAGCTGCTGGTGTATACCACTTGAGTTCTACTAAGTTTGCTGAGTATCTACTTGTGGATGCTCAATATTTCATATCCAAGGCTGTTTTAGAAAAGATGAAGGACACTCAGTTGGAGATAGACTATACAAGTGACGTGGCAAAGAATTTGATCAGATTTGTTTATTACCAATGTGATAAGGTTTGTCAGACTCCTCCAAGTTCTTAATGTTTATTCAGAAACTTGATCATAAGAGTGGATATCAAGTTTAGGGGAGGATTGTTGGGAATAAATTAAGACCAGATCACTTGAACGCTGACAAGAACAACTCAAGCGTTGACAAGAGCAAAGTGAGCGCTGACAGCTCAAGCGTTGACAAGTTAAAGTCAAGCGTTGATAGATTGAAGACAAGCACTGATGGAAGATGTGAGCTACACGTTTATTATGTTCTAGAATACTTCTAGTAAGGATAGAAACGACAATGTATTTTCTATGTTTATCTTTACCTAGAATAGTTGATACGTAGCTTATTGTACAAGGCTTCTTAGTCTATAAAAGAAGGCCTTTAGGTTAATGTTTAGTATTAAGTTTTCATTAAATTTTCATTAAGTTTTCATTCGTAAACATCTTTCATTGTAAGCAAGTTCGACATTCATAATCAAAGTGAAAGTTTTGTTTACATCTTGTGTTCTTGTTTAAGTATTAAATTCCGCATAATACTTAGATTCACAAAGCATATAACAAAGGTTTCTCTACGTGTTATACTTGATCTAATATCGTATACACAAAGCTAATCGATCTAAGTTTGGGATCAACATAAACAACGTTTACACAAAACAAAGTAACACTCTTGATTGGTCTTTCGGAAATAACACATTTACAAGTTGCATTGAAATGTAAATTACTTGAGTATTTCGGATGAAACATCCAAGTTGTCAAACCGACTCCATTGTGTATTATAAGCAATTATTAAATAAATTTGTCTAATAATTTTGAACAAGTAGATTCAATATAGCATCATCAACACAAGTGTGAGTTATGATCCGATGTATATTATTAAGAATCCACAATCATGTCTACATTCAAAACATGTCAATTAGATAGGATAATGATATCAACCGTAATTTGAATAATGAATTGATATATATTCGAAATCTTTTTTAATTCCCACTAACACTCCTTTAAGAGAAAATAGCTAAGATTTTCAAAGAGTGTTTCATGTTTTATAACAAGACATTAATCTACTTGAACTAACAACACAATAATCGAGTAAGACGCCCGTCATCAATAGATTTGACAAGCTCACAAGCTTTCAAACCTAAGAGTGTTAAAAAACATAACAAGGTATACAAGATGTTTATGTAACATTTGTAAACGAAGAGATGTTGATCCTATATGCAATGCACAAAGAATAGACAAGCAAGTAACACTACAACCAATAGTAATGCTCACTTAACAATGTCCGAAACACATAAGAAAACACACAAAAGAATTCGTATTTGTTTTAAGTGTTAGATATAACAAAGTATACATAGCTTGATTTAATTTTAAAATAGTTTACGACCCATTTCAAAATTTAATTAAGTTCATCATTTTATAAATATATAAATTTTCAAAGATATACCAACAAGAGATGTCTAACTTAATAGAAAAGAGTAAAACACAAGTTTTACGACAAATTGGCGCTCAATACATTGGACAAAGTATAGAACTTAGAAAAACATCCAAATTTTAATGTTTGAATAAAGGTTTTGAATTGTTCTAAAACGAAAGAAAAATCATTTACGTTCAAAATGGCGGGTGGTACGACTTCTATGGACTTAAGGTTGATTTTATATGATTTTTCAAAGTTTGCAACTTTATTGATAACGAACCTCGGGGAACAATTAAGGAACCGTGGACAGTGGACAAAAATGGGGTTTTTGACCAAAATCATTTGGTAACTTTTTGGATGATTAAGGACTCTAAAAAATCATTTTAGACACATAGAACTCGTATTTTAGAGTTAATTATGACACAAAAGTTTTTTATACTTCAAAACATGAAATTATTTATTTCAAGCTATTACAATGTTTATTTAACACCAAAACTTATAAGAATGAAACAGCAAAACACATTTTATAAGGAATCACTCTTAATGAACAATTTGATACAAAGATCGTCTCTATTTTTAAAAACCATTTTCATTTTTAAAAACCATTTGTTTTGAAAAAGAGAAAAGATCGATCCAAGCATTAAAGTGCAATATACTTCAAAGATCTTGAATAACCACGTTCTTTGTAGAAATTAGAAGGGGGGTTGAATAGTTTCTAATTAAGTTTTTAAAACATTTCGTTTAATCCTGTGGTTGCGGTTCTTTAAATACCCTTGTGGTTATTTATCAATAAAGAACCGTGGGCTCAATAATGAACCACCGACAGTGGATGCCAAATATTGATACATTATAAACCTTGACAATCTTTTGTATCAAATTCTCGATTAAGCTTGACTAGATATGAGATGTGTTTTTCATAGAAGTAAAAAACTAAATAAACACACAAACACCTCAAATCAAGAGTACATCAAGCAATAGTCTAAACATTAAGCACACACGTACTAAGCCAAAGCTTTTCCACAACAAATATGTTTAGACTAAGAGATGCACACTCGACCATAATCTAAACATGCATCACAAACGTAGGTTTTGTTTATTTTTTAAGAGACTTAGAGTCTGAATCTGAACGATAAGTCTGATTGTTAAGATGTGGGTAAAAAGTCTGAATCTGATTCATATAAAAGTGTTTGTTTTTTTAAACATCTGAATAATTATAATTTTTTTTTTCAAATTCAAAAAATAGTTTAATAACATTATGTGAAAAATAAAGTTTTTTTAATCTTAAAATATAATATTTCAATGTAATAATTTAACTGGTGATATAGAAACTCAAAATCTAATCATGATATAAATTTGCGAATGTTCAAAATTTGTTTTACTAGAATGTTACTTATTGTATGTACTCCTTATAAAAAAACAAGAATTTGGTAACATTGACGAGAAAGTAATTTTGGAACAATGATTTTAAATTCTAAAATAGAAGTGTAACCTAACAAAAAAAATAGTTTGATAAAAGTAATAATAAAGAAATGAGAAAAAGGTGGCGTGAATCTCTGGCATTTGGTAGTTCCTTTTTATAACCTTTTTTTGAACAATGTTCCTTTTTATAACTATCAGATGTAATCATATGGCATTTAATCTCTTATCCAATCAGATGGTATTTAGAAATTTTAAGACCTAATATCAAAAGAAAAACAAACAACCTAAATGTTCACACATCTGACCGAATCATACTTCAGATGTCATTCAAACAATTTGGATAAAAACAAACAAAACCGTACTAAGCTATAGCTTTTCGGCAACTTAGATGTTTATACTATTTGATGCACACAAATACACACAACACAAGTATGAAACTATAAAAGTAAAGACTAAGAAGTAAAGACATAAATGTAAAGGAAAGTACCGACACAATGATTTATAGTGGTTCGATCACGAAGCTCCTCTTCGCCCTACTCCACTCCTCGAGTACCCAACTCGAGAGTTACTTCACTAGTTAACAAGACTCCTTTCAAGGCGGATAAAACCATACACGTCGCTTACACAATTCACGAAACTAAGCTAGATGTCGAGTCCTAATCTTAGGTAGGACCAATCTACACAACGTCGCCCACTTCACCATTTTACGACACAAGGCTAGATGTAGAGTTCTAATCGAAAGGTAGAACCAATCTTCACAACTTTCCCACTACACAATTTTTCGACACAAGGCTAAATGTCGAGTTCTAATCGAAAGAGAGAAACAATCTTCACGACTCTTCACTTTGAAGCTACGTGAGAACTTCACAAGACAAAACTACACATCACTTTATAGTTTAGTGAGAACTCATAAGACACAACCAAATCACTTTATTGTTTAGTGAGAACTCACAACTCACAACTATTACAACTCAATAAAACACATATCCAAGTATACACATGTAACTTGGATTTACCGGAACACAAATCCAAGTATACACATATACAATGGATTTACACAAGACTTGATCCAAGTATTCACAAATACAATGGATTAACACAACTAATCCAAGTATTCACAATTACATTGGATCTACACAATATTGATCCAAGTATACACATATACATTGGATCTGCAAAAGATTGATCCAAGGATACACATATACATTGAATCTACACAAGACATAAATAAAAATGATGAACATGACTAGATCTATGAAAGGATGGTCTTTATCAAGACTTCATCTTTAATCACATCATAAATGTGTGAGTGATCTTCTCTTTGTACTTAAGAGGATGAGAGGATTGAAGAAGAAAATCACATCTTAAAACAAGATTAATCTAAACTAACTAATCAAGGAGTTTAAAGATGTTTTTGAAGAAACTATGCGAAAAGGGTTGAAAGAAAAGCTGGAAATGATCCACTATTTATAGGGAAAAAGTGCAACGGTCATAAACACCCGTGATGCCTTAATATTCTACATGGGTTCTTATCAATAATGATCCGCGGGTTTATTTAAGGTACCTCGGGCTTGGAGTCCATGCATTTTTGTCCTTTAGTGGGGAAATGCCATCTGGTGAAGTTTATACCTCAAGGGGTATATTCTTAAACCATTTGGAATATCCTACATAAAATAAAGGAATATTCTTTGGAATATACCTTAGGGAATATTCTTTGGAATATGTCAAGTTCAATTTTTTATTTTCTTTTTAATAAAACATTTTCTTAAAAATAAAGTTAATTAAAAAATACTTTGTCACTTTATTTAAAAGTGAGTTGTTAGCCCTAAAATGTGAGCGCCATTTACGGAATAACATTCGTTTAATATAGCCACACACGCATGGACTACTTTTGTTAAGTTAGAATAGTTAATGTGTGTCTAGGCTATATATACCCCTCAATACTTCCATGGAGGGGTGAGGATTGTCATTTTTCTTATTCTACTTTCTCTCTCAATAAACCACACACTTAATAGTCTCGCTCTCTCTCTAAAAATGTCAAAACACTTATTTTATCCTCCCCGACATCCGGATCCCCTTTTTACCTTTGAATCATATATGATTAACAATTGGTATCATAGCTAACCGGGGTGGCCTTGTGCCTGACGTTGGGCTTATACGACAAGTTATCTAGACAAAATATCCTTATCGAAAATTCATCGTTAGTTCTAGTTAACGACATTCAAACACAACACCAAAGCAAACAAAACACTTAACGCTAAAACGATCTGATATAAGATTCACTTAAACGACAACGGATAGTCTTGTTTCTACAAAGACAAGTGATCACGAAAGTGGATTTGTATTCTTTATTTGAAGTTGAAGTGGGATTTCACGAAGGCGTCTACTTATTTCATCATCGAGCCATCCTTCTATTTTCTACCCCTTTTCTTTCAACCCAGTCTATCGAGTGATAACTTGCTTTGGCATTAAAATTTATGATTGAGACTTGATTTATCTAGTTTCTACTGTCAAGGGGTGGATGGTAGATGACATGGATAACTATCTTTTTGGGAGCTTTGTTGCAGTTCTTAGTGCCACACGCAGTTGCTCGTGTGGATAACTTCAAGAGGTTTTTAGAGACTTGTTTATGCACCGTTCGTCAATCAACAAAAGTGCAAGCTTAAGTAACAAATTTGGGGGATTGTACTTCGGTATCAAGTTTGGAATATCAGGTTTACTTCACCACTGGTCACTACAGATAGCCGACAGAATACAAGGTTGGCAAGTTAGACAGAGAGATGTAATCAGCAATCAATTCTCACGGGATATTTATGAGCTACATAACGACAATGGTACTTCATAGTCTAAGCAAACATTTTCAAAGTTTCTCAATGTCTTTCAAAACTTTTCAAGACATTTTCTTATGACTAAGAACTTCTCTAGTATATGGACGTCCATGATAATGATGCTTCCAAGAGTTCGAAATCATCATGGGGGAAGACCGTGTATTTTGATGTAATTGGATCAACTTCCAGGGGGAAGTATGTACATGGAATGGTATCTACTTCACTTTGTATGATTTTTATGAAGTATTTTGCAGGCGTGAGAAGAATTGTTGCTGATTTCCTACATGTTACCCCAAACGGATTATCACCAGAAACTAAACGACGTGAAACAGTATAGAAGCAGTATTATTTGGTTCTTCAACAAATTCCCGTTGTGTACTTAAACCGATGAGCTACAAGATTGTTTAAACTACATCAAAGTGCCAGAATCTGCTTAAGATACAGATATTGGTTTGGGGGGAAGCTGATTCAGAAACTTTGTCAAAAAGAAGTCTATGAAGAATGTTTCTTAAGACATACTGCATGAATTGGGGGGAAGTTAATCCAAATCATGCATATTACAATTGTTCCACAACAAGCAAAGACAAAGAGGATTCAAGTTGAGATACAAGTTATGAAGACAAGAAGACTTAGAAGACATAATCAGCATTAGAAGCGCTTGGAAGACTTTATTTTGTTGTATTTGTACTGTTTGGAACATTGTAAGTAATTATGTATGTCTTCACATTGGGGAAGATTTTTAGCCCTAAAATGTGAGCGCCATTTACAGAATTACATTAGTTTAATATAGCCACACATGCAGGGACTAGTTTTGTTAAGTTAGAATAGTTCATGTGTGTCTAGGCTATATATACCCCTCCATACTTCCATGGAGGGGTGAGGATTGTCAATTTTTCTTATTCTACTTTCTCTCTCAATAAAACACACACTTAATATTCTCTCTCTCTTTCTCTCTCTAAAAATGTCTAAACACTTATTATATCCTCCCCGACCTCCGGATCCCCTTTTTAGCTTTAAATCATATATGATTAACATGAGTTTTTTGAAAATATTAATCCTTGATCACTTAGTAAGTTTAATGACTTGTTTTTACATACCTTGAGTGGTTCATGTCGAATGCGATCTTGGAGGTGTCGAGAGAAGTATACAAATGTATTCTTGAGTGATTACAAGTACCTTAACATTTTACATAATGTATTACGAATTATACGTTTGTCATCAACAAAACACGAGGAGATTATATCGACTAAACATCGTAATGTTTGCACTAACAACTTAGTTTATCGTGAGCGGAAACTCTTTCTCTGGGATGATAAGAGATTCATCAGATTAATATTTCTTCAGAGTGTAATGCAAAAAGTATCATGAACATTATTGAGTTCTTTGTGAAAACTCAAGTTAATATGTCATAGCCCAATTCAAAAATCTTTGAATGGTCCAATGTACTTTTGCTTTACTTTTTGAATTGAATAAAACCTTTTCAAGGTAACACATAATAAAATGATGTAATAACTATTCATATTGTAGATTGTCGTAACTTCATCTTGCAACGCGTAATCTTTATCGGGTTTGAATCATCTTTCCAATAGTTTCATGAATTATTTTGGGTTACTAAGTTGAAAATCTCCAACTTAAGCCCAACAGATACACAAATGAGACTTATTTCTATAGAGTGCTTCAAATAGTATTACTTTAATTCTAATATGACAACTATTGTTATACGGGAAATTTTACCAATGGTAAGTGTCCTTCCAAAATTTATAACACATACACATATAAATTTTGAGTATGTAGGATATTGTAAATCTAGCTTATGTTTAGAGAAAGAAAGAGATTGAAACTTGGTAGAATCACACACACTTCTAGAGAGACAAAGTGAATAACTATGTGTAAATTGAAATAAAACTACACCCTATACATGTAAGGAGAGGGTTTATATATCCAAGCCTTGTGATGGGCTTGGGCTTATATAATGGTTCGCCGGCCTATACAACTCATGGGCTTGGCATGGCCTTATTTGTTTAATATAATGATAACTAAACTACGAGCTCTAACTTAATCTATTGTTGGAGTAATCTATCCTTTCTAATACGTAAAACGTATTTCTAACAATCTCCCCCTAAGGGAGGTCACTCCAATGAAGGGCGTTACCCAAGTGTAGGTCCACGATTTCTTATGATTGTTACAAGTGTTGTAATGATCTAAATAGAGAGAGGGGTAGAAGACGAACTTGATATGAAGTAGAGAGAGAAAGGAGAGATGAAGAGACATAGAGAGAGAAAGGAGAGATGAAGAGAGGTAGAGAGAGAAAGTAGTATCTAATAAAATGAAAAATGTGAAATGAATAATGACCAACCCCTCCTAACATGCTAGGAGGGGGTATATATAGCCCACCCTACATGTGGGCTATATGGGCTACATGTTTACATATTGAATCACGAGCCCAATACTTGAATATATCATTGGAGTGACCGATCCTTTCTAAATACGTAAAAACGTATTTCCAACAATCTCCCCCTGAGGGAGGTCACTCCAAGTTACAATGTCCTAAATAGTCTATAGCTCGTGATCTATGCTAGCCATGATGTGACCGAGACTTTCCTTGGAAAAACATATTTCCATTAATCTCCCCCTAAGGGAGGTCACACCATTTTACAAAATCTTAAACCTAGCATACTATTCTTGAGTCTTCGATCTTGTTCTTGTGAATATAATGATGAGATCTTTGACTTTAGTCTTGAGCATGTTTTCTTGCCTTGACCTTGTGCGTTCATCACTTGTGATATTTGCCTCTTCGTGACTTCATGTTCCACATACTTACACATTTATAAATTCTTGAAAGCTTCAGAGTTTGATACAGCGGGAGACTTGACTTTTAGGCTTTCTTGAATTTGTTGAAGTATTAAGTGCAGAAAGCATAAGCATGTGTTTACGACTTCTTCTGGATTGTACACCGCAATGCCACATTCTTGTTACGCTGCATAAGACAGTTAGCAACAAAACATATACACGGATGAAATGGCCTTGAACATTTCATTCTAATTCCGTAGCATTTTACCTCCGATCGGTGAAGACCGTTGGACGATATAAAATATCGTACTTTTGGCAGGTAGTTTCAATTAAGAACCTCCTTGACAAGATTTTGCGGGTAAACCCGTTCTCTTTATTCGACCGTCCAAAGCTGACTACGAACATAAAGAGTGAATCATTTGGATAATAATATCCGCTTGATTTGAAGCCGTCAATTCATGTTCCTGGAACAAGTGAAATTCAATTAAGAACCGCACCATCGATGATTTCCAGTTGTCACGAGCTTGATTCGTATAGAATCTCGCAAGTTACCTACCAAGTGCTGTTTGAGGTTAACACTAGAAGGATTTCCATTGTCTGTAAATACTTAATAGTATTACTCTGAATGTTCTGGCAAGATCACTAAAATAATGCGTAGAGGCCTGGAACGTGTTTAAGTTCAATTAAGAAGTAAACAACTGTTGCTTTCCAGTTATCACAAGTTTGATTCATAAAGAATCACACAAGTCACCTACCATGAGCTTTTTGATATTCTCTCAAGAATGATTTCCATCTTCATTGTAAATACTTTCTATTACTCGGATGTTCAGGCAAGATCATGAAGATTTTGCGTAGGACTCTTAAGACCTTTCTTACTTTTCACCGTGTGTGAAGAAGAAAGGAATTATGAAAGTTTGTCCTAATGAGATATTTGATGATCTCAAATGGCTCTAGACTCGATCGTGCATTTTGGATTCTAGTGATCGGAGGCTGGAGAGAAGTGCCACCATTTCAACCAATTTATTCAGAGTGAATAAATCAATAGATAATGTGTTGTCTCCGTGTGATTAAAACAAATATCTTATAAGAGATATCTGAGTTAGCTGGGATGGGTTGTGCATTGCATCACTGGGTCCATGATGTCTGACTTCAATATCAAGCGTCATTAAAAATGATCTCAATAGCATATGTATTGACCCGGTTTCTACCTAAGGTTATAAGCAGGGCTTCTTTCTTTTCACCCTTTATCATTACAATTCTTTTTCATTCTTCAATCCCTTTAATGCTTACCAATACGTCATAACTAGCACCTTATTATGATTGTTCTAGTGCTAACTTAAGTACTTGGTTGGCATTCATCTACGTTCACAAACATTCTCCATCTTTCCTAAGGACTACTATTTCTAGCTATGGAATGTCCTTGGGAAGATTCCTCCGGTTTTGGAAGAATCATTGGACTTTAACCTATCCTACCATCCTTATGTCACCACAATCTTCATCGTCGTGAATAGAGATGTTTTGGGTAAGTATAAATCACCATGAAATCCCTTTTGATATCCAAATCCATTTTGCTTCCCTTAACATATGCTACGATATTCGAAAACATTTAGCACATGTCGGGGTGAGCCAGCACATTAAGTCAAACCTTTAAATTGAATGATCTCATTATTAAATCACATTTTCTCCCCCATATTAAAAATATTAACCCAATCGATGTTTTTAATATCAATTAATTTAATAAAATTTTAAGAAAATTTGGGAAGAAAAATGCAAATCCAATTATCTTCATAGTTTTCACAAGCCCCCCCCCCCCTCAATTTAATGAGGGTGTACTTGAAACGTAAATTAAATACCTTTTAAACACAAGTGCAAGGTATTTATCACGTGCAAAGATCAGATATGATAAAGTATTCACAAGATTAGCGATTTACGAGGTTGGACCTAAATGATGGAGAATATCATATGAAAGAATCACATGGTTCTTGTTCACGAATGTTGGTCTCCTCGTCGCGTCTGAAGTTATCTCTTGGCTCCATGTGTACGACTGATATCGTTGTCTTGACACCAATATGTGAACATGGCACTTTCGGCGTCAAAGATTCTGAATGCTGGACAATTGCTCCCCCTCAATTGTTGACCCGTGTTCTATTGAAAGAGTTGTAGTCGCCGTTTGAGTAGTCGCATCGTCGAGTATGTAGATATCAATAGTAAATTTCTACGATTTGTGGAGATGATAACTTCATAAAAAACAAGATTTCTCTTGTTTTAACAAATAAATGCACTGACGCGTACATATATTCGTGTTAGATTGTGTTATTACGTAAACACAATCCCTTACATGGTTATAAAGTAAACCATGCCCGAGAAAATTAATTCCTGTTGTTGATTCAAAGCTTTCCGGTGAAATGCTTGACTTTAAAGTGAAAAGCGGGTTACTATCTGAAATAATAGCAAACCATATTGAGCATGTCTTAAAAACATTTGAACTTCTGCTCGAACTTTATTTACAACCCCGTGTCATTGGTGAATGACATTTCTAGTATCGTAAATATTATCGATTCCAGAAGACATGCTCTTTTTATCAAAAGATTTTGAACACACAATTTTTAAAGATTTAGAAAAACCTTTTTGAGAAATTCACAAAAAAATTGTGTTCAACGTTTTGAAAACAAATTACTTGAGCTTAAGATGTTGAATATCTTGCAAAACGAGCTCAAGTCCGAGAAGTTGTAAACTTCCCGTTGTTAAGGATAAGTTTATCATTGACGATAAACTTTCCTTTTAACTGAAAAACGAGTCCTAAGTTGACATTTATTTAAAAGTCGTTTTCATGAGCTTGAAAACTTTTGAATGTTTTAACGTAAAGCTCATGACTGAGAAAGGTGAATTTCTCGTTATGAAGAAATGTTCTCTTATTTAGAAGATACACTTTCCTTTGTGAGCTTAAAACTTGGAATGTTTTAATACAAGCTCATGACCGAGAAAAGTGAATTTCCCGTTACGAGGATAAGTTATCATTAAAGATAAACTTTCCTAAAAAACTTTCCGAGTTACAGTCTGATATTTAACTGTAAGTCAGTGTGCATGAGCTTAAAAACTTCGAATGTTTTTAATATTAGCTCATGCCCGATAAAAATTAATTTCTCGTTGTAAGAATAAGTTTATCATCGGTGATAAACTTTACTTTTGTTTGAAGTCCGGGGCATAGTCTGAAATGTGATTATACGCCATTTACACGAGCTTAAAAACCTTTGAATAGTTTAAATGTAAGCTCGTGTCCGAGAAAAATTTAATTTCTCGTTTTTGAGGATAAGTTTATCATTGGCAATAAACTTTCCTTTATTTGAAGTACGGGTCATCGTCTGAAATTTAACGTTGAGCCATATACACGAGGTTAAAACTTTTGAATAGTTTTAAATTGAACTCGTGTTCGAGAAAAATTAATTTCTCGTTTTGAGGGTAAGTTATCGTTGACGAGATAAACTTCCCTTTCTTTGAAGATCGGGTCACGGACTGTTATTTGTCTATGAGCCATTGTGCATGAGCTTAAAAACTTGGAATGTTTTTTATATAAGCTCATGCCCGAGAAAAAATAATTTCTCGTTTTATGGATAAGTTTATCATCGGCGATAAACTTTCCTTTCTTTGATGAACGATTTACAGTCTGTGATGAGACTATAAGTCCTATACACTAAGTTTAACTTCGAATCCCCTAAGACACTTGTTTTTCTGATATCAGCTTCTTCAATAACAAAACTCTGAGAGTGTCCTTAGTTGAACGGTATATAAAGATCAGACCGGTTTGTTTGTACCTGCAATCTCAGTTGAAGTTTGTATGCTTTTATATGGGTTAACGATATCTATCTTAGAACCCTACGGGGATTCACGGTTTTCTTTTCTTGTGCCAAAAGTGACCTGAGGAGATGATTCACTTGTCTTAGCTGGCAAACCTTTCCTTTTATAGAAAACCTTAAGTTCAGGCTTAAGTGATGTATCATCCTTTTCAATTTCCTCCCTAGTAGTCTTAGTAGAATCAGTGACTATCCTAGTTAAAGGGCACTCGTTTCCTACAATAGTGAAAGTTCTACTAGTGGGGCACCAAACATTACCAATTGGTTTGATTTTAGCTAACCACTGGGATTTAGTTCTAGCATGGGAGTTCACCTCATTAAGGAATTCTTGACACAAGAGTCATGATTTGCCTTAAAGACATATTTCCTACAGGATTTACAAGTAGCATATTTAATGTCCGAGTAAGATCTAGAATTCCTAGATGATTGATTGATGCTCCTAGGATATGACATGCTACGGTTAGCAGTATTGGGTAATCTAGAAGGCATCTGACTAGGTTTGAAACTCCTATCTCTTACTTGTGTCTTTTGAATAGCTTCCCTTAGATCAAATTTATGGAGAACGTCATTTGAACTAGTTCGAGACGTGTTCCTTAGACTATGTCTAGGAAGACTAGCGGCAATCATGTGATTAGGTCTTGGAAAAGCTGTTTTAGTCACATTGGGCCTAGATAGTGGAGTGAATGGTCTAGAAAGATGAACCATATCAACTTGGGAGGCAAACCGCGTTCTCGAGGATTTTGGTCACTCGGATCTAAATGCAGTCGGTTGTCTTACAGACTTGATTTGAGGCGGTTTCCCCAAGATTGATGGTATTTCAAACTTAGTGTCCACACTAGTTCCTTTAGTTTTCCTCATCTCGTTTTTCAGAGCCGCTATTGCAAAGACCTTTTCCTGTACTTGAGCCTTTAAGCTCTCATTTTCTTTGAGTAATTCATCTTGGGATGCCAACTTAGATTCAAGCAACTTAATTTGTTTCAAAAGATTATCCTTTTCAACTTTAGAATCTAGAACTGTTTGATCCAATTTTCGTTCAAGAACAACGTTTGACTTTTCAAGTTTTTCAAAATACTTTTCAAATTTGTCCGTTTTCTTTGAAAATTTAATTTTGGCATCCTCGAGATCTTTTGATTGCTGAGCAATGATCGTTTCGAGCTCTTTAATCTTGGAATCAGAATCAGTTAATGAAGAAGTCATAAAGCATACGTCATGATGCACTATAGCATTATGAACCATCTCTCCCCCATTATGACACACATCAGATGAATCTATAGTGGGAAAACTATCACCCCTTTCCATCCCATGTTTGTCATAAATAGGTTCGGAATGCTTAACATGCGGTAGTTCATCGGCATAGACATCATATACAACATTACTTCGTACCATATTTTTGGGCTCCTCGACATAAACGGGTATGGTGTCATCATAAGAGATGTCTGTAACATTCTCTGACGTGTTGTTGATGTCATGCTTAACTGTTGATTCCATGTCCTTGCAATCTTTAGCAGCCTCTAATTCGTCAATCGTATGACCATATTCTTCTTGCATCATAGAATCTTGCACTCCATCATCACACGCTTGCTGATGTCGGGATTTTTCGTAAATCGAAGAGAGACAGATGTCATGAGTTTCAATAGTGTACCACGGAAAACTTGAAGCTTGGTATGTGTTTCTCGAAAAAATGACTGGCAAATCACTAAACTTTCATACTTGATGAAAAAAATATTGAATTGGAGGAAAGGCATGAGTTTTGTCACGAGAGCTTGATATGCAGATTCTGATGTAGAATGATAAAAAGCCTGCTTTGTGAAGTTGCCCAGCTAGTTAGTTCAAGGTGAGGAGTATTGAATCAATGAATGTATAACGATCTTGACCAAAGAGTGTCACTAATTCTCTCCCTCCTTGAATCCATGAAAGAGTCACAAGATGAGACTGGATTAGTTGAAATGAAGTGATGCCACTTTCACTAGCTTTGTCTTGCATTTTATGCACTTCTCCCTATTGAAAAGTTAAATCCAAAGATTCCATTGAATTTCGATGAAAGACAATTGTGTTAATTGTCGAAAGACCAATACGATATTTGACAAATCGTGGAGAAACCAAGAATATGAAATTCGCGGGATTGACAGAATCAACGAAAGATTCGTAAATAACTCTTAAAAATCCTTGTTTGGTGATATATCTCTTTTCTCAACTCAATAATTTTTTGGTCAGCACCCTTTGTCTCGTCGCATTCGACAAAAATATTACCACTTGGTTCTTCCGAAATACGCGGATCAATCCAATAATACCTTTAATGGCCCAAAATATCTATAAAACCACACATGTAGATACAAGAAACCGTATACAAAAAGTGTGTCAGCTTGAAAACTTTATACCACTACACAGTGATAACTAGGACGCTTTGAAAACTTTATATCACTACACAGTGATAAGTAGGACGCAATTGCAGCCAAACTATTTGATAACTATCAAACTAGTCAAAAGTTGGTTCCAACTAGTATAGTCTACCCACGTGTATATACAATCAACCCCTATATAAAGCGTCACTCTTGTAAATAACCACTACACATGTATCTAGTCACTCTTGTAACCTCCGCCTGAAAATAATATATAAGAGTGACGAGGTTATCTAGTCACTCTTGCCCCTAAAATTTCTCACAAAAAAACTTAAACTCACTCTAAGAAACACCGCCGCTTGATCACCAACAAGTCAGCCACTACTTCTCATAAAAATACCAATCTTCTTCTATCTTGTTCACAAACGAATACCCATCTCACACCTTAAACCTATCGCCTCAAACTTGATACCCAAACTTAAAACTCAAATCACATGTTAAAACTCAAACTTGATTTTCTATGTATCCACCAATCATCAAGTGTCCCATCTCACTATCAAATGTACATATGTTATTCCATCAATTCAAACAAACCCAGAAACAAAAATAAACCGTAACTTCAATAGATCGAGAGTAACTGAGTCGATGATGGCATCAAGATCATACTGAGATGGTCTCGGGTAGGTGTAACTGAGTCATGCATGTTGATGTATATTATTGGTATTTGTCAAGATCAGTGATGGGTTTTCAGTTGGGTTTCATGATCTTTAAAGATCTAAACGATGTGTTATAAACCCAATTTGATGAATCTGAGATCCTGATAGAGTTTATAACTTTCTGATTTGCGTCTAGATTAAGTGACGAAGGGAATAGTTTGTTGTCTAGTCACGGTTGGAGTGGGAATGAGGAGAATCGGTTTTTGTTTGGAGTCGTGGTTCGAAGGTCTGAGTCTATTTTGGTTCGAGTGTTTGAGTCGTGTTGTGTGAGTTTTGTGTGAATTGGGTGATTGGAGTCCGAGTGTGTTTGAGTCGAGACAGGTGTGGTCTGTTTTGTTTTAGTCGAGAGGGTGTTTTGAGACTAGTGTTTTTGGTTGTTCGTAAGTATGTGGGTCGAATCGAGAGTCTGTGTCAATGGGTGTTGGGGTTTAATGGAGTTAAAGTTAGTGTCGAGGGTGTGATGGGTGTTGGGATTTCGAGGCAAGTCTTAGTTTGTGTGAGTCGTGTGTGAGTTGAGGCTATTTGAGATGAAACGAGAGTCTAGAGTCTTTTGAGTGTTGTGGTTCGAGTCTGATTGTTTGGTTGATTGTGAGTCTGGTCTTCGCAATCCTACTTCACCAAAGCCACTTCTGAATGTTTCACTTCGCAAACCCACTTCGCAGACCTCACTTCAGAATCGACTTCTGAATCGACTTCTGAATTGACTTCGTAAAAAGACAAACAAAAAATGATGTACTTTGGAATCATAAAAAAATATGTACTTTTGCTTTACTTTTTGAATTGAATAAAACCTTTTCAAGGTAACACATAATAAAATGACGTAATAACTATTCATATTGTAGATTGTCGTAACTTCATCTTGCAACGCGTAATCTTTATCGGGTTTGAATCATCTTTCCAATAGTTTCATGAATTATTTTGGGTTACTAAGTTGAAAATCTCCAACTTAAGCCCAACAGATACACAAATGAGACTTATTTCTATAGAGTGCTTCAAATAGTATTACTTTAATTCTAATATGACAACTATTGTTATACGGGAAATTTTACCAATGGTAAGTGTCCTTCCAAAATTTATAACACATACACATATAAATTTTGAGTATGTAGGATATTGTAAATCTAGCTTATGTTTAGAGAAAGAAAGAGATTGAAACTTGGTAGAATCACACACACTTCTAGAGAGACAAAGTGAATAACTATGTGTAAATTGAAATAAAACTACACCCTATCCATGTAAGGAGAGGGTTTATATATCCAAGCCTTGTGATGGGCTTGGGCTTATATAATGGGTCGCCGGCCTATACAACTCATGGGCTTGGCATGGCCTTATTTGTTTAATATAATGATAACTAAACTACGAGCTCTAACTTAATCTATTGTTGGAGTAATCTATCCTTTCTAATACGTAAAACGTATTTCCAACAATCTCCCCCTAAGGGAGGTCACTCCAATGAAGGGCGTTACCCAAGTGTAGGTCCACGATTTCTTATGATTGTTACAAGTGTTGTAATGATCTAAATAGAGAGAGGGGTAGAAGACGAACTTGATATGAAGTAGAGAGAGAAAGGAGAGATGAAGAGACATAGAGAGAGAAAGGAGAGATGAAGAGAGGTAGAGAGAGAAAGTAGTATCTAATAAAATGAAAAATGTGAAATGAATAATGACCAACCCCTCCTAACATGCTAGGAGGGGGTATATATAGCCCACCCTACATGTGGGCTATATGGGCTACATGTTTACATATTGAATCACGAGCCCAATACTTGAATATATCATTGGAGTGACCGATCCTTTCTAAATACGTAAAAACGTATTTCCAACAATCTCCCCCTGAGGGAGGTCACTCCAAGTTACAATGTCCTAAATAGTCTATAGCTCGTGATCTATGCTAGCCATGATGTGACCGAGACTTTCCTTGGAAAAACATATTTCCATTAATCTCCCCCTAAGGGAGGTCACACCATTTTACAAAATCTTAAACCTAGCATACTATTCTTGAGTCTTCGATCTTGTTCTTGTGAATATAATGATGAGATCTTTGACTTTAGTCTTGAGCATGTTTTCTTGCCTTGACCTTGTGCGTTCATCACTTGTGATATTTGCCTCTTCGTGACTTCATGTTCCACATACTTACACATTTATAAATTCTTGAAAGCTTCAGAGTTTGATACAGCGGGAGACTTGACTTTTAGGCTTTCTTGAATTTGTTGAAGTATTAAGTGCAGAAAGCATAAGCATGTGTTTACGACTTCTTCTGGATTGTACACCGCAATGCCACATTCTTGTTACGCTGCATAAGATAGTTAGCAACAAAACATATACACGGATGAAATGGCCTTGAACATTTCATTCTAATTCCGTAGCATTTTACCTCCGATCGGTGAAGACCGTTGGACGATATAAAATATCGTACTTTTGGCAGGTAGTTTCAATTAAGAACCTCCTTGACAAGATTTTGCGGGTAAACCCGTTCTCTTTATTCGACCGTCCAAAGCTGACTACGAACATAAAGAGTGAATCATTTGGATAATAATATCCGCTTGATTTGAAGCCGTCAATTCATGTTCCTGGAACAAGTGAAATTCAATTAAGAACCGCACCATCGATGATTTCCAGTTGTCACGAGCTTGATTCGTATAGAATCTCGCAAGTTACCTACCAAGTGCTGTTTGAGGTTAACACTAGAAGGATTTCCATTCGTCTGTAAATACTTAATAGTATTACTCTGAATGTTCTGGCAAGATCACTAAAATAATGCGTAGAGGCCTGGAACGTGTTTAAGTTCAATTAAGAAGTAAACAACTGTTGCTTTCCAGTTATCACAAGTTTGATTCATAAAGAATCACACAAGTCACCTACCATGAGCTTTTTGATATTCTCTCAAGAATGATTTCCATCTTCATTGTAAATACTTTCTATTACTCGGATGTTCAGGCAAGATCATGAAGATTTTGCGTAGGACTCTTAAGACCTTTCTTACTTTTCACCGTGTGTGAAGAAGAAAGGAATTATGAAAGTTTGTCCTAATGAGATATTTGATGATCTCAAATGGCTCTAGACTCGATCGTGCATTTTGGATTCTAGTGATCGGAGGCTGGAGAGAAGTGCCACCATTTCAACCAATTTATTCAGAGTGAATAAATCAATAGATAATGTGTTGTCTCCGTGTGATTAAAACAAATATCTTATAAGAGATATCTGAGTTAGCTGGGATGGGTTGTGCATTGCATCACTGGGTCCATGATGTCTGACTTCAATATCAAGCATCATTAAAAATGATCTCAATAGCATATGTATTGACCCGGTTTCTACCTAAGGTTATAAGCAGGGCTTCTTTCTTTGCACCCTTTATCATTACAATTCTTTTTCATTCTTCAATCCCTTCAATGCTTACCAATACGTCATAACTAGCACCTTATTATGATTGTTCTAGTGCTAACTTAAGTACTTGGTTGGCATTCATCTACGTTCACAAACATTCTCCATCTTTCCTAAGGACTACTATTTCTAGCTATGGAATGTCCTTGGGAAGATTCCTCCGGTTTTGGAAGAATCATTGGACTTTAACCTATCCTACCATCCTTATGTCACCACAATCTTCATCGTCGTGAATAGAGATGTTTTGGGTAAGTATAAATCACCATGAAATCCCTTTTGATATCCAAATCCATTTTGCTTCCCTTAACATATGCTACGATATTCGAAAACATTTAGCACATGTCGGGGTGAGCCAGCACATTAAGTCAAACCTTTAAATTGAATGATCTCATTATTAAATCACATTTTCTCCCCCATATTAAAAATATTAACCCAATCGATGTTTTTAATATCAATTAATTTAATAAAATTTTAAGAAAATTTGGGAAGAAAAATGCAAATCCAATTATCTTCATAGTTTTCACAAGCCCCCCCCCCCCTCAATTTAATGAGGGTGTACTTGAAACGTAAATTAAATACCTTTTAAACACAAGTGCAAGGTATTTATCACGTGCAAAGATCAGATATGATAAAGTATTCACAAGATTAGCGATTTACGAGGTTGGACCTAAATGATGGAGAATATCATATGAAAGAATCACATGGTTCTTGTTCACGAATGTTGGTCTCCTCGTCGCGTCTGAAGTTATCTCTTGGCTCCATGTGTACGACTGATATCGTTGTCTTGACACCAATATGTGAACATGGCACTTTCGGCGTCAAAGATTCTGAATGCTGGACAATTGCTCCCCCTCAATTGTTGACCCGTGTTCTATTGAAAGAGTTGTAGTCGCCGTTTGAGTAGTCGCATCGTCGAGTATGTAGATATCAATAGTAAATTTCTACGATTTGTGGAGATGATAACTTCATAAAAAACAAGATTTCTCTTGTTTTAACAAATAAATGCACTGACGCGTACATATATTCGTGTTAGATTGTGTTATTACGTAAACACAATCCCTTACATGGTTATAAAGTAAACCATGCCCGAGAAAATTAATTCCTGTTGTTGATTCAAAGCTTTCCGGTGAAATGCTTGACTTTAAAGTGAAAAGCGGGTTACTATCTGAAATAATAGCAAACCATATTGAGCATGTCTTAAAAACATTTGAACTTCTGCTCGAACTTTATTTACAACCCCGTGTCATTGGTGAATGACATTTCTAGTATCGTAAATATTATCGATTCCAGAAGACATGCTCTTTTTATCAAAAGATTTTGAACACACAATTTTTAAAGATTTAGAAAAACCTTTTTGAGAAATTCACAAAAAAATTGTGTTCAACGTTTTGAAAACAAATTACTTGAGCTTAAGATGTTGAATATCTTGCAAAACGAGCTCAAGTCCGAGAAGTTGTAAACTTCCCGTTGTTAAGGATAAGTTTATCATTGACGATAAACTTTCCTTTTAACTGAAAAACGAGTCCTAAGTTGACATTTATTTAAAAGTCGTTTTCATGAGCTTGAAAACTTTTGAATGTTTTAACGTAAAGCTCATGACTGAGAAAGGTGAATTTCTCGTTATGAAGAAATGTTCTCTTATTTAGAAGATACACTTTCCTTTGTGAGCTTAAAACTTGGAATGTTTTAATACAAGCTCATGACCGAGAAAAGTGAATTTCCCGTTACGAGGATAAGTTATCATTAAAGATAAACTTTCCTAAAAAACTTTCCGAGTTACAGTCTGATATTTAACTGTAAGTTAGTGTGCATGAGCTTAAAAACTTCGAATGTTTTTAATATTAGCTCATGCCCGATAAAAATTAATTTCTCGTTGTAAGAATAAGTTTATCATCGGTGATAAACTTTACTTTTGTTTGAAGTCCGGGGCATAGTCTGAAATGTGATTATACGCCATTTACACGAGCTTAAAAACCTTTGAATAGTTTAAATGTAAGCTCGTGTCCGAGAAAAATTTAATTTCTCGTTTTTGAGGATAAGTTTATCATTGGCAATAAACTTTCCTTTATTTGAAGTACGGGTCATCGTCTGAAATTTAACGTTGAGCCATATACACGAGGTTAAAACTTTTGAATAGTTTTAAATTGAACTCGTGTTCGAGAAAAATTAATTTCTCGTTTTGAGGGTAAGTTATCGTTGACGAGATAAACTTCCCTTTCTTTGAAGATCGGGTCACGGACTGTTATTTGTCTATGAGCCATTGTGCATGAGCTTAAAAACTTGGAATGTTTTTTATATAAGCTCATGCCCGAGAAAAAATAATTTCTCGTTTTATGGATAAGTTTATCATCGGCGATAAACTTTCCTTTCTTTGATGAACGATTTACAGTCTGTGATGAGACTATAAGTCCTATACACTAAGTTTAACTTCGAATCCCCTAAGACACTTGTTTTTTTGATATCAGCTTCTTCAATAACCAAACTCTGAGAGTGTCCTTAGTTGAACGGTATATAAAGATCAGACCGGTTTGTTTATGTTGATCCTTGACTTTTGTACCTGCAATCTCAGTTGAAGTTTGTATGCTTTTATATGGGTTAACGATATCTATCTTAGAACCCTACGGGGATTCATGGTTTTCTTTTCTTGTGCCAAAAGTGACCTGAGGAGATGATTCACTTGTCTTAGCTGGCAAACCTTTCCTTTTATAGAAAACCTTAAGTTCAGGCTTAAGTGATGTATCATCCTTTTCAATTTCCTCCCTAGTAGTCTTAGTAGAATCAGTGACTATCCTAGTTAAAGGGCACTCGTTTCCTACAATAGTGAAAGTTCTACTAGTGGGGCACCAAAAATTACCAATTGGTTTGATTTTAGCTAACCACTGGGATTTAGTTCTAGCATGGGAGTTCACCTCATTAAGGAATTCTTGACACAAGAGTCATGATTTGCCTTAAAGACATATTTCCTACAGGATTTACAAGTAGCATATTTAATGTCCGAGTAAGATCTAGAATTCCTAGATGACTGATTGATGCTCCTAGGATATGACATGCTACGGTTAGCAGTATTGGGTAATCTAGAAGGCATCTGACTAGGTTTGAAACTCCTATCTCTTACTTGTGTCTTTTGAATAGCTTCCCTTAGATCAAATTTATGGCGAACGTCATTTGAACTAGTTCGAGACGTGTTCCTTAGACTATGTCTAGGAAGACTAGCGGCAATCATGTGATTAGGTCTTGGAAAAGCTGTTTTATTCACATTGGGCCTAGATAGTGGAGTGAATGGTCTAGAAAGATGAACCATATCAACTTGGGAGGCAAACCGCGGTCTCGAGGATTTTGGTCACTCGGATCTAAATGCAGTCGGTTGTCTTACAGACTTGATTTGAGGCGGTTTCCCCAAGATTGATGGTATTTCAAACTTAGTGTCCACACTAGTTCCTTTAGTTTTCCTCATCTCGTTTTTCAGAGCCGCTATTGCAAAGACCTTTTCCTGTACTTGAGCCTTTAAGCTCTCATTTTCTTTGAGCAATTCATCTTGGGATGCCAACTTAGATTCAAGCAACTTAATTTGTTTCAAAAGATTATCCTTTTCAACTTTAGAATCTAGAACTGTTTGATCCAATTTTCGTTCAAGAACAACGTTTGACTTTTCAAGTTTTTCAAAATACTTTTCAAATTTGTCCGTTTTCTTTGAAAATTTAATTTTGGCATCCTCGAGATCTTTTGATTGCTGAGCAAAGATCGTTTCGAGCTCTTTAATCTTGGAATCAGAATCAGTTAATGAAGAAGTCATAAAGCATTTGTCATGATGCACTATAGCATTATGAACCATCTCTCCCCCATTATGACACACATCAGATGAATCTATAGTGGTAAAACTATCACCCCTTTCCATCCCATGTTTGTCATAAATAGGTTCGGAATGCTCAACATGCGGTAGTTCATCGGCATAGACATCATATACAACATTACTTCGTACCATATTTTTGGGCTCCTCGACATAAACGGGTATGGTGTCATCATAAGAGATGTCTGTAACATTCTCTGACGTGTTGTTGATGTCATGCTTAACTGTTGATTCCATGTCCTTGCAATCTTTAGCAGCCTCTAATTCGTCAATCGTATGACCATATTCTTCTTGCATCATAGAATCTTGCACTCCATCATCACACGCTTGCTAATGTCGGGATTTTTCATAAATCGAAGAGAGACAGATGTCATGAGTTTCAATAGTGTACCATGGAAAACTTGAAGCTTGGTATGTGTTTCTCGAAAAAATGACTGGCAAATCACTAAACTTTCATACTTGATGATATTGAATTGGAGGAAAGGCATGAGTTTTGTCACGAGAGCTTGATATGCAGATTCTGATGTAGAATGATTAAAGCCTGCTTTGTGAAGTTGCCCAGCTAGTTAGTTCAAGGTGAGGAGTATTGAATCAATGAATGTATAACGATCTTGACCAAAGAGTGTCACTAATTCTATCCCTCCTTGAATCCATGAAAGAGTCACAAGATGAGACTGGATTAGTTGAAATGAAGTGATGCCACTTTCACTAGCTTTGTCTTGCATTTTATGCACTTCTCCCTATTGAAAAGTTAAATCCAAAGATTCCATTGAATTTCGATGAAAGACAATTGTGTTAATTGTCGAAAGACCAATACGATATTTGACAAATCGTGGAGAAACCAAGAATATGAAATTCGCGGGATTGACAGAATCAACGAAAGATTCGTAAATAACTCTTAAAAATCCTTGTTTGGTGATATATCTCTTTTCTCAACTCAATAATTTTTTGGTCGGCACCCTTTGTCTCGTCGCATTCGACAAAAATATTACCACTTGGTTCTTCCGAAATACGCGGATCAATCCAATAATACCTTTAATGGCCCAAAATATCTATAAAACCACACATGTAGATACAAGAAACCGTATACAAAAAGTGTGTCAGCTTGAAAACTTTATACCACTACACAGTGATAACTAGGACGCTTTGAAAACTTTATATCACTACACAGTGATAAGTAGGACGCAATTGCAGCCAAACTATTTGATAACTATCAAACTAGTCAAAAGTTGGTTCCAACTAGTATAGTCTACCCACGTGTATATACAATCAACCCCTATATAAAGCGTCACTCTTGTAAATAACCACTACACATGTATCTAGTCACTCTTGTAACCTCCGCCTGAAAATAATATATAAGAGTGACGAGGTTATCTAGTCACTCTTGCCCCTAAAATTTCTCACAAAAAAACTTAAACTCACTCTAAGAAACACCGCCGCTTGATCACCAACAAGTCAGCCACTACTTCTCATAAAAATACCAATCTTCTTCTATCTTGTTCACAAACGAATACCCATCTCACACCTTAAACCTATCGCCTCAAACTTGATACCCAAACTTAAAACTCAAATCACATGTTAAAACTCAAACTTGATTTTCTATGTATCCACCAATCATCAAGTGTCCCATCTCTCTATCAAATGTACATATGTTATTCCATCAATTCAAACAAACCCAGAAACAAAAATAAACCGTAACTTCAATAGATCGAGAGTAACTGAGTCGATGATGGCATCAAGATCATACTGAGATGGTCTCGGGTAGGTGTAACTGAGTCATGCATGTTGATGTATATTATTGGTATTTGTCAAGATCAGTGATGGGTTTTCAGTTGGGTTTCATGATCTTTAAAGATCTAAACGATGTGTTATAAACCCAATTTGATGAATCTGAGATCCTGATAGAGTTTATAACTTTCTGTTTTGCGTCTAGATTAAGTGACGAAGGGAATAGTTTGTTGTCTAGTCACGGTTGGAGTGGGAATGAGGAGAATCGGTTTTTGTTTGGAGTCGTGGTTCGAAGGTCTGAGTCTATTTTGGTTCGAGTGTTTGAGTCGTGTTGTGTGAGTTTTGTGTGAATTGGGTGATTGGAGTCCGAGTGTGTTTGAGTCGAGACAGGTGTGGTCTGTTTTGTTTTAGTCGAGAGGGTGTTTTGAGACTAGTGTTTTTGGTTGTTCGTAAGTATGTGGGTCGAATCGAGAGTCTGTGTCAATGGGTGTTGGGGTTTAATGGAGTTAAAGTTAGTGTCGAGGGTGTGATGGGTGTTGGGATTTCGAGGCAAGTCTTAGTTTGTGTGAGTCGTGTGTGAGTTTAGGCTATTTGAGATGAAACGAGAGTCTAGAGTCTTTTGAGTGTTGTGGTTCGAGTCTGATTGTTTGGTTGATTGTGAGTCTGGTCTTCGCAATCCTACTTCACCAAAGCCACTTCTGAATGTTTCACTTCGCAAACCCACTTCGCAGACCTCACTTCAGAATCGACTTCTGAATCGACTTCTGAATTGACTTCGTAAAAAGACAAACAAAAAATGATGTACTTTGGAATCATAAAAAAATATGCACTTCGTAATTTTCCTAAAAAAAATACTTCGGAATCACCAATCTCTTACTTCGGAATATGTGAAAAATGTACTTCGGGAATCGTAAAATAAACTACTTCGGAATATATAAAGATGAAGACTTCGGAATTATAATGAATATAGTTCACTTCGGGAAAATATTCGCAACAGTACTTTGGAAAATTTTCTACAGTAACTTTGAAACAAAATGCTACAATACTACGGAAAGTTGCTACAGTAACTTGGGAAAAATTAAAACCCCACTTCGCAAGCCAAATATTTGCACTTCGGAATCAAAAACAAAAAAATTTGACTACTTCATAATTACAAAACCCTTAGAGGTACTTCGGAATAAAGACATTGTATCCAACTTTTTATAGATCCGAACCCACTGTTAATAAAAAATACCCCGAAAATCACCCAAATGACCAAAAATTTTTGCGATTTTGACCAAATTAATTAACCCAAATCACTACCACATCTATGCAGTCGATTTGTTTACAAACTTAACCCACAAAAACGCAAAAATTTTCAAGATTTGAGCTTGATTAGATCAAAACCCACTAGAATCAATCAAAACAAACACAAGAACAATCAATCAACCATAGCTCTTGATATCAATTGTAGGTCCACGATTTCTTATGATTGTTACAAGTGTTGTAATGATCTAAATAGAGAGAGGGGTAGAAGAAGAACTTGATATGAACTAGAGAGAGAAAGGAGAGAGGAAGAGAGGTAGAGAGAGAAAGTAGTATATGATAAAATGAAAAATGTGAAATGAATAATGACCAACCCCTCCTAACATGCTAGGAGGGGGTATATATAGCCCACCTTACATGTGGGCTATATGGGCTATATGTTTACATATTGAATCACGAGCCCAATACTTGAATATATCATTGGAGTGACCGATCCTTTCTAAATACGTAAAAACGTATTTCCAACACCAAGTTACAATAATAAAATAGACCTAGCAAACTATGCTTGTCTTGAGCTCGTAGTCTTCGTCTTTCTTTTCTTTTTCTTTTCTGGTGAACATGCTGATGTGATCTTTGATATCAATCTTTAGCATTAATCTCTTGCCTTGATGAAGTGCATCCATCACTTGTGATTTTAGCCTCCTCGTGACTGCATGTACCACATACTTATACCTTCGTAATTCTTGAAAGCTTTAGAGTTTGCTACGGTGGAAGACTTGACTTTAAGGATTTCTTAAATTAGATGAGGTATTAAGTGCATAACGTATAAGCATGCGGGGACGACTTCTTCTTGGATTCCTGATTGTGGTAAAATACGACTCTTGTTTAGGAAAACAAAAGAACGTATATGAGCGGTAAGTATCGAGTGATGATTTTAGGAAAAATCAACACTAATGACCCACAATCAAATAAAATGAGAGAAAGAGTTCGTTTCCCAAGGAGGTATATGTGTGTGAATTAACTTGTATTTATTTGAGATTAATATTAAGAGAATGGGGAATAGAAGATGAAAGACGGTTACGTTAAAATTAAATTATGACGAAAACGTAAAGCCGTAGAAAAACCACAAAAATTAAAAAATTAAACTAAACCAAAAACAAAATATCAAGAAAAGATTAAAAAGACTAAAACAAGTCAATAATAATATAAATAAAGATAAAAATCCAACAAAGATATTTTAAAACCTTCTATTAATTAAATAATTAATTTTAAATGCTAATTAAAGCCCTAAAATTAAATTTAACTAATTCAAATGTCTAAAATATGATTTTATTGAATAATTACTTAACTTATATTATTAGAAGACTAAAAAGTAATTTTCTAAAAATTAAAAGCTATTAAAACTATTTTTAAAACCCTAAAAATGATTTAAACTAATTAAAAACTAATTAAACTTAAAATAATTATAAAAATAAATCTAAAAGTGATAAAAATAATCTAAAAATGGAAATAGTCCTAATTAATGATAAAGAACCTAGGAAAAATGAAAAAGAAGGAAAAATAAAATTTTGAAAATTAAATAATAAAATAATATTAAAATATTGCTAAAAATAAAAAGTTTCTAAAATTTAAAATAAAAAATTTCTAAAAATCCTAAATATTATAACTAAGAGAAAAACACAAATTAGAAGTCCTAAACCCTTTTTAATAATTTTATAAAAATCTTTAAAGTTTATAAAAAACCTTAAAATAATATAAAATTAAAAATAAATGTTTTTGAAACCAAAATTAGATGTAAACCTCAAAAATATATATTATAAACTAAAAACTATTTTTCCTAAAAATTAAAACTGTTTTTGGTATTTTTTATGGATTTATTAAAAACCGTCTATTAAATAATTCCTAGAAAATAAACTAATAAAAGGAAAATTGTGAAACCAATTTTAAAAAATCTATAAGCCTATTATCAACCTAAGAAAAATAAAAAGAATGAAAATAAGCTTGAAAATAAGCTGTAAATAAGCTAAAGATGCTACGGCTTTATTAAAATAAGACAAGTTAAAAACTGGTTAAGTAAATAACCAATCCAACCTTGGTCAGTAAAAGACCCAAGGGCAGGATGGTTATGTTGTTGGTGTGATGAACGACACGTCAGGGGTTCGAGGCGTGTAACCCCCCTTTTTATACTTTTTTTTTTTTTTTTTTTAAACTTTTTACCAATCAAACAGACAACTTGGCAAGCTTATAATCCAAACCCAATAACTTTTTATGCCAATGATTATGCCAATTGAAGATACAAAACGTACCCTGGTTGTTCTTGAACACTTAGCAGATTATGCTAGTGTTGTGCTTATGGATTATAGCCAAGAGGACTTGGGCTATTGGCTTATTTGGAGATTGTTTTGGACAACAATGGGCACCCTTGAGCTTATTGAAGCTCAAGGAGTCAGTCAACAAACAAGAAATAGCACTTAGCACTCCAAATTAAGCAAAACAAAACACAAAACACCCTATATCAGTCTCTGAGGTCTTTATGCAGATCAGTGGGCAATAATAGCTTATTACTTGAACTCTAGTGACACCCAAAGGCTGAAATTGAGCACACAATCTCACAAAGTGAAGCACAAACAAACTGCAAAACTTTAACACCCTAGTCTACACATATAATCATGAATCAAGCACAAAAATATCATCAAAACTGGCAGAATAGTGCACAAGCAGATTTTTAACACCTCTTTTCACTTTTTAGCACACAAATCAGTTCAAAACTCTTCCAAACCTACTACAAACTAACTAAAATCCTACCACAATCCTTTAATCCCTGATTAACAACCTTTAATAATCACTAATCAAAACTTTGTCCTGCTAAACTGTGTTGCCAAACAGCCTTTTAAATTTGAAAAACCAACTTTTATGAATCAAAACCTACACAAACCTAATCAAACTGTTTTCTATGATCTCTAACATGCATTTAACAACTAAAGAACTCCAATCCAAGCAGATTAAACACATAAAAGCATGAAATCAAATAAGGCACATACACTTAGCTAATTTCTGAAATTTTCAAAGAGAAAAAGGGGATTACCTTAGGACCCTTACATCCAAGGGTCCTAGTGGATGTTGAATCCACCTCCAAACCAACCCGGGTTGGTGCTGAACACAAATCAACAGGCCTTCAACCTGTTGCAATCACAAAACAAGAAAACAACAAAAAATACAAGCATATACTTATCAACCTGTTTTCTTTTCTTTTTCTTAAATCTTTTCCAAAAACACTCAAACTTTCAAAACACGTTTTAATAAGCTAATCTCTCTAACAAATGACACTCCTTAACATTCAAGCACCCTAGAACAGATTATACCAAATACTTCCAAATTTCTCAAACCTTGAAATATTTTGAAACCTCAAAAACTTTTAACCAAATCAAATAATGGAACTCAGAATCCCTTCACAATTAGACACAAACTTTAACAAATAAAAAAGGAATTATAATTGAATTATTTTTCAAAAACCAAACTTTTTATTTCAATTAAAAGGAATTACAAATTATGAAGGAAAACTGGAACAAAGGGTCACCCACAGGTTGGGGCCTCTTTTATACTAAGCTAAGAAGGATCTAGAATCCAAAAAACTAAACCCTAATACATGGAAAAATCCCTAATATGCCCTTGGACGTTTTTGGTGTGAATTGTCCTTTCTTGATCTCCACTATTTAATTTTGCGTTGTGAGTAAGCAATGAATCTCCATCGTTGATGTAGGACACGTCACATGCCTTGGAGCCAAAGGAATGCTCCTATTGGTGGATGGGGAATTGGGGGTTTGGTACACACGCGTGGGGTTGGGTAGTTTAGGAGTGGGAAGGGTTTTAGGTGGTGTGAATTACACGTGTGCTTGATTAATTGGATTTTAACCCAAGTTAAATGAAGGTAAATTCTGGGCTGGTAAAAAGGTGAATAGTTCTTTCTTTGATCCGTTTTTGGGGGAGAAAACATGTTAGGCGCGTTTTTAGGATTTGAAAGTTTCAGTTGTCAACTTTGGTCCCTTTGTTTTGAGATTTTTGGCATTAAAGGTTTTTATGCCCTAAAACCCGTTTTACTTTGTAAATAACTTTCCCCACTTGACATTTTTGGCACAAGACTTTGTAAAAGGCTTATCAAGGGTTGTTTTTGACCTTTTGTGATAATTCAAGGGCTGAACTTGGACAATCTTGATCTTCAAAGGTCTTCAATGTCTCTTAAACTTCTTGAGGGACTATAATTGGCATTTTGAAATTGTTGAGGGACTATTCTTGCCATTTCTTCAAAGTTGAAGGACCTTTTTGCAATTTTGACAAACTTAAGGGACCAAACTTGTAATTATTAATATACAAGGGTTTTAAGTGTCATTTCTTCAATAAATGATGATCAATCTTGTTTTGTCTTCAAGTCTTCAAGGGTATTTGATGAAAATTCCATGATTAGAGCCCGGTTCTTTGTACGGCTTCGTTTCTCGTGTTCGTTTTTCCTTGTATCTTGTGATCTTTTGTCTTTTTCACGATATCCATACCTAAAATACACAAGTAAACAAACACAAGCATATATATGGTATTTTATGACATTTTAGTGCATTTAAAGCCCGAAAAGAACGATGAGATCATGTATAAATGCCATCTCATCAATTCCGCAACGCCACCTTCTTTAAATGCCGCAAGATAAGTAGACACGAACGAAATGGCTTTGAACATTTCATTCTTATTCGTTATCATTTTACCTACGGTCGGTGATGTGACAAATTGTCAATTTATGATCTATATTTTATTCTTAATTATTATTTAAAAACATTATTTTAATGTTATATTATGAACTCACTCATTTATAGGAAGAACTTCGGGTTTACGTCTTGAAGTAGCATCGACTACGTCTAAACCGGAGGATTCTACGTTACGTGCTTACTTTTACATACACCATTTTTGGTGACAGTCCGACGTTTCAGGAAAGAAATTTATCCGTGAATATTATTTTCGGATTTTAAATTTGTGTTGGTTCATAAACTCACAAATTTACGAGAAGAGATTAGGACTTACGTGAATAATTTAACGTCCTTTACGACTAAACCGGAAACCCTAGGATTACATATTTACGTTTTTGAACTCCGTTTTTTATGAGACAATTTTTATTAGATTCATTTTGTGCCGTTGATTCATAATTTATAAAAAAGTTTTTCGTAAAACGACCTTAGGGCACACAAATCGAGGAAACTAGAATCGAGGAATACCCGTAAATTAGTGGGAGGAGACAAAAACCAGTTTTGCCTCACCTCACAAATGGGCGGCCAAAATTTCAACAACACAACCAAGATGTGTCAAAATTTACATAAACTAAGGACACATGTCCATTAGTTTCCACCAAAACCACTTCCAACTAAAACTAGCTAAGCTTAAACCATTCACTTCATTTATACACATGCAAAAACACACATTTCTCTCTCACTCATCACCATTACCGTCCACCACCACCATAAAACATCCACTTTGATCAAAAGTTAACCATGAAATCATGTGTTACCCATACATATGATGATGTCCTTTTGAAGACTTGTTGATGGGAGGTGATTTTAACAACTAGCAAGGAGTGTACATGGAGATCAAGGGCTGATTTTTGGAGAAGTATACAAATACTTGGTGATCCTAGAAGTGGTGTTGATATCTCATAATATTGGTTACCCAAAACCAAGTCTTGTTCATCATCAACCCCATCTTTTCATCAATTTGATGGTATAGAGATTGTTCTTCCTATCCTTGTTGTTATTTTGAATATGTAATCTTGTATTTTCTTTATTATGTATATGTATATGATGATGAATGATGATAACCATGTTGTGTGGCGATCATGTGTTGATAAACATGGTTAAAAAGATTGAAAACTACATGTAAAAAGGTTAAAATCTTGCTTAAATTATTAGGCTGTATAAAAACAGTAAAGAACCATTTGTTAAACTGATAATATAGTATAGATGAATCAATATACAGTAATTATTAAGTCTTATACACATGTGAGAGTTGGTCATACAATGGAATACTAAAAATGAGTGAGATATGATCAAAAAGATATTGGAGTGCAAATTTGCATAGACTGTTTTTGACGAATTTATTAAAATACTTAGAGGCTGATTCATGAGTAGCTATAAAATAGTTAAAGGAAGAACATATCATGTTGTTTCTTCTATAAAAATTCGGGTTCATATCTTCTTATAGAACTCTAGATATGGATATTTTAGTGGACTGGATATTTAGGACAGATTTTATAAAATAAATAATATATAATATAAGCACTCAAAATTATGTATTTATAAAATATACATATATAAAACCCACTAGTTACTAATAATAATTATAAATGAGAGTTATATATATTGATATTAATATGAGACATTTTATATAAATTACAAGTATAAATGTTTTTCCAAGTTAGAAAACTATATACATAAGTTTTACGTCTTTTCGGCTAAAACCGAAAGATTAACGTTTTTGTCAAATAAAACTTAGACGGTTGGACCCGTCTAATGTAAACTTTTTATAACTCATATACTGATATATAAGTACATATTACAAGTAAAAACCGATTAAACCCGAGCTTTATAACATACAGACATTAACAGGCTAAATTAGCCTTATTGGACTATTAATCCAACTAATTTGGCTAAACACTTATGAACTTACTTATTGGGCTTAACCCAATTGGGCCTAACATGTAAGTATAATACTGATATTAAAAGTGTAAAATGGACTAATATAAGGTAATGGGCCTATAATAGGCTCATTGGGCCTTGACAAGTAAAAAGGTTAAACTAGTGAAACTATTATGAAAATTTAACAACACATGAAACTATAATAAGTAAATAAAGATGTACAATACCACTTGATCATCATCATATTTATAAAATCATCATATATATACATAGCTATTATTTTTAAAAAGTCATTGGACAAGAGTCTAAGACGAGTATTATCTGTCTAGGTTTCCGTGATTGAAGCACGTACCGTACATCCAAATCACCGATAACCGTCTTTCCCAATCAACGTTAGTTCATAGCCTCGCACTCTATTTAAATGTTTTTGTGAAATTTTTTATAAACCCGCGAGGGAGATAACATGTTAGTTTTGATAATATAGGACACCATCTCTCCCGATTATTTGCTTATTGATTTGGACCCAGATGATTGTATGACCTGATGAATGATTATATGACCCGATAAATGAAATGAAATGGATTATTCAAGGTAGATTATGTCACTAAAAGTCCCATTAGCATGAATTGTGAACTATCGGGATTTGGTAGACGCTAATATATATAATAGTACTATTTGGGGACGATCACCCCAGTTCGCGCGTTGACGGTTGACCCGTCGTGCCACATTGATTGGTAAATGAATTTATGTATGAGAAGATTTCCATAGCGTTATTTTTGTGACGACACGCTAACTTAGATGGGAAAATTGAGTTTCGGGTTAGCTACCCGTTGTTTGTTGTAGTAAGGTAACAATGTCATGCGGCTTATAATAATCCAAATAACGAAATACTGCTATACGCACTGAATTACGATATATTGCCTGACTAGCAATACGGGGTCTTATTATTGATATTATATTCGTGTTTTAGTTTTACATAACCATATTCATATAACGGTTTTTATTTAACTCTATACAACTTTATAAAATGTATTGTATGATGTTTTTACGACAATGGTTCGTATAATGATTTTGAAGGCAAAAGCCTATATTATGATTTTTGATAAGGATTTGTATAAAATGACTTTGGCTATTTTATGGCATATTACAAAGATTTGTACAAAATGATTTTCGGTAATAACTATATACCGATGATATATTGATGGTTTTATTAAACTCTATGAATTCACTCAGCGTTTTCGCTGGCCTTTTCTTTTAACATGTTTTATCTCAGGTACTTGAAGGTAATTCTCGGGAAGACAACAAGAATTCATGGCCCACACTTAAATAATAATTTCCATTCAAATGCTTTGTAAAACTTGTATGAAATACTATGTCTTGGGACCTATGTAAATTTGATATTTATGAATGGAAATGCTTTATTATTAAACGACGCGATTTTTAAGTGTTGTCTATGATGTGAGTAATGTGCTATCCCGTAACACCAATGACTCTTTCGCTGTATTGAATTGTGTATATTTGGGGGTGTTACAGTTTGGTATCAGAGCTCTCGTTATAGAGAACGAAAGATTTTTAAAACTAAGGTTTTGAATAAAACATTTCAAAATCTTTTAACTATAAACATTTTTCACAAAATGTCTAAAAATCTTTTGACTATAACGGTGCCGAAGAATTCTCGAGTTACCGACAAGGCCAGACTGAGAAGTGTTATTTTAATATATATATATATATATATATATATATATATATATATATATATATATATATATATATATATATATATATATATATATATAACTTGGATTATATATATATACATATATGTATATATATATATATATATATATATATATATATATATATATATATATATATATATATATATATATATATATATATATATATATATATATATATATATATATATATATATATATATATATATATATATATATATATATATATATATATATATATATATGTATATATATATATATGATGTGATTTGATTGCATGATTGTTTGATGATTATTTTAATACTTATACGAAGTAGATTGTCACAAGGAACCCTAACTCCTCTAGTAAATCAATCGAAGCTATTCCCGTAGGAATTCTAGCTATTCTAGATCTAAACCAAGTTGTGGATATTTATGATCCCAACAAAATGGTTGATATTCGTAGAAATGTTGGTATTAGTTGATTGAAATCTTGAAGAAGAATTGGCGAGATTAAATCTGATATCGATGTCAAGACGATCTTTCCTTTTAGAGTGGAGTTTGACAAAACCTTACCACCTGGAAAGGTGTCATCTGATTCGGTGTCACCCAACTCTTAAATTTGAAATCGAAAGGGTGAATGTTGCACTTGAGGCTGTCATTGGAACCATTACCCAAAAGCCTCATGCCACTAGTACCTTTCCGAGAAGTCAAATTAAATGTGTGAGTCATTTCATACTAGTGACTCATTTGATAACTATTCTTGTAAGAGCTATAGGATTGGAATTTAAGTGTTGTTCACACTGAGCTTTTATTTCCCTTTCAGGTCTAAAAATATGGTTGAAAGTATTGGAGAATGAGGTAGGATATCGCATTGAATATGATTTGGTTGAACTTGAATGAAGTAAAAATTTAACTTGTATGGAATAAGAAATTGTTAAGAGGAAGTCGTTGAGTCCTGTGATTGAATTATAAGGTTTTAATTGATTGTTGATTCGTGTTAAGGGTTGTTCCTAGGCCATTGTCCAGTGACGAGGATGTCCAGTGTCCCATAAAAAAATTGAAGAAATCTTCTTCTGAATTGGGACCGATGGATCTTCTTTTCATAACCCACTATAGCGGAATATGGGCGCGAGGCATGGATATCATCACAACAATAGCGTGTCTATAGAGATAACTAAATGAAATGGAAATATCATAAATGGTGACACAATGTAATGAAGATATCTCAAACAATGCAAGCGTCTAGGTAAGTAGGTAACAGGTCTACCTCTTACCGAAGACATACATTTAACAAATTACAAACATATAGGTGTCTACAAAGTATCAATTATTCAAACATAAATAAAGACTAAGAAGAAAGGGGGTTCCTCCAAATGCAATCCTAAGCCTTCCAACTAGCCACTCCTATTCTGACGCCTAACCACATTCTCACCTAAAAGAGACACTAAAACACGTCAACATAAAGTTGGTGAGAGTCATAGGTTAGACTACAACTCCAAATCAATTATAATCCGTGAATAACAACCACTAGCAAAAGAACATATGGACAATGTGCTACAATTATATATTAACAATTAGCATTCAAGATTAACAAATCACCACGAATCCAAGGCTCCAAGCCTTACCAATAACCACAATTCCAAGGCTCCAAGCCTTACCAATCACCATGGTCCCATAGGCGCCCATACACCTATGAACCAATCCCAAGGCCCCGCCTTGTCAACATCCCCTTGGTACCAAGTCAAACAATAATATCTGAGAAGGTACGTGTCCCCTGATCTAAATCATAAACACAATCAAGAATCACATAGCAGTTAATCACATAAGTGTACACACAAGTCCGTCACAAATAATAAAACATTCACAGCATTAGTTACAAAACCATAGAGTGTCTCTTCCATCCCATCTGGAATTCAAATCATAAAAAGACATGGGACTATGAAACTCACCTGAACAAGCTTCTCCAAGTACTCGCACTCTAGCATACATCTAAACACACAAACGTATACAATCAAGACATGAACCACATACCAAAATGGTCATCAATCTATGATGGATATCTAACCTTCTCCTACAACTTAACCCCATTAATTTTCCATATGATTCTCATTACATCCCTATATAAAGCCCTTAACTTAGTTTACTTCATAGCTCTTCTCGTTAACATTTAACCCAAAACAGTCCCGTTTTTCATACTTTAAACTATTGGTCGAACACCCCCTTAACAAAAATAACATGCCCTTTAAAAGAAACCCTATGCCCTTACATGTGTTAGCGAACTCTCCCCTTTGGCCGCAACCTTCAAGCTATTGTTAAGTCTTCCATATATATATATATATATATATATATATATATATATATATATATATATATATATATATATATATATATATATATATATATATATATATATATATATATATATATATATATATATATATATATATATATATATATATATATATATATATTACCTATCCAGAATTTACTGATTTTGAACATACGAAAAGTTTGTTATGATCAGAGGGTCTTACCCTAACCCATTTGTTTAGCCCTCCTCCAAATCTTTTATTTAATATATTATCTAAGTCTCATGTTCGTCTGAAAGTCCAATTATTCTCCTATGTACCCTAAACATCTTAAAACATTAATTTAAACCCGACTGATTTCAAAACTGCTTTGACCTCCGATTGTTCTAACCTGTTTCTGACCTACTTCCCGACCTCGAATTCAATTCTAGTTTCGTCCATTTGAAATCCAACTCAATTACCTTTCCAGTGATATAAGATTCTAAAATTAAAAGTTTGTAAAACTCTAGATATGATCAAAACAATGCACCAAAAATTCTGCCCAGTTTTTAATTACGAATTTAACACAATTAGCTTAATTAGTTACCATTACCATGTATAATTATTATCCCTAATTAATCTAATCATGTTTATACCATTATAATACAGAATTCATATTAACCTAACCCTAGATCCATCATGTATTTATTAAGAACAAGTTAAAAATAATTTAATCGAAAAGAGATACATAGGTTTTACCTTAGAATTTTTATAAGACACAAAAATTATGAAGAAACCTAAAAATCTCCATTGATGCAGACTAAACCTTGATCTCCAGGGATTTTATGAGTGTTTTGATTAATAAAAAGATTTTATATACTTTCCTAACAAGTCCTTGGTCCATGTATAAAAGCCTGGTTCCCTTTTTCCCTTTTTTCCCTTTTTCTTTTCTTCCTGCGTTTACAAACCGACTATACCCCTATATATATATATTTTATTTCTTTTTATTACTTATTAATATATTATTAATAATACCTTAAGTTAACTTAATTTATTTCATCTCCTAAAACCTCCAAAACTTCAAAATCGTAAAACTAGTCAATTTACGGGTTTACCGTAAAAGACGTAAAAATATACAGTTTTATAAAAACTCTTGAAATATGAAATAAACTATATAACTAAGTCCCAAACGACTTAAAACCATCCTGAAAAATATTCCTGTGACTAATTACCTCATCCGAGACCTCTTAATGCTAAACTTTAAATCGTAAAAATACGATTTTCTATAATACATAGACGTATACGTAAAACCACGAAATAACACCATCTCATTTCATAGTCACTACATTGTGAGCTCATGAACATGAAAGAACCATTCCTCAATTTACTTATGAGTACCATATACCCATAAACGATATCCAAACCTAACTCCAAACACACAAAATAAACACATAAGTACATAAAAGCACATATTTGCACAAAACACCCTAAACTATAGTCTAAGTGACGAACCCCAAAACCATGGTTGTCACATTACTCCCTCCTAATAGAAATCTCGTCCCAAGATTTACTCCTTAGGATAAAAAACACAAACAACAAATCACATGAGGATACTTGTTCAAAATGAACTCTTCTCATGTCCATGTGTACCTTAGTTCATGACTCAATATACCACATATAATAACCAACACTATTTAAATTCATTCCCGAACTCTTGACCTCACAGCCAATAAATCTCACAAATGAATCTTATTAACACAAATCTCGAATAACCATACATGCAAATACGCATTCTCAAACAACATTTACCAATCTTAATACATGAAATATATCATGTACATCACTCAATTCCCCAGGTAATTCTATATCCATAAACTACTGGTCCAATCTTTCAAAAGATCATAAATGGACCTACAAAACTCGACATCAACTTTTCCCTTTTTCCTAAACATGGCGCCCGCCTTTGTTTAAAAATACGTGCATCATTGCCCAAATTGCACGCATCAATGCGTTGCATTCAAAATTTCGCATCAAGGTGCCTAATGCAATGCCATCCCAAAATGTGTTCGCATTAAACCGCAGTTTGTCGCATTTATGTAATGCTAGCAACGGTAGCAATTGTCACAATCTAGTGCTTACGTCATTTTTGTCCAATTTTAACCTTTTAAAAGTGACCTATATATTTTAATTGCTTTTTAAGGATAAGAAATGTTAGGAAAACATCTAAAGAAACACAATAACAAAAATATAGTATTTTTCATTTTGCTATGTTTTTATTGTCAAGCTTTACTGTCAAATTATTTTCTTTACAAGAGATTTTAAGCCTAATTTAAATATGCTAGTAACTTATTTTGTAACTTTATTGCATTTATTTTGTACCTATATAATTTTTGCACTTTTTTATACTAAACACATTGTGTCTAAATTGCGCTCGCAATCACATCATGCATCACGCAATGGCTTTTTGAGACCATTAGCGCAATGGATCGCAAAACGCATTTTTAAACCAAGGCGCCCGCCACTCTGGGTGAAACTTCCTACATAACTTTGTCACTAAACTGTAGTGGTTTCTTCCTTATTAACATATCATCTCTTGTTTCTCTCGTCCTTTCCACAAACACCATTATTAAATTAGCAGCCTCTTTCACCAATTCTAGTCCACAATAGGGGAAACTCACCCTATCCTTCCATATAGTGCCTCAAATGGCATTCATCGACTTCTAGTATGATAACTATCATTATATGAAAACTCAGACATTGCTAACGAGTTTCCCATCTCCCTCTAAATCAATCACCCAAGCTATCAACATGACTCCTATACTTGTAGAAATTTCTCACTTCATCCATCCATTTCCAGTTAGCCGTATATACTCATGTCCAATCATGTTTATCAATCCCTTTAGTCCGTATCGCAAACTACTTAAAAATTCCAATTTCCTTACACAAGTGACCTATGACGATATTTCACATATTCATTAGTTAGTTTTATCAACTGTCATCCAAACCCATGTTACAACTACTTCTATCAGATTAGTAGCAACCATTCACTTCTTTTACCACTTTCCTCAATGAAAGATTTTTTTATATATTTTTTTGATACCCAACACTTCCGTTATACCTACACAATAAGTTACCTTCAAGGTCATAGTGCTCATCATCTTGTCTCAGTTAGAGCAAACCCTTCGTCTCTCATGACACATCACATCTATAACTCCTCATACATTGAATTATTGATACTAAGCCTTCCAATCCAACAGTATCGGTCAGTGCCATTCCCTTTTTCATACTACAACAATATTAGCATGCTTTGTGCTTTAGTCTACTCATAAGGCTATACCAAAGTTTTACCTTCGGTTCCTATCTCGACCTATTTCATTCATGATTCTCATCTATCCACACTTCTTTCTTCTTCCTCAACTAATCCCATACATCACGAGGTTATGCTTCCCGTCTTTCAAGTCATCTATAGGTCAAAGTTTTCCATGTAGATTCACTTGTTTTCCTCACGACCAGTTCTCCTACTCCTCCTAATAGGGACAGACTAGAGTTTTCTGTGATTACATGCGGATCACACTCTCATCTTATACCCATATTAGTTTCCATATGTCTAAACTAAGCTATATTCTAAATTCTCACTCAAGTCTCATAGTTTTATTATGACCTTGCACCTAACATGAGGTACTTTCAATCATCATCTTCTAAGAATACTTGGTTCTCTCCTTCCATGGTTCTCCCTAATTCCTTCATTATCATGTCCAACCAAAATTTATCACTCAATTCATCAACTTTATGGAAATCGTTATTTCATTAGATAATGCATAACTGTCTCTTCCAAAGATCTTTCATAACACCTTCACAAAACCGACTCTCTAGTCACTTCTCCATGAACTTATTCAGCTCAGCTTCACTACACATCCCTCGATATTGATTGCCACAAAAATTCTATCCGCGTAGTCACTCGACTCCCCTTGTTACCTCCACGGGTTCTTAATCTCCCATGTTATGTATTCAATTCATCACGATCCACTAGTTCAGCTCTTTGTAACTCCACTCCGGTACTCGATCTGTCCTTCTTCGTCATGAACCATACAGAGATTCCCATCATAGTGCTTGTCACCTTTACAGTCCTTCCAACTTATGTGACTCCTTTGAAATCTCTTGCTTCCTTCTAGCAGCGAGCATGTAGTCCTTTCAGCTCCTTGATTCATGATGTAGCTCTTCACGCACTCCTTCTCGTCTCTATGATGTTACCTAGGAACTTCACACTACCCAGTAGCCTCTAACTTCAACTCATCAACCACAATATTTCTAAAGGTACTTCAACCCCTCAATAGACCACTCTTCCTTACTTTTTGTACTTCACCATTAATCAACCTCCTACCAATCATTCTTTCACATCCATGTTTTCCTTAACGTGTCTACTACTACCTTGCCTCCATAACTATACCAATTCCCTTGCATGGTAATCCTTCCATTAGTAGAAAATTTCTACTCTACCCTCACATCCGCTGGTACTTTCATCAATATCCTAATGGTACTTCAACCAACTTCTCATAGCATGACATCTCGTTCCCACGACCAGTCAACTAACTTTACTTACTCCCTTATTCCCGTAACCAATCTAAGTTTCAAAACTCCACAAATCTTAATCATTCCTTCAACACAACCTTTAAACCAAAACACATCTCTGCATTCTAATATCTAACCATAAGTATTACTACCCAACTCTATCGTGTCATCCTAACGTTTCCACAACCGCATAACTAAATCAACCATGACGTGTACCAAAAGAATTCCAAACGATCGCGTCCCATAATAAATATAGGCTAAATCGAAAGATCAACCATAATGAACCCTAGCCAAAACAAATGAAAATGAAACAATGTAATCCAAAAGATTCAATGAAGTGTGCCAACAACGAAAAATTAGACTCGTCACGGTTAGTATTACCAAATTTCGATACCTTAGAAAATTTTAAACTTTAGCCCCATTTAGTTACTCCTCATAAGAACCAAACTTCAATACTAATAAAATCAATCATACTCGTTTTGAACAATAAACTCATCTTTTATCTTCATTATTTTATCAAAGATATCAACTAGTTAGTATACTACAATCTTATTCTAACCATTATCTTGTTTACCCATATTAAACTTATTTCACTTGTTATTATGAAACCAATACATGTTTACAAAATACAGTGTTGTTTTTTTTTTCTTTTTTATTCTATATTATTATTATTATTATTATTTTATAAAATCCATTTAGGCTGGTTATAACTAAACTACTACACGTTTACAAGGTGTGGTGTTATTATTATAATTACTATAATAAAATCTCCCTTTTTACTCTATCCGTCTAGTTAAATACTTATAAAATTTTAACTCTACTTAAGAAAAATTTTTGTAAAATTTCTTTACCCCTTTAAAATGTATTATCACATGTTACATAGAAAACTAATCCAACTATATTCAAGACAAATTTATTTTATAGCTTACTACCACAAAAATAAAAAAATTATGTAAGTCACGATATCATACCATACACTTACAAATTATTTTCAAAACCGTTTTCCTATAATTAGCCACACTTATTTGTAAGAAATTTTAGTAGTTCTCATTAATTAAAATACATACCCGAATGTAGACACACATTAAAAGACTCAAAACGTCGTTGGAACTTCATCAAACTCCAGCACCATAAAACACGAGCAAACACAAGGTACGTTCAAGTTATAATAACTACTGAACGACCATATATCATAACTTAACACATACTAGTATATATACATCCGCATATATATACGTATTAAATCACCCAAAACATACTCGTTACCATACATGTCAGATCAATCAATCACGTCATACACTCGTTTTTCCATACGAGTAATCACCATCTTACCACAATGCATAAAACCCATTACTAAAACCAGTCCATATCGTGTGACCCCATAATCACACAACATGAGTATAACCCAAAACATATTACACACTGAAAAATATCCATATGGTACACAGCCGTTACATAAACCCATATATTATACATATACCCAAAAATCCACATCTCATCATATACAAGCATCTACTAACCCTGTTTCATGCAATCATAGTTAAGAACCCATTGAAGTTGTGGTACATGTATAACTATGTTGGCCACCATACTTATACAATTACCCTTTCCTCAATGCACTCCATCCTATGATGACACTTATAAGAATCAATACAACATGAATCCATCTACTCACATAAGCTCATAACCACATAAACAATAAGGTCCAATACTCCATCTATTAAAATAACATAGTAAAACTCTTGGAATACATAAATCCATAGTCTAGCTAAAACAATATAGACAAACTCCAACACAACATCATAATCAGTTATAAGTCATGTCACCCATAAGAGTGGAAACAACTTAAAATCCTTCTTATCCACCTACTCCTAGTAACTCAAATCACCACATGATTTTTTAGGGAACATGACTTAAACATCAAAAGAAAAATACTATACATTAGGTACACCAATAACTTATCAATTATTATGAAAGTAATTCATATATCAAAAAATAAAACAGAATTTAACATGTGACTAAGTATAAACGACTATAGTTCAATCCATACTAGTCAAAACTCACGAAAAATGAATCAACAATACTCAGATTATACAATCAAAACCATACACATATATTTCTATGATGCCTATATGCAGGCATACTTAAGCTATAGACTAGGCTATTAGACTAGGCAACCTAATTCTCTATAACCATTGGCTCTGATACCATTCTGTCACACCCCACCATGGCGGAATATGGGGTGTGGCGTATGGATATCATCACAACAATAGCGTGTCTATAGAGATAACTAAATGAAATGAAAATATAATAAATGGTGACACAATGTCATGAAGATATCTCAAACAATGTAGGCGTCTAGGTAAGTAGGTAACAGGTCTACCTCTTATCAAGGACATAAATTTAACAAATAACAAACATATAGGTGTCTACAAAGTATCACTTATTCAAATATAACTAAGAAAGAAAGGGGGTTCCTCCAAATACAATCCTAAGCCTTCCAGCTAGCCACTCCTATTCTGACGCTTAACCACATTCTCACCTGAAAGAGACACTAAAACACGTCAACATAAAGTTGGTGAGAGTCATAGGTTTAGACTCCAACTCCAAATCAATTATAAGCCTTGAATAACAACCACTAACAAAAGAAAATATGGACAATGTGCTACAATTATGTATTAACAACTAGCATTCAAGATTAACAAATCACCATGAATCCAAGGCTCCAAGCCTTACCAATAACCACAATTCTAAGGCTCCAAGCCTTACCAATCACCATGGTCCCATAGGCGCCCATACACCTATGAACCAATCCCAAGGCCCCGCCTTGTCAACATCCCCTTGCTACCAAGTCAAACCATAATAACTAAGACGGTACATGTCCCCTGATCTAAATCATAAACACAATCAAGAATCACATAGCAGTTAATCACATAAGTGTACACACAAGTCCATCACAAACTATAAAACATTCACAACATTAGTTACAAAATCATAGAGTATCTCTTCCATCCCATCTGGAATTCAAATCATAAAAAGACATGGGACTATGAAACTCACCTGAACAAGCTTCTCCAAGTACCCGCACTCTAGCACAAATCTAAACACACAAACGTATACAATCAAGACATGAACCACATACCAAAATGGATCATCAATCTATGATGGATATCTAACCTTCCCCTACAACTTAACCCCATTAATATTCCATATGAATCTCATTACACCCCTATATAAAGCCCTTAACTTAGTTTAGTTCATAACTCGTCTCGTTAACATTTAACCCAAAACAGTCCCGTTTTTCATACTTCAAACTATTGTTCGAACACCCCCTTAACAAAAATAACATGCCCTGTAAAAGAAACCCTATGCCCTTACATGTGTTAGCTAACTCTCCCCTTTGGCCGCAACCTTCAAGCTACTGTTAAGTCTTCCATATATATATATATATATATATATATATATACTAGCGTCGTAACCCGCCCAATAGGCGGGGTTGTTTTTGTTGTTGTTCCGAAGGATTTATTATTTGTGCATTGTTGGTATATCCTTCAATTTTTGTTGACCTGAAGAACTGAAAGTGGATTCATCGTAGGAGATACTAATTGCGTCAAATAACTATTGTTTCACATTTTGTTTCTTCGTAGCTTCCGGTTCGACACTAAGGGCGACCATTTGCTTAGAAAGACATTTAGAGAGTTTCCCTACAGCTGTTAAATGGGAATTGTGCATGGATTCCATCATCTTAGCAAATTAAATGTGACTTGCACATATACATATACTGATACTTCTGCATACTTATTGGAGACATGTTTAAAGACGATGTTTAATATGGGTAAAGAAAAGGGTTGCATGATTATGTGCAAGACTTCATAATGATTATTGGAGCCGATGGCTAATGTTGGAAAAAGTTAGTTACATACCTTTGTTAAATATTTACAATGACGAAATTTGAACATTTATTTTGAGAGTGCCAAATCATTTTAGACATACAAAAATAAAGAAAATAGACAATAACTTTGACAAAAGTAGTAACATTACACTACTTGTCAGCCTATATGAAGGTTCTTCCTTGCTTATATAGTCCCATGTGAATCTTTGGTTGTATAAAAACGATTTTTTCTATTTTGTTAAACGTAAACCAATATTTGATAGTGCTAGGGCGGCACACCTAACGATTCATTTTGGTGTCATGTTAATTCACAAATGTACATAAATCTCCAGCCAGTTTCGTTTGTAAAGTGAATTCAAAGGGAATTAAAAATGTAGTTTCTAAATACCACTCTTGAATCAAAATCTTACGTGTATATAAGCCAATATGTACAAATAAAGTGAATACAAAATGGGATAAAAAAATATCTTCTCAATACCACTCTTGAACTAAAATTGTATATGCATCAAAGGCAATGTGCCAAAAAGTAAAAAAAATTATCCATTAAGTAAGAATTCTAAAAATATATCTTGACTTTTTAAGCATAACGTTTAATAAGAATTACCTTGACTTTAATAAACTTGGTACGTTGAGTTTTATTCTTATTAGAATCAAAGATATTGCATATGATTCTTTTGTGTTCATAACAACTTGAGTTTTACATTTTTGACAATTTACTATTTATTAATGTCATTTTTGCGAAAGTAGGGGTGTTTATTGTTTGGGTTTGATTTATGAAAACCGAATGTCGAATAGAATTGAACCCGAATTAGAACCGAACCAAAAATTAAATTCAGGTTGTGGCTCATAACTGAACCGAACCGAACTACAAATTCGGTTTTCAGGTTGGATATGGGTTTAACAATCGAAACCAAAAAACAAATCGAAAACCAAAGTTATACAAACATATATATTTTTTCATATATTTATACATATATATAATGATTACTAAAACTAAAACCTAATATAAAAAAACAATTTATATAATTGAAATATTTTTTTTCTAAATATTTAATTAATTATATCTCTTTAGAAAAATCCGGATAATTCAGATCAACCCGAGAACCGAACCAAATATAAAGTCAGTTTTCAGTTTTGTTGAAATCAAGTTCGGTTCGGTTATCGGGTTAACTAAATAAACTTTTTAAACCAAATAACTCGAACCGAATAAACCGAACAACCCGAAAACCAAGCCACCAAAGACACTCTAAAAGATCATATATACCGCATCATAAAACCAAATTCATTTAAGTCCGTAGACGCATACAATCCTTGTGATCCTTTTTTTTCTTAAGTAGAGTTTTGTTCGGGTCCCATAGTCAAAAGGTTGTCATTTACGACCACAAAACTGAATCACCCTCCTTCCATTATGATCTGTTCCTTTTTATTCTCGTAAAACTGCAGTATTACCGCTTTATCATTAAATGACCATGACTAAAACCTTGTCTATTGCATCTATTTTTATGCATTGATAAATATGTATCCAATATTTTATCCATTAATATAATTGATCTGAATGCATATACTTATTGTTCCAGTTTAAAAATAAGTGTAAAAGCCATAAAATACACACGTACTCTTAATTTTGTTCCATTATGACAAATGTATTATTTTATGTACTAATCTTACCAACGAACTTGTTAGCTTGGGGACAAAATCACCAATATGGGTCACTTGTTACCTGCTATACCGGTTTTTGGGTGTAAACTAACGTTTTCATCAGTAAACTAACATTTTCTTCAGTAAAATTACGTTTTCGTCAGTAAACTTATGTTTTCGTTAGTAAACATACGTTTTCTTCAGTAAAGTTACGTTTTCATTAGTAGACTTACGTTTCGTCAGTAAACTTACGTTTTCTTCAGTAAAGGTACGTTTTCATCAGTAAACTTACGTTTTCGTCAGTAAACTTACGTTTTCGTAAGTAATTTTACGTTTTCTTCAGTAAAGTTACGTTTTCTTCAGTAAAGTTACGTTTTCTTCAGTAAAGTTACGTTTTCGTCAGTAATTTTACGTTTTCGTCAATAATTTACGTATCGTCAGTAAATTTACGTTTTCGTCAATGAACTTACATTTTCGTCAGTAAACTTACGTTTTCTTTAGTAAAGGTACGTTTTCATCAGTAAACTTACTTTTTCGTTAGTAAACTTACGTTTTCGTCAGTAAACTTACGTTTTCGTCAGTAAACTTACATTTTCGTCAGTAATTTTACGTTTTCTTCAGCAAAGTTACGTTTTCGTCAGTAATTTTACGTTTTCGTCAGTAATTTACGTATCGTCAGTAAATTTACGTTTTCATCAGTGAACTTACGTTTTCGTCAGTAAAGTTACGCTTTCGTCAGCAAACTTACGTTTTCGTCAGTAAAGTTACGCTTTCATCAGTAATTTTACGTTTTCGTCAGTAAACTTACGTTTTCGTCAGTAAACTTACGTTTTTGTCAGTAATTTTACGTTTTCGTCAGCAAACTTACGTTTTCGTCAGTAAAGTTACGCTTTCGTCAGCAAACTTACGTTTTCGTCAGTAAATTACGTTTTCGTCAGTAAAGTTCGTTTTCATCAATAACTTTACGTTTTCGTCAGTAAACTTACGTTTTCGTCAATAAACTTACGTTTTCGTCGGTAATTTTACGTTTTCGTCAGTAATTTACGTATCGTCAGTAAATTTACGTTTTCGCTAGTGAACTTACTTTTTCGTCAGTAAACTTACGTTTTCGTCAGTAAATTTACGTTTTCGTTAGTAAATGAATATTTTCATCTATATTTTTACGTTTTCGTCAGTAAACTTACGATTTCGTTAGTAAATTTACGTTTTCATCAGTATTTTTACGTTTTCGTCAGTATTTTACGTTGAAGAAAACGTAAAAATACTGATGAAAACGTAAGCTTACTGACGAAAACGTAAGTTTACTCACGAAAACGTAAAATACTGAAGAAAACGTAAGTTTACTCACGAAAACGTAAAATACTGACGAAAACGTAAGTTTACTGACGAAAATGTAAGTTTACTGATGAAAACGTAAGTTTACTCACGAAAACATAAAATACTGAAGAAAACGTAAGTTTACTGACGAAAACGTAAGTTTACGGATGAAAACGTAAAATTATTGACGACAACATAAATTTACTGATGAAAACGTAAATTTATTGACGAAAACGTAAAATTAGTGACAAAAACGTTAATTTTCTAACGAAAACGTAAAAATACTGACGAAAACATAAGTTTAATGACCAAAAGATAAGTTTACTGGCGAAAACGTAACGTTACTGACGAAAACGTAAAAGTATTGACAAAAACATAAAATTACTGACGAAAACGTAAGTTTAATCACCAAAACATAAGTTTACTGGCGAAAACGTAAAAGTACTAACAAAAACATAAAATTACTGGCGAAAACGTAACTCTACTGAAGAAAACGTAAATTTACTGACGAAAACGTAAATAACTGACGAAAACGTTAAATTAATGTCGAAAAGGTAAAAATACATAAGGTCATAAATGGAAATGAAGGGGATAACGGTAAATTAGTCATTTCATGTTTTAAAAAATTGACATAGAAATAGATCCGGTCATATTGGTGATATTGTTTCAAAACTAACAAATTCGTTGGTCAGATTAGTACATAAAATAGTACATTTGTCATAATGAAACAAAATAAAGAGTATGTGTTTATTTTATGGCTTTTACCCTCAAAATAATCATTCCATCTTATATTTTATCATTAATTGACGTAAATGCATTCGATATGTGTTGCTTTTGTAGAAAATCGATTGCATCTATCTTTGTTTTATAATCAACCGCCCTTATTTGTTAAAGAAAATTTGATAGATGCGTAAACTCGTTCATTATACGGAGTATCAATAAAATTATATATAAGAGTATTAATATTTATATTTTTATACAGAGAAAAAATTAATAAAATACTATTTTAATTTAAACAATATCTTTTATATTTGAAATGTTTTTTTTTGTCTAGATATATTTGTATGTATATATATTTCTTGAATAAATTTTGTGATTCGGATATATAACTGAACTGAACCGAACTAAACTTCAATCGAACTGAGCCGAAAACCAAATTTTAATTGGGCTTGGACTAGTATATGGGTTGACTCTAAAAACACATTTAACCGAATTAACTGAACCAGAAAAACCAAATAACCCGAGAACCGAACCGAAGGACACCCCTAATATCCAGGGTACATCTTCTACGATAATCTAATTTTGGTCATGTTCTTTTTTAAAATATTTAATTTTGATTCCAGGTCTTCTTTTTGTGTGCTCTCGTTTTTCTCTGACCGATTATTATATACGAAAAATCCATCAATGCATGAACTTGAATTTCTCTTTGATGGTGTAGCGTTAGTGGTTCACCTTGGTAATGGATATTATAACTTTGATTATTAACAAAAATGTCGATCAAGATAGAAACTTTTGGTATCAATTTGCGTGTAGGAGTTTAAAGATTACTAATGTATGCTTTGTTGATGATCGGTTGATGTTTTATCATGCTCATAATGCTTTTGTTAGTATTCTCAAAAGGTCCATTGAGGAATTTGGTAGAGTTTCTGGATTGGTTCGTGCTTCCTTCAGCAATTGATTCTGGTTTAAATCCACTCAAACGCCTCCACCGTAATATTACTTTGTCCAATATTCCCACTGACCATACTATCTTCCTATAGTTCTTCCTCACCTGTACATCAAATCACAAATAAGAATCAATAGAAGTTAATTTCAGAAGGAAAAAGAATGGACGTCCTTCTAAGACAAACATATTAGGTACAACAGAGATGTCAATCTTTTACATTCCAGCTTATAACCAGTGTCATCTTTAAATAGAGATACAGGTCTATTTGAACATCTAAAAATAATCTCACAGGCCTTTGAGAACTTGCATACTTTAAATAGAAACGGAGTTCAATTTGTTTTAGTGTTTTTTGATCAACTTTCAAAATTCACTTACGTGTACAATATGAAGTGATATTTTGCAATCGAATAAGACTGACAACTGCGTATTAATTAGCTCTAAATATTAAAAATTATATATCACATGTACACAATGATACATATTTTTTTAAAGAGGCCACTAAGAAAATAAGGGGCATGTCTTTGGGGGTAAATGGTTGACGTAAAAGACCGTGGCTGTAAAAACCTTACCTGTGCACATCAATATTGTGAAAAAGGACACTTGTTTCAGCGACATCTTGCAAAATAGCACCCCGAAGCTTGCCTTGTAGGTAAAATCAACATGACGAAAAGTAGCAGGGTTCCTGATACAAGAGCAACTAAGATTATGCAGACACATGAAAATATAATGAAAATTTAGTGAGCATCACTTCAAAGAATAAGTATTGTAATCATACCTCCTTACCCCCTCTATGTAAGGACAGGTGCCAATCTCTCACGGCTTTGTGGAATATTTGATCCTAAACGTTGTGACCTGTATTACCAAATAACAGTACCAGTACATGTTTCCGTTTTGAGTTAGTTGATCTTGAGCATTTCCATTGAAACATCATGCACAAATTTTAGGCCAAGGATACAAACAACAAATGAACATGTGTGTGACTATTTATTATGGTTTCATTTTCTTTGCAAAAAATTTCGAACACAGGAAACAATAATACAACACTGATCCATGTCGCTAGATGGGATTGTAAACATGCATAAAACAAACCAAATAGTCATCAGAAAAAAACGTAGGTATTGATTCAACAGCTAATAACGGACTTATTCGGTGGTATGTACTTACCCATCATCGGAGTGTTTACGATTTTCAGTTATCTCGTTCCTTGTTTGTGGACCACGTTGTTGTTTACATTGCTTGTTCACTACACTTCAGTCAGAATAGGGTTTTTTAAATCACGCCATAGTTTGATCGCGTGAACAACGTGTGCCGCAAAGCATCTCCTCGATAATCATCAGCTGAAAAAAATAATAAACGGGTTACATGAGACTAACAGGTACATTTTACCTTCTAGTTTCCAGAGACAAACTATATCTGAAATTTTCTTAAGGCACATTTTTTAAAAACTAAACAAATACACTTGACGAATTTTTGGTAGATCAAATCTGCTCTAATACTACCATGAGTAATTGTAAGACATAGAGGCGAGTATCACAACAATGGAATTATGGAATAATCACATATATTCTAACATCATATTCATTAACCCTATTCAGCAGCTACTATCAGTACTTGGTATGATACCAATGCGTAATTTGTTGAGTAACCCATTAGTCTACCCTAAATACATTGTGAAACATGAAATGAAGTATAAAACCATAGACAGATCGACCTTCTATCTGATTAAAAAGAACCGACCTTAGGATAATAAGTCCAAACCTAATATATAGTAAATCAAGGAGTTAAGCAATACCACATAGACTGCAATATGTTAAGCTGACAAAGATAGTGGGATCGTCTGGCCTATCATAGATGAATGTACTTCTTGTTCATCTGTAAAAATAGAAAAAATGTTACTATCGGATCTACTGAATAATAAAATCTATAGATAATGAAATTGAGGAAATCATGCTGTAAAAGATTCGGAAAAAAGAACCTCAATCTGCGAGGGGCATAAACAACCACCTCAACAGTAGGAAGCTCACTCTCCAACTCTTGCTTCTAAGAAACATCAACATAAACTATTAGGTTTTTTCTTTCAAAGTCAACAAGTGGAATCCATAAGAAATCTATCACCATACCATTGTATCACTCATCTTGATGATCAAATATTTCCAGAAGCATGCACCTTTACTATTCTGTTGAATGGCATGATCACTGGACGAAATTCACTTGTCATTGGGAAATAAAACTTCAGTATTATAAAAATCACATAAAATAGAGTAAAATAAGAGCTCTTCAAAACTTTAGTGGTTTTTGGAAGATTGTATCTTTAGCTTATGCTTATATCTCTATGCACTTATTTAAAGGTGCTTTTTTCCTTGTAAAACAAATGTACTGCAACAGACAAAACCATGCTACTTTGCACGACAGGGACAGTTTTTTAAGCTTTAAGAATCTAGAAATTCAATACAAAAATATTAGAACGTGAAGTAACAAAAAAGGTGGTGGTGTTCTGATTTTCATAACCATTAAACGCTCAGTTAAGAGTTGACATGTCACACTCCCATTGGGTCTGCGTCATATGCTTTAATTAAACGCAGGTTGAGTGTCTAGATTTGTAACTCTTAAAAGGTAGTCTAAATCAAGCAAAGTAAAATGGTTTTTTTTGCAAGCCATGAATTTTCTATGATGGCTTTTGAATGCCAAAAAGAAAACTATCAGTTCTTCATAATAATCACTTCAAGAATAAGCAATCCCAAACACCCTATTAAAGTGATTTTTTGACCCTGCCTTTTTCCGTACTGACTTGAACCACAAGAGAACTTACACCGATCAAAATTTTTTGCAGATAACCCATTACACGAATCAAAACTTGACGATTGAACCACATTAAGTACATCGTACAGGCTTGTCAAAGAAAATAAATGTAGCATAATTCATTTGTTGGTCTTAAATGCATTATATATAATGTTAATGACTACAAAAGGATCGCAGCACATACTTTCTGATAAATCAAAGTTGAAAATTGACTATACAAACCATAAGACTGAGGGATATTGCATGTTAATTAAATTCAAATGCAACCTTGGTTCTCGTAATTAGTAGTTAGGTGATTAGGTTGCATAAAAAAATATGACAAAATGTAGGACAGACAAAAAAATAGTTTTCAAACCTCCAATTAATATACTAAAATACTCCATATTTTCAATTCAATTTAACTCCAAATTTCTGCACTAAATACTTATGTTGGACCAAAATAAAGTAGTGTGTATGTATTAAGTTTACCTTGCAGTAGGCTTCTTAGAAAACTTAGCATGCTTCCAGATGAAAACTATGCATCTTTGTCCACAGAGGGGACTCTAACTCAAAATGGAGGCTTGTGGAACTACTGTTATATTACAAATAATATTACCTCCCAAATCATAGTGGGTCATAAAATTTGTTCTCCTGTTGTTAAAAAGGGGGCATATGAAACACCGTAAACCAATAAGTCCAAAAATAAGCTTAAACAAACACCTGTAAGTGTCGATTTGGATAGGTTTTCAGACTATTTAAATAATTAACAGTGATAATAAAAAGACTAACCACGGGATTGGAGTTGGTTCTAGCAATAATATCGAATATAAGACAAATGGTTGTTAATAAACTCACGGCTCTACTGTAGATTGGCTGGAGACACTGGAAATAACAGAAAGGTACTTTATCTGCAATAGAAGGAGAACAAATAATCATAGCTCTTCCCACCTAAAAAGATAAATATTCACAGCAAGTACTACTATGTATTTTTGGCAAAAACAGTTGTATATATGTTGTATAAAGTGGTGATAAGGCAGACGTAAATAACGTTTAGATGAAAAATATATAAAATGTGAAACTTCTGATGACGTAGGATGGATATTAATAGAGCAAGAAGTTAAGAACGTTACATATGGGGGTGTTTGGGATTGCTTATTGCGTCAAACAGCTAGCTTGTTCAAAACAATATCAGTAGTCAGCGCTGGTTCTGTATCAGTTTTAATAAGCCATCACATACACCATTAAGTTTAAAAGTTAAATATTTAATATGTTCACTTATGAATGGGTCAATTTAGAATATGTTATGTCACAACAATGGACACATAAAATCAATACTACTATCAAACTACTCTAGGATTTGGCTCTAAAAGCTTGCTAATTGCGTTACAAAATGATCATAATTAGAGTTTCAGACTTTCAGGTGCACGTAACCTTCTAGGCTCAAAATGTATGTTGATAAACACTCAAAAAAATTTTTACAGAAAGAAAATCTCACTTTGACATCTCGATGGATTAGTCCATGATGGTGAAGATACTCCAATCCTTTTAATACCTCACGCAGTGTAGTTGCAATAACAGCTTCCTCAAACCCCTAGGGGTGGGCAGACTTGAGTATATGGAGACAAATACCACCAGGCATGACAAACCATAGATTATTCTAGCTTACGAAGGATCAATGAGATTTGGGAACATTTGGATTATCAACCAGGATCATTGTCTGAGCTTTAAATGAACATCCTGAGCTTGAATACACTCAATTCCAAAGCAACAGGTCTTCAACGGCTTACATTATAAGTGCCAACTTGGCTCAGGACTGTAGAAAGATTCTAGCGTAGCATCTAGAAACATGCTCAATAGCCTGTGCATCACCTTATGTTTATGTCGTGCATGTTTCATTGAACCAAAACATGCCAAAAACATACAATAAGAGGACATAACCGAGACTCGTCACACATTAACATGTTACTTATGTACAACATTAGGGAACCCTTTTGTAACAAAATTTCATTGGTGTCCACTTGAGAAAATAAAGCTGTTGTGAGGTACGGTGTTGATGTCATGGATTTATATTCACGCGAAGAGGTTATCCAGCAACAGAACGCATGCTCGTCAAGCATTCAATGATACGTACCTAGTAAATATCAGTAAGAGCATGTAGATCCTTTGTAGAACCACTTTTGGTGTTTATATCAGACTGATACTCATCCATTGACTCTACTTCTGCTGGATTATCTTCCATGGGCTCCCTGCTTCAGGTAGTTTCTGCAGATAATTAAAAAACTACAATATATAAAAATGTATTTGGTAATATGCATCAGCCATTTTAAAATAAAACTAAATATAACAAAACTAAATTTTAAACCTCAATAGTTGAGCCAGATGGAACTATACTTATGCAGTGTCCTAATTGCAACTCTCTTTAGAGGTGTGTGTATTCTCAGACAGAGCGTAAATTTACGGAATGTAAATGCATCACATGTTTCTTCAGCATCCCAAATGGAAGATACAACGGTGGTCTGGGCAACATTATCCTCAAGATTTTTAGTTATGTGAGCAGCAATAGCAGCATCAAATGATTCACAGCTGAATGGAATTTGCTTATTCTGGCAACCAAGCGGTCGTAGAGGGCTAACTGCATTATGAGAAACGTCTGAGAGTAAATCACTAACACTAATGTTGGTAAGGTTGTCCATTCATTCGAAAACTAACACAGCTGCATTTTTGTGAGATCCTTTGTCCTGCAATTAGTCAGCACAAATACATCATCAAACACTTTAAACTAATGAACAATAAAATATATGTTTTGTGAAACATCATTCAATTAGGTTAAATTCTAAACCTCGACAGAACAATTGATATTAATTGATTAAGATACTCTAAAAGGGAGTCAAGTTTGGAGATTCAGTATGTAATGAGGCCCAATAGCATATGTCATGATAACAACCGAGTTAGTAAAACAAAGTGTCCTTCATTCCTTGTGAATCAGTAATACTTCCATCATCCAGCAGCTGTAAGAGAATGTTGCTAACATCAGAGACAATATCAATTAGAGACAATATATATACAAAAGTAAACAAAAAGAAATAAAAATAAAGGCTTGTCAATAGCTATATTGGTTGGAAGATGAGCTAGAAGCAACCTGTGAGCTGGAAGTAACCTATGACGCGAGCTGCAAAATAGACCACATATAAGAAACAAATCTTAAACTGGGATTTGGATGAAGACAAATTTAGTAAATGTCAATACAAACCATTCTAGGATTTGATGCCCCAGCTGTCAACACATAAGGAGCAACGTTCACATTGAGCTGTAAAACATATGAACACAGTTACACAGGTGAGAAACATATTCAACTCATTTATTAGTTGACTACGTATATAGTTATAGAGCATGTCAAAAGAGACCATTCCGGTACTTGGTGAAGCGTCAGCAATTAGCAATTTTTTAACGGCATTTGAAGAAAGACAGTCGCAATGTCAAAAAAGAAAATAAAAAATACTAAAAAAGACAGAAAACAGTGGATAAATAGATCACTGGGACAAAATTTATGTCCATGTAAGCTTGTGAAGAATAAATTCATTCAACATGAAGAAAAAATATCACAGAAGTCACTGAAACTCTTTAGAAAGCAACATTTTAACCAACTTTTAGCACGTGTATAATAGAAGGGTAAACAAAGAGACTATTTGTTTGGATCAGAAAATTAAAATCGAACATACCTTATTTTAGTGGCTAGAACCCTAATTCTGATTTTATTCATAAACACCTAAATTCATAATCAACTTGCAATAGTAACACAATAACTTGATCCACAACCTGCCGTACAAATTTGTGCCTCTCTATAAAAGAATGACGATCTGACTTTAATCAAAAAACATATCAGATGAACTTAGTGACCTTTTTCCGTGAAGAAGGGTGATGCTACAGAGGTGTTTTAAGATATTAGGGTTTGCAACTGGTTTTAGAGAAAATACAGATGAATATTCTGTTTTGTATAAATTTAGGATTAATTTTAAAAGTATAATTTATGAATGGATGTGTATCGTGTATTTGATTATATAATTTGGAGGACTTATTAATAGAGTGTTTAAGAAGAAATCACAAACAATTGGTTAGCACAGTTGGTAATGTTTCTTTGACTATAACAAACAAACCCGGGTTCAATTCTTGTCATTTGCATTTTTTTAATAAATTTTGAGAATATTTTCAAAATTGCGTTACAAAGTGCAATTTTCAAATGTGCGTTTTCAAAACGCGATTTTGAAAAAACTACGATTTTAAATCATTATAAACGTGGAAAATAGAGTATTTTTAGGGATTTCTGAAATCCTATTGGTTTAGAGGTGCCATATCACATATGACTGGGATTAGAGGTGTGGTATCAAGTCATAGTTATACCTATATATAATATAGAGATATATATATATATATACTTTTACCTATCCATAATTTACTGATTTTGAACATACAAAAAGTTTGTTATGATCAGAGGGTCTTACCCTAACCCATTTGTTTAGCCCTCCTCCAGATCTTTTATTTAATATATAATCTAAGTCTCATGTTCGTTTGAAGGTCCAATTATTCTTCTAAGTACCTAAACATCTTAAAACATTAATTTAAACCCGATCGATTTCTAAACTACTTTGACATCCGACTGTTGTAACCGGTTTTTGAGCCACTTCCCGACCTCCAATTCAATTCTAGTTTCTTCCATTTGAAATCCAACTCAATTACCTTTCCAAGGATATAAAATTCGAAAATTAAAAGTTTGTAGAACTATAGATATGATCAAAACAATGCACCAAAAATTCTGCCCAGTTTTTAATTACGAATTTAACACAATTAGCTTAATTAATTACCATTACCATGTATAAGTATTATCCCTAATTAATTTAATCATGTTTATACCATTATAATACAGAATTCATATTAATCTAACCCTAGATCCATCCTGTATTTATTAAGAACGAGTTAAAAATAATTTAATCGAAAAGAGAAACATAAGTTTTACCTTAGAATTTTTAGAAGACAAGAAAATTATGAAGAAACCTAAAAATCTCCATTGATGCCGACTAAACCTTGATCTCCAGGGATATTATGAGTGTTTTTATTAATAAAAAGACTTTATATACTTTCCTAACAAGTCCTTGGCCCATGTATAAAAGCCCGGTTCCCTTTTTTCCTTTTTTCCCTTTTTCTTTTCTTCCTGCGTTTACAAACCGACTATACCCCTATATATATATTTTTCTTTTTATTACTTATTAATATATTATTAATAATACCTTAAGTTACCTTAATTTATTTCATCTCGTAAAACCTCCAAAATTTCAAAACCGTAAAACTAGTCAATTTACGCGTTTACCGTAAAAGACATAAAAATATACAGTTTTATAAAAACTCTTGAAATATGAAATAAACGATATAACTAAGTCCCAAATGACTTAAAACCATCCTGAAAAATATTCCTGTGAATAATTACCTCATCCGAGACCTCTTAATGCTATACCTTAAATCGTAAAAATACGATTTTCTATAATACGTATACGTATACGTAAAACCACGAAATAACACCATCTCATTTAATAGTCACTAACTTGTGAGCTCATGAACATGAAATAACCATTCCTCAATTTACTTATGAGTACCATATACCCATAAACGATATCCAAACCTCACTCCAAACACACAAAATAAACACATAAGCACATAAAAGCACATATTTGCGCAAAACACCCTAAACTATAGTCTAAGTGACGAACCCCAAAACCATGGTTGTCACACTTCTAGGACAGGTGGAACACCTAATGACTCTTGTAGATTAGTATTAATTATGGTATCTTTTAAAAATCCCTATCTTAACTGAGACATCAATTGGTAGGATGAGTTCTTGGAATTGTATGACATAGTGACACGTATTGTGTTACGGTACAATTTTGACTTGTTTATGATTAATGAAAAGACTACCTCTGATTGCTAAATCCTAATTGTATCAATGTTATCTATCTGTTCTTTCTTCTTCCTAATGTTCGCATTAGTGATGCAACCATTGAACAAGTACTCATCTCGATTTGAGTTACGTTGTGGATTATTCATTTTGAGTGCCATCGATGTCATGAACCTCATGATTAATTGGCTAACAACTTCTCACTCTTTTGTAGATCACTCATTATTTTTATAAGAAAAAACAATATCCCTTGAGAAAAATTGAATTTTCAAAACCATATGGATTATTTAAAGTGAGATTTATAAGTAATTGTTATCGAAATAGAGTTGTTTATAAAACACCTTAGAAAACTTAATTTTTTTCATAATAAAGAACATCTTTGTAAATTCATTTGATTTTTATTTCATGAATAAGCATGAAAATATTTTTATTTTTAACATGGTGACAAAGTTTTGACGAACTGAGTATTGCATCGTTAATCCTAAAATTGTATATAGTTGCGCGCCTACATACAATTTGGAAGGGACCATGCAAGGATGATTAGTAGTCACCATGAAATTATTAATAAACACTAGATTTTCTTTAAAGATTGTGAAAGATTAAATTTTATGTGATCTGCAAGAAGTGCAAAAATAGGGACATATTGTTAAAGATACCTACATATGTGCCCGTACCATTTATTCTTCTGAGTCGAATTTACTCATCTATGGATATTGTCTTCATTGACAATTGATATCCCTTTTCTTGTCCTATTCTTTCATGGCAGGATTCTTTAGAAAAGTATCTGATTACCGAATGTTGATACCCGACTGGATTTATCGACGTTCCTATCATTTATTTTGATTTGATTCCATTTGAATGACCTGGGTAACGATCCGAGGAGCTTTCGAATGCGTACTCAAATTAGGAAAAACATGGGATATATTCATATTCGTTAATGTTTTCATCTATATCTGATTTGAAATTCTCTCGCGTAGATCATGCTATAACCTTACTCTTCTTAAGGTTAGTTATGTCTCCGGATATCCTTGAATTTTTGAAGGATTATGAGTTATTATTAGTCTTTTGAGAAGTTCACATCTTATCAACGATAATGAAAGTGGAAAGTTGATAGTGCCAGTAGAATGGATTGATTGATTATGACATGACGACATTGTCTTAATTGATGGGAACTCTAGTAGAATTCCCCTAAAAGATAAGATGTTGATTATCAAAAGTGATCTAAATAATTCTTGATGGATGACCATATCCTGCATTTAGACTTGAAATTATACCGTGAATGGTTGTGAACTAGTCATAGATCTTGTAATCTAGAAAGAACTTAAAGTAAATTTATTAAAAGATGTTTCTGTTATCTGAAACTTTAGTAGGTATTTGTTGGGAATTACCTAGACTTTTTTTTTCCATTAAGGCAGGTTGAATTTGGTATTGATTATACTTCTGGTGCTGCACATGTGGCATGTGCACTGTACGTCAGCACCATCTTAATTAAAAGAATTACCGTACAACTGAGAGAGTTGTCGGAGATAGCTTTTATTCTACCGAGCTCGTCATCATGAAGAGCTATGTTATTATCATTCCTTATATTTGTTGAATTACCGTGAACTAGGTAAATTGATGATCAAAATATATATCCACTACCCAAGATGAAAGATTAGTTCGATCATTTACAAGGTTCTAGCGTATGTTCTAAAAATTTGATCCACGACATGGTTACCATCAACTTCGCGTCCGCGAAGAAGATTATCTATTCCAATCACTACATCCAGAACTCGTAATGAACATTATGAGTTTCATGTTATGTTATTTGAATTGACCAATTCACATGTAGCATCCATAAAACTTGGTGGATCACGTGGGTAGTCTGTAATTTTATAAATTCATGCTTGTGATCACTAATGACCATTTGTTTGTTTTTAAGAATAGGAAAGAGTTAATAATCGTTTATAGACTGCCCTGAATTGGTCGAGCAATGAAAACATGTACCTTGAATATTTAACATATGATTTAGAGATTTGATCCTTTACATTATTTGACCGTGATTAATGGTAGTGAAATCTAGATTGACTCTTCAAAGATTAGAGCCATTTAAAACTTTGGGTTATACCAAAAAGAAAGTGCAAATATGTTTTGACAAATAATTTATCAAAGAAATTTGTAATAAATCATTCCCTTATACCAAAATCATTTAACTAAACTCCTGTTTAGGGGTAAATGTTTGTGTATACCTCAAGACAACCTAAGAAGGATTGAGGAAACCATATAAACCATGACTTGGAATTTGAAACGACAATTTTTGCTTTTCAACTACGAAAATGTTTACCAAAGTATAAACCAAAGATTTTCGAACAATTACGGATCTTATTAATTATTTTCGATAAATCAACAAAAATCATGTTAACTAAATTCAAATCTATATTTGACCACTTTTATATAATTGGACGAAATGAGAAAATTTAAATTTTTTTTACGTTGACGTTTCATAAAAAATAAATATTTATTATTTAATTACTTGTAATAACTATCGACGCTTTAAACGTTAGATTGAGCAAAACTGATAAAAAAATGGTTGAGATGAAACAAAAATTTAGAAAATATGAAGAAAGAATTTCTGAGTGAATGTGTGATCATGATATTTATTTCATCAGGAAAGGTGAATATAGATACTGACACATTATGTAGAAAGGATAAATAATCAATTAGAATGTGTTCCTTAATAATGACTGTGCAAAATAAATTGCCGAGTAATTTAAAATATAGCCGATGCTTGTAAAAAGGATAATATAGATAATAAAAGGGGTTCGCGGCTAATGTGAACCATTAGAATTGATAAGCCGATGGCGTTATATTTATAAAAGGCCGCTTGTGGTTGCCTAAATACAGAGGATTTGGATATTTAGTCATGTTGGTATCTCATAAGATTAAGTATTCTATTCGTGCCATTTCTGGTTAAATGTATCTTATTTAAAGAAGTTGTACTGATGGCAAATTATGAAGGCATACATCTCCTTATACATTAGTAAACGTCTAACTATTGCAAAGGTTGTCATCTGAATTTGATTCGAATTGGGTCAGCGTCGACAGACTGACAAAATCTGCTAATATCATTCCCGTTAATGATAGATTCTCGATGAAGAAATTGACTCTTTGTATTTAACGGAGTTGTGTAAACATAGTGTACCCGTGTCGATCATCTCTATCAAGATCCTCGCTTCGCATCGAATTTCTAAAGATTTGCTCAGAAGTCATTGGGAACGAACCTTGATGAGAGTACCGTTTACCACCCCATATCGAAGGGACGAGGTAATGTAACGATACAAAACACTAGAAGTGTTGTTTAATGTTTGAATGATTGACCTTTGGTAATAAACCGTATAATCGTTTTCTTTGGAGAGATTATCATTGATAATTATCGTGTTAGGATCGAGATCGAATCTTGTTAGGATCTAAATGTGAGAGCATCTGTAAGCAGGAGGTGGGATGAAGACACCCGACATACACTCATTGTGAGTTCGACATGTGTTTTAGGTTTAAGGGTGCCTATGATGACAAACCTAACCTTACAAAATACCCGACCCGCGAGACCTGAAATTATTGTTGAAATTAGGACCTGATTATTGACAGCCAGTAGTGGGCAGGAGGTTATGTGAATAGGAAATGTAGATCTTGAAGTGCAGGATGGGTAGCGAAGTTATGCCAAGGATTTTCACCTTGGAAAAATGAATTAATGATCTGAAAGATCATGGGAAATAAGTCCCCGTTGTATGGGACCATTGAGATGATGTAAAAGTTGGTTTGAAAGGCATATAAGCTGAATCTACCCTAGGACTTCAAGGGCTGCGTAAATTATGATTCGTATATCTAACTTGATAAAATGTCTATCAAGTGAATATCTGATTACTTCTTGATAAAGTTTATATCGGCGAAAAGTTGCATTCATCAAAAACCCGTGAACATCATGGATAGAGAAAGTAAGTCAACATTAAGCCTGATCGTATTCCCGTAGTTATGTTTGATGAAACTCACGTATTGTTTGATGAAAATACCCAAATGGCTTTAACTCTATAAGAAGCGAGTAGTAAGATAAATTGATCTTTTAGGACAAAGATCCAGTTTAGGGTTGAATGTTGTGACCATCCGTCAATTTATGATCGATATTTTATTCTCAATTATTATTTAAAAACATTATTTTAATGTTATATTATGAACTCACTCATTTATGGGAAGAAATTTGGGTTTACGTCTTGAAGTATCATCGACTACGTCTAAACCGGAGGATTCTACGTTACGTGCTTACGTTTACATACACCATTTTTGGTGTCAGTCCGACATTTCAGGAAATAAATTTATCCGTGATTATTATTTTGGGATTTTAAATTTGTGTTGGTTCATAAACTCACAAATTTACGAGAAGAGATTAGGACTTACGTGAATAATTTAACGTCCTTTACGACTAAACCGGAAACCCTAGGATTATGTATTTACGTTTTTGAACTCCATTTTTGATAAGACAATTTTTATTAGATTCGTTTTGTGCCGTTGATTCGTTATTTATAAAAACAACACAACCAAGATGTGTCAAAATTTTCATAAACTAAGGACACATGTCCATTAGTTTCCACAAAAACCACTTCCAACTAAAACTAGCTAAGCTTATACCATTCACTTCATTTCTGTACATGTAAAACACACACATTTCTCTCTCACTCATCACCATTTCCGTCCACCACCACCATAAAACATCCACATTGATCAAAAGTTAACCATGAAATCATGTGTTATCCACACATATGATGATGTCCTTTTGAAGACTTGTTGATGGGAGGTGATTTTAACAACTAGCAAGGAGTTTCCATGGAGATCAAGGGATGATTTTTGGAGAACTATACAAATACTTGGTGATCCTAGATGTGGTGTTGATATCTCATTAGATTGGTTACCTAAAACCAAGTCTTGTTCATCATCAACCCCATCTTTTCATCCATTTGGTGGTATAGAGATTGTTCTTCTTATCCTTGTTGTTATTTTGAATATGTAATCTTGTATTTTATTTATTTATGTATATGTATATGATTATGAATGATGATAAAAATGTTGTGTGGGGATCATGTGTTGATAAACATGGTTAAAAAGATTGAAAACTACATGTAAAAAGGTTAAAATCTTGCTTAAATTATTAGGCTGTATAAAAACTGTAAAGAACCATTTGTTAAACTAATAAAATGGTATAGATGAATCAATATACATTAATTATTAAGTCTTATACACATGTGAGAGTTTTTCATACAATGGAATCCTAATAATGAGTGAGATATGATCAAAACAATATTGGAGTGCAAATCTGCATCGACTGTTTTGGACGAATTTATTAAAATACTTAGATGCTGATTCATCAGTAGCTATAATTGAGTTAAATGAAGCACATATCATTTAGTTTCTGCTATAAAAATTTGGGGTCCTATCTTCTTATAGAACTCTAGATATGGATATTTTAGTGGACTGAATATTTAGGACAGATTTTATAAAATAAATAGTATATACTATAAGCACTCAAAATTATGTGTTTATAAAAGATACATATATAAAACCCACTAGTTACTAATAATAATTATAAATGAGAGTTATATATATTGATATTAAAATGAGACATTTTATATAAATTACAAGTATAAATGTTTTTCCAAGTTACAAAACCATTTACATAAGTTTTACGTCTTTTCGGCTAAAACCGAAAGATTAACGTTTTTGTCAAATAAAACTTAGACGGTCGGACCCGTCTAATGTAAACTTTTTATAACTCATATACTGATATATAAGTACATATTACAAGTAAAAACCAATAAAATCCGAACTTTATAACATACGGACATTAATGGGCCAAATTAGCCTTATTGGACTATTAATCCAACTAATTTGGCTAAACACTTATGAACTTACTTATTGGGCTTAACACACTTGGGCCTAACATGTAAGTTTAAGACTGATATTAAAATTGTAAAATGGACTAGTATAAGGTAACGGGCCCATAATGGGCTCATTGGGCCTTGACAAGTAAAAAGGTTAAACTAGTGAAACTAGTATGAAAATTTAACAACACATGACACTATAATAAGTAAATAAAGATGTTCAATACCACTTGATCATCATCATATTTATAAAATCATCATATATATACATAGCTATTATTTTTATAAAGTCATTGGACAAGAGTCTAAGACGAGTATTATCTGTCTCGGTTTTCGTGATTGAAGCATGTACCGTACATCCAAATCGCCGATAACCGTCTTTCCAAATCAACGTGAGTTCATAGCCTCACATTCTTTTAAATGGTTTTATGAAATGTTTTATAAACCCGCGAGGGAGATAACATGTTATTTTTAATAAAATAGGATACCATTTGTCCCGATTATTTGCTTATTGATTTGGACCCGGATGATTGTATGACCCGATGAATGATTATATGACCCGATAAATGAAATGAAATGGATTAATAAAGTTAGGTTATGTCACTAAAAGTCCTATTAGCATGAATTGTGAACTACCGGGATTTGGTAGACTCTTATGCATATAATATTACTATTTGGGGATGATCACCCCAGTTCGCGCCTTGACGGTTGATCCCCGTCGTGCCACATTTATTGGTAAGCGAATTTATGTATGAGAAGATTTCCATAGCGTGATTTTTGTGACGACACGCTAACTTAGATGGGAAAATTGAGTTTCGGGTTAGCTACCCGTTGTTTGTTGTAGTAAGGTAACAATGTCATGCGGCTTATAATAATCCAAATAACGAAATACTTCTATACGCACTGAATTACGATATATTGCCTAGCAATATGGGGTCTTATTATTGATATTATATTCCTGTTTTGGTTTTACATAATCTTATTCATATAACGATTTTTATTTAACTCTATACAACTTTATAAAATGTATTGTATGATGTTTTTACGACAATGGTTCGCATAATGATTTTGAAGGCAAAAGCCTATAATATGATTTTTGATAAGGATTTGTATAAAATGACTTTGGCTATTTTATGGGCTATTACAAAGATTTGTACAAAATTATTTTCGGTAATAACTATATACCGATGATATATTGATAGTTTTATTAAACTCTATGAATTCACTCGGCGTTTTCGCTGACCTTTTCTTTTAACATGTTTTATCTCAGGTACTTGATGGTAATTCTCGGGAAGACAACAAGAATTCATGGCCCGCACTTAAATAATAATTTCCATTCAAATGCTTTGTAAAACTTGTATGAAATACTATGACTTGGGACCTATGTAAATTTGATATTTATGAATGGAAATGCTTTATTATTAAACGCCGCGATTTTTAAGCGTTGTCTATGATGTGAGTAATGTGCTATCCTGTAACACGAACGACTCTTCTGCTGTATTGAATTGTGTATATTTTGGGGTGTTACAGGTGAAGATCGTCGAAGATAGAAAATATCGTTCTTGTGGCAGGTAGATTTAATTAAAAATCTCATTGACAAGATTTCACGGGTAAACCCGTTCTCTTTACTCGACCATCCAAAGCTGACTGCGAACATAAAGAGTGATTCATTTGGATAAAATTATCCGCATGATTTAAGCCGTCATTTCTGATTCCTGGAACAAGTTTGATTCATTAAAGAATCGCATCGTCGTTCCTTTCTAGTTGTCACGAGCTTGATTCATATTGAATCTTGCAAGTTACCTACCAAGTGTTGTTTAAGGTTAAAACTAGAAAGATTTCCACTCATCACTGTGAACACTAAGGTATCACTCTGAGTGTTCTGGCAAGGTCACTGAGATATTGCGTAGAGGCCTGGAACGTGTTTAAATTCAATTAAGGATTTAGAAAAATATCAGATTTTGAACTTTGAGCAATTTCTTGCACAAAGTTTGAAAACAAGTTTTAAGATTCAAACAACACAAACAAATATCAATAATAAGCAATGAATTAAGTTGGCACTTGGATTTTCTTCAAACATTAAAACACTTTTCATTCAAAATGAACAAGGCTTTACAGAACTTTGAACAAAGGAAAAACCAAGAGAAGGGCTCAAAGTTGCAACCCTAATGCCTTTTATAGGCTACAATGACTATCTAGAAAGCATAAAAACGTAAACCCTAAGCTGTGAAGTCCCAATATTGCCCTTGTTGAATATTGAAACCTTGAACTCATGTGAAGGAATGTTGGCAGTTTGTGTGAGGTGTAAAGGGAAGGAATTGATCAAAGGGCTCACAAAGAAGCTTATGAATAAAGCTAAATGTGGTGTGTTGATTTTCTGGCACACTTTGGCATTTTCCCATAAAACGTGTACAAGAGGTTTATCATGTGAGCTGATGGATGACGTGGCATGGGTTTTAAGGGTGGGGTTTTGTTTATGATTACCCTAATCATAATTCTGGAGGTTATGGAGGGTTAATTTCATGGATTAAGCAAATGCCTAGTTTTTGCTCTTCGTTGAATAGTGAAGGTTTAATCCAATTTAGGATTTGAAAACATATTTAGCGCCGGTTTATTAAACTAATAAAGATTAGTTTAAAATCTGTTATGGGTGGGAAGTGAGGTGGGAAGTTAGTGGGTTGTGATTGGTGGAGAGAGTGAGTGGGACACTTGGCAGCCCACCACTGGTCTATGTAAGTTCTCTTGTCTGCCCATTTTGGTTCCTTTCCTTTCTTTCTCTTTTCATTTGTAATTTAAATACCCAAAACTGGATTCCCTTTTATAACAAACTTTCAGTTTTCACACTTTTGCCCTAAATACTTTTCCAAAGTATTTTCAGGGGTTTTTCTTGCCATTTGATGATTCTTGAAGGGATGTTTTGGCATATTCTTCAAATGTTATGGTCTTGACTTGTGTTGTTGACTTCTTGGAGGACTAATATTGACAAGTCTTCATTTTTGAGGGACCATTCTTGCCAATTCTTCAAAGTGGAGGGCCCTTATGTATATTTGACAGACTTTAAGGACCAATCTTGTAATTATGACAAAACAAGGGTTTAAAGTGTCAATTCTTCAATATTGGAGGACCCTTCTTGTACAATCTCCGATTCTTCAAGGGTTATTCTTGGAAAATCAAAATTAGGGCTTGGTTCATTCTGCAGCTTCGTTTCCCGTGTTCGTTTTTGGTTGTTTCTTGTGATCTTTTGTCATTTTCTCAATATCCGTACCTAAAATACACATGTATCAAACAAAAGAGTATATTTTGCATATTTCATGATATTTAATGCATTTTAAGCCCGTTTTGGACGATGGGACTATGTATAAAAACAGTCTCATCACCTTCGAATACGAAAGTCCCCGATTAATGGTTCTTTTAAGATACCGAAATATTTTTTTAACAATAGCTAAGTGTAACTCAGTAGGCCTAGTTTGATACTGAGCACACATACATATAACAAATTAAAGATCAGGTCGACTGGCTGTAATATACAGAAGGGTATCGATCATTCCCCGATAAAGTGTCGGATCAACGGCAATCCCATGTGGATCTGCATCTAGCTTAGTTCGTTCCACCATTGGGTCGCAAGATTCCATCTTATATATCTTAAGCGATTCGAGGGCATACTTGGATTTATTGATAAAGATGCCTCTGGGACTCTGAGATATCTGAAGTCCTAAGAAGAATGATACCTTGCCCATCATTGACATCTTAAACTTGGAAGACATGAGTTTCCCAAACTCTTCGGATAAGGTTTTGGTCGAGGCAGCAAATATAATATCATCAACATATATTTGTACCATAATCATATCTTTACCTCGTTTCTGAATGAACAGCGTGGGATCCACCTTGCCTTTAGCGAAGCCTTTCGTAATGAGGAATTGTGACAATAGATCATACCATGCGCGTGGAGCTTGTTTCAACCCATAGAGAGCCTTCTTAAGCTTGTACACATGATTAGGATAATTAGGATTCACAAAACCATCCGGCTGTTGAACATAGACTTCTTCCTTGATTTCACCATTAAGAAATGCCGTCTTCACATCATCTGATAGACGATCATATTCATGTGGGCTGCATAAGCAAGGAATATTCTAATAGCTTCCAAATGGGCAACAGGTGCAAAGGATTCAATAAAGTTGATGCCCAATAATTGCTTGTATCCACGAGCTACTAGTCGAGCTTTATTCTTCAATATTCCTCCTAACTCGTCGAGTTTCACCTTGTAAACTCATTTCAGTGTGAGTAATTGCACTTGATCCGGGCATGGGACAAGTTCCCATACTTCAAGACGTATAAATTGATTAAGTTCTTCTTGCATAGCTTCTATCCAACAGGATTGAGTAAAAGCTTCTTGCCATGTCTTAGGTTCAACTTCAGTGAGAAATGCATCAAAATGACAAAACATTGCATTTTCTAGTAACAGACTTCGTGTGGATACCAGACGATTAGGGTCACCAATAATAGAATCTATAGGATGATCCTTTGTCCACTTGCTGTCATGTTCACGAATCCGTTGATTGGAGTAAACCGTAGTAGGAGCTTCCTTTGAGGTGGACGACCCGACTTAATTATGGTCGGGAATTGGTACACCAAAGAATGGAAGTTCACGCATTTGAGCGAATTCCAAATCGTGATCATCATCATCCTCTTCATCATCAATAGGCATGACATGGGTAGTTGAAACATGTGTTGGTTGAGAATTACTCGTTGAAGGTATATCTTGACCAATTGTAGGTGCAGACGTATCTGATTGTGCTTCGGTTGCTGGAGCGACAACTTCGGTTACCGGAGCTATTACCTCAGGTTCTGGAGCAACAATACTTGGAGGAGTAAAGAATTCATCAAAGAACGTTTGAAACAACGTATCCCATTCATTCCTAGAAGGTGGTGTAAATGAGGATGAAGAAGGGTTATTTGGGACAAGACCAGAGCTAATGTTACTGGGTCCCATTTCATGAAGTGCAGGTTCAGAGCAGCTTTGCTTAGAAGCCATTGCTGTCAGCTCATCAAAATCAACATTCATAGTTGTAAGGATCTTACGAGAGTTACGGTTGTAGATTCGGTATGCCTTCTTTGTGGGTGCATAGCCAATGAAAATACCAATATCAGCCGTGGGTTGAAGTTTTCCCAAATTGTCACCATCATTATTTGGATAGCAGAGAGAACCAAATACATGAAGACATGATAAATCTTGTACTTTTCCATGGAGAAGCTCATAAGGTGTTTTACCATGGCATTTACGAATTAGCGACCGGTTTTGGGTGAAAACTATTGTAGATACTGATTCTGCCCATAAAAACAATGGAGCCTTTGCGTAAATTAACATCGTTCGAGCAACTTCCATAAGTGTGCGATTTCGCCTTTCAATGACACCGTTTTGTTGTGGAGTGCGAGCAACGGATGTTTCATGAGATATGCCAACTTCTTCATAATAATCACGCAAAATTTGATTCACAAAATCGGTTCCGTTATCTGTACGAATGCGTCGGACAGTAGTGTTGAGACGCACTTGAATCATCTTGAGAAATCCGATGATGAATTTAGGTGCCTCATTTTTTGTGGTAAGAAATTTCACCCATGTAAACCGAGAGTAATCATCGACAATGACGAGGATGTACCTTTTACCACTAAGACTTTCAACACGCATTGGCCCACAAAGATACATATGCATCAAATAAAGTTTCTCTTGGTTGGTGTCTTCAGTCTTGGGTTTGTATGATTTCTTAGTACTTTTCCCCATTGTACACGCGGAACATAAATGGTCCTTGTGAAATGTAAGTTTAGGAAGACCACGAAAAAGTTCGTTTTTCGCCAAATGATTAATAGCGTCAAAGTTAAGATGAGATAACTGTCGATGCCATAACCATGACTTAGTTTTGATGCTTTGGAGAGAAGACATACGGGAGAAGCGGCCATCATATCTTGTAGAGACAAAGTGTACAAATTATTCCCTCGAGTACCTTTCAATAAATCAACCCCTTCCAAATTACGAATGAAACAGGTATGCTCTCGAAAAGCAACTTCTAGGTTTGCATCACAAAATTGTCCCACAGAAAATAAGTTGTGACCAAGACCTTCCACACAATACACTCTTGAAATTATAACATTCCCAATATGATATTGATCGTAACCCATTACTTTTGCAATATGATCATTCCCAAATCGAACCGTACCAAGAAACTTGCTGATGAAATTTCAGAGCTGAGAGCGATCTCCGGTCATATACTTGGAGCAACCAGAGTCCAAATACCGAAGAACAATTTGAACCACCTGTTTTCAGTAACAATAGTAGACAATGCATTGGAAACTATTGGTTCCGGAGTGTTAGCAGATACAGATATGATATTTTCAGAATTGCTAATATTTGTGTTATCCTTAGATTTCCTATGTTTTCTAATGTGAGTTCTGGCACTAACAGGTTTTATTGTTCAAACTTTCTGAGGTTTTGGAGTATTAGCGGGCACTATAGTGGGAGTAGACCTATTTAAAGGGCACTTGATACTACAGTAGTGTCGGTGTTCCTAGTTAAAGGACACGCTTGTGTTTTGGTAGCCTTGGTACTCCTAGTTAAAGGGTACACTTTCTTCGCTTTAGTGGGAGTGATCCTAGTTAAAGGGCACGCATTTCCTAGTATATTGAAAGTTCTACCAATGGGGTGCCACATCAACCAACTTTGGTAAACACTTTCCCATTCGGTTTCCATTCTAATCCATTTTTCCGGGCATACATCTCATTAACATGGTCAATAAGGCAAGAATCATGACGACTAGAAAACATACATTTATTTCAATTCCAACATTTCAAATTAGAATTTACAGTAGGCTTAGAACGTTGCACAACCGCAGAGCTTTTAGGTTTAGCTACATGATTCTTTTTATTCAAAACATAAATGGCATTCCTAGGGTGGGCTTCTACTTTCTTCTTCACTTGACTACTAGATGGGGGAAAGATCCTATCATTCTTCTTGTTTCTTTTAAGCTTAGATCTTTGAGCCTTAGTAGTGGTGCTTACTCCTGTAGAAGGCAACACAAGAATATTAGAAGCTGGTTTTGATTTTGCATTATCTTTAGTGACCAATTTTTGAGATGGTTTAGTCCTAGGGCCCTTGTTAAGTGGTGTGACGATGATAGGGTTCTTTATTATTATACTAGAGGACGGTGCTGAGACAGTGGCTGCGTTATCCACAACATTCTTACCTTTTAAGGTACGAAGTGTTTCCGTTAACTCAGTCAAATCCTACATTTTATCACAAATTTGTTCCCTCAAATAAGATATTTCCAACGACTTTCGATTCAATCGTTCAATCAATGATTGATTCTGTGTAGTAGTATTAGCACATGCGGGCTTTACTGAATCGAAGAGTTGTGTATTTTTCTATTTTAAGTTATCAACTTTGGACAAAATCTTGGAAACTCAATTATCTGGATCAAGTTTAATATTCTCAGCGGCCTCAAGTACGTTCACACAGTTAAGCTCCTTAGACTTCTCTATGTCTATCGGCAATGATTTAGCAACCTTGTCACTGGGCTGACGCTGTTTTGATTGTAAATCCAATCGAAAATTCTTTTGCAAATTTTCATCATCTATATTAACACCTTCGAAAGACGTTTTAGAAAGCTCTTGAATAAATTGTTGCTTGCATTCAAGAGAAATGCAATATTTTTGGATCTCATCAAAATGTTTTGAAAGAGAAAAATAAGAATCTTGAAGCTTTAAAAATTCAGCGTCAGATTTTTGACAAGTATTATCTACCATGTTATCCACAGATTTAACATTATGCACAATAGAATCATTATCAACACTTATATTCACACAGACGGAAACAATATCATGAGACATCACTTGCTTTAGAAGCTGATCATTTTGACATGAAATTCGTTCACTTTCAAGTAAACTATTTTCATATGCATCATCCATTTCACTGAAAATACGTCTAACTTCTTCTATTTCCAAAAGCAATTCTTGATCAACATTGAGAAGACAAGCTTTAATAATGTTTACAAATGGAACAATTTCGTCTCGAAATGCAGCTCTAGTGTGCTCAAAATTCTATTCACCTTCCGTTATGGCCAAAGCCGTCGTACGTTCCACAATGACCTTGTCAAAATCGGCTAAGTGTTGGTGCACCGCATCTAAGCTATTGGATGCCTTACTTACCGGTGGAATTAACTTAGTTAAATCCTTTTTGACAAGTGTAGGAGACGTACTAGGAGGGTTTTTCATTGACAAACTTTGAGGCACAAAAACTGTTAATTGAGCTAATTCTTTTTGTATATGAATACGGGTCTTTTTAGAAAATTGATCTTTATTATGCTGATCATAATCAATCTTATGGAATTGTGAAAGCATTTAAGATCGATTTTCTTCCGCAAGTGACATAGTCTCCTCAGTACTACGAACATAAGGTGCTTCTTCCGATTTGCCAATTAGGGTCACATCATAAATACAAGGAATATATTCCTGAGCTTGTTCTGCATAACTAGGATTAGGAGGTAAATCTTGAAGACGCTTAAGTTCGAGTTCTTTAAATGATTTAGTTAAAAGATGAACCTTTTTTGTGGAAGCGTATTGTTTTAAAAGCTGTTATTCCTTGAATTTAAGAAGTTTGGTAGCATTAATTTCCGATTCAAACTTTCTATACTCGAGAGTTTCGAAATCCATTTTAAGTTTCTGAAAATCAATTACAACATACTCTTTTTCTTTTAATTCATTGAAAAGATTAGCTTTTAATGATTCTATTTCTTTTAAGTGTTCAATCTTTTCAAAATGAAATTGGTAAAATTCAGAGTAAGTTATTTTTTCAGCTTGAGGGACCATTTCAAAAGTTTTGACCTTTTCCTTATACAGCGCAAGCTCAGCGGTTAGGTTGGCATTCATGTCTACGGTTTGTCGAACAACCACATTCATGTTATCAATAATATGTTTAGGCACCATTACCAGATCACGATTATCAAAAGATTACATACCCGTCGTAGCATTTGGTTGAGGTTCACTCAAATGTGATGGATTGGATACTGCATCATTTGAGTTACTAGTTCTCGAATGCTGTTCGAGGTTGTCATTTTCATGCTCAACATGATGTGGATTATCATGACCATTATTAGATGTGGTTGGTACCTCACTGACGACATCAGAACCATAGTGAGAGAGATTAGCAACGAGTGCAACTTGGGCTGAGTGAATGTCATCACAATCCGAATCATATGCATCAAGATCATCAGCTTGATATGATGCATTTGAAGTTGAGCCGAATGCAATGCCTTCATTATCTACTGCCCATGGGTCTGCAAGAAATGCTAATTCCTCTAAATCCAAGATCTTTCCCTTTAATTTAGCATCGACCAAATACATCTTCTCACGAAACCATGTTGCATCCCTTCTCCTTGTTGGCTGAGTGCATTCCCTAGCCATATGACCTTGTCCTCGACAATTTTAGCAAGTCACAACCTTTTGAGGACCAATAGTGCTTCCATTACCACTAGTTTGAGAATTCACAGCTTGAGCGTTCACGGTCCTTGTAGGAGGTCCATATGAATTTTGCCTTCCCTAAATGGTTTGCACCGTCACTTGACCATCTTGAATAGTGGCTTGTTGTCGAGGATTTGAAGAAGTGCGAAGCTGATTGTTCGTTGGTAGTAATCCTCTAGTTGCAACAAGTTTTGACAAGTAGGAAGTGAGATGGTTTAAGACATCAGTAGGTGTATCATTTGGAGTAAAGACCAGTGCTTGGATTGGGGGAAGTTCATTAGAGTAGAAGGCTTGTTCAGGTTGTGCTTCAATTGGAAAATATCCTTGCTGAGGAGTGTATCCCATTCGAGAAGTGATAGCTTGTGAGGGTGATACCTGATGTGCTGGATGCTGTGGAAAAGACTGTTGATGAACACTTTGTTGAAATGCTTGTTGAGGCATCATTAGTGGTTGATAAGGTGGTTTCTGTGGTTGCTGATAGGTGTGTGGTGGTGGTTGCTGCAAGTATGATGGTTGTTGATAAGTGAAAGCAATGTTTTGTTGAGAAGCATACATGGCAAGTGGATCATGAACTTGAGGTGTAGACAACCGAGCCTCGATCACATGACATTCATGTTGTTGAAGAAAAGCTTGAAGTTGATCCACATTGGTTTGATGCAAATCCTTAGCCAATTTAACAGTTGTCACGTACTTGCTCTATTTTGAAGGAAGAGTGTTCAAATACTTGGTGTTCAATTGAAACGTAGGAATTGTCATGCCATAGATATTGAGCTCATTCAACAATAGAGTGAATCTCAAATAGTAATCATTGAGAGTCTCCCCGGGGACATAGGCAAACTTATCAAATGCATCATAAAGCTTACACTCTCGTTCTGGTTTTGTGACAATCCGTCAATTTATGGTTGATATTTTATTCTCAATAATTATTTGAAAATATTATTTTATGAACTCACTTATTTTTTGGAAGAAATTTGGATTTACGTCTTGAAGTAGCATCGACTACGTCTAAACCGGAGGATTCAACGTTACGTGCTTACGTTTACATACACCGTTTTTGGTGACAGTCCGACATTTCAGAAAATAAATTTATCCGTGAATATTATTTTGGAGTTTTAAATTTGTGTTAGTTCATAAACTCACAAATTTACGAGAAGAGATTAGGACTGACGATTTTATTTTAACGTCCTTTACGACTAAAGCGGAAACCTTAGGATTACGTATTTACGTTTTCGAACTCCGTTTTTGATGAAACAATTTTTATTAGATTCGTTTTGTGCCGTTGATTCATAATTTATAAAAACGTTTTTCGTAAAATGACCCGAGGGCACGCAAATCGAAGAAACTAGAATCGAGGAGTACCCGTAAATTAGTGGGATGGGACAAGTTTTACACTTGCCCACCCCACTATGTGTGTGGCGTCCAACCTAAGCCAACACACCATAAGGTGTCATTTTATTAACTTGTTATTTAACAAGTGTAAGCAAAGCTTACACTTTAAGCTTTCCATACATCAAAACAACTAGCAAATACCATTCACTCCATTTCAACCATGAAAAACAACTTCATTTTCTCCTCCCTCTCTCTAAGGATGCCGTCCATACTCCACCATCAAACACCACTTTTGATCAAAATCAACCATGAAATCCTATGTTATTCTTGCACATGTTGAAACCCTTTTGAAACCCTATTGAATGGTGGTGATTATAAAATCCAAGAAGGAGTTTCCTTGGTGTCTTGGGGCTGATTTTCCACAAGGTATTCATGAAGAATGGTGGTCTTGAAGATGGTCTTGGTGCATCACAAGTTTCTCCATCAAAATCTATGTTTTGATCAACCTACATCATCATGGTGGTATAAAGATTGTCCTCCTCATCCTCTTGTTATTTTTTATTATGTAATCATGCATTTATTTTACTTATGAATATGTATATGATGATGAATGATGATTAAAAGTGTTGTGTGGGGATTTGTTGTTGATAAACATGTTTAAAAAGATGAAAAACTATAAGAAATAAGGCTAAAATCTTGCTTAAAAATGATGGCTGTATAAAACAGTAAAGAAACATGTCATGAACTGATAAAATAGCATAGATTAATGGATTTACAGTAAGCTATGGGTCTTGTACACATGTGAGAGTTGGCCATGCAATGGAATCATTGTAATGAGTGAGATATGATCAAAACAAGTTTAAAGTACAAATCTGAGTTCACTATTTTGGACGATTTTTAGAAAATACTTAGAGGATGATTCAACAGTAGCTATAGTAGAGTTAAATGGAGCACATATCATGTAGTTTATGTGATAAAAATTTGAGCTTCTATCTCCATATAGAACTCTAGATATGGCAGTTTTGGTGAAGATGAAAATAAAATCAGATTTTGAGAATTAATGTTTATTACTATTATATAAGCACTCGAAATTATATCGTATAAAATGTAAAATAAAAACCCACTAACTTATGGATTTTATTTATATAAATATGTAAAAGGTTAAATAAGTGTATAAATTATAAAAATGGTAAAATGTTAAGTTTTATAAGTTATAAAACTATAAACATGATTTTTACGACTTTTTGGGCTATTACCATAAAATTAACGTTTTTCGCCAATTAAAACTTAGACGATCAAACCCGTCTAATGTAAAGTTTTTAAAAAGTCATATACTGATATATAAGTGTCTAATACAAGTAAAAACCGATAAAACCCGAACTATGGGACATACGAACATTAAAAAGCTAAGTAAACATATTGGACTAATAATTGGACTAAATAAGTTAAACACTTATAAAAAAGAACTTATTGGGCTTAACCCATTTGGGCCCAACTTGTGAGGTTTAAATACTGATAATATAAGTATAAAATGAATTAAAACAAGTTAAAGAACTTATAATAAGTTTATTGGACTTAAATCACGTAAATAGGTAAAACTAGTAAACTAGTAAGAAGATACCAATACGTAAACACTAAAATGAGTAAAAGAGAACATGTAAACCCACTGGATCATCATATATATATATAAAATCATCATATGTATACATAATTGTTATTTTGATAAAGTCATTGGACATGAGTCTAAGACGATTATTATTTGTCTAGGTTTCCGTGATTAAAGCACGCACCGTACATCCGAATTGCCGATAACCCGCCTTCCCACATCAACGTGAGTTCATAGCCTCGCACTCTTTTATATGTTTTATAAATGTTTTATAAACCCGCGAGGGAGATAACATGTTAGTTTTTACAAAATTCGGACACCATTTGTCCCGATTGTTTGTTTATTGATTTGGACCCGAATGATTGAATGACCCGATTGTATGACCCGATAAATGATTGAAGGACCCGATAGATGAAATTAAATGGATTATTAAAGTTAGGTCATGTCACTAAAAGTCCCATTAGCATGAATTGTGAACTACCGGGAGTTGGTAGACGCTTGTGCATATAATAGTACTATTTGGGGACGATCACCCCAGTTCGCGCCTTGACGGTTGATCCCCGTCGTGCCACATTGATTGGTAAGCGAATTTATGTATGAGAAGATTTCCATATCGTGACCTTTGTGACGACACGCTACTTTAGATGGGGAAATTGAGTATCGGGTTAGCTACCCGTTGTTGGTTTAGTAAGGTAACAATTTCATGCGGCTTATAATAATCCAACTAACGAAATACTACTAGATGCACCGAATTACGATGTATTGCCTGACTAGCAATACAGGGTCATACTATTGATATTATGTTCGTGTTTTGGTTTTCATAGCCATATTCATATAACGGTTTTTATTTAATCTATACAACGTTTCCAAACGTATTGTATGGTGTTTTTAACGACAATGATTCGTATAATGGTTTTTCAGGCAAATGCCTATATTATGATTTTCGATAAGGATTTGTATAAAATGACTTTGGCTATTTTATATATTAAAATGATTTGTACAAAATAATTTTCGGTAATAATTTTATACCGATACTATATTGATGGTTTATTAAACTCTATGAATTCACTCGGCGTTATCGCTGACCTTTTCTTTTAACATGTTTTATCTCAGGTACTTTGAAGGTAATTCTCGGGAAGACATCAAGAATTCGTGGCCCGCACCTAAATACTTATTTCCATTCAAATGCTTTGTAAAACCTGTATTAAATACAATGACTTGGGACCTCTGTAACTTTGATATTTATGAATGGAATGCTTTATTATTAAACGACGCAATTTTTATACGTTGTCTATGATGTGAGTAATGTGCTATCCCGTAACACCAACTAGTCTTCCGCTGTATTGAGTTGTATGAATTTGGGGGTGTTACAGTTTGGTACCAGAGCTCTCGTTATAGAGAACGAAAGATTTTTTTTTTAAAAAAAAAACCAAGGTTTTGAATAAAACATTTCAAAATCTTTTAACTATAAACATTTTTCTAAAAATGTCTAGAAATCTTTTGACTATAATGGTGCCGAAGAATTCCCGAGTTACCGACAAGGCCAGACTGAGAGGTGTTATTTTAATATATATATATATATATATATATATATATATATATATATATATATATATATATATATATATATATATATATATATATATATATATATATATATATATATATATATATATATATATATATATATATAACTTAGATTATATATATATATATGATGTAATTTTGTTACATGATTGTTTGATGATTATTTTGATATTTATACGAGATATTTATACGACGTAGATTGGCACAAGTAACCCTAAATCCCCTAGTAAATTAATCGAAGCTATTCTCGTAGGAATTCTAGCTATCCTAGATCTAAACCAAGTTGTGGATAATTATGATCCCAACAAATGGTTGATATTCGTAGAAATGTAGACATTAGTTGATTGTGATATTGAAAAAGAATTGGCGAGATTAAATCTGATATCGATGTCATGACGATCTTTCCTTATAGAGTGGAGTTTGACAAAACGTTATCACCTGGAAAGATGTCATCTGATTCGTTATGATCCAATTCTTAAATTGAAATAGAAAGGGTGAATGTTGCACTTGAGGCTGTCATTGGAACCATTACCCAAAAGACTCATGCCACTAATACCTTTCCGAGAAATCTAATTGAATGTGTGAGTTATTTCATACTAGTGACTCATTTGATAATTGTTGTTGTAAGAGCTATAGGATTGGAATTAAGTGTTGATCATATCGAGCTTTTACTGCCCTATTAAGGCCTAAGAATAAGATTGAAAGTATTGGAGAATGAGTTAGGATATCGAATTGAGTATAAAAGTGGTTGAAATTTGAATAAAGTAAAATTTAACTTGTATGGAATATGAGATTGTTAAGAGAAAGTCGTTAAGTTCTGTGATTGAATTATAAGGTTTTTATTGATTGGTAGTTCGTGTTAAGGGTTGTTCCTAGACCATTGTCCACTAATGAGGATGCCTAGTGTCCAAGAAATAAATTGAAGAAATCTTCTTCTGAATTGGGACCGATGGATCTTCCGGGACATGTGGAACACCTAATTACTCTTGAAGATTAGTATTCATTGTGGTATCTTTTAAAAATCCCTAACTTAACTGAGATATCAGTTGGTAGGATGAGTTCTGAGAATTGTATGACATAGTGACACGTAATGTGTTACGGTACAATTTGACTTGTTTGTGATTAATGAAAAGACTACCTTTGATTACTAAATCCTACATGTATCGATGTTATCTATCTTTTATTGCTTCATCCTAATGTTCGCATTAGTGATGCAACCATTGAATAAGTACTCATCTTGAATTGCGTTACGTTGTGGATTATTCTTCTAAGTGCCATCGGGATCATGAACCTCATGATTTCTTGGCTAAGCTCAATTCCTAGTATATTGTAGTTAGTTCTTGGTGAACAAGCTTTCATCACTTTTCTGCAGATCACACATTGTTTTTATAAAATAAAACAGCATCCCTTGAGAAAAATTGAATTTTCATCACTATAAGGATTATTCAAATTAAGATTTATAAGTGATTATTATCGAAATGAGGTTGTTTATGAAACACCTTGGAAAACATAATTGTTTTCATAACCAAGAAAATCTTTGTAAATTTATTTTTGATTCTTATTTAAGAATTAAGCATGAAAATGTTTTTATTATAAACATGATGATAAATTTTCGACGAACTGAGTATTGCATCGTTAATCTTGAAACTGTATATAGTTGCGCGCCTACATACAATTTGGAATGGACCATGCAAGGCTGATTAGTAGTCACCATAAAACTGGTTAATAAACACTAAATTTTCTTTGAAGATTGTGAAGGATTAAAATTTATGAGATCTGCAAGAAGTGAAAAATAAGGACATACTGTTAGGGACACCTACATATGTGCCTGTAGCATCTATTCTTCTGAGTCGAATTTACTCATCTGTGGAAATTGTCTTATTTGACAATTGACAATTCTTTCTTGTCCAATTCTCCCGTAGTGAGATTCTTAGGAAAAGCATCTGATTACCGAGTGTTGATACCCGACTGGATGTATTGACATTCTTATCATTTCTTATGATTTGATTTCATTTGAATGACCTGGGTAACGATCCGAGGAGCTTTCAAATGCGTACTCAAATTATGAAAACATCGGATATATTCATATTCATTAAATGTTTTCGTCTATATCTAATTCGAAATTCTATCGCGTAGATTATGTGTTGACCTTACTCTTCTTAAGGGTTGTTATGTCTCCATATATCCTTGAACTTGTGAAGGATTATGAGTTATTATTAGTCTTTTGAGAAGTTCACATCTTATCGACGGCGATGCAACTGGAAAGTTGATAGTGCCAGTAGAATGGATTGATTGATTATGAAATGACGATATTGTCTTAATTGATGGGAACTCGAATTGAATTCCCCTAAATGATAAGATGTTGATTATCAAAGGTGATCTAGATAATTCTTGATGGATGACCATATCCTGCATTTAGACTTGAAATTATATTGTGAATGGTTGTGAATTAGTCATAGATATTATAATCTAAAAAGAACCTAATATGAATTTAGTAAAAGATGTTTCTGTTATGTGAAATTTTAGGAAATATTTGTTGGTAAATTACCTAGACTCTCGCCATTAAGGCAAGTAGAATTTGGTATTTGATTATATTCTCGGTGCTGCACCTGTGGCATGTGCACTGTACGACAGCACCATCTGAATTAAAAGAATTACCGTACAACTGAGAGAGTTGTCGGAGAAAGCTTTTATTCTACCAAGCTCGTCATTATGAAGAGCTATGGTGTTATCATTCCTTATATTTATAAGATTACTGTGAACTGAGTAAATTGACAATCGAAAGCGATAACCATAACTTGAAATGGAAGATTTGTTCGATCATTTACAAGGTTCTAGCATATGTTCGAAAGACTTGATCTATGGCATGGTTATCATCAACTTCGCGTCCGCGAAAAAGATTATGTATTTCAATCACTACATCCGTTACTTGTAATGAACATTATGAGTTTCACGTGGTGACGTTTGGATTGACTAATACACATGTAGCATTCATAAATTTGGTGAATCACGTGTGTAGGCTGTAATTTGATAAATTCATGCTTGTGATCATTAAGGACTATATCTTTGTTTATAAGAATAAGAATGAGTTAATAATTATTTATTGATTGCCCTGAATTGGCCAAACAATGAAAACTTGTACCTTGAGTATTTAACATATGATTTAGGACTTAATCCTCTACACTATTTAACCATGTGATTAATAGATAATGGAATCTATATTAATTAGAGTCATTTAAGACTTTGAGTTATACTAAAAAGAAAGTGCAAATATAATTTGACAAATGTTTTAACAAAGGATTTTAAGGGATTATTCCCTTATACACAAACCATTTAACTAAACTTCTGTTTAGGGGTAAATGTTTGTGTATACTTCTAGAAAACCTAAGAAGAATTGAGGAAACTATATAACTTATTACTTGAAATTTGAAACGACAATTTTTGCTTTTTAACTAAGAAAATTTTGACCAAAGTATAAACAAAGGTTTTTCGAACATTTACGAATCTTATTAAATACTTTCGATAAATCAACAAAAATCTTGTTAATTAAATTCAAATTTATTTTTGAACAATTTTATAATTGGTCGAACTAAGAAAATTAAAACTTTTACGTTATGTTTCATAAAAATTAAATGTTTATTATTTAATTAGTTGTAATAATTATCGACGCTTTAGACGTCAGATTGAGTAAAACAGGTAAAGATAATAGTAACGACGAAACTGAAACATAGAAGATATGAAGAAAGAATTTTGAATAAATACGGTTATGATATTTATTTCATCAGGAAAGTGAACGTAATTACTGACACATTATGTATAAAAGATAAAGAATCCATTAGGACGTGTTCCTTAATAATGAAGGTGCAAATAAATTGCCGAACAATATAAAAATAAACAATGCTTGTAAGAAGGATAATATAGATAATAAAAGTGGTTCGCGGCTAATGTGAACCATTAGAATTGAGAAGCTGATAGCGTTAAATATTTTAAAGACCACTTGTGATTGTCTAAATATGGAGGACTGTGAGATATAGTTATGTTGGAATTTGTAAGTATAAAGTATTCTATTCTTGTCATTTCTGATTTAATGTATCATTAACAGAAGAAGTCGTACTGATGGCAAATTATGAAGGCAGATATCGCCTCATACATTAGTAAACGTCTAGCTATTGCAAAGGTCATCATCTGAATTTGATTTGATTTGGGTCATCGTCGACAGACTGACAAAATCTGCTAATAATCATTCCCGTTAATGATAAAGGCAAAAGAGTTATGTAAACATAGTGTGCCTATATCGAACATCTTTATCAAGATCCTCGCTTCGCATCGAATTTCTAGAGAATTGCTTAGAAGTCATTGGGAACGAACCTTGATGAGAGTACTCTTTACCACCCCAATCGAAGGGATGAGGTAAAGTAACGATACAAAGTAATATAAGTGTTGTTTTATGATTGAATGCATGACCTTTAGTAATAAACCATATAATCGTTTTCCTTTGGAAGGATTATCATTGATAATCATCGTATTAGGATTGAGATCGAATCTTGATAGGATCTAAATATTAGAGCATCTGTAAGCAGGAGTTGAGATAAAGACACCCGACATACACCCACTGTGAGTTGGACATGTCTTTTAGGTTTAAGGTTTCCTATGATGGCGAACCCAACCTTGCAGATTACCCGACCCGCGAGATCTGAAATGATTGTTGAAATTAGGATCTGATTATCGACTGCCGGTAGTAGGCAAGAGGTTATGTGAATATGAAATATAGATCTTGAAGTGCCAGATGGGTAGCGAAGTTATGCCAAAATTTTTAACCTTGGAAAAATGAATTCATGATCTGACAAATCATGGGATATAAGTCCCCGTTGTATGGGACCATTGAGATGATGTAAAAGTTGGGATTGAAAGGCATATAAGCTGGATCTACCCGAGGACTTCAAGAGCTTCGTGAATTATGTTTCGTATATCAAACTTGATGGAATATCTATCAAGTTAAAATCTGAATTCTTCTTTATAAATTTTAGATCGGCGAAAAGTTGCATTCATCAAAAACCCGTGAACATCATGGATAGAGAAAGTAAGTCAACATTAAGCCTGATCTTATTCACGTAGTTATGTTTGATGAAACTCGCGTATTGTAATGAATTACACTTGTGAGAAAAGACCGAATGTGGAGGGAATACCCACATGGATTTAACTCTATAAGAAGTGAGTAGTAAGATGATCTTTGAGGACAAAGATCCTGTTTAGGGGTAAATGCTGTGACAATCCGTCAATTTATGGTTGATATTTTATTCTCAATAATTATTTGAAAATATTATTTTATGAACTCACTTATTTTTGGGAAGAAATTTGGATTTATGTCTTGAAGTAGCATCGACTACGTCTAAACCGGAGGATTCAACGTTACGTGCTTACGTTTACATACACCGTTTTTTGTGACAGTCCGACATTTCAGAAAATAAATTTATCTGTGAATATTGTTTTGGAGTTTAAAAATTTGTGTTAGTTCATAAACTCACAAATTTACGAGAAGAGATTAGGACTTACGATTTTATTTTAACGTCCTTAGGATTACGTATTTACGTTTTCGAACTCTGTTTTTTATGAAACAATTTTTATTAGATTCGTTTTGTGCCGTTGATTCATAATTTATAAAAACGTTTTTTGTAAAACGACCCGAGGGCACGCAAATCGAGGAAACTAGAATCGAGGAGTACCCGTAAATTAGTGGGATGGGACAAGTTTTACACTTGCCCACCCCACTATTTGTGTGGCGTCCAACCTAAGCCAACACACCATAAGGTGTCATTTTATTAACTTGTTATTTAACAAGTGTAAGCAAACCTTTCACTTTAAGCTTTCCATACATCAAAACAACTAGATAATACCATTCACTCCATTTCAACCATGCAAAACAACTTCATTTTCTCCTCCCTCTCTCTAAGGATGCCGTCCATACTCCACCATCAAACACCACTTTTGATCAAAATCAACCATGAAATCCTATGTTATTCTTGCACATGTTGAAGCCCTTTTGAAACCCTATTGATTGGTGGTGATTATAACATCCAAGAAGGAGTTTCCTTGGTGTATTGGGGCTGATTTTCCACAAGGTATTCATGAAGAATGGTGGTCTTGAAGATGGTCTTGGTGCATCACAAGTTTCTCCATCAAAATCCATGTTTAGATCAACCTACATCATCATTGTGGTACAAAGATTTTCCTCCTCATCCTCTTGTTATTTTTGATTATGTAATCTTGAATTTATTTTACTTATGTATATGTATATGATGATGAATGATGATTAAAAGTGTTGTGTGTGGATTTTTTGTTGATAAACATGCTTAAAAAGATGAAAAACTATAAGAAATAAGGCTAAAATCTTGCTTATAAATGATGGCTGTATAAAACAGTAAAGAAACATGTCATGAACTGATAAAATAGCATAGATTAATGGATTTACAGTAAGCTATGGGTCTTGTACACATGTGAGAGTTGGAAATGTAATGGAATCATTGTAATGAGTGAGATGATCAAAACAAGTTTAAAGTACAAATCTGAGTTCACTGTTTTGTACGATTTTTAGAAAATACTTAGAAGATGATTCAACAGTAGCTATAAAAGAGTTAAATGGAGAACATATCATGTAGTTTATGTGATAAAAATTTGACCTTCTATCTCCATATAGAACTCTAGATATGGCAGTTTTGGTGAAGATGAAAATAAAATCAGATATTGAGAATTAATGTTTATTACTATTATATAAGCACTCAAAATTATATTGTATAAAATGTAAAATGAAAACCCACTAACTTATGGATTTTATTTATATAAATATATAAAAGGTTAAATAAGTGTATAAATTATAAAAATGGTAACTTGTTAAGTTTTATAAGTTATAAAACTATAAAATGATTTTTACGACTTTTTCGGCTATTACCGTAAAATTAACGTTTTACGCCAATTAAAACTTAGACGATCAAACCCGTCTAATGTAAAGTTTTTAAAAAGTCATATACTGATATATAAGTGTCTAATACAAGTAAAAACCGATAAAACCCGAACTATGGGACATACGAACATTAAAAAGCTAAGTAAACATATTGGACTAATAATTGGACTAAATAAGTTAAACACTTATAAAAAAGAACTTATTGGGCTTAACCCATTTGGGCCCAACTTGTGAGGTTTAAAACTGATAATATAAGTATAAAATGAATTAAAACAAGTTAAAGAACTTATAATAAGTTTATTGGACTTAAAACACGTAAATAGGTAAAACTAGTAAACTAGTAAGAAGATACCAATACGTAAACACTAAAATCAGTAAAAGAGAACATGTAAACCCACTGGATCATCATATATATATAAAATCATCATATGTATACATAATTGTTATTTTGATAAAGTCATTGGACATGAGTCTAAGACGAGTATTATTTGTCTAGGTTTCCGTGATTGAAGCATGCACCGTACATCCGAATTGCCGATAACCCGCCTTCCCACATCAACGTGAGTTCATAGCCTCGCACTCTTTTAAATGTTTTATAAATGTTTTATAAACCCGCGAGGGAGATAACATGTTAGTTTTTACAAAATTAGGACACCATTTGTCCCGATTGTTTGTTTATTGATTTGGACCCGAATGATTGAATGACCCGATTGTATGACCCAATAAATGATTAAAGGACCCGATAGATGAAATTAAATGGATTATTAAAGTTAGGTTATGTCACTAAAAGTACCATTAGCATGAATTGTGAACTACCGGGAGTTGGTAGACGCTTGTGCATATAATAGTACTATTTGGGGACGATCACCCCAGTTCGCGCCTTGACGGTTGATCCCCGTCGTGCCACATTGATTGGTAAGCGAATTTATGTATGAGAAGATTTCCATAGCGTGACCTTTGTGACTACACGCTACTTTAGATGGGCAAATTAAGTATCGGGTTAGCTACCCGTTATTGGTTTAGTAAGGTAACAATGTCATGCGGCTTATAATAATCCAACTAACGAAATACTACTAGACGCACCGAATTACGATGTATTGCCTGACTAGCAATACAGGGTCATACTATTGATATTATGTTCGTGTTTTGGTTTTCATAGCCATATTCATATAACGGTTTTTATTTAATCTATACAACGTTGCCAAACGTATTGTATGGTGTTTTTAACGACAATGATTCATATAATGGTTTTTCAGGCAAATGCCTATATTATGATTTTCGATAAGGATTTGTATAAAATGACTTTGGCTATTTTATGACCTATTAAAATGATTTGTACAAAATGATTTTCGGTAATAATTTTATACCGATATTATATTGATGGTTTATTAAACTCTATGAATTCACTCGGCGTTATCGCTGACCTTTTCTTTTAACATGTTTTATCTCAGGTACTTGAAGGTAATTCTCGGGAAGACATCAAGAATTCGTGGCCCGCACCTAAATACTAATTTCCATTCAAATGCTTTGTAAAACCTGTATTAAATACAATGACTTGGGACCTCTGTAACTTTGATATTTATGAATGGAAATGCTTTATTATTAAACGACACGATTTTTATGCGTTGTCTATGATGTGAGTAATGTGATATCCCGTAACACCAACTAGTCTTCTGCTGTATTGAGTTGTATGAATTTGGGGGTGTTACAGGTTTAGTTAACGATGTGCCTTGCATTAGAACATGAATTCTATCCATAACTCTTTGGCAACCTTATGTTTACTGACGAGTTTCTAGACATCTGGAGGAATGGCTTGGAGAATGATGTTTGTAGCTTTTTTATCACACTTGTCTTGTATCTTAGCATCTCTAGTTAATTCACCCGTTGTGCGAGGACGAGTAACAGCACATTCCGTCACAGTACCATATACTAATGGTCCATTGAGCACCGATGCCCAAATGAGATGTCCATTTTCTTTGTTAAACATATAAAGTTCCATTCGTAAAGCCCAATCCTCGTACATAGAATTCACCAACATTGGTGGATGATTATCCGTACCCGAGAGGACAGACTTATCCGTAAGATATGTGTACTATATTTCGATAAGTTAAGATTTACAAATGTTGATCGAACAATGAGAGAAAGTAAATGTGTTTATTGTTGTGTGTGGAAGTCGAGAAATAATGTTAAAATCCCCTAATAATTGTTCTCGATAAACCAAAAATTCCAAGATAATAATTGCACACGAGTTTGTTAAAAATTTCCAAAAATACGTTTTTGAAAAATGGTGGATCGCAACTCTTGATCTTCGTGGGTGATCGTAACCTTTGATCGTAGTGGGTGATCGTAACCTTTGATCGCAGTGGGTGATCGTAACCTCTGATCGTAGGGTGATTGTAACCTTTGATCGTAGTGGGTGATCGTAACCTTTGATCGTAATGGGTGATCGCTACAACTGATCGCAACAGTGGATCGCAACACGTGATCGCAGTCACTGATCGCAACACGTGATCGCAGACACTGGATCGTAACACGTGATCACAGTCACTGATCATAACACTGATCGCAGTTACTGATCGCAGTCACTGATCGTAACACTGATCGCAGTCACTGATCGTAACACTGATCGCAGTCACTGATCGTAACAAGGATCGCAATCACTGATCATAACACGTGATCGTGAGATGTGATCATGATATTCGATCCCAAGTAGAAACCCAAGGTTAATGCGATCACAATATTCAGATCGTACTATGGAATCAGAAGTACCACTTTTCTTGGATAGGACTAGAACACAATAAATTCGAGATTTTTAGCCTAAAAATGAATCTAACACCCAAAAATTTTGTGTTTTTAACCAAAGTAACAATACCAATTCACTACTACAAGTAAGTAGAGGATGTATATCAAGATTAAACCATAAAAACAAAAAAAAAATTGGTACGTATGAATTTGGATCAAGCTAGGCGTATGTATCAAGAACACAAACACATATACCAAACAATCATCCCATGGCCCTGGATACCATTTGAAGGATATTGTAAATCTAGTTTATGTTTAGAGAGAGAAAGAGTTAGAAACTTGGTAGAATCACACACACTTCTAAAGAGAGAAAGTGAATAACTATGTGTAAATTGAAATGAAACCACACCCTCTCCATCTAAGGAGAGGGTTTATATACCCAAGCCTTGTGATGGGCTTGGGCTTACATAATGGGCCACCGGCCTATACAACTCATGGGCTTGGCATGGCCTTGTTTGTTTAATATAATGATAACTAAACTACGAGCTCTAACTTAATCTATTGTTGGAGTGACTGATCCTTTCTAATACGTAAAATGTATTTCCAACAGAGTATTTTGAAACATTCGTCATGATCTTAAATGATAGATATTGATACTCTATGTCAACAGATTATTTCACATATAACCTTGTCAGAGTTTCCATATTATCGATTTCCTAGATAGGAATAAATCTTGCAGCTCTAGTAAGATAATTGACAATGACCCGGATGGAATCATGTCTACGTGAAGTAACAAAAGCCTCGTTGTTCTTTCCTATTTCTATAAAGGAAATTCAGGTTAACTAGTAAGTCGAATGACTTAATATTCTGCTTTAAAAGCATAATATAAGGATTTTAAAGTTTCTTCGAGTTGAATGGAGTACTACACATTCCAAGTATTTATAAATTCTAAATATAAGACGAACATTGACGTAATTTTCCAATGTAATATATATAGCAATACACGTAATTTCTCACTTAGAATTCTAACGTTTTTATTAGGTTTATACTGGCCTTATATCGAATATCTTTAAGTCCATTTATAAATTATTACTAACATAAAAATGCGTCCAACTTTGTGCAAGGAAGAAATCATAAATTTGGTGATTTTAATTTACTCATTTGACTGAAGAAGAGTCCTAATTCAATCAAATAAATAGAATGTAAATAATTGACTTAGAAATTTCTGACATAACACGGGTATTATCTAAATTTCAAAAAATATAACAAGAATAAAACGAATATTCCAGTATTTGACATATTTATTATACCCTTAAATTACCTTCTTACTTCGGCGTAGGTAAGACGTCTTGTATATAATATCTAAGAATACGATTTCCTAGAGACGAATGACGCTAAAATAGAAGACGGTATTCTATTCCTTACAACATGTATATAAGATACATGAAAATTTTACCGAACATATGGTTTATAAGGCCACTTGTCTTTAAAATTCCTAGTCCAACGACCTACTATGTTAAAAGCCCGACACCATATGGTGCAAAGTCCTGTGTGATGCAAAGTGCATTTCTTACATAGAAGAAAGTTTCCATCATATCCATCATAGGTTGGATTCTAGTTTACTTGAATATATGATCATTCTATTACTGCTGAATTTACGCTTAAGATTTTTTCAATTTTTGCATAGGATTGTGCTTAATTACCTTTTTCATCAACTCTTTGAGTAAAGGTTAATGACTTTTTCCAATATATTGGGATTTTGGAAGTGGTAATCTTTCTTCAAAATCTTCGATAAAATTCCTTAGTAGATTTTTTCTACCAAAATCTTCTGATGAAGTTTGCTTGATAGGATTTTCAGATGAAATTCCGTGAAAAAATTCCATGATAAAATCTTTTGATAAAGACTTTTATCCTTCTTCGGGATAGGATACAACTCTACTCACTCTTGAAATTTTCTCGTGTATGTTTCGAGGTTATTTCCTTTTATCATTAAATAGCAAAGTTCTTCTTTCATCTTCTCGATCATCTTTCTAAGAGATATTTGAAATTTAATCAAGTGATCTTATGTACTCCTTTTATCTCAATAGGTTGAGTATAAAGAATTCACCAAGATAACCGACGAAGTGCTATCTTCTTATAGCAAGCTTCACTTTACAATTTCAAATACGATTTATACGATAGAAAACTGAATTGGCTCTTTCAATCCAACGGGTGATACTAATAGAATCTTTTCTTCCTTGGATAACAAAAACTAACTGGCCATAGAATCTTATTTCGGATAATACTTCTTATTGAAAAATTGTAATTGCAGGATTGCAACCACGCCATCGTCAATCCTTCGTCAAATATTTTTGGGGTTTACAATGATAGATAGAAGAGAAAGAATTTAGAATCCAAGGTATACTCATATCAGAAAGCATTTGTCACATATGTATATGGATATATATAAATGCTTATCGAACACAAGGTATATATTTTAAACTTACTATGTTAATTATCATTCATATCTAAGGATAATAAATCCAACTATGAAATACAATTTCAAATTTTACAACAAATTTATAAACATATGTCTCATACATAATCGTAACATATTTATCCATGACATGGAATGGAGGAATATAACGAAAATGTAAAAACTCGTCGTATAAAACAAGCTTGTCTTTTACATATCATATATTCTACAAAAAGAACCTTTTGATAGACGAAAGTCGAGAATAGAATACTTTTAGAAAACTTGGGAAGTTTCCTTAGTCTTTCAAACTTGCGGGTGATATTCAATTGATAATTCATATTATCATAGAAGATAACATAAATTCCAAAGATATACACTTTATCAAGTATATGATTTTTCTAGAATTAACGCAATTTTGTTCACCATCATTTATGAGAAAACCAAGAAATAAGGATTTCTTACTTTTCAGAAATAAGTATGGAATAACCGGATTTGATGAGAAACACAACTTTTATTTATTAATAACTTGTCGGTTTATACTTATAAGACAAGCTTCAGTACTAGTATAAAAGTAAAGACATAGAGTTGAAAGTATTTGCAACTTTTAGTCTAATGTATTCATCTCTTCTTTTTGAGTTCTTTGATAACATCAAAAAGACTTCGTATGTTGGCTCGATGTCTAATTTGAATGTCCTTAATGATTAACTCTAGAGTAGAAATCTTCAGTCAAGCTTGAATAATTTCTTCATCGTGTATCATTTGTCTTCTCTACAACTTAGCCTTAAGTTTTTCAAAATCCTTTTCTAACCACTCAAAATCTCGTTGTATAATTCTTCAGCCTTTCCTAAGCCCTTCAACTTTATATTCAAGATCTTTAATACGCTCGGGAGGAAGTTCTTTCAAACGGGGTAGGGTATCTTTAAATTGTTGTTCATAGGTATTTTTGGGTAAGTTTTCAGATATAGATGATGGTACATTAATAGGGTAAGGTGATGGATAAATTTGATGTCGAGGTGTAAAGTATATTTCTTCATTATATGCTCGTATAACTTGCATATAAGGGTCGTCATTAAAGGGTATAACGGCTTTTGGTATTTTCTGATCTTTTGGTGTATTTTCTGAAGTATCATAAGGATTATTCATCGGGAGATTGGAAATATACTTAGGGAAATCATCAGGAATACTTGCAGAACGTTCATCTTGAGAATCCGATTAGATGATAATAGGAGGAAGATAGGAACATATTTCTATAGACGTTGATAAATCCTAACTTATTTATATTACTCATATTATATTATATATACTTAAACATAATATCATTTAAGTATTATCTTCAAACATACATGTAATTCTTAAGAGTAGTAGTATAGGCATTTACATCTTTCTTGTAGCATCACTGGCTTTTGGCACGGAGGACTTTCTTGAAATTATTTTAAAAGTAGTTATAGTCAAGATTTTAATTCTTGTTCTCTATAACCATGGCTCTAAGTACATATATATGACACCCCCATTTTACCTTAGCGCATCGAAACATTGATTTGAGGTATTACTTCATAGAACACAAGTCATAAGGATAGAAAACAACTCAAAAGAGTGATTAAATCAACTTTCTGGTATATATCATTTAATTCAGAGTTTTACAATGTGAGGTTCCCAAAATCTAAGATAATAAATTCAAGTTTGTGCCTCTTCATGCCATCCTTGTGTTGCTCCATGCTATCAGTCACAATTATCTAAAATATATGCTTAAAACTCAACACAAAGGTTGAGTGAGATCATAGGGTTAAACATATTTTCAATACAAGTATATCATGTGCGCTACAGTGTTACACGCCCACATAAAATAGTCATCATACGGCACTATGCTCATGAACCGCTACTTGACATACGAAAACCAAAAAATTACCCTTATGCAAGCAGTTTGCCGGACTCCTAAGTAAAGAAAAATAAAGTGTATCCGTTTAGCATAGGTCAAACCATCAGCATTCCAGCAAGTGTGACTTGCCCAGATAGGGAATGTTAGTTCCTAAATAGTACTATTTATAATATTTGCGCTCTTTCATAGAATGATTAACGGTCACGATTAACAAGGGACTTAACGGAAACAAGTAAACATAGTGTCGGTAATCATACCATACAACATTCAAAAGCATTTGTATTCCAATTTTAGAATATATCCCCCTCACTAGTTTTCAAATCATTTTGAAAGCATTTAAAAAGTGAGGCTATGAACTCACCTCATGTCCATATAAAATGAGATGCAATCAGATATATTTCATCCATAGAATAACATCTAGGTCATACAAACCACAACTTGGTCTCACATAAATCTAGATTAACTCATTGTGTATAGTATCAAGTCTCTGATCTTGAGTTCAATATTTTTAAGTGTTAAGTATGTATTCTTTAATTTATAAGTTTTTGTAATTATAGAATCATTGTTTAGGCCATCATCTTAGAAGCCATTCTATAAACGTTTGAGGAGCGAGGGCACTTCAAATCATAAACACAACCACTCAGTTAGAACATAATATTGAGATGGAACATCCTTTTACAAAGTTCTCTACTAAGATGATACATTATTCCAAATAAGCTTTTATAAAGCATTTTAAGTATTTTAAAAGTTTTATAATGATATTTACACTTTAGATCCTAAAGAATTAAATAATGACAGTTTATATCCTGTAGTTTAGAAATTGGTAAAATTAGTCCTTGTTTATAATTTTGATAATTTTACAAGTTTAATTCTAATATTTTATATATATTTACCTGTTTACCCTTTTATTTAACAATTTACACTTTAGACCTTTTAGTTTCAAAAGTTACAATTTTAGTCCTTATACTATGAAAAGCAATAAAACTAGTCCTTAACCATAGTTATAAGTTAATTAAATTTTTAATCTCTGGTTTATAAGTTTTAGTTATTAAAAAAAACATCCCCTTAAGTTTTAAGTTAAAAAACACTTAGATTTATTTTGGGAAATTTTGTGTTACGGACTAACTTTAGTCACGACTTCTACCTAGGCTAGAGGTCGACCTAGCGGCTGAGATATGGGGTGTTTTCTAGCTACATGTATAGAGATATAGAAGATACTAAGAAGTGGGGTGGTTTCTTTTAGAAATATTTGGTTATTGTGGGGCGAAAAATGGATCACAGCCATGGTATTGTATGCACAAGTTGCTTTGGGAGACAGTTCTTGCTCAAGCAATAACATCAGCTATAGGTCGAACCAAGGGCTGTTATTACAAGATCATAGAGATATCTTAGGTGTAATATAACATATCCAAATATCAGCCTAGGTTGTTCAGATAAATCGGAAGATATAAGGGTTCAAAAGTGACCCGTCACATAGATTCTATGATTTAATGTGAAAATGGAAAACGTGTTTTGTCTAGATTTGGGTTAAGAAACCTTAGAGACCAGATTCTATGTGTTCTAAGAAGTATATTAAGATTATATAGAACAAGTTTTGCGACTTACATAATCACAATAGGTGGTGTGCATTAGTTTGAAGGATTTCGAGTAGAAGGTTGCGCCTAGGGACTGTTTTGGAGTTGATCACTTGGAGACTAGATTAGGGACCATCTACTTCGATTAATATGGCTTCTATACCTTTATTAGGACTCAATGGATGTTCTCCTACTGCTAGGATAGGGATAGGAAGGATTTTGTATGTATTTTGATTTGTAAGTGCATGTAAACTACACATATGCCTGTGTTTATATAGTTAGTGTAAAACTAGTTAACCAAGGGTATAGGGAAAGAGTAAAGGATTCTAGGACAGTATATAGATTTTGTGGAGATTTGTGGTTAAGTCCTTGGTGAGCAAGAATGGTGACTAACCTAGTTTTGAATGAAGAGGTGGCGAATTGTACACAAAGAGGTGATGAGGAGAGTGTGTGGAGGTTTTTAGGCCATAGGTTTATGCTTGGTGAAGAAGAAGACTTGTAGGAGGTGATTAAGTTGATTTGGTTAGATATTTTTGAGGTTCTTGGTGGGTTAAACTCGAATTTGGAGGGAAAAGGGGCAGCATGGGTGTTTGGCAATGCGTTTAAAGGGGTTTGGCAATGGGTTTTACTAGCTAGTTGTAAGGTATGTTAAGTAGAATTAGGTTTAGGCATTTAGGTTTTGTAATGTAGGTTTCATAAGATCTAATTAAGTCTTAAAAAGTTTAATTAATAGGTTTGGATCATTGGTTGGAGGCTTAACATAGGTTTGAAGTGAAATTAGGAAGAAAACCTAGTCGGGTTGGGGTTTCTAATGATCTAGGGCTGAATCTTAGTAAAAGTCATTATCCTCCTCTTAGATACTAATTTAAACCTAATTTAGTTCCTATAAATTGTGTTTTGGGTGTCCAATGAGTTCCCACACTTGGTTTAATAGCTTATTCTAAGTAGACATGTCTAAAGAGTGAAAATACCTATTTTGACCAAATTTACAAGTCATGCATTAAAAATTGTACCTTGTGCTTAAGGGTACATGTACATTGTCTTAATATAAACTTATAATCTTAATGAATGATATAAGTGTTTGTAGACTTTTTCTAAATGACTAGGTGTTGATTGTAAGTGAAATGCTTAAAATTAGGGTTTTTAGGCCATTAAGCCTAAGGAATTTTTAGCTTGAGTAATTAGTGTTTATATCATAATGTAAACTTATTTTAGGCCTTATATAATATGTTTATGACTTCTAGGGATTCTACATTCTTAATTTAAGGGTTTATATAAGGTAATCATATCCTAGGTTTAATTAAATTAACTTATAGTTCTATGTTTTAATAACATGTACATTGAGCTTTATTAATTTGTAACTTAGCTTGAGATAAATGTATGATATTTATATGATACTTAGTTGAGTTTTATAATTAGTTCCAAAAGATTAGATCCTAATTTAATATGAAATAAATTTAGGTACTAAACTAGGTTACTATGTCTTTTACTTGTAATTAGCATTAGATTAGTGAACGTTAGTGTTTTTGATCAATTACCTTTCCTTTATATAGTAGATTATAATTAGTATATTGTATTTGATATTTGTACATAGATTTTATGTAGTTATATTGCTTGAAACATTGTTTACCAAGAATTTCTATGTGGTGATCTAGACTATTATGTACATTTATTTATACTTAGCTTTATATGGTTTGTTCTAATGATTCTTAGGTATTATTATGTCTTTAAAGTATAGTTTACAAATTGTTTATAATCCATAATTGCTTATTCATATGTATTGATCATTCATGGTTTACCATTATTGAGTTTACAACTAATTTTTAGGGATTCTAGGGTTTCAAAAGGAATTTAGGGTATCATAGTTGCATATGAAATGTTCTTATTCATAATGTACTTATTAAATTACTTTTAGATCTTGAACTTGATATATGCATTGTGATTACAACGTATAGGAATATGTTTATATGGCAATTTAGGTTGCGAGGACTTATTCATCTTACCAAGTAAGGCAGGAAAGCAAAAATTTCCAGCCAAATTTTCATATTCATTCAATCATAGCACATAACACATATGTGAAATTTAAGGATTGTCACAGCTTATCCTTCGGAAAAATCTTTTTTATCGTTAATCTTATTATCTTTCCCATCTTTCCAATCCTTGATGAGGTGCTATAGTTTTCCTGACTTCACCAATGATCCAATATCCTTCTTTAGTTGAATGCATTCGTCCGTCCATGGCCCTTGTCATTACGGAACTCGCAAAACCGGTTGCCTTGACGGCGATCGTCTGGGTTGTCATTGGAGGTGGTCTTGGAAAGGTTTTCCCCTTTCGACATTAGTATCTCTCTTGGAGTCATTTTGAGGGGGTGAACTTGTCGTTCCCGCACCCTTCTCGTGAGTGATCGCGATAATCGAGGCATCAACTGTTTGTCTGATTGTTCGACTGTCGTTTGGGCGGATCATGCGCTCTATAGCTCTACTTTCCCTTTATGCTATAAGAAGCCGTCATTTCCCCTTGTACGAAGGATCTTACTCTCCTCATTAGTTCGTCGAAGGTTACAGGAATCCTGTCATTCAGGCGTCTCACGTGCATATAATCAGAGATTTTTAGAACCTCCGAACATGCTCTGATTTTAGTGCATTCGTCCTTGAAGCTCTCCGTGAAATCTTTCGTAGATTCACCTTGTAGCTGCTTCACCGTGGCGAGTGAGACTGGTCCTCTGTTATACTTCTTTCTCTTAGTATAGTTTCAAAATAATGCTTTTCATAGTTGTTCGAAACTGTCTATGCTTCGCCGGGGAAATTTTTCGAACCAGTCCCAAGCATTGCCAATTAGCATCGAATTGAACATATGGCACCACAAGGGCATCGACCAATGCTCTATTTTCGCTTGTATATAAAAAAAATTTAGGTGGTCATCTGGATCACCGCTTTCGTCATAGGTTTTGACGTTTGGCGACATGCGTCGTTTTTTGTCCTCTGAATAATTTCGCATGCGGCTTGTGAACGCGTCCTCCTTCTCTCGACACCACGGGAGAGAGAGGTCTTCATTCTCCTGTCGAGATTAGCGGCATGACTTCCTCCGATGTTCTCTCTCACTATTTGAGATTCTGATGAGGATTACCTTGTCCTACGACTCCTAGGGTGATGATCATCAGAGTCGGATCCAGATGAAACGTATCTTCGTGAGCGTCTTCCTCATCTTGACCGGATAAGATGATTCTCCCTTCGAGGGGGTGGGGTTAGGTCTCTCCCGTTGGCTTATGGGCTAATTTTGTTGTAAAACCCACATGCATTTATCATGAACAGTACAGTTAGTAAATGTACGTACATATTAATACTTTCCTTTTATAGCATGAATACGTGTCACGATTAGTTATTTCAGAAGTTATGTACGTATTTATGACACGATAAGTATTAAGTACGCGATAGTATACGATAATTATTAACAATAATAACTATAATCACGAACATGAAATCAGGAACGTAAAAATCACAAACACGTAATTACGTACTTAATTATAATAATACGATAAATATCGTTATGTACTAGTGATTAATATAACGCGAACGACTGAGTATAAAATAATACGAAAACGCGAACATACGAACACGTAATTGCTAAACATGAAAAAGGTCCGGCTTTCCCTTGTGAGCCCCACCTACCCGCAGACACAAAGAAATAAAATGGGCCTTATGGCCCAACCCACTTAACAATGTATATGTCAGGAAGGTATGATCATTTAAATTTTCATTTAACACATTTTCCAAACAAAACAAAACCCTAGCAGACCTCATGACGGCCGTCGGCTTTGGACAAAGAAAAAGGAAGCACGGGCTTGCTCGATTTCGGATGGATTACGTGTTTATGTTTGTGTCCTTTAACCACTGATCATCACTTATTCAGTAATAATAAAAGCTTACTCTTTTCATATTATTAGTAATTCATCGTTGAATCCATTTAATAAGAAATAAAAACATGATTTGGAGTTGGTAAAACGTGGTATGATCGGGTTTGGTTGGTCTTGGGTCTCGACTGCACACAAACCGAGAGTTAAGAGACTCTCCGTGGCTTTTTCTGTTCACCAGCCGCAACCCATATAGGGGCGGTGGTGGTTGGTTCTGAGCAGCCTCAAACAACAAGGCCCTAAACAGTAGGGACCTTCTGCAGTCAGTGGGAACCGAGAAGCCTTATGGCTCTCGGTGTGTGGTTTGTACGCAGCATGGGAAACTGGCAACCGCCAGTAGCTGCCTGCGCAGTCAGCAGCAACACCAACCCAACAGGGTTGCGTTCGGCCTGGCAGTGGGAACCCGGCTAAGCCGGGATCAACCACCTGTTGTCGGTGGTAGAAACCACAGCCGTAGGACTGTGGTGTTTGGCTGTTAGTTTGGTTTTTGACTCAGCTTTTTTTGTTTCACGGGTACGGGTTCGGGTTAACTTATAAAATCGGTTTATTAATTAATTTAATCCCATGAATAGTTAAATTAATTAGTAATAATCCAAGACATATGTTTATTATTTAAAAAGAATAATCATGTGCTAACCTAAGTATTTTATTAGTATAATTAAATTAAAACCTGTTAATTTAATTATCATTATTTATGGTAAAGTTTTATTAGTATTCTCATGACATTATTATTAGTTATTGAACCATGAAATTTCCTTGGTAATTAATAATCAGATATGACCTATAGTTATTAGTTAACCATGATATGTTACTAACTAATAAACATGATTAGGTCATAATTAATAAATATTAATACATGCTTAACCTATGTATTTTTATACACTTTAAATTAATTAAATCATGCTTATATATAATTAAGTCTTATAACCTATAGTTTATTTAATTAACATGACACTATTAATAAACTATACAAATAGTCACATGACTTATGTTATTTAATCAGTAAACTTAAGCTTATATTATTAGCTTATTATTTCAGCTTATTTCTAAATATGGAAACTTTCGAATTTAGGAAACTTATTATTTTTGGAAACTTTCTATTTTTAGAAACTGATCTATTTTAAGAAGTTAATCTATTTTTGGAAACTTTCTATTTTTGGAAACTTTCTATTTTTGGAAACTTTCTATTTTTAGAAACTTTCTATTTTAGGAAACCTGCTATTTTTAGAAAGTTACTTATTATTACACAATAAGTATAATAATACAAGAAATACAAGAAATACTTAATCAGAATACGTAGAGTATACGATAAACACAGCATAACAGTAAAATCAATAAAACAAGACATGAACGTATAAAACATGCATAATCAGTTACGTACTAAGTAAACATATTACTTATACATGTACCCTATTTATGTAGCATTAGTGAGATCGAAGTAGGACTTTCATTCTTTCATATTCTTCATTCACTAGACATAAGGTACGGATTTCCCATCCTTTTAGTATGGGCATTCTTTACTTATTAGGATTCCCCGTTTATAGCCAACTGTTTTCCTAGTATTTGTTTTATATGTTTGATACTTATGTTAGAATAAGAGCCTAAGCCATATACATGCATGACCAGTGTCACCTAGTTATGGAGGTACCATAACCATAACACTGGAGGCACCAGTGTTATGACTTCCCCACGGCGAAGTGATTGCTCGTGGCGTCCCTATTCAGTTTTGGGCATTATATTATATTATCATGTGGGGCGTATGGGTGCATCCTAGTTACGTGTTTACCAGTATTATCAGAGTGAATGTGATGTGTGCCTTGCATCCTTCACTAGGAGTTGATCCCTCCTACTCAGACTATTTAACTAGAGGCAACCCCTCTATTTGCATGACGAGGTCTCCCCTCCAAGTATTCATGCACGGTGGAACCTCATGACCTATATAGGCTACTGGCTAATTAATACCGATTTACATAAAAACATAAGTCTTTTCAAATTATAAACCCAGTTTTATGAACATTTTCCAGGTTTTCCAGGACTTATACTTTTCCGCTGCTATTAGTCTTATTTATGTTTCAGCCATTCATACTATGTCGTATATTCGTTCACTGAGCGTATTGCTCAGCCGTTACTTTCCTTTCCATGTCCTAAAATGGCAGGTACCAAAGGACAGACTTGACCTTATAGAGGACGTGCATAGGATGGAAGCTGCGTTAGACTTCTTCTCCTTTTTACCTTCATAATTATGCTTGTTTGGACACTGACCGATGTTTGATTCCGTTTTTTCCTATGGTGATGTATGTTTAGTACATATTACCTTGCATGCTTTGATTTCCATAATTACTCGTAACGGTCCACTTATCAAAGTGGGGTGTTACAATTATGGTATTAGAGCCAAGGCTTCGACCTGTAGTCTCTAAAACTCGATCTGTGACTAGTGGGTAGTCACTAGAAGCTTCCTAAATCAACGCTTGTTATTCCACGTATTGATGTTTCAGCACTTTGTTGTTTTAACCATGATGTTTTCATCGGTATTTTTTTACTAATATGGATGAACAACCATCATCCATACTTAGTTATGTGTCATTCTTTCATGCATGATGTTCTTTGTGAACAGTGACTAATGTGGAATGAACCCTAGTAGTTCATAATTGGTCACATAAATTTTTTTTGTTAAGTTTTGACAGCTTAGTTTCACTCATTTATTCCATGTATTATTGTTGCAGGTATTTTGACTAAGTAATGGTTGGTACATGACTGGCCATATTTAGTCGCATGTGATTTTAATCGAATCATTTTGTTTTGATAAACCGACCCATATTATCATGCATCCGTACACTGTTTTCATGCATAAATTTCATGTTTACATGCATAAAATTTTTTCTCATGATTTTGTATTATGGCCTAATCAAATAAATCATGTCAAATTTTATTTTATGAATCGACCCATGGTCGTCCATACCAGCGATCTTCGGATTTATTTCATTACTTTCATAAGTTTTTTTTGTCCCCGCATAAGTTACTATGTCCTTTTAGGTCAATTATTTTTTAATACTATCATGGTTAACTTCATTTTCATGCGGATTATGTTGTATATTCCTTCATGTTAAATTGTTTCATGTTTCTTCATGATGATTTCGTTTTCATGTTGAATACGTCTTACATCTCTTTTGTTGTTTATGCTCTTATGCAAGACATTGTTGGATTTCATTTAGTCCTACTTTCATGATAGTCATGGATGGTTTTCATTAATCATGGTTTCAGGCAAATCATCACTGGATTTTGTTTAACTACATTTTAGCATTTCTCTATGCAACCTGGATGATGTATATGGTGGCATTGCCAGGTTATCACAATGGTTTTCTAACCGTTTAACCAATTATTTTTCCTTTAAAATCATGAAAAATAATCGACCCCATACCAATCATTTCATGTGCATTCTATGTGTACCACATGTACCTTATCCCATGTCTATTACACATACCTTAATCCAGGTGTACTTTACTTGCAATGCTCCACGTGTATTCGTTAGTCGATCCAAAATCATCTCAGGCGTATTCCACGTGTTGATATACTACCAGATGCTGACGCCGCTCATATCTGAGAGACATTACTAAAAGTTGATGCTGCTGACTATTTGGAGACGCTACGAGATGTGGATGCTGTTCACAACCTGGAGATTTTACCAGACGAAGACAAAGGCGTTAGATCAAAGCGATCGGACGAGGAGATGCTTCACCATCAGGCGATTTCCATCACAATCCATGTTCCTAATTCTTAGTTACATGTCACACGTCGTACAGTTGTCTTTTCAATCATATTAGTATGAACCGACACCAGCCGGCCACTCAGCTGATTAGTTATATGAATCACCATCAGAAGAATGATCATCATGGAACTGACAGACAAGACGATAGTAAATAATACTGTGACAACAACAATCCTAGCAATTGCAACAGAAGCTCCGGCCACGGATGTGATCAAAAATACAAAGGGTCAATAGTCCAAACGATCCGCCAATTCTGGCATAATAACCTAATATTTATAGTTCTATTTGTTTCACACCTCGAGACACATGTCAAGACATCAGTCAAGACACATGTCTCACGTATACTTTCTGAAGACACATGTCAAGATACCAGTCAAGACACATGTCATGCTTATATTTCCCAAGACACGAGTCAAGACACATGACTCACGTCCAATTCTAGAACATCCCTAAGAAATTCAGGGTATCCTCCAAAGGGTATATCTATTTTGTTGTGCCATGTATTAATCAGGCCACAAGAATTTCAGTACCATCACTAGCGTATCAGTGAGATCTGTCACGTTTGCGCGATGACACTTTCATTTCTTATACCCATACATCATATATTCATGACCATAAAGGACGCCATTCGTATCACCCATGTATACGAAGTTTTTCCTCCAGTCTAATGATAAGAACCAATCTGCTAACGAACTTACCTCAGACAAATGTGAGTTGAATTTAATCCTAATTATGGACTACGAACAGCACACCTGTTGATCCCAAATTTAGATCGATTAAGCTTGTTTATACGAGATTAGATCAAGTTATACACGTAGAGAAACTTTGTTTATGTATAAAGTAATCTATGTGTTATGCGGAATTAACACTTAAACAAGAACACACAAAGATGTAAGACAAACTTTCACTTGATTGATTATAACGAACTTGCTTACAATGAAAGTGTTTAACGTATGAAAACTTATTATGAAACTTAACCTAAAGGTCTTCTTTTATAGACATAAGAAGCCTTGTACAAGAGTCTACGTATCAACTATTCTAGGTAAAGATAATTATAGAAAATACAATGTTGAACTTATCTTTACTAGAAACAAACTAGAAACATAATACGTGTAGACTACATCATCCTATCAGTGCTTGTATTCAACCTATCAACGCTTGACTTCTTCTTTTCAATGCTTGATCTGTCAGCGTTTGTTTTCTTCCTATCAACGCTTGTTTTCCTCTTGTCAGCGCTCAAGTGAACTGGCAACATTTTATTCCCAACAATCCTCCCCTAAACTTGATATCTACTCTAGTAATCAAGTTTCTAAATAAAAATTAAGAACTTGGAGGAATCTTACAACGCTTATCATATTGGTAATAAATATGTCTGATCAAATCTTTGGCCACGTCACTTGAATAATCAATCTCCAGCTGTGTTGTCTTCATCTTTTCCAAAACTTCTTTGGACATGGGATACTGACCATCTACAAGAAGATACTCAACAAACTTTGTATAACTCAAATAATAAACACCAGCAGCTGAATACAAACGCCATTGAGTTCATCCTCAAGATCCTTCCAAACAGCAAGATCTTCTTCTGTTGGTCCACACATTCTCTTGAATGTTGACCAAAGTTTTATTCCATTGACTGAAGTAGGAGCTTTAGTCTCATACTTGGCTTCCAACATCCTCCAAAGGTCTACCAAGTCTTCTCTATCAACACTTGCAAATAGAGATATAAGTGTAGTAAAAGTGTGTACCTCTTTCCCATATCTGCCAATCTTCCAAAACCCACTTTCATCTTCTTCATAGCTTATAATAGGGTTTCTGGCATCAAGAGGTAACACTTGAACCATATCTGAAGCTTCCAATGGTGAGAGCATGATGCTCCTTCTTATAACAGCTTCACTTGGGTTCAATCTGTCCATATCTTTAGGAAACTCAAGAGGAACTCCCTTCTTCAAAGGTCTTGGAACAATCATTGCCTTCTTAAGATCCATCTCTTCTTCAAGTTCTTCTTTCCTTTCATCAGAAAGAAGTCTTAGAGTGTTTTCTTCCTGCACTTTTGCCCAAATGGGATAAGCCTTGAACTCCAACTCTTCAAAGAATAATGCCAACAATTTCTTATAGGTCCATCATTTTCCATGACATCTGAGTAGCATGTAGTACAACTCCCTTATATCCCTTTTCAGCATTGAGAGAATATTGCTAGCTTTGTGTTTCAGAATTACCTTGCAGTCTTTTTGTACCCTTAGAAGAATCTCTAAACCCCATATTTGGTCTGAAATAGTCAAATCTGGATTCTCCATACACCTATCTTCCCAAGCATGGTACATATGAACAACTTCTGGTATATCAAAATCTACTTGCAATTTCAACTCATTCAACATCTCTCTCGCCAAATCATCACCATATTCAAGTCTCTCAGGTTGTTCAATTATCATCACACTTGAATCTGAACTAGCTTCATCACTTCCTTCTTGTTCCTCTGAAGTGACAACAAATGGTGATTCACCAACCATCTTCCTTTCTTGTTCCACAAGTTGTGCAGCCAACCTTCTATCAAATTCTACCTGTGCTGCATCCTTTGGAACTTCTACTTCTACCATAATTCCTTTACCCTTATCTAATGGATCAATGATGGGTAAGGATGATGGTAATACCTGTGAAGATACTTCTTTGATGATAGATGATGACTGGAATACATCAACTTCATCTGCAGGTCTGTCAACACTCAATTTGCTTGTGTCAGCGCCCAAATTACTCATGTCAGCATTCAAACTTTGCTTGTCAACGCCCAAATTACCTGTCTCAGCGCCTCTTGTAATTTGCTCCAACATAGCTGTAAAAGACAAGTCTAAATTGGTAGGAGTTACCAGAGATCTGTAAAAACCTGGTTGCTTCTTCAATTCAATTAGGGCTTCAGCAACACCTAAAGATTCACCATCATGTGAGCCCTTATCACTCACATTAATCTACTCATCCTCCACTTTGGAAGATTCCTCCATCCCACGCCTTGTGCTAGCATTGTCCAAAATAAAATCCTCTCCCTCAATTGCTTGAGTTCAAGGCCTTGTGTACTAACAATTTGTACCAAGTCTGCATTTTGCTTTTGCAAGCTAATGTAGACAGCCGTCAATTCCATTAATGTCATCGGTTCCAATCTGCCCTCCTCTATAATGGGTATGTGACCTCCCAAGTTAGATTCATGGGGCATGGATGAGGTCTTAAAGATGGTAGGACTGTCTTGGCCTGCATTTAAGCCAAAACCAATAGTCCCAGCCTCATCCATAGCAACAACCACACTTGTGGTGGTGGTTCTCTCTGCTACATGGCTAGGACCACTAGAGGAGAACACTCCAGTAGTCCTTTGGCGTTTTTGCAACATATATTGTGTTGGGTTAGAAGATGATGTGGATTGGGTGGATGTGGGTTGGTTAAGGGGTGTTTGGGTCTGTGAAGGAATGGTGTCACAGTTTGAATTACTTGTGTCAACGCCAACATTTAATGTGTCAGCGTCAAAGGGTTCTTGGTCAATTTGCATGTGTTGAGGTGAAGGTAAAGGTTCTGGTATTGGGTCAAGTTGTGGTTGTGGATCTGGTTGAGGTTGTGCTGCTGCAATAACAGCAAGCATAGCTGGGGTGAGAGGTAAGTCACGGTGAGGGGGTGAGTTCATCTTTGTAAAATAGCTTTCTTTTACACAGGTATCTCATAAAAGTCATCATGATCCCTTGTGCAGTAATTTTGCACATCAAAAACTATTTGTAAAAATCTGGGATAAGCCAAAGTCATCTTACTCCCTTTGTTTTTACACATGCCATCAAAAATCATTTTAGAATAATTAAACTTTTGCCCACGTGCAATGCACACAATAACACTAGCAATAGATCTATTAATCTCATTGAATGTAGTACACTTGGGACTCAAACATTGTAAGATGACATGTATGAGGTACTTCCAGGCTGGGGGAAACTCCTGTTTATGATATTTGTTTAAAGTTCCCTCATTAGGGAAAGGATAACCCAAAGCCCTTAGTCCTTGTTCTATTTCATGAATGGGAAGGGTGGTTATACCATCTGCATCATCAAGATGCAAAGCCTGGCGAACCAAGGCTTCAGTAACCACCCAAGTACGCCCATGAACAATAGATGATAATGTAGTCACTTTATTAACTGTGGAGGAACTAACAGTGTTCCAAAACTGCTTAATATGTGTGACAGAGATGAGAGGAGCATGAGAAAGAGCATACCTAATTGGGGATGCATTCAAATACGCCACCATCTGGGTGTATTGGGGAAACAGAGCATCATCAGCATCCAAATATGCAATCATGTTGTGTTGACTCCTGAATCCCAATACCAAATCAATTGGTTTAAATTTTGGTGCTATTGTAGAAGAAAGCTGTTTGTGAATGATTTAGAAAGATGAATTATAGGAGAAAATTGTTAGACAAGAATGATAGGTACCCTGTTTAAAAATAGGAGCCAAATATATAGGACAGATACATGTATGTGATTGGTCAAAAATGAGGCAACTATTTTCAAAATATCATGATGAAAATATTGAAAAGAAAATAAGTTATCTCATGCATAAATTAAAAGTTATCTGCTCCCAAAATTATGGCCCCAAAATTCGTCAAAAATAACAACTGGGTAGGTCCCAATGGGTATCAACGGTAAAAAATAACCCATCAACGCCCAACGGCTATATTCTTGTCAACGTTTGCCAAAGCCATGTCAGCGTCTAAATTGGTCATAACAACGCTTGGAAAAATACTTGTCAGCGTCCAAAAATAAAAGTAATAAAAATGAAAAAGGACCTTAACAAAGTAATTTATCCTAGTGAAGATAACCTATAAGTTGATAATTGTTATAGGGCGGCAAGCACTGTCCAGTTATGCACACTTGCTTATGCAAAATAGACATAACAGTCCTCTAGTGTCCCTTGCTAACCAAAACTCTTAACAACTAAGTTATCTCATAAAATTCCTTGTTACTCCCAGGTAAAACCCATGATAAAATCATTCCCAAGTCTCCCAACATACCACAACCAATTCTAGGCCAAAAATGTCTTGGCAGAATGCATAGTATATCAACTTTTCATGCTACAGTGCCTCATGATTTAGTAAAACTAACTCATACTCACCTGTGGACACAATCTAGAATTGTGATAAGAGTATCATAAGAACACCCAAAAGTCCTAAAGGTTCCTGAAACCTCCCCTTAAACTGTGATACATATGTTGCTCAAAAATATGCATGAACATAAAAAATTTATGTCAAGATAGGAATATAAATATTCCAACCATCATCCATAAATAAAAAAACATGATCAAATGATTCTCCAAGGATCCATAAGCAACTCTGTATCCAATGGTATAATGCTAACACCACCTTCACATTTAGATTAAAAACCACAAAACTAACATTGTTGCTGACAACGTCCCGATAACACTTGTCAGCGTTAATGAAACCTTTGTCAGCGTTAGAAAAATATAGTGGAAAATCTAACTTCAAAAGACCAATAACAATGCATTATCATGTACATACTTTTACAATAAGACCCTAAAACACATATTATATGAGATTGATCATTCCAATACTTGTTACCAAGTATTGAAACCTTCCAGCATCAAAAGTTTAGTTAATAAATCAGACACATTTTCTTCTGTGTCAACCCTATCTGGTTGTATTAAACCCTTTTCAAAACAATCCCTTATAAAATGATGTCTAATTTCTATGTGTTTTGTTTTAGAATGATGTACAGGATTCTTAATAATGCATAAAGTGCTGTTATTGTCAACAAATTTCATGGTATGCATGAAATTATACCCATAATCCAACAGCTGGTTCTGAATCCATAAGACTTGTCCACAACAAGCAGCTGCTGCAACATACTCTGCTTCAGTTATAGAATTGGCCACCACTGTTTGTTTCTTGCATTGCCAAGATATCAACCTACTCCCAAGAAACTGACATCCACTAGTTGTGGATTTTCTATCAAACTTATCACCACCATAGTCAATGTCTGAATATGCAATAAGCTCCAATGGTGAATCCTTAGGATACCACAAGCCAAGATCTGGATAACATCTAAGGTACCTTAATATTCTCTTGACTGCATAAAGGTGACATTCTTTGGGAGTCACTTGATGGCGTGCACAAGCACACACAGCAAACATGGTGTCAGGTCTGGAGGCTGTAAGATACATCAATGAACCAATCATTGATCTATAGTGTCTGACATCCACATCTTTTGCATCTCCAACTTTTCCCCAAGGGTGTTCTCTATCCATAGGAGTAGTAGCCCTCTTTTCATGTGGAGAAAAGCCAAACTTCTTCAAGATCTCTGCTACATACTTATCCTGAGAGATGAAGATACCATCTTCTTTCTGCTGAACTTGTAACCCTAGAAAGAAGTTCATCACCCCCATTACACTCATCTTGAATTTGTCTGTCATAAGCTTGGAAAAGTCTTCACTCATCTTTGGATTGGTGGAACCAAAGATGATATCATCAACATAAACCTGAACAAGTAAGAGATCCTTACCAGCCTTCTTTGTAAATAATGTATGGTCTATGGTGCCCCTTTTGAAGCCATTTTCCACCATATAGGTGGACAATGTGCCATACCATGCTCTTGGGGCTTGATGAAGTCCATACATAGCTTTCTTGACTCTATACACCTTGTCTGGATTCTATGGATCTTCAAAACTAGGAGGCTGCATAACATATACCTCCTCAACAATTGTGCCATACAAGAAAGCACTCTTCACATCCATTTGATAGACAGTAAAGCCCATGCAGGAAGCATAGGCTAGAAATATCCTTATAGCTTCAATCCTTGCAACTGGTGCAAAGACCTCCTCATAGTCTATCCCTTCCTCTTGTGTATATCCCTGAGCCACTAAACGTGCCTTGTTTTTTACCACAATACCTCTTTCATCTCTATTGTTTCTAAGAACCCATCTTGTCCCAATAGGTCTGACATACCTGGGACAATCAACTAGCTCCCAAACATCCTGAATAGTAAATTGGTGAAGCTCATCCTGCATTGCTTCCACCTAACTTGGTTCTTTGAGAGCATCAAAAATTATCTTGGGTTCCTTTTGTGAAAGAAAACAGGCAAACAAACATGCTTGAACAAGAGGGGTATCAACCTTCTTGTGTATATTGGCAATAAATCCACCAAGATTCTGATGTGATCTTCTAGTCTGAACAGGAGTCATGATATCCCCAATAATTTGAGAAGTAGGATGATTCTTCATTGTAGAAGTGAGAACTCCTCCCTCAAAAAGTATGTTGTCTTCAATCTCATTCTCCAAGTTGCCAATATCTTCTTCAGACTCTCTTCCATCAATATTTGTATGAACCTCTTAATGTGTATTTGAAGGTTCACCTTGTTCAAAATTAGAAGAGAAAATATGCTCAAAAGTGTTGTCAACGCCTGAACAAAGGTTATCAGCGTTTGATCCATCAACGCCTGAATTGGTGCTGTCAACGTTTGAGCCATCAACGCCTGAATTTGTCCTGTCAGCGCCAGATTTTCCTTTGTCAGCGCCTGAAGGACCATGCATGTTTTTAACTGGTGGTACTTGGGGACCACCATTTTCCTTTCCAGCAGCAGCAGCAAAAGCATCTATCCATATGGGAATTGTGACATACTATTGTATGGGATATGACTTGTCTACTTGTGATCCAACCTCTTCATTAACCTGTATACCTGAAACATCAACAACTGGTTCTTCCACAACGTTTGAAGTTACCTTCAAAATGTTTGGATTAGTAACAGGCATATAATTCAAAGTCCTAGATAGAGGTTCCAAGTCAAACAAACAATTTGGACCACTTTCAGGATCACTAGGTTTACTCTCTAAAAACCTAATAGGTACTCTCTCAAGTATACGTTTTTCCTTCTTAAGGTAAACCCTATATCCCTTTCTCTGCATTGAATAACCCATGAAATAGCCTTCATCACCTTTTGCACTAAATTTACCTAAGGCATCACTAGTATTAAGTACAACTACATGACAACCAAAAGGTTTAAGAAAACCAATATTAGGTTTCCTTCCCCAAAGTAACTCATAAGGTGTTTTGTTCTGTATCTTGTTGACCAATGGTCTATTCTGAACATAACAAGCTGTATTCACAGCCTCAGCCCAAAAAGCTATGGGAAAGTGAGCATCAGCCAACATAGTCCTGGCTGCTTCAATTAGGGTTCTATTCTTTCTCTCAGCAACCCCATTTTTCTGTGGAGTTCTGGCAACACTAAACTGCCTAGTAATCCCTTTCTTGGCACAAAAATCATCCAACAGTTTATTTCTAAACTCACCACCATTATCACTTCTAAGCATTTTAACTTCATTACCAGTTTTCTTTTCTATCTGAGTAATAAAATCAGTTAATGTATCAGCCGTGTCACTTTTCATAGCTAAAAAGAAAGTCCAAGTAAACCTAGAAAAGTCATTTGTGATGACAAAGCAGTATGATTTACCATTCAAGCTCTCTATATTTGTTGGACCAAATAGGTTCATATGCAGCAAGTGAAGTGGTTTAGAACTAGAGTGCACCTGTTTAGACTTAAATGAGACCTTGTGCTGCTTGCCTTTAAGGCATGCAACACAAGAGTGGTCATTGTGGAAAGCCTTTTCAGGCAAACCATCAACCAAGCCAAGTCTCACAAGCCTGTTTATATTCTTAAAGTTTATGTGCCCTAGTCTCTTGTGCCATAGATTACTATCATCAACTGAAACTTTAGCATAAAAACATGACATATTATTATTCATCCTAATCCCATTAAGATTCACATTATAAATGTATTTATGCCTAGGTGTTCTATAGTCAATGTATTTCTCATCTGGAATTTTAAAATCCTTGCTTAACACCAAGCATTCAGTATCAGTAAACATAACTTTATTTTTGTTATCACAAACTTGTGATACACTAAAAAGATTGTAATCAAGTTCCTTTACCAGAAACACGTTTTCAAAACGCAAGTTCTTGGTGAGAAGAGTTCCTTTACCTGTGATAGTTCCATATCTGCCTCCAAAGTAAACATTCTCACCATCCTTAATGGGAATGAAGTTAGTTAGGTAATCTTCCTTCCCAGTCATGTGCCTAGAGCATCCACTGTCCCAATATCCATAATCATCTGGTTGTTCAACAAGAACAGACTTAGTTCTCATAACAACCCCTTGTTCATCCCTTTTTGGATGAAATACCCAGTTAACCCCAATTGGTTTTGTAATGACCTTCGAAATGTAATTAAATCTGTTGCAGGTCATAGAAATCCCATCAGAATTAGGGTTTTGATCTTGCTTAGGTCTCCATGTCAAGCTAGAAGAAGCTTTAGACCCCTTACTCTGTGGTTGCAAATATTTAGGTCTGGCAACGTTTCTATCAGCGTTGGATTTGGTCTTGTCAATGCTGAAATTACCCTTGTCAGCGTTGAACCTAGGGTTTGCTACAGAAAACAATTGCCTATTAAACCAAGTATCGGTCTTCTGAAATGGTCTTTGTCCATGAGTGTTAGACCCTTTAGTGAAAAATGGGGCTGGTCTAACAACTTGTGGACTTTGCTCCACAAAAGTTTTGGGTCTGACAGTGTTTGACCTTTTAACAGCGTTGACTTTGGAAGCGTTGACACACTTATTTGCTAAATGTGAAAAGCTACCACAAGTGTAACAGGCTTTTCTAGACACAACTCTAGGTCTAGAAGAGAAGAAACCTATTCCATCATTACTAACTTGGCTTTTAGGTGACCTAGTATTCCTATACATTTCTGCATACTTAATACTAGGTTTTCTAACAGTGTTTGAGCCAAGGTCAACAGTCTTGCCAGTGATTGGGTTTGTTATTTTAATAGGGGTTGACTCATTAGGACTATCACAAAGCATGCCTCCCTTGACAAACAAGGTAGGGTTGGCTTTCTTCCATTCATTCAAGTCAGTCAACTTTTGCCTATACTCTTCAATTGGGGTAAGGACTCTTGGTGGAGGAGTAAATTCCTCTTCTTGGAGTTCTAGCAAACCAGTCCAAGATAAGTCCTTTCTTTGGACAGCATAGAAGTCCCTAGCTGGTGGTGGAACAAGAGTATAGTCTTTCATCCCAATCCCAGTCATGTCCTTAGGATCCCTTTGTTTATTAACACAGTCTCCTTGGGTTTGTGAGGCCTTATCAAATCTCTGAATTTTAAGGTCAACATTATCCTTATTCTTGATAGCCTCATCTAACTTTGCTTGTAATTCAGCATAGACCCTTTCCATGACGTTTCTAACATCATTACTAGCATTTAACTCATGTTTTAAGATATTTATTTTATCTTTTGGGTCAAATTCCATTTTCTTATACTCAGAAACTGTCTTCTCAGTTTGAGTGAGAGCAATTTGATAGTTAGACAATTTGCATCTATCATTACTCAAATCACTTAACAATTTTAAAACCTCTTTGTTAAGATTTTCAGTATTTAAACGACAACCCTTACTATAAAAAGCATCATCGTATACCTCATTATCTGATGAAGAGGAAGAGTGTGCCATGAGAGCATATTGAACATGCTCTTCTTCTTCTGTCTCAACAACCAAAGCTTTATCCTCTTCCCCATTCTTAGCCAAATAGCTCCAGTCCCATCCAATACCATCAATTTCTTGCACTGCTACCATGGCCTTAGGATCCCGAGTCTTAAAAATTTGACTTGAGGGTTTGCCAGCATCAGATCTTCTTGGAGATCTGCATTCCCTCATGAAGTGCCCCATACGATGACAATTGTAGCACTCAACCTTGGATTTGTCAAATCCAACAGTGTCCTTTGCATTAAAGGTCATCTTCTTCTTAAACCTTCTATTCCACTTGTTTGCTCTTATACTAGCAAGAGCCATGTTCCACTTTATATCCATCTCCTCCAAGTGCTCATCACTTATTTGCTCAAGGTCCTCATATGTAATCACTGAACCATTTGGTAAAGAAGCAATGTAAGCACACACAGGATCCAGATCCAAACCAGCAGGCTTAACTCTTGGAGAGTCAATTTTGTATGTGTCAGCGTCTGAATGTGAGGCGGTGACAGGACATGATCCAACGTTGAGACATGTTGATCCAGTAACTGGGTGCATGTATGAGTCCTTCTGATCAAATTGTCCTTCACTATGTGAGAAGAAGGCCATGTTACTATTGGTAGACTTACTTCCATGCTCCAAAAGAGTTTCATTCTCCAACTGCCTCAGTTTGTTGTAGATATCATCAAAATTAGAACTTTTGTGAGTGTTATTGGCAAGTATAGATCTTGCCTAAATCTTCCACGCATCACCAAGGCTTTTAAGAAAAGTGGCAATAATGTCAACATCACCAACTTGTGTCCCCATGAAGGACAACTTGCTTGTAATGTCAAGCAGTCTGCTTCTCACACTGCTAAGCTTCTCATTAGGTTGAGCCTTAAAGACAACATACTCATGCATGAGTTGCTTCTTCTTCTCTTCCTTAGTATCATCATTACCACCATATGCAACTTCAAGGGCTGCCCAAAGGTCTTTTGCAGACTCATAACCTCTGCATTTGTGCTAATTTTCTTGTCCCAAAGAATGTTTCAGAATGTTTAGGGTTCTCATATCAACCCTTTTCTTTGCTATGTCTTCAGCAGACACAGCTCTACCATCATCAGGTTTTTCTTTCTTATCTGCTTCTGAACATCCAGCAACAGCTGATCTTGTAGCAATGGCATTAGCAATCTTTTCAGCTTTATTGAATGTGTTTCCATATTCAATAATCTCCCAGAAAGTGCAGTCATAGATCCCCAGATATTGCTCAAAGTTGAACTTCCATAGATCAAAATTGTTTGCATCAAGCATGGGAATCTTGATGTTGGGCAATGAGGAGGAGGAGGTTACTTCTGGATTGGACATGATGTTTGTAGGGTTTTGTGAAAATTAGGGTTTTGGTGATTTTAGGGTTCTTGTGTTCTTTAAGATCAAAAGTTTCTCAACAAGCTCTGATACCACTTGTTGATCCCAAACTTAGATAGATTAAGCTTGTGTATACGAGATTAGATCAAGTTATACACGTAGAGAAACTTTGTTTATGTATTAAGTAATCTAAGTGTTATGCGGAATTAACACTTAAACAAGAACACACAAAGATGTAAAACAAACTTTCACTTGATTGATTATAACGAACTTGCTTACAATGAAAGTGTTTAACGTATGAAAACTTATTATGAAACTTAACCTAAAGGTATTCTTTTATAGACATAAGAAGCCTTGTACAAGAGTCTACGTATCAACTATTCTAGGTAAAGATAATTATAGAAAATACACTATTGAACTTATCTTTACTAGAAACAAACTAGAAACATAATACGTGTAGACTACATCATCCTATCAGTTCTTGTCTTCAACCTATCAATGCTTGAATTCTTCTTGTCAACGCTTGATCTGTCAGCGTTTGTTTTCTTCCTATCAACGCTTGTTTTCCTCTTGTCAGCGCTCAAGTGAACTGGCTACATTTATTCCCAACAACACCATGCTATGATTCATGATTATGTACAGTAATGTTCAGGCTCCTTAATACATTCAACATTGTTTTCCATCAGGAAAATCTGTACAAATTATCTTTGCTTTACAAGCACGTGCTTTGAAGCAAGATACAATTACATTCATATCTAAGTATCTGTCATACCAATAGGCTAAGAGAGAACACCAACGGACTGGGATGTTTATCCACCATCAGAAATTGTGATCAAAATTGGGACAAGATCTCCATCGTTTTGGCTACCAGATTTCCACAAACTCAGAAGAAGCATGAAGCTATCTGGGTTATTGTCAACAGTTTGACCAAGTATGCAGAATCCCTAAATCCGCAAGGATTCCAGAGTCAGCAGATTTTTAGACATTTTCCAGCCAAGGATCATCCAATCACTTGGTAATTCCTCAACTGGCGGGCCAGACAAAGGTTCACATTTGTGCTCCTTATTTACGTTCACGTCTTTGTTCTAATTTTACGACTCGCGTTCGCGCTTACGTTCATGACACTATTTACGTTCATGATCGTATCCTGGCTTACGATTTTACGTTCATTTTCCTTCTGGGAAGTTTTGTAAAAGCTTGAGAGACCAGACTAAATTTTAGTATAACTTCCTATCCTCAGACGGACGTTTCACGTCACATTCTACGTCTCACCTTATAGCGTTTGGCGTTACCTCCTCAGTTATCCTATGTTCACGATATATTTCACATGTCATGTTCATTCCACGTTTCTCATATTATGTTTACGAAATGTTGAACGTATCATTGTCCACCATATGTTTTATATTACACTCACCATATCTCAACGTATCACGTTCACAATTGTTCACGTACTACGTTTCAGTATGTCTCGCGCATCATTGCTAAGACGGTACTAATGTCAATTGGTCTAAGTTATTTTGCATCGTAATGTTTCACTTACCCTTGCATGTTAATTCTTATCCACTCGATCAAATTCAGGAGGATCTGTCTTACGATGATAACCATGAACTTTTACGTATTGTCAAGTTAAGGTCAGGAAGAGCAAGATATATCATTTGTGTCAAGATATTTTGGAGGAACCGTTCCGAGAGGGAAGCCACATGGAAACAGAGGATTCCATCAGGATTTTATCCTCTTATCCTTCCATAATTCAGTTATTTTATTATCAGACACGTCACGTTCCATGTCCAGGTCAGTCATGTCGCGTCCATGTTCTTTCAGTTACTTTATCTATATATTGGGACCGAATTATTCTTTTTAGGGGGGAAGAGTTGTAAAACACGCATGCTTTTACCATGAACATTACACTTAGTAAATGTACGTACATATTAAAACTTTCCTTTTATAGCATGAACACGTGTCACGATAAGTTATTTCAGAAGTTATGTACGTATTTAATACACGATAAGTATTAAGTACGTGATAGTATACGATAATTATTAACAATAATAATTATAATCACGAACAGGAAATCATGAACGTAAAAATCACGAACACGTAATTACGTACTTAATTAATATAATACGATAAATATCGTTATGTACTAGTGATTAATATAACACGAACAATTGAGTATAAAATAACATGAAAACGCGAACATACGAACACGTAATTGCTAAACATGAAAAAGGTTCGGGTTTCCCTTCTGGGCCCCACCTACCCACGGACACAAAGAAATAAAACAGGCCTTATGGACCAACCCACTTAAAAAATTATATGTGAGGAAGGTATGATCATTTACATTTTCATTTAACACAATTTCCAAAAAAGCAAAACCCTACCAGACCTCATGGTGGTCGCCGGCTTTGGATAAAGAAAAAGGGAGCACGGGCTTGCTCGATTTCAGATGGATTACGTGTTTATGTTTGTGTCCTTTAACCACTGATCATCACGTATTAGGTAATAATAAAACCTTACTCTTTCAATATTATTAGTAATTCATGGTTGAATCCATTAAATAAGAAATAAAAACATGATTTGGTGTTGGTAAAAACGTGGTATGATCGGGGTTGGTTGGTATTGGGTCGCGACTGCACACAAACCGAGAGTCAAGAGACTCTCGGTGGCGTTTTCTGTTCACCAGCCGCAACCCATATAGGGGCGGTCGGGGTTGGTTCTGAGCAACTATAAACAACAAGGCCCTAAACAGTAGGGACCTTGTGTAGTCAGTGGGAACTGAGAAGCCTTATAGCTCTCGGTGGGTGGTTTGTACGCAACAGGGGAAACTGGCAACCGGCAGTGGTTGCCTGCGCAGTCAACTACAACACCAACCCAACAGGGTGGCGTTTGGCCTGGCAGTGGGAACCCGGCTAAGCCGGGGGCAACCACCTGTTGTCGATGTTAGAAACCACAGTCGTAGGGCTGTGGTGTTTTGTTGTTGGTTCGGTTTTTGACTCGGCTTATTTTGTTTAACGGGTATGGGTTCGGGTTAACATATAAAATCAGTTTATTAATTAATTTAAAATCATGAATAGTTAAATTAATTAGTAATAATCCAAGACTTAGGTTTATTATTTAAAAAGAATAATCATGTGCTAACCTAAGTATTTTATTAGTATAATTAAATTAAAACCTGTTAATTTAATTATCATTATTTGAGGTAAAGTTTTATTAATATTCTCATGACATTATTATTAATTATTAAACCATGAAATTTCCTTGGTAATTAATAATCAGATATGACCTATAGTTATTAGCTAACCATGATATGTTATTAACTAATAAACATGACTTAGGTTATAATTAATAAATATTAATACATGCTTAACCTAAGTATTTATATACACTTTAAATTACTTAAATCATACAGTTTATTTAATTAACATGACAGTATTAATAAACTATACTAATAGTCACATGACTTATGTTATTTAATCAGTAAACTTAAGCTTATATTATTTGCTTATTATTTCAGCTTAAATCTAAATATGGAAACTTTATAATTCAGGAAACTTATTATTTTTGGAAACTTTCTATTTTTAGAAACTGATATATTTTAAGAAGTTACTCTATTTTTGGAAACTTTCTATTTTAAGAAACCTGCTATTTTTAGAAAGTTACTTATTATTACACAACAAGTATAATAATACAAGAAATACAAGAAATACTTAATCAGAATACATAGAATACATGATAAACACAGCATAACAGTAAAATCAGTAAAACAAGACATGAACATATAAAACAAGCTAAGACATGATATAATCAGTTACGTACTCAGTAAACAGATTACTTATACATGTACCCTATTTATGTAGCATTAGTGAGATCGAAGTAGGACTTTCATTCTTTCGTCTTCTTCGTTCACTGGACATAAGGTACGGATTTCCCGTCCTTTCAGTATGGAGTTTCTTTCCTTATTAGGATTCCCCGTTTGCAGCCAACTGTTTTCCTAGTATTTGTTTTATATGTTTGATACTTATGTTAGAATAAGAGACTAAGCCATATAAATGCATGACCAGTGTCACCTAGTTATGGAGGTACCATAACCATAACACTAGAGACACCAGTGTTATGACTTCCCCACGGCGAAGTGATTGCTCGTGGCGTCCCTGTTTAGTTTTGGCCATTATATTATATTATCATGTGGGGCGTATGGGTGCATCCTAGTTACATGTTTACCAGTATTATCAGAGTTAATGTGATGTGTGCCTTGCATCCTTCACTAGGAGTTGATCCCTTCTACCCAGACTATTTAATTAGAGGCAACCCCTCTAATTGCATGACGAGGTCTCCCCTCCAAGTATTCATGCACGGTGGAACCTCATGACCTATATAGGCTATTGGCTAATTAATACAGATTTACGTAAAAACATAAGTCTTTTCAAACTATGAAACCAGTTTTATGAACATGTTCCAGGTTTTCCAGGACTTATACTTTTCTGCTGCTATTAGTCTTATTTATGTTTCAGCCATTCATACTATGTCATATATCCGTTCACTGAGCGTATTCCTCAGCCGTTACTTTCCTTTCCATGTCCCAAAACGGCAGGTACCTAAGGACAGACTTGAGCTTATGGAGGACGTGCATATGGTGGAAGTTGCCTTAGACTTCTTATCCTTTTTTCCTTCATAATTATGCTTGTTTGGACACTTGTCTTGTCCTCCTATTTCATTTACTTTATTTATGTTTTGGGCTTATGTTTGGGAACCGATTTTTTATTCCGGTTTTCCATATGGTCATGTATGTTTAGTACATATTACCTTGCATGCTTCGATGACACGCCATAATTACGCCTAACGGTCCACTTATGAAAGTGGGGTGTTACATCTGTTGAAGACGTTGGTTCGTCGACCATTCTCTTTTGGAGTTTCTAGGACTGCATGTCCTATACATCCATCAGAGTGGTCTGTGCCCTCTTGATCCGCCTCCAAGTCTTTAAGAATTCGATCACCGATGTTATCAAACACATTCTAAGGTTGAGGTTGTTCTTCCTATTCAGGTTGTTCCTCTGGTGGACGCCTTCTTTGCCTCTTCCGGGGCGTTGTGGCGTATCGCCTCCATTATTATCAAAGCAAATCCTAGACTGGAGGCTTCTTCATAGGTTCAACCTTGCCGTGATAGATGGGATAATGGTATCGAAGTTCTTCGTAACGTAGTCTTCGACACTCCCATCTTTGATGGAGGTGGTCGTGTCGCCTTCTTTCTCTATAACAGGTTTTTTTTTGTGCCCCTTGTCAGGGGGACGAGGCGCCGACCCTAGATCACGGTTGTTCACGGCTAAGGTTGGTGCATGAGTGTCGATGTAAAACCCGCTTTAAAATACTTCAGAGCATTAAATGCGTGAAAGTACGTGTAAATTAAAACTACACGACCAAGTAATATACGAAATGAAGCACGACCATTCCTAATTATTTTATGTTTATTAATTAATCACGGCAAGCATTACGTATATTAATATTATTTTTAATACATGTTAAGTACTTACGTTGTAAGATATTGTAAATCTATGCTTAATCTAGAGAGAGAAAGAGATAGAAACATGGTGAGAGCACACACACACGTTGTAAGATATTGTAAATCTATACTATGTGTTATATTATGTGAACCACCACCCTCTCCTACTAAGGAGAGGGTTTATATACCCAAGCCTTGTGATGGGCTTGGGCTTACACAATGGGTCGTCGGCCGCATACGACTCATGGGCTAGGCATGGCCTTGTTTACTTAACTTAATAATACTAGACTACGAGCTATCACTTAATCTATTGTTTGTGTGACCGATCCTTTCTAATACGTAAAACGTATTTTCAACAATCTCCCCCTAAGGGAGGTCACTCCAAACAAGGGCGTTACCCAAGTTACAATAATAAAATAAACCTAGCATACTATGCTTGTCTTGAGCTTGTAGTCTTCGTATTTCTTTTCTTTTTCTTTTCTAGTGAACATGTTGATGTGATCTTTGATATCAATCTTGAGCATTAATCTCTTTCCTTGATCTTGTGCATCCATCACTTGTGATATTCGCCTCTTCGTGACTTCATGTCCCACATACTTATACCTTCGTAATTCTTGAAAGCTTTAGAGTTCAATACCGCGGAAGACTTGACTTTTAGTGTGACAATCCGTCAATTTATGGTTGATATTTTATTCTCAATATTTATTTAAAAACATTATTTTAATGTTATAATATGAACTCACTTATTTTTGGGAAGAAATTTGGATTTACGTCTTGAAGTAGCATCGACTATGTCTAAACCGGAGGATTCAACGTTACGTGCTTACATTTACATACACCATCTTTGGTGACAGTGCGACATTTCAGAAATTAAATTTGTCCATGAATATTATTTTGAGATTTTAAATATGTGTTGGTTCATAAACTCACAGATTTACGAGAAGAGATTAGGACTTACGATTTTAATTTAACGTCCTTTACGACTAAACCGGAAACCTTAGGATTACGTATTTACGTTTTCGAACTCCGTTTTTGATGAGACAATTTTTATTAGATTCGTTTTGTGCCGTTGATTCATAATTTATAAAAACGTTTTTCGTAAAACGACCTGAGGGCACGCAAATCGAGGAAACTAGAATCGAGGAGTACCCGTAATTAAATGGGGATGAGACAAGATAAACTTGCCCCACCCCCACACATGGGACGGCCACAAGGCTACACCACACCAACTTGGTGTCAAACTTTAAACAAGTTGCTTACACTTGTCTTGTAAGCTTAACATTTAAGCTACCAAAACCACAAAACAATCCACTCAAACCATTTCTTCATTTCCATCCATGCAAACCACCACAACTTTCTCTCTTTCCTCCCCAAAATTCTTCTCATATTCATCAATAAACACCCTCATTTGATCAATTTTAACCATGAAATCATGTGTTATTCACACATATGATGAAGCCCTTTTAAAGCTCTATAGATTGGTGGTGATTTTAACATCTAGAAAGAAGTTTTCAAAGGAGTCAAGGGCTGATTTTCCACAAGATATTTATGAAGATAGGTGATCTTGAAGTTGATATTGGTATATCAAAAGTCTTGCCATCCAAATCCAAGCCTTGTTCATCAACCTCACATTTTCATCACAATGGTGGTATAAAGATTGTTCTTCCCATCCTCTTGTTATTTTGATTATGTAATCATGTATTTTCTTTCTTATTGTATATGTATATGATGAATATATGATGATAAATATGTTGTGTGGGGATCAAGTGTTGATAAACATGGGCAAAAAGATGAAAAACTATATGTAAAAGTGGTTAATCTTGCTTAATTTAGTAGGCTGTATAAAAACAGTAAATAACCATATGATGAACTGATAAAATGGTATAGATGAATTTATATACTGTGAGTATTGATACTTATACACATGTGAGAGTTGGCCATACAATGGAATCATAAAAATGAGTGAGATATGATCAAAACAAGTTTAGAGTGCAAATATGGGTACACCGTTTTGGACGAATTTTATAAAATACTTAGAGGTTTATTCATAAGTAGCTATAAAGGAATAAAATAGAGAACATATCATGTAGTTTATGCCATAAAAATTTGGGCTTCTATCTCCATACAGAACTCTAGATATGGCTGTTTCGGTGAACATGAAACTAAAAATCAGATTTTGAAAAATTAATGTTTAATAGTATTATATAAGCACTCAAACTAATATAGTATAAAATGTGAATTAAAACCCACTAACTTATAAATTTCATTTATATAAATATACATAAGGTTAAATAAATGGACACTTTATAAAAATGGTAGTTGAATAAGATTTATAAGTGTAAAAACTATAAACATGATTTTTACGACTTTTTCGGCTATTACCGTAAAATTAACGTTTTTCGCCAATTAAAACTTAGACGATCAAACCCGTCTAATGTAAAGTTTTTAAAAGTCATATACTGATATATAAGTACCTAATACAAGTAAAAACCGATAAAACCCGAACTATAGGACATACGGACATTAACGAGCTAAGTTAGCATATTTGGACTAATAATTTAACTAAATAAGTTAAACACTTATGAAAGTTACTTATTGGGTTTAACCCATTTGGGCCCGACATGTAAAGTATAAATACTGATAATACAAGTAAAAAATGGATTAATACAAGTTAAAGAACTTATAATAAGCTTATTGGACTTAAAACATGTAAATAGGTAAAACTAGTAAACTAGTAAGAAGTTACCAACACATAAACTCAAAAATGAGTAAATAAGAGTATATAAACCCACTTGATCATCATCAAATGTATAAAATCATCATATGTATAAATAATTGTAATTTTTATAAAGTCATTGGACAAGAGTCTAAGACAAGTATTATTTGTCTAGGTTTCCGTGATTGAAGCACGTACCGTACATCCGAATCGCCGATAACCGCCTTCCCACATCAACGTGAGTTCATAGCCTCGCACTCTTTTAAATGTTTTTATGAAATGTTTTATAAACCCGCGAGGGAGATAACATGTTTGTTTTTATGAAATAGGACACTAGCTGTCCCGATTGTCCTTTTATTGATTTGGACCCGAATGATTGTATGACCCGATGGATGATTAAATGACCCGATAGATGAAATGAAATGGATTATTAAAGTTAGGTTATGTCACTAAAAGTCCCATTAGCATGAATTGTGAACTACCGGGATTTGGTAGACGCTTATGCATATAATAGTACTATTTGGGGACGATCACCCCAGTTCGCGCCTTGATGGTTGATCCCCATCGTGCCACATTGATTGGTAAGCGAATTTATGTATGAGAAGATTTACACAAGCGTGATTATTGTGAAGACACGCTAATTTAGATGGGCAAATTGAGTTTCGGGCTAGCTACCCGTTGTTTGTTGTAGTAAGGTAACAATGTCATGCGGCTTATAATAATCCAACTAACGAAATACTGCTATACGCACCGAATTACGATATATTGCCTGACTAGCAATACGGGGTCTTATTATTGATTTTATGCTCGTGTTTTGGTTTTACATAACCATATTCATATAACGGTTTTTATTTAACTTTATACAACGTCATAAGACGTATTGTATGATGTTTTTACGACATTGGCTCGTATAATGATTTTGAAGACAAATGCCTATATTATGATTTTTGATAAGGATTTATATAAAATGACTTTGGCTATTTTATGGCCTATTATAAAGATTTGTACAAAATGATTTTTGGTAATAATTATGTACCGATGATATATTAATGGATTTCATTAAACTCTATTAATTTACTCGGCGTTATCGCTGACCTTTTCTTTTAATATGTTTTATCTCAGGTACTTGAAGGTAATTCTCGGGAAGACAACAAGAATTCATGGCCCGCACTTAAATAACAATTTCCATTCAAACCTTTTGTAAAATTGTATGAAATGACTATGACTTGGGACCTATGTAAATTTGATATTTATGAATGGAAATGCTTTATTATTAAACGACGCGATTTTTAAGCGTTGTCTATGATGTGAGTAATGTGTTATCCCGTAACACCAATGAGTCTTCCGCTGTATTGAATTGTATAACTTTGGGGGTGTTACAGTTTGGTACCCGAGCTCTCGTTATGAAGAACGAAATATTTTTTTAAAACCAAGGTTTTGAATAAAACATTTCAAAATCTTTTAACTATAAACATTTTTCACAATATGTCTAAAAATCTTGTGACTATAACGGTGCCGAAGATTTCCCGAGTTACCGACAAGGCCAGACTGAGAAATGTTATTTTAATATATATATATAACTTGGATTATATATATATATATGATGTAATTTTATTACATGATTGTTTGATGATTATTTTGATATTTATACGAGGTATTTATACGACGTAGATTGTCACAAGGAACCCTAAATCCCCTAGTAAATTAATCGAAGCTATTCTCGTAGGAATTCTAGCTATCTTAGATCTAAACCAAGTTGTGGATATCTATGATCCCAACAAAATGGTTGATATTAGTAGAAATGTAGATATTAGTTGATTGTGATATTGAAGAAGAAATGGCAAGATTAAAAATTGATATCGACGTCATGACGATCTTTTCTTAGAGAGTGGAGTTTGACAAACGTTACCACCTGGAAAGATGTCATCTTAGTCGTTGTCATCCAATTCTTAAATTAAAATCGAAAGGGTCAATGTTGCACTTGAGGCTGTCATTGGAACCATTACCCAAAAGCCTCATGCCACAAGTACCTTTCCGAGAAGTCTAATTGAATGATCGAGTCATTTCATACTAGTGACTCATTTGATAACTATTGATGAAAGAGATATAGGATTGGAAATTAAGTGTTGATTCATATCGAGCTTTTATTGCCCTATTAAGGTCTAAGAATAAGGATTAAAAGTATTGGCAAATGAGGTAGGATATCACATTGAGTATAAGTTGGTTGAAACTTGAATAAAAATAAAATTTAACCCGTATGGAATATGAGATTGTTAAGAGGAAGTTGTTGAGTTCTGTGATTGCATTATAAGGTTTTAATTGATTGTTGATTCGTGTTAAGGGTTGTTCCTAGGCCATTGTCCACTAACTAGGATTCCTAGTGTCCAAGAAATAAATTAAAGAAATCTTCTTCTAAATTGGGACCGATGGATCTTTCGGGACATGTGGAACACCTAATGACTCTTGTAGATTAGTATTCATTGTGGTATCTTTTAAAAATAATCCCTAACTTAACTGAGACATCAGTTGGTAGCATGAGTTCTTGGAATTGTATGACATAGTGACACGTAATGTGTTACGGTACAATTTTGACTTGTTTGTGATTAATGAAAAGACTACCTTTGATTGCTAAATTCTACATGTATCGATGTTATCTATCTTTTCTTGTTTGTTCCTAATGTTCGCATTAGTGATGCAACCATTGAACAAGTACTCATCTCGAATTGAGTTACGTTGTGGATTATTCTCTTTGTATTCCTGAGTGCCAACGAGATCATGAACCTCATGATTATTTGGCTAAAGGTCATTTTTTATCATATTGTAATTAGTTCTTGGTGAACAAGCTTTCATCACTCTTTTCCAGATCACTCATTGTTTTTATAAGATAAAACAGTATTCCTTGAGAAATATTGGATTTTCATCACTATATGGATTATTTAAAGTGAGATTTATAAATAATCATTATTGAAATAAAGTTGATTATGAAACACCTTGGAAAACTTAATTGTTTTCATAACAAAGAAAATCTTTGTAAATTTATTTTTTATTCATATTTAAGAATTAAGCATGAAAATGTTTTTATTATAAACATGATGATAAAATTTTGACGAACTCAGTATTGCATCGTTAATCTTGAAATTGTATATAGTTGCGCGCCTACATACAATTTGGAATGGACCATGCAAGGCTGATTAGTAGTCACCATAAAACTGATTAATAAACACTACATTTTCTTTAAAGATTGTGAAAGATTAAATTTTATGAGATCTGCAAGAAGTGAAAAATAGGGACATAGTGTTAGGGACACCTACATATGTGCCTGTAACATCTATTCTTCTAAATCGAATTTACTCATCTGTGGAAGTTGTCTTATTTGACAATTGACAATTCTTTCTTGTCCAATTCTCACGTAGTGAGATTCTTAGGAAAAGTATCTGATTACCGAGTGTTGATACCCGACTGGATGTATCGACGTTCCTATCATTTCTTTTGATTTGATTTCATTTGAATGACCTGGGTAACGATCCGAGGAGCTTTCGAATGCGTACTCAAATTATGAAAACATGGGATATATTCATATTCATTAAATGTTTTCGTCTGCATCTAATTTGAAGTTCTCTCGCGTAAATTATGCGTTGACATTACTCTTTTGATGATAGTTGTGTCTCCATATATCCTTGAAATTGTGAAGGATTATGAATTATTATTAGTCTTTTGAGAAGTTCACATCTTATCAACGATGAGGAAACTGGAAAGTTGATAGTGGCAGTAGAATGAATTGATTGATTATGACATGACGACATTTTCTTAATTGATGGGAACTCGAGTAGAATTCCCCTAAAAGATAAGATGTTGATTATCAAAAGTTATTTAAATAATTCTTGATGAATGACCATATCTTGCATTTAGACTTGAAATTATACCATGAATGGTTGTCAATTAGTCATTATAATCTAGAAAGAACTTAAAATAAATGTATTAAGAGATGTTTATGTTATTTGAAACTTTAGGAGGTATTTGTTGGTAAATTACCTAGACTTTTTCCATTAAGGCAAGTTGAATTTGGTATTGATTATATACCCGGTGCTGCACCTGTGGCGTATGCACTATACGTCAACACCGTCTGAATTAAAAGAATTACCGTACAACTGAGAGAGAGTTGTCAGAGAAAGCTTTTATTCTACCAAGCTCGTCATTATGAGGAGCTATTGTGTTATTATTCCTTATATTTGTTGAATTACCATGAACTAGGTAAATTGATGATAAAAATCTATATCCACTACCCACGATGATAGATTTGTTCGATCAGTTACAAGGTCCTAGCGTATGTTTTAAAGATTTGATCGATCGCATGGTTATCATCAACTTCGCATCCGCGAAAAAGATTATCTATTCTAATTACTACATCCAGAACTTGTAATGAACATTAAGAGTTTCACGTGATGTCGTTTGGATTAACTAATACACATGTAGCATCCATAAATTTGGTGAATCACGTGTGTAGGCTGTAATTTGATAAATTCATGCTTATGATCATTAAGGACCATTTGTTTATTTATAAGAATAAGAATGAGTTAATAATTATTTGTAGAATGCCCTGAGTCGGCCGAGTAGTGAAAACCTGTACCTTGAATATTTAATGTGATTTAAGACTCAATCCTTTATATTAAATGACCGTGTGATTAATAAATAGTGGAATCTATATTGACTCTTCAAAAATTAAGAGCCCTTTTAAGACTTTGGGTTTTACCAAAAAGAAAGTGCAAATGTGTTTTGACAAATGTTTTCACAAAGGATTTTTAAGGGATTATTCCCTTATACCCAGAACATTTAACTAAACTCCTGTTTAGGGGTAAATGTTCGTGTATACCTCAAGACAACCTAAGAGGGATTGAGGAAACCGTTTAAAACAAGATTTAAAATGACAATGTTTGCTTTTCAACTAAGAAAATTTTGACCAAAGTATAACCAAAGATTTTTCGAACATTTACGAATCTCACTAATTATTTTCGATAAATCAGCAAGAATCGTGTTAATTAAAATCAAATTTGTTTTGAACATTTATTATAATTGGTCGAACTAAGAAATTTAAACTTTTAACATTTACGTTTCATAAAAACTTAATATTTATTGTTAATTTACGTGTAATAATTATCGACGCTTTAAAACGTCGGATCAAGCAAAAGTGATAAAAACAATAGTTGAGATAGAAGTAAAACCTAGAAAATATGAAGAAAGAAATTTTGAATGAATACGGTTATGATATTTATTTCATCAGGAAAAGTGAATGTAGATACTGACACATTATATAGAAAGAATAAAGAATCAATTAGGATGTATTCCTTAATTATGACTGTGCAAAATTGTATTCCTTAATTATGACTGTGCAAAATAAATAGCCGAGCAATTTAAAATATAGTCGATGCTTATAAAAAGGATAATATAGATAATAAAAGGGGTACGCGGCTAATGTAAACCATTTGAATTGAGAAGCCGATGACGTTGAATGTATAACAGGACACTTGAGGTTGCCTAAAAATAGAGGATTGTGAGATATAGTTATGTTGGAATCTTGTGAGTATAAGTATTCTATTCCTGTCATTTCTAATTTAATGTATCTTATCTGAAGAAGTTGTACTGATGGTAAATTATGAAGGCAGACACCGCCTCATACATTAGTAAACGTCTAGCTATTGCAGAGGTCATCATCTGAATTTGATTCGATTTGGGTCATCGTCGACAGACTGACCAAATCAGCTAATATCATTCCTGTTAATGATAGATTCTTGATGAAGAATATGACTCTTTTGTATTTAAAGGAGTTGTGTAAATATGGTGTGCCTGTATCGAACATCTCTATCAAGATCCTCGCTTCGCATCGAATTTCTAGAGATTTGCTCAGAAGTCATTGAGAACGAATCTTGATGAGAGTACTGTGTACCCCCCCCCCCCCCCCCCCATCGAAGGGACGAGGTAAAGTAACGATACAAAATACTATAAGTGTTGTTCTATGTTTGAATGACTGACCTTTGGTAACAAACCGTATAATCGCTTTCCTTTGGAGAGATTATCATTAATAATTATCGCATTAGGATCGAGATCGAATCTTGTGAGGAAATATATTAGAGCATCTGTAAGCAGGAGTTGGGATGAAGACACCCGACATACACCCATTGTGAGTTGGACATGTCTTTTAGGTTTAAGGTTGCCTATGATGACAAACCTAACCTTACAAAATACTCGACCCACGAGACCTGAAATGATTGTTGAAATTAGGATCTGATTATTGACTACTGGTAGTGGGCAGGAGGTTATGTGAATATGAAATGTAGATCTTAAAGTGCCAGATGGGTAGCGAAGTTATGCCAAAAATTTTAACCATGGAAAAATGAATTGATGATCTGAAAGATCATGGGATATAAGTCCCCGTAGTATGGGACCATTGAAATGATGTAAAAGGTTGGTTGGAAAGGCATATAAGCTGGATCTACCCTAGGACTTCAAAAGCTGCGTGAATTATGTTTCGTATATCGAACTTGATAAAATGTCTATCAAGTGAAAATCTGATTGTTTCTTAGTAAAGTTTAGATCGACGAAAAGTTGCATTCATCAGAAACTCGTGAACATCATGGATAGAGAAAGTAAGTCAACATTAAGCCTGATCTTATTCCCGTAGTTATGTTTGATGAAACTCGCGTATTGTAATGAATTACACTTGTGAGAAAAGACCGAATGTGGAGGAAATACCCACATGGCTTTAACTCTATAAGAAGCGAGTAGTAAGATAAGATGATCTTTGAGGACAAAGATCCTGTTTAGGGGTAAATGCTGTGACAATCCATCAATTTATGGTTGATATTTTATTCTCAATATTTATTTAAAAACATTATTTTAATGTTATAATATGAACTCACTTATTTTTGGGAAGAAATTTGGATTTACGTCTTGAAGTAGGATCGACTACGTCTAAACCGGAGGATTCAACGTTACGTGCTTACGTTTACATACACCATCTTTTGTGACAGTCCGACATTTCAGAAAATAAATTTGTCTGTGAATATTATTTTGGGATTTTAAATATGTGTTGGTTCATAAACTCACAGATTTACGAGAAGAGATTAGGACTTACGATTTTAATTTAACGTCCTTTACCACTAAATCGGAAACCTTAGGATTACGTATTTACGTTTTCGAACTCCGTTTTTGATGAGACAATTTTTATTAAATTCGTTTTGTGTCGTTGATTCATAATTTATAAAAACGTTTTTCGTAAATGACCCGAGTGCACGCAAATCGAGGAAACTAGAATCGAGGAGTACCCGTAATTAAATGGGGATGAAACAAGATAAACTTGCCCCACCCCCACACATGGGACGGCCACAAGGCTACACCACACCAACTTGGTGTCAAACTTTAAACAAGTTGCTTACACTTGTCTTGTAAGCTTAACATTTAAGCTACCAAAACCACAAAACAATCCACTCAAACCATTTGTTCATTTCCATCCATCCAAACCACCACAATTTTCTCTCTTTCCTCCCCAAAATTCGTCCCATATTCATCAATAAACACCCTCATTTGATCAATTTTAACCATGAAATCATGTGTTATTCACACATATGATGAAGCCCTTTTAAAGCTCTATAGATTGGTGGTGATTTTAACATCTAGAAAGAAGTTTTCAATGGAGTCAAGGGCTGATTTTCCACAAGATGTTTATGAAGATAGGTGATCTTGAAGTTGATATTGGTATATCACAAGTCTTGCCATCCAAATCCAAGCCTTGTTCATCAACCTCACATTTTCATCACTATGGTGGTATAAAGATTGTTCTTCCCATCCTCTTGTTATTTTTATTATGTAATCATGTATTTTATTTCTTATTGTATATGTATATGATGAATATATGATGATAAATATGTTGGGTGGGGATCAAGTGTTGATAAACATGGGTAAAAAGATGAAAAACTATATGTAAAAGTGGTTAATCTTGCTTAATTTAGTAGGCTGTATAAAACAGTAAATAACCATATAATGAACTGATAAAATGGTATAGATGAATTGATATACAGTGAGTATTGAGAGTTATACACATGTGAGAGTTGGCCATACAATGGAATCATAAAAATGAGTGAGATATGATCAAAACAAGTTTAGAGTGCAAATCTGAGTACACTGTTTTGGACGAATTTTATAAAATACTTAGAGGTTGATTCATCAGTAGCTATAAGGAATAAAATGGAGCACATGTCATGTAGTTTATTACATAAAAATTTGGGCTTTTATCTCCATATAGAACTCTAGATATGGCTGTTTCGGTGAACATGAAACTAAAAATCAGATTTTGAAGAATTAATGTTTAATAGTATTATATAAGCACTCAAACTAATATAGTATAAAATATGAATTAAAACACACTAACTTATAAATTTAATTTATATAAATATGTATAAGGTTAAATAAATGGACACTCTATAAAAATGGTAGTTAAATAAGATTTATAAGTGTAAAAACTATAAACATGATTTTTACGACTTTTTCGGCTATTACCGTAAAATTAACGTTTTTCGCCAATTAAAACTTAGACGATCAAACCCGTCTAATGTAAAGTTTTTAAAAGTCATATACTGATATATAAGTACCTAATACAAGTAAAAACCGATAAAACCCGAACTATAGGACATACGGACATTAACGAGCTAAGTTAGCATATTTGGACTAATAATTTAACTAAATAAGTTAAACACTAATGAAAGTTACTTATTGGGCTTAACCCATTTGAGCCCGACATGTAAAGTATAAATACTGATAATACAAGTATAAAATGGATTAATACAAGTTAAAGAACTTATAATAAGCTTATTGGACTTAAAACATGTAAATAGGTAAAACTAGTAAACTAGTAAGAAGTTACCAACACATAAACTCAAAAATGAGTAAATAAGAGTATATAAACCCACTTGATCATCATTATATGTATAAATAATTGTAATTTTTATAAAGTCATTGGACAAGATTCTAAGACAAGTATTATTTGTCTAGGTTTCAGTGATTGAAGCACGTACCGTACATCCGAATCGTCGATAACCGCCTTCCCACATCAACGTGAGTTCATAGCCTCGCACTCTTTTAAATGTTTTTATGAAATGTTTTATAAACCCGCGAGGGAGATAACATGTTAGTTTTTATGAAATAGGACACTAGTTGTCCCGATTGTCCTTTTATTGATTTGGACCCGAATGATTGTATGACCCGATGGATGATTAAATGACCCGATAGATGAAATAAAATGGATTATTAAAGTTAGGTTATGTCACTAAAAGTCCCATTAGCATGAATTGTGAACTACCGGGATTTGGTAGACGCTTATGCATATAATATTACTATTTGGGGACGATCACCCCAGTTCGCGCCTTGACGGTTGATCCCCGTCGTGCCACATTGATTGGTAAGCGAATTTATGTATGAGAAGATTTACACAAGCGTGATTATTGTGACGACACGCTAATTTAGATGGGCAAATTGAGTTTCGGGATAGCTACCCGTTGTTTGTTGTAGTAAGGTAACAATGTCATGCGGCTTATAATGATCCAACTAACGAAATACTGCTATACGCACCGAATTACGTTATATTTCCTGACTAGCAATACGGGGTCTTATTATTGATTTTATGCTCGTGTTTTGGTTTTACATAACCATATTCATATAACGGTTTTTATTTAACTTTATACAACGTCATAAGACGTATTGTATGATGTTTTTACGACATTGGCTCGTATAATGATTTTGAAGGCAAATGCCTATATTATGATTTTTGATAAGGATTTATATAAAATGACTTTTGCTATTTTATGGCCTATTATAAATATTTGTACAAAATGATTTTCGGTAATAATTATGTACCGATGATATATTAATGGATTTCATTAAACTCTATGAATTTACTCGGCGTTATCGCCGACCTTTTCTTTTAACATGTTTTATCTCAGGTACTTGAAGGTAATTCTCGGGAAGACAACAAGAATTCATGGCTCGCACTTAAATAACAATTTCCATTCAAACCTTTTGTAAAATTCTATGAAATGACTATGACTAGGGACCTATGTAAATTTGATATTTATTAATAGAAATGCTTTATTATTAAACGACGCGATTTTTAAGCGTTGTCTATGATGTGAGTAATGTGCTATCCCGTAACACCAACGAGTCTTCCGCTGTATTGAATTGTATAACTTTGGGGGTGTTACATTTAGGCTTTCTAGAATTAGATGAAGTATTAAGTGCATAAATTATAAGCATGCGAGGACGACTTCTTCTCGGATTCCGCAATTCTACCATCTTCAAATCCCGCAACATAAGTAGACACGAACGAAATAGCTTTGAACATTTCATTCTAATTCGGTAGCATTTTACCTCCGTCCGGTGAAGACCGTTGGACAATATAAAATATTATACTTGTGACAGGTAGATTTAATTAAAAATCTCCTTGACATGATTTCGCGGGTAAACCCGTTCTCTTTACTCGACCGTCCAAAGCCGACTACGAACGTAAAGAGTGAATCATTTGGATAAAATTATCTGCATGATTGAATCCGTCATTTCCGATTCTTGGAACAAGTTTGATTCATTAAAGAATCGCACCATCGTTGCTTTCCAGTTGTCACGAGCTTGATTCATATTGAATCTTGCAAGTTACCTACCAAGTGCTGTTTGAGGTTAACACTAGAAGGATTTCCACTCATCACTGTGAATACTAAGGTGTCACTCTGAGTGTTTTAGAAAGATAACTGAGATATTACGTAGAGGCCTGGAACGTGTTTAAATTCAATTAAGAATTAAACGACTGGTGCTTTCTAGTTATCACAAGTTTGATTCATAAAGAAGCGCACAAGTCACCTACCATGAGTTTTTTAATGTTCGCTCAAGAAGGACTTCCATCTTCATTGTAAATACTTGCGTATTACTCGGATGTTCAGGCAAGATCATGAAGATTTTGCGTAGGACTCTTAATATCTTTCTTACTTTTCACAGTGTGAAGAAACAAGGAATTATGAAAGTGTGTCCTAATGAGATATTTGATGATCTCAAATGGCTCTAGATTCGATCGTGCATTTTGGATTTTAGTGATCGGAGGCTGGAGAGGAGTGCCACCTTTTCAATGTCAATATATTCAGAGTGAATAAATAGATAGATAATGCGTTGTCTCCGTGTGAATAAAACAAATACCTTTTGAGAGATATCTGAGTTAGCTGGGATGGGTTGTGCATTGCATCACTGGGTCCATGATGTCTATCTTCAATATCGAGCATCATTAAAATGATCTCAATAGCATATGTGTTGACCCGGTTTCTGCCTAAGGTTGTAAAGAGGGCTTCTTTCTTTACACCCTTTTATCTTTACAATTCTTTTTCATTCTTCAACCCCTTCAATGCTTACCAATACGTCATAACTATCACCTTGTTGTGATTATTCCAGTGCTAACTTAAGTACTTGGTCGGCATTCAGCTACGTTCACAATCTTCCCTATCTTACCTAAGAACTAATATTTCTAGCTATGGAATGTCCTTGGGAAGATTCCTTTGGTTTTGGAAGAATTAGTGGACTTAACCTATCCTACCATCCTTATGTCACCACAATCTTCATCGTCGTGAGATAAATGGGTTGAGGGTAAGTATAAATCACCATGAAATCCATTTTGATGTACAAATTCATTTTGCTCACCCTTAACATATGGCACGATATTCGAAAACATTTCGCACATGTCGGGATGAGCTATCACGTTAAGTCAAACCATTTTTGATTAATCATTTCCCATATTAAATCACATTTTCTCCCCCATATTAAAAATATTAACCCAATCGATGCTTTTAATATCAATTGAATTAATTTTATTTTAACAAAGTTTTGGGAAGAAAATGCAAGTCCGTTTTATCTTCATGATACCAAATGTTGAGATATGATACCGATTAGTAACATGATCATAGATTCACCATATTAGAATAAATTGACAAGGTTGGACCTGATTGATGAGAAGATCATATGATAAGATTAAATGGTTCTTGTCGGAACATGTTGGTCGCCTCGTCACGTCTGAAGTCATCTCTTGACACCACATGCACGATTGGTATTGTTGTCTTGACACCAATTTGTGAACTTGGCACGTTCGACATCAAAGATTCTGAATGCTTGACAATTGCTCCCCCTCAATTGTTGACCCATGTTCTATTGAAAGAGATGTAGTCGTTGTTTGATTAGTCGCATCATCTAGTATGTAGATACCAATTGTAGATTGCTATGTTTGTAGAGATGATAGCTTCATAAAAACAAGATTTCTCTTGTTTTAACAAATAAATGCACTGATGCGTACATATATCCGTGCTAGATTGTGTTATAACGTAAACACAATCCCTTACATGGTTATAAAGTCAACCATGCCCGAAAAAAAATTAATTCCCGTTGTTGAGTCAAAGCTTTCATAAAAAATACTTGACTTTAATATGAAAAACGGGTTGCAGTCAGAAATAACTACAAGCCATATGGGCATGTTTTATGAAATATTTACGACTTTTGTACGAACTCTATTTATGGCGCCGTGTCGATCTTAATCAACATTTCTAAGGCTGTAAATATTATAGTACCAAAAGACATGCCTTTGAAAAATAAAGTAAAAATATTTTGGATTTTTCTGAATTTTTCAATTTTTATGGTTTTTATTTGGTTTTATATTTTATTATTTTGCTTTTGTGGATAAAAATATAAACAGTATATATAGATGATCACCAAGGATACGGAGAATAGTTTACCACCACTATCCTTTTGCTTCATCTGCAAGTTCCTTAAGAGTCTCGGGCGAGAAAGTTCTCCAACCTAGCTTGTCGGCCAAAAATTCCATTCGAGCGCGATCTAAAGCCTTCGTGAAAATATCCGCCAATTTATACTCAGATCGGACAAAGTAAAGCTCGATCACTCCATTTTCCACTTTCTCCTTGATGAAATGGTAGCGAATGTCAATATGCTTCGACCGGTAGAATTGAACATTGTTGCAGCATAAGGCAATTGCACTCTTGTTGTCGCAGTACATCGAAATTTTGTTGAAACCTAGACCATAGTCGGTTAATTGCGATCTCATCAAATGAATTTGAGCACAACAAAGTACATAGCTATGTATTCTGCCTCCGTACTTGAAATTGCAGCGCTTTTCTGCCTTTTCGATGCCCAACTGATTAGTCGATCTCCTAGTAGTTGCAAAGTTCAACTCGTGCTATGCCTTGTATCTTGACATCCCGCGTGATCCGCATATGAATATGCCATAAGTGCAATCTAATAGTCCTTCGAATACCAAAGTCCCCGATTGATGGTTCCTTTAAGATACCGAAAGATCTGTTTAACAGTTGCTAAGTGTAACTCAGTAGGCCTAGTTTAATACTGAGCACACATACATATAGCAAGTTGAAGATCAGGTCGACTAGCTATGATATATAGAAGGGTGCCGATCATGCCACGATAAAGTGTCGAATCAACGGCAACTCCATGTGGATCTGCATCAAGCTTAGTTCGTTCCACCAGTGGAGTATCCACGGGGTCGCAAGATTCCATCTTATATTTCTTAAGAGATTCAAGGGCATACTTGGATTGATTGATAAAGATGCCTCTAGGACTATGAGTTATCGGAAGTCCTAAGAAGAATGATACCTTTCCCATCATTGACATCTTAAACTTGGAAGACATGAGTGTCCCAAACTCATCAGATAAGGTTTGGGTCGAGGCAGCAAATATAATATCATTAACATATATTTGTACCATAATCATATCTTTACCTCGTTTCTAAATGAACAGCGTAGGATCCACCTTGCCTTTAGCGAAGCCTTGCGTAATGATGAATTGTGACAATAGATCATACCATGCGCGTGGAGCTTGCTTCAAAACAATAGAGAGCCTTCTTAAGCTTGTACACACGATTAGGATACTTAGAATTCACAAAACCATCCGGCTGTTGAACATAGACCTCTTCCTTGATTTCACCATTAAGAAATGCCGTCTTCACATCCATATGATAGACGATCATATTCATGTGGGCTGCATAAGGAAGGAATAGTCTAATAGCTTCCAAACGGGCAACAGGTGCAAAGGATTCCACAAAGTCGATGCCCAATAATTGCTTGTATCCACGAGCTACTAGTAGAAATTTGTTCTTCAATATTACGCCTAACTCGTCGAGTTTCACCTTGTAAACCTATTTCAAAGTGAGTAACTGCACTTGATCCGGGAATGGGACAAGTTCCCATACTTCAAGACGTACAAATTCATTACGTTCTTCTTGCATGGCTTATATCTAACAAGATTGGGTAAATGCTTGTTGCCACGTCTTAGGTTTAATTTCACTAAGAAAAGCATAAAGATGACAAAACAGTGCACTTTCTTATAACTGACTTCGTGTAGATACCGGACGATTTGGGTCACCAATAATAGAATCTATAGGATGATCCTTTGTCCACTTGCTGCCATGTTCACGAATCCGTGGATTGGAGTAGACCGTAGTAGGAGGTTCCTCTGAGGTGGACGACCCGACTTGATTAGAGTCGGGAATTGGTACACCAAAGAATGTAAGTTCACTCATTTAAGCGAATTCCAAATCGTGATCATCATCATCATAATTCATCATCAATAGGCATGACATGGGTAGTTGATTCGGGTGTTGGTTGAGAATTACTCGTTGAAGGTATATCTTGACCAGTTGTAGGTGTAGACGTATTTGATTGTGCTTCGGTTACTGGAGCTACAACTTCGGTAACCAGAGCTATTACTTTAGGTTCTGGAGCAACAATAATTGGAGGAGTAAAGAATTCATCAAAGAACGGTTGAAACAACGTATCCCACTCATTCCTAGAAGGTGGTGTAAATGATGATGAAGAAGGGTTGTTTGGGACAAGACCAGAGCTATTGTTACTGGGTCCCATTTCATGAAGTGCGGGTTCAGAACTGTTTTGCTCAGAAGCCATTGCCGTCAGCTCATCAAAATCAACATTCATAGTTTCGAGGATCTTACGAGAGTTACGATTGTAGGTTCGATATGCCTTTTTTGTGGGTGCATAACCAATGAAAATACCAATATCAGCCTCTGGTTGAAGTTTTCCCAAATTGTCACCATCATTATTTGGATAGAAAAGAGAACCAAATACATGAACATATGATAAATCTGGTACTTTTCCATGGAGAACCTCATAAGGTGTTTTACCATGGCGTTTTCGAATTAGTGACCGGTTTTGGGTGAAAAACTGCTGTAGATACTTCTTCTGCCCATAAAAATATTGGATCCTTTGCGTAAATTAACATCGTTCGAGAAGCTTCCATAAGTGTGCGAATAAAACACGACGATTAAAATTAAGAACGCACACGATAAATATTTTAGCACCGAAATAAAAACGAATTATGTATTTTGGTTGTGTATGTTGGACGGCAAGAAAGGAAAAGGGGAGGGCCCATGGCCTAACCCATTAAGCTATCCCAGCCTAAATAAAACATCCAGGAGATTATTAATATTCATTACCAAATATAAAACCCTAAAACAAGAAACCCACGATCGTGTTTTCCTCCCTCCTTTTCTGCCGTCGACTCAAACACCAAGAACAAGGGTTTTGGATTTTGGGTTTTTGATCTCTTAATTAAAAAGGGTAAAGTGTTTGTGATATGATTCTTTATTCATTCATCATACGGTATCTCTTAATCATTGATCTTTGTTTATTTAGTTATGTTAGTATTCACGAACCATTAAAAACATACATTAATACGTGTTAATAACAAAACTGAATAAAGAGGAAATCGATTTTAGGGTTGATGATATGTTTTGTACGCAAACCGAGAGCCTTGTAGCTCTCGGTGGGGTTGGTTGTTTTCCAACCAGCTGTAACCCGTATAGGGGCGGTGGTGGTTTTGGTGATGCAGCCGCAATCCCAACTACACAAGCAGTGTGGTGCGTAGCTTGCCAGTGGGGACCGAGACCTCTAAGGGTCTCGGTGGGTAGCAATTGAACAACAACAGGAAAAAAAATATAAAGTCGGTGGGTAATAACAAAACGGCAGCATAGAATTATCACATTCGGGGGTAAGGACAGGTTAAACAGGGGGTATGCTGCTAGGGGGCAGCAGGTCTGGGCAGGATATCGGATGAAACTAGGTATTTATATTAGATAACACTAGATGATATATATTGGACAGAAATTGTATGTATATGTTGGACAGAACTGAAAACCATATATTGGACAGCCCTGTATTATTGGTTTTACGTAGTTGTTTGTTTAGTGCGATCGAGACATGGCAGTCTCGGTAGGCTCGGGTACACATGTATATGTTTGTTAATTGAGTTAATTTAATTATTAAAGGTATGTTATATTTAAATTATTCATGTAACTTAAGTTATATTTGTAGTTAACGGAATTAACCTAAGTATTTATTCACGTAATTAAGTTAATAACCGTACCTTAAATTAATTATATAATCATCTAGCTAATGTTAAGTTTATTAAATTATCATGTCATTTTATTAATTAATAATTCCAAGAAAAACCATGCATTTAATTACTAATTAATAATTATTATTTAATCTTAAAGTATTTATTTGATAAACTTTATGGTATATGGTCATGAATTATATATTTTATGATTATTAGCACTATAGCTTATATTTTATACTTGTTAATCAAGCTTATTACTATTTTTGGAAACCCTTCTATTTTTGGAAAACCTTCTACTTTTCAGAAATTACTCATTATAATATAACTAGTATATTAACACATAAGAACATGAAATACACTAATCATAATACATGAAACATTAAGAAAACACATGATTTAACATGAATCAGTAATATAAGTAAGAACACTTAAAAACAGAACAAGAACAAGTTAAACAAGTAAGAACACAACAAGTAAACTAGTAATTAGTTAAGTACAAGTTAACCAAAAAACTCATACACGTCCCTTTTTACTATGTAGCTATCATGAAGTCGGAGTGATCTTCCACTTTCGTTTTCATCCTTCATTACTAGACATAAGGTACGTATATTCCGTCCTTCAGTAAGGACATTCTTTCCTATACTTAGGATCTCCCCGTTTGCAGGCATCTGTTTTCCCCAGTAGTTTAAGTGTCTTAAACACATCAGTATATGTTATGATTATTTTAGATTGCCTGAGCTATATACATGCATGCTAGTTTCACCTAGTTATGGGGGTTCCATAACCATAGCACTGGAGGCACCGGTGTTATGACTCTTCTGTAGTGAGAGTGATTGCTCACAGCGTCCTTGTACAATATTTGGCCTTTGTTATCATTATCATGTGGGGTGAATGGGTGCATCCTAGGACAAGTTAGTATGATTACATGGTAACTATGGTGTGTGCCTTGCATCTGTTATAGGAGATGATCCCTCCACACATTTTATATATATTAATTAGAGGCAACCCCTCTAAATGCATGATGAGGTCACCCCTCTAAGTATTAATGCAAGTTGATATAACATGACCTATAAGGGCTCTTGGGCATATTTAAAATACAGGTTTCAATATAAAATAAACATAAGTCTTTTCAGAATATGAAACCAGATTTATAAACTTACATTAGGTTTTCCAGGACTTCATTATTCCGCTGCACTATTGTGACAATCTAACATTTTCAGATAGTAAATTATTTTCTCGTATATTATTTTGAAACTTATTTTTGTGTTGATTGATGGACTCACAATTTACAGATTTAAATTTGCGCTTACGTTCATAATTTAACGTCCTTTACGACTAAACCGGTAACCTTAGGATTACGTATTTACGATTTTGAACTCCGTTTTTGATGAGACAATTTTTATTAGATTCATTTTGTGCCGTTGATTCATAATTTATAAAAACGTTTTTCGTAAGACGACCCGAGGGCATGCAAATCGAGGAAACTAGAATCAAAGAGTACCTGTAAATTAGTGCGATGAGACAAGAATACACTTGCCTTACCCCACTCTATGGGACGGCCAAACATGGGACACCAACACCCTTAGGTGTCAACTTGTGGTTACAAGTTGCTACACTTGTTTACTTAACTTAACAAGTTAACAAAAACCACAAAACCATTTCTCTTAAACCATTTTCTCACTTCCAACACATGCAATACCACTAAAATTCTCTCTTCTCTCTCACTCCTTGCCGTCCAAAAACCATCACCAAACACCTCATTTTGATCAATTTTAACCATAAATCTTGTGTTATACACACATATAATGAAGAACTCTTGAAGCTTTGCTGATTGGTGATCATTTTAACATCCAAGGAGGTGATTTACTTGTGTCTCAGGGCTGATTTCTCAACAAGTATTCTTGGTGAAAGGTGATCTTGAAGATAGTTTTGGTGTACCTCAAGGTGTTGTCATCAAAAGACAAGTTATAGTCTTGGTTGGTAAACAAGATCATCCTTTCCATTTTTATTGTTATTTTTTTAAATTTAAAATGTATTTTATTTCAAAATGCTCCTGGCAATGGCAAGATCCGAGATGTCAGTTCTTGAAGACAAGCCTCAACCTTGTATATGTATATGATGATATATGATGATAAAAATATTGTGTGGGGATCATGTGTTGATAAACATGGACAAAAAGATGAAAAATTACATGTAAAAAGGTTAAAATCTTGCTTAATTTAGTAGGCTGTATAAAAACAATAAACAAACATATGTTAAACTGATAAAATGGTATAGATAAATTAATATACAGTATGTATTAAGTCTTGTACACATGTGAGAGTTGACCATGCAATGAAATTATTATAATGAGTGAGATATGATCAAAACAAAATTGAAGTACCAATCTGAATAGTCTGTTTTGTGAGGACGGCTAGGGACACTAAGACTTGGATTGAGCAGTAGCTAAAACTAAGTTAATTGTAGCAAATAGTATGAAGTTTATGTCATCAAAAAGAGCTTCTATCTACTTGTAGAACTCAAGATATGTTAAAAATGGTGAAAGTGAAACTAAAAATCAGATTTATGAAATTAAAGTATAATAGTATAATAATAGCACTCAAATAAATATAGTATAGAATTTAAATTTAAAACCCACTAACTTATATATTACATAATAATAAGTATGTACATTAATAAACAAATGAGAAATTTTATAAAAATGGCAATTTGATAAGTTTTATAAGTTATAAAACTATAAACATGATTTTTACGTCTTTTAGGCTAAAACCGTAAAATTAACGTTTTCGTCAATTAAAACTTAGACGGTCGGACCCGTCTAATGTAAACTTTTTATAACTCATATACTGATATATAAGTACATATTACAAGTAAAAACCGATAAAACCCGATCTTTATAACATACGGACATTAACAGACCATATTAGACTTATTGGACTATTAATCCAACTAATTTGGCTAAACACTTATGAACTTACTTATTGGGCTTAACTCACTTGGGCCTAACATGTAAGTATAAGACTGATATTAAAACTGTAAAATGGACTAATATAAGGTAATGAGCTTATAATGGGCTTATTGGGCCTAAACATGTAAACAAGATAAACTAGTGAAACTAGTATAAAAAGTTACCAACACATAACACTATAATGTGTAAATGAAGATGTACAATCCCACTTGATCATCATCATATATATAAAATCATCATATGTATACATAGTTGTTATTTTTAAAAATTCATTGGATAAAAGTCTAAGACCGAGTATTATTTATATAGGTTTCCGTGATCGAAGCACGCCCGTAGCCGATAATCCGCCTTTCATAATAAACGTGAGTTCATAGCCTTGCACTCTTTTAAATTTTTTATAAAAATATTTGTAAACCCGTGAGGGTGATAACATGCTAAGTTTTTGATAAAAGTAGAACACAAGTAGTCCCGATGGTATGCTTAACGATATGGACCCGAATGATGCTATGACCCCATAAATGAGATGAAATGGATTATTAGTAGTTAGGTTATGTCAATTCAAGTCCCATTAGCATGAATTCTGAACTACCAGGATTTGGTAGACGCTTATGCATATGATAATACTATTTGGGGACGATCACCCCAGTTCGCGCCTTGACGGTTGATCCCCGTCGTACCACATTGATTGGTAAGCGAATTTATGTATGAGAAGATTTACATAGCGTGATTATTGTGATGACACGCTAAATTAGATGGGCAAACTGTTTTTCGGGTTCGCGGCCCGTTGTTTGTGATAGTAAGGTAACAATGTCATGCAGCTAATAATAATCCAACACAATCCAAAAATGATACAAATATCGATAATAATGTTACCTATTATGGTAATATTGAGGCTACGGTCTCATGGACGGTTTAAGATGTATGCTTTGATTTATATATTGCCTGACTAGCAATATGAGGACTTACTTCTGATCTTATACTTGTGTTCTGATTTCGATGATTGTTTTATATAACGGTTTTATTAAACTCTATGAATTCACTCGGCATTCGCTGATATGATTTTTGCATGTTTTTATCTTAGGTGCTTGAAGGTAATTCGGATGGAGATCGACTCTGATGGCCCACATATTTATAAAACTTTTCATTCGATCTATGTTTTGTAAACATAATGACCTGTATAATTTGGGACCTGTTGTACACTTGAAACTTTTTTTCCGAATGAATGTATGTTAAACCTTGTACAAACATTTTTATGTGTTGTCTATGATTGGAGTTATTGTGTTATCCCGTAACACTCTAAAGACTCTTCCGCTGTACCGATATAAAATTTGAGAGTGTTACAGTTTGGTACCAGAGCTCTCGTTATAGAGAACAAAAGATTTTAAAAATCAAGGTTTTGAACAAAACTTTTCAAAATCTTTTAAGTATAAACATTTGAGAAAATATTTGAAAAATCTTTTGACTATAACGGTGCCAACGATCTCCCACGTTACCAACAAGCCTTATTGAGAAGATATATATTTTGATATATATAATTTAATTTATATATATGTATATATCGTGGTTTCAGTATGCAACTGTTTAATACTTATTTTATGCTAATACGATATATATATAAATGCAGATTGTCATGGCTGACCCTAATATTCCTGTAGAGAACCATGCTATTCCCGAACCTAATGTAGATGATAACCCTTATTTAGACTTAGTAGATTATGATGTAAATGAGGATATGGATGATAATAAGGAGGAACCATTCGAGGATCCCGAGCCCGAGATAGGACTAGGAGATCAGATTGCCCCTCAGGTTGATGTTGTAGAGAATGAGAATGATAATGTTGGTATTGAGAATGATGATGAGATTGGTATAGATAATGTAGATAATGAGGATGACGACGAGGATGTCGAGGAGGAGATAGGTATAGATGATGAGGTTGATGATGATGATGAGGCTGAGTTATTTTCCCTTATGATGTACTGGAGGGTGAGCCCTTACCCCCTCCAGTTTATTTTTCTAATTCTGAGATTGAGCTACCTAGAGATGAATTATCTGAATCGTCTGAATCTAGTTTTGAATCAGAGGATGATGAGGATGATGATGCACCTGATGGTACTGATGGTATTGCTACTCATAGATATGTGATAGGAGAGTCGTATAAGGTTCGAGAGGCTACTCATATTGATGGTCTTGCACCTTGGGCCTTGAAACGTGATTTAGATGCTTCCCGTGCTCAGAGTAGTATGACAGAGGTTGGATTCGGTGTTGTTCAGACTCATGTTGCTTATTTGGAGTCAAAGACTAAGGTTGGTGAGAAAGAGCGGGAATTGCTTAATTTGGATTTGACTGATGTAGAGCGTGGTTTGAATGAGGCTATGGAGATTCAGTTGAGTGTAGCTCATGCGATGCGTGAGAAAGCTGAGAAAGAGTTGAACATATCTGTTGGTTGGAACAGTAGATTTTATGCTAAGATGGTTGAAAGGGGAGTGATTCGTAAGCGCCCAGCTGAAGATGTTTCTTGTGATCGTCCGACGAAGATACAAAAGACGATGGATGATGGACCATCTGGCGGTTCTCAGTAGACCAGTCTATATTTAGTAGTGACCTTTGTATCTTTTGTACCTTTTGTAACTTTGACTGAACCGACTTGTTAGTTAGTATATTTGGCACGAATTTTGGGTATGTATAGTGCTAAAAACTTCGATGTAGAATGTAATTAAGACAATGCGTTTGTTTCAAATCCAATGAAATATGTATCTTGTCTTGAATTCCATATTGTGCCTTATTTGTATTTGATTATGAATTCAATCCATTTTATATGAATCCCTTATTGGGTGAATGCTTAATACTTTGAAATTGTGAAATTATAGAACTATGCCGCCCAAGAAAGCTGTGACTAAGGATGATGTACGTAGGATTATTGCAGAGCAAGTTACCGCATCTATGACTGAATTTATGGCAAATGCTAGAAATGGAGTTGGCAGTAGTGGAGCTGGCGGTAGTGGAGCTAGAGGTAGTTGAGCTGGCGGTAGTGGAGCTGGCGGAAGTGGAATTGGTGGTACTAATATGAATGTATATGCTAATAATGTGAATGCTAATGCTGGAGGAAACGTAGGAGGACTTGGAACTAATGCACCTGAAGTTGGTGGTTGTACTTATGTGACGTTCCTGAAGTGTGAACCTCTACCTTTTAATGGAACTGAAGGTGCTGTAGGATTAAGCCAGTGGATTGAGAAGATTGAGTCGGTGTTTCAGATTAGTAAGTGTAAGGAGGAAGATAAGGTTACTTTTGTTATGTCTACTCTTAAAGGTCGTGTGTTGACTTGGTGAAACGGGAGAATTTCTTTCATCGGTATTGATGCTGCTAATGCTACTCCTTAGGCTGACATTAAGAAGTAGATGACTTTGGAGTTATGTCCCCTTAGTGTGATCATTAGGTTAGAACAAGAGTTGATTCATCTGAGAATGAAAGGTGTGGACATTGATAGCTACACAAATCGATTTCATGAGTTGGCCTTGTTGTGTCCTCGATTGGATGAACCCGAAGAGATCCGAATTGAGCAATACATTAAAGGGTTGACCAAGAAAATCCGAGGGGACATGACATCATCAAAACCACTGACCATTGATGAAGCTGTTCGAATGGCTTATCTACTCATTGGGCAAATAATTCAGGATAGGGAAGATGAAGCACGTACTGTTGAGAAAAGAAAGGGTGATGGCGATCGTGTAGATAGAGGTGATAATAGGAAGAATTTTTAATCGCCGTCAGAACCAGAGAAAGGGGAATGCAAATGCTCTTACCAACAACACACCGCGCAATGATGAAAGATGTCCTAAGTGTGACAACAAGAGGCATACTGGCGACTGCTGGAAGTGCCGAAATTGCGGAAAGCGTGGACACAAAGTTGAAAGGTGTAAGAAGGGAATCATTTTCTTCAACTGTAACAAAGAAGGTCATAAGAAATCGGATTGCCCTAAGATTAAAGAGATTGTACCTGGAAGAAACCCCCAGGGTGGTTCTTATCAACTTGGAATAGTCGAGGTGAAGAAAGAGGATCCAAATTTCGTTACTGGTACGTTTTTACTCAACAATCATTATGTTGTTGCTTTATTTGACTCGGGTGCTGATAGGAGCTTTGTATCCACTAAATTTTGTGCCCTTATTGACATTGAAATGTTGAGATAAATACCAGTTACGAGGTGGAATTGGCTGATGGTAAATTAGTGAAAACTAATAAGCTATTAGAAGGATGCTCTCTAAATCTCTTAAACTATTCCTTTCCGATTGATTTGATGTTGATAGAATTACGTAGTTTTGATATTATTATTGGTATGGATTGGTTGTCGTTGAATAATGCTACTATTTTATGTGGAGAAAAGAAGGTTAAGATTCCTCTTAGGAATAGGACGTTAGTAATTTATGGTAATCGAGGTGAATCCCATTTGAAAATCATTTCATGTGTTAAAGTCCTAAAGTACACCAGGAACGGTTGCGAGTTATTCTTAGCTCAAGTGACCGATAATGAGTCTAAGGAGAAACGATTGGAAGATGTACCTATTATCTGTGAATTTCCTGAGGTATTTCCTAAAGATCTACCCGGACTTCCGCCGATAAGGCAAGTTGAGTTTCGAATCGATTTAATTCCTGGCGCTGCACCGGTGGCACGTGCGCCTTACCGATTAGAACTCGTTATGGACACTATGAATTTCAAGTAATGCCATTTGGGTTAACTAACGCACCTGCAGTCTTCATGGATCTAATGAACCGAGTGTGCAAACCCTACTTGGACAAATTTGTGATTGTGTTTATCGACGATATTCTAATTTATTCTAAGAATAAAGATGAACATGGAGAACATTTAAGGATTATTTTGAGTTTATTAAAGTATGAAAAGTTGTATGCTAAGTTTTCGAAATGTGATTTTTGGTTTGATTTTGTGAAATTTCTTGGTCATGTGATTAAAAAAGATGGAATTCATGTTGATCTTGCAAAGGTTGAAGCCATTAAGAATTGGTCAGCACCGACAACGCCAACGGAAGTGCGACAGTTCTTAGGATTGGCTGGCTATTATAGGCGATTCATTAAAGAACTTTCTTTAATAGCTAAACCCTTGACTAAGCTTACCCATAAAAATAAACCTTTCATTTGGGGAAGTGAAGAAGATGGAGCATTTCAGATACTGAAGCAAAAACTATGTAGTGCGCCAATTCTATCATTACCCGACGGAAGTGAAGATTTTGTAGTATATTGTGATGCATCTCTTAGAGGTTATGGAGCTATTTTGATGCAGCGAGAAAAGGTGATAGATTATGCTTCTAGACAATTAAGGAATAATGAGGAGAATTACACAACTCATGATCTTGAGTTAGGAGATGTAGTCTTTACTCTTAGGTTGTGGAGACATTATCTGTATGGCACCAAGTGTACGGTATTCACCATCACAAAAGCCTACAGTATATTCTCGATCAAAAGGAATTGAATATGAGGCCACGAAGATGGATAGAGCTGTTAAGTGATTATGACTGTGATATAAAATATCACCCAGGAAAAGCAATGTTGTTGCCGATGCATTAAGTAGAAAAGATAGAGAGCCTATCAGGGTACGTTCTCGAGTCTTGACCGTGCACAATAATTTGCCTGAGCAAATTAGAAATGCGCAAATAGAAGCCTGTAAGAAAGAAAATTTCGTTAATGAAGGGTTTCGAGGAGAAGGAGATCCTCAAGAGGTTAGAACTGATGGAGTAAAATGCTTAAGAGGTCGTATGTGGTTACCTAAGTTTGGAGTCTTAAGAGACTTGATTATGTTAGAATCCCATATATCTAAATATTCCATTCACCCTGGATCTGATAAAATGTATCATGATTTGAAGAAGTTGTACCGGTGGCCAAATATGAAAGCTGATATTGCTATGTATGTTCTTCAATGCTTGACTTATGCTAGAGTCAAAGCAGAACATCAAAAGCCATCAGGACTACATATAACACCCCCATAAAATGCTATGCGCAGCGGAACTACAACATTTGGGTGTTAGGCAGTTATCATCACACGTAAGCTATTTCGAACGACTCAAAGAGACGTAGAAATTTAAACATAAATTAAAGATTGTTTAAAACAACAAAGTCTACTGTTTTCCAAACCCCAAAGATAATAAAAAACAGAGTCGCGTTTTGGTCCCCATTGAATCTCAACCCAAAAGTACATTTTCGTTCACATGACATAATATAAAATATTTAAGTGCTAAAAGGGAGGAAAAACAAAGTAGACCGCCAAGCCACAACAACTTCCATCCTCGCATGCTCCGCTGCTATCAATCTTGGTTACCTGAAACACATGCTTAAAACCGTCAACACAAAGGTTGAGCAAATCTATAGGTTTATCAAATCATAAGTTGAACATAAGTATTAAAACCAATCATGACCATTCAATAGCATTGTCGTACTCACAATCTATTATTCAAGGATATTATCTTTAGCAATAGCTAATAATTGTGTTTAAGCTCGTGACACTAATCTGTTAACTCAATCACCCGCGTACATATACCGGCATGATTTAAGTGAAACCAGTGCCCCTTCTAAAGGCATTAGTTGTAATTATACCTTATTTCTTATCACAAGTTATCTGTCCGCAGAGGGTACTCAACATACTAGCTCTCGTCTCGGATAGGGTCGTCAACCCTATAGTACTATCAAATGTATAAGCGGATATCTCCATACCACATAAGGTCAAGACAATAGTTAATAGTTCACGAATTTAGGGACTTTTACAACTAGGTACTCAACATAATTCAAGGCAACATTCGGGTCCAACAATCATTCATGACTTATGTTCTTTTCATTTAAATAGCATGCATCCCCCTCGCGGGTAAAAACGTTTGAAATAAGTAAAGAGCGAGGCTATAGACTCACCTGGCATAGTAGTAGTGGTTCTAGCGAAGACGTAATAAAAATATCACCGACGATGTGGATGCCCGGGAAAATCTAACACGTGACCTAAAAATCAAAGTACGAAAACCAAATCAAGACTCCGTGTACATTATTGTACTAAACACACGCATATATAAACACACTAAATGCTTATGAAAACTCACGCCAAAATCAAACAAGTAGTTGCTACTAGACTTATACCATTTATCTACGTAATTAAAGTTGATTCCCATTTTATAAATTTGCCGGTACTTACCAAAAGTACGGGCTGTTTGCTATGACTTAAGCACTTTTATAAATTACAAGAAAATTCACAAAATACCTCATGAACTGTATAAAACCCATATTTAATGCCATAAAAAGTTTTCACTTCTATGACTCGTTTCATAACACATTACTAGACGTACACATTTTTGGACTCATTTTGCACCTTGACCATGTTGGACTTGTTTGACCCATTTAAAGTACACCATTGACCAATCCAACACCTAAGTCTAAAAATAGACTCACAAATGCAGGTTTGAAAAACCAAAAATCGACTTTCAATCATTTACCATACTCTATCTATGGTCCCCGGGATTTGACCCAAAACCAAACACAAATTCGGATTGTGTTGGTTCTCATCTCCCGGTACACATATTTTCAAAATTGCATAACTTTTGACTCGTTTGGAGTCGTAAGCTCTACCTTATACCAAAACGAAGCTAAGAAAAATCTCTACAACTACATACAATGCTTATGACCTGTTTACAAAGTTAAACCCACGAAAAACAAGCTTGAACAATCTGCCAAAATTTTACTACCTCAAAATCAATTCAAAGCTTGTTTCCAATCCATTCTATCATTACCTAGACTAATTTTTACCACTCCTAACCATACCCAATCATCCCAAACAGCCTACTATACCAAGTACTTCAAACCCTAACAAAAACCCAATCCTAAATCATACATGCAATGTGTTTAACCCATTCAAAAACACCAAAAACAACTTTATAAACACAACCCATGACACATTTCATCAAACACCATGAACACCCAAAAACCCCCATAAATTTGTGGGTTTTTGGGGCTGTGGAACACCAACAACCTAATCACCATCTTGTTTTATGGATTAATTATCATTATAAACACATGAATTAAACAATAAATGGGTAATTAGATTAAAACATGTTTTTGAAAAATCATTAATTTTTGAAAAAATCAATGGATGCATGCATGTAATTGTTGGTGGGATTTACTTACAATGGTAAAGGAAGGATGGGACTTTGATTATTTTCTCCCAAAACTCAAGAAAAAGTTTTGATGGTGGTGGTTTTGGGTTTTGGGTGACCGTCGGCTTCAAGGAGAGAGGGAAGAGAGATTTTCAATTTTTGGAAGTGAAAGAAATGAAGTGTGTGTGCACACATTTTTCTTTTGTGAAAATTAGGAGGGTTAGTCTTGACAAATTGACTATCTTTTGGCCTTAGGGATAAACGATCATTTAAAGAGCGGGATTTTGGCTACATGACGGGTTTTAAGTTTTTGCGAGAGTCGGGTTTCACAAAGATTGCTTTCCAAAGGTTAAAACGCACACAAAATGAATATACATATGGTTCCGACTCGACTTAACATGTAATAGAAATAAAATCTCGAAAAACTCAAATATCTATCAATCGACAATAAAAGATAAATTTTAGGCATCCGTCAGGATCGTAGTCGTAATCGGTTCTTCTTAAAATCGTCAATCGTTAAGATTACGACATCGATAATTTGTTTCAAATTAAACTGTCAAATATATAACAAACAAAATTTCTTAAAAATTTCAAAAATATTCATAAAATAGGATTAAATAAATGATGTTGGGTTCGGGATATCACATCCTCAAGTGAGTCACAACTTAAGAGAGATGCTCACACTGAACAGCTCTTGATACATTAACTTAGCATCATACGGCACATTCACGGGTATTACACAACTTCAACAGCCAAAGATTCCTGAATGGAAGTGGGAGCGAATTACGATGGACTTTATCACCAAGCTTCCTAGAACATCATCTGGAGATAACTCGATTTGGGTCATTGTCGACAGACTGACCAAATCAGCACACTTCATTCCAGTTAAAGAGTAGTTCTCATTGGAGAAGCTGACTCGTATTTATCTTGAGAATCTTGTATGCAAGCATAGAGTGCCTGTATTGATCATTTCAGATCGAGATCCTAGATTCGCATCAAATTTTTGGAAATCTATCCAAAGATCTTTGGGAACGAATCTCGACATGAGCACTGCTTATCACCCCCAGACTGATGGGCAGAGTGAAAAAACGACACAAACACTGGAGGATATGTTAAGAGCTTGTGTGATAGATTTTGGTAAGAATTGGGATAAACATTTGCCGTTAGCAGAGTTTTCATATAACAATAGTTTTCATGCTAGTATCAAGGCTGCACCGTTTGAAGCTTTGTATGGTAGGAAGTGTAGATCTCCTGTATGTGGGAGTGAAGTTGGGGATACCCAGCTCACGGGACCGGAATTGATCCGGGAGACTACGGAGATGATAGTTCAGATTAAGAATAGGCTGTTGACTGCCCGTAGTAGACCGAAAAGTTACGCGGATGTGCGGTGGAAACCGATGGAGTTTGAAGTGGGTGACCGAGTAATGTTGAAATTATCGCCATGGAAAGGCGTCTAAGATTTGGAAAGCGAGGGAAATTGAATCCCCGCTATATTGGACCCTTTAAGATTTTATCTAGAGTAGGTCCGGTGGCTTACAAACTAGAATTACCCCAAGAACTTTATGGTGTTCACAACACATTCCATGTATCTAATCTAAAGAAATGTTTAGCAGTGAGTGATGAGAAAATTTCGTTGGATAAGGTCCGAATTGATGAGAAGTTCCATTTTATCGAAGAACCCGTAGAGGTTATGGATCGTGAGGTAAAGCAACTGAAACAAAGTCGAATACCTATCGTCAAGATCCGATGGAATTTAAAGCATAGACCGGAATTTACTTGGGAACGAGGGGATGAAATGTGGAAGAAATATTCGCACCTCTTTGATTTCAATAAGAAACGGACATCAAAATGAAATGGATCACGAGGACGTTGATCCCTTTTAGGAGGAAAAGCTTTGACAATCTAACATTTTCAGGTAGTAAATTATTTTCTCGTATATTATTTTGAAACTTATTTTTGTGTTGGTTGATGGACTCACAATTTACGGATTTAAATTTGGGCTTACGTGCATAATTTAACATCCTTTACGACTAAACCGGAAACCTTAGGATTACGTATTTACGTTTTTGATGAGATAATTTTTATTAGATTCGTTGTGTGCCGTTGATTCATAATTTATAAAAACCTTTTTTCGTAAAACGATCCGAGGGCACGAAAATCGAGGAAACTAAAATCAAGGAGTACCCGTAAATTAGAGTGATGAGACAAGTATACACTTGCCTCACCCCACTCTATGGGACGGCCAAACATGGGACACCAACACCCTTAGGTGTCAACTTGTGGTTACAAGTTGATACACTTGTTTACTTAACTTAACAAGTTAACAAAAACCACAAAACCATTTCTCTTAAACCAATTTCTCACTTCCAACACATGAAATACCACTAAAATTCTCTCTTCTCTCTCACTTCTTGCCGTCCAAAAACCATCACCAAACACCCCCATTATGATCAATTTTAACCATAAATCTTGTGTTATACACACATATGATGAAGAACTCTTGAAGCTTTATTGATTGGTGATCATTTTAACATCGAAGGAGATGATTTTCTTGTGCCCTATGTCTGATTTCTCAACAAGTGTTCTGGGTGAAAGGCGATCTTGAAGATAGTTTTGGTGTACCTCAAGGTGTTGTCATCAAAAGACAAGTTATAGTTGGTTGGTAAACAAGATTATTCTTTTCATTTTCATTGTTATTTTTGTAAATGTAAAATGTATTTTCTTTCCTAATGTATATGTATATGATGATATATGATGATAAAAATATTTTGTGGGGATCATGTGTTGATAAACTTGGATAAAAAGATGAAAAACTACATGTAAAAAGGTTAAAATCTTGCTTAATTTAGTAGGCTGTATAAAAACAGTAAACAACCATATGTTAAACTGATAAAATGGTATGGATAATTTAATATACAGTAAGTATTAAGTCTTTTACACATGTGAGAGTTGTCCCTGTAATGGAACCATTATAATGAGTGAGATATGATCAAAAACAATTTGAAGTACCAATCTGAATAGTCTATTTTGTGAGGACTGTTAGGGGAACTTAGACTTGGATTTAGCAGTAGCTAAAACTAAGTTAATTGTAGAACATAAGATGAAGTTTATGTCATCCAAAAATGAGCTTCTATCTCTTTGTAGAACTCAAGATATGATAAAATTGGTGAAAGTGAAACTAAAAATCAGATTTGTGAAATTAAAGTATAATAGTATCATAATAGCACTCAAATAAATATAGTATGAAATGTAAATTTAAAACCCACTAACTTATATATTACATAATAATAAGTATGTAAATTAATAAATAAATGAGACATTTTATAAAAATGGCAATTTGATAAGTTTTATTAGTTATAAAACTATAAACATGATTTTTACGTCTTTTTGGTTAAAACCGTAAAATTAACGTTTTCGTCAATTAAAACTTAGACGGTCGGACCCGTCTAATGTAAACTTTTTATAACTCAAATACTGATTATTACAAGTAAAAACCGATAAAACCCGAGCTTTATAACATACGGACATTAACGGGCTAAATTAGCCTTATTTGATTATTAATCCAACTAATTTGGCTAAACACTTATGAACTTACTTATTGGGCTTAACCCACTTGGTCCTAACATGTAAGTATAAGACTGATATTAAAAGTATAAAATGGATTAATATAAGTTAATGGGCTTATAATGGGCTTATTCGGCCTAAACATGTAAACAAGATAAACTAGTGAAACTAGTATAAAAAGTTACCAACACATAATACTATAATGTGTAAATGAAGATGTACAATCCCACTTGATCATCATCATATATATAAAATCATCATATATATATACATCGTTGTTATTTTATAAAGTCATTGGACAAAAGTCTAAGACAGAGTATTATTTATATAGGTTTACGTGATCGAAGGACGCCCGTAGCCGATAATCCGCCTTTCATAATCAACGTGAGTTCATAGACTCGCACTCTTTTAAATGTTTTATAAAATTATTTGTAAATCCACGAGGGAGATAACATGCTAAGTTTTTGATAAAAATAGAGCACAAGTAGTCCCGATGGTATGCTTAATGATATGGACCCGAATGATGCTATGACCCAATAAATGAGATGAAATGGATTATTAGTAGTTAGGTTATGTCACTTAAAGTCCCATTAGCATGAATTGTCAACTACCGGGATTTGGTAGACGCTTATGCATATGATAGTACTATTTGGGGAAGATCACCCCACTTCGCGCCTTGACGGTTAATCCGCGTCGTACCAAATTTATTGGTAAGCGAATTTATGTATGAGAAGATTTACATAGCGTGATTTTTGTGACGACACGCTTACTTAGATGGGAAAATTGTTTGTCGGCTTCGCGGCCCGTTGTTTGTGATAGTAAGGTAACAATGTCATGCGACTAATAATAATCCAACACAATCCAAAAATGATACAAATATCGATAATAATGTTACCTATAATGGTAATATTGAGGCTACGGTCTCATAGACGGTTTAAGATGTATGCTTTGATTTATATATTGCCTGACTAGCAATACGAGGACTTACTTCTGATCTTATACTTGTGTTCTGATTTCGATTATTGTTTTATATAACGGTTTTATTAAACTCTATGAATTCACTCGGCATTCGCTGATATGATTTTCGCATGTTTTTATCTCACGTGCTTGAAGGTAATTCGGATGGAGATCGACTCTGATGGCCCACATAATAATAAAACTGTTCATTCGATCTATGTTTTGTAAACTTAATGAATTGTATAATTTGGGACCTGTTGTACACTTGAAACTCTTATTTTGAATGAATGTATGTTAAACCTTGTACAACCATTTTTATGTGTTGTCTATGATTTGAGTTATTGTGCTATCCTGTAACACTCTAAAGACTCTTCCGCTGTACCGATATGAAATTTGAGAGTGTTACAACTTTCATTTTCTATGCTTTCATTCCATACTTTATCTTATGTTTATGCCATTCATATCTATGTCATATATCCGTTCACTGAGCATATTGCTCAGTCGTATATTTTCCTTTCCATGTCCCAAAATGGCAGGTACCCAAGGACAGGCTTGAGCTTTTGGAGCACATGCATAGGATGGAAGCTTCCTTAGACTTCTTTTCCTTTTGCCTCATATACTTATGATTCCTTAGACACTTGTTTTGTCCTTCCTTTTTCATTCATTTTCATTTATGTTTTGGACTTATGTATGGGAACCGATGTTTGATTCCGGTTTCCCTTTTTGGTCATTGATAGGTGTGTAAACACCCATCCTTTTTACCACTTAATTACAATAATAACCGGACCAAAACGTGTATTTTATGTCTTTTATGTCGGAATTATGTGTGGTTTGTGTTTTTGTTGTGATTTAGGACGAAATTGTGAAAAGTGGAGAAAACACGGCATTTACGGGAATTTATTGAAGAAAAAGATGAAAGATGAAGTCGAGAAGTCAAGAGTGGAAAAAGAACGGAAGTCCAAGACCAATTCTGAAGATTTATCGAAGAAAAAGTCAAAAGACTGAAGTTTATCAAAAGCCGAAGAACTCAAGTCTATTTTATTGAAGAATTAAAAGACGAGTTTAAAGGAATCCCGAGCCATAAGTCATTAAAGTCCAAGATTAACAAAAGATTAAGAAGGGAAGGACTTGATGGTGCAATTAAGAAGAAAGGAAGGAGAGGAGGAAGCTTCCTCTAAACACCTTCCTAATCTCCTATAAATACCTCTCATTTTCATTTCGTTAGTTTTGTTGGCTAAGGTGACAATTAGTCTTCCACCTTTTAATTACTTGCACATTTACTTTATTGCACATTTAAATAATTTTCTTGCACTTTTAATACATTTAATTTCCATGTAAGTGTTCTTTAATTTTCTTGTTTTAATCTCTCATTCTACCTTTCTTTATTTGCTTGATCTTTATGTTTATGTGTTTATTATCTTGCTTATTTGATTAAAGGTTATGTTTTTATGCTTTTGATTCTTTTAGATAATTGATTTTATAGCTTATTGTGTTTAACTTTAAGTTTATAAAGTTTTTATAAAAGTTATTTTTATATAAAAGTTTGTTTTTTGTAAACCTTTTCCTTTTCGTGTTTTAAAAGTCCTTAAGTTTCAGTTTAGTAGCTTATTTTTATACGGTTTGCCTTAGGATTTTAGACTTGTGCTTATTTGATTAGTAGCTTATTTTTCTAGCTTATTTTGTGCTTTTTCCTCCGTATTACGATCTAGCAATCGGAAAATGGTTTCATATTCCGACCATCACTTCTTGGCTTGGTCGGAAAAGGGTTTAAACATTCCGATTGGGGGTGTTTGTGGTATTCCGATCTGGGTAAGTGACTATCATTCCGATCTGGACTCTACTACACATTCCGACGAGGAGGCTTTGGTATTCCGATCAGTGTGATTTTTAGGCATTCCGATTAGGGGTTGTGACAGCATTCCGATTTGTGGTTCATTCCTCATTCCGATCGAGGTGCTCGTTTGGTATTCCGATCAGGATAGGTGACAATATTCCGATCATAGGGTTCTGATCAGCATTCCGACCAGGTCTATTCCACATTCCGATCAGAGGTAAGTTCATATTCTGATCTAGGATTTGTTTGGATACTTCGATCTAAAGAAGTGACATATTCCGATCTGAGGTTTCCGATCAATATTCCGACATGTAGGGTTTGACATTCCGATTGAGTCTGATCGGAATATATTTCGATTGGAGTGGTTTTTATATTTTGTCTTGTTTAATTTTTACATTCTCATTTTAATACTTTGTCCATTTTTAATTCTCGTCACGTTTTAAATTCAAGTCATTTAATTATTTTACTTTTCTAAGTTTTTAATATTGCAACCCTTCTTTTAATTAGACTTAGATTTAATTTTAACGCCATTTTACTTTAACGTCATTTACTTTTAAGTCTTTGCACATTTTATTTAAAATCAACCAAACATATTTGTTTCACCAAAATCAACTGAGTCGTACTTTAAGCCAATAATCAATTCGTTAAGATATCGAGAACTAGAACTTAATTTTTATACAGGGTGTCAAAAGCCGTGTATCAAATGGCGCCGTTGCCGGCTCTTTTCGTAAAGATTAACGGTTTTCTGTGAAAGACGCGTTTCTTTTTGGGATCCGTTCACTTGTGAGCGTTATTTTTCTTGCATAAAAAATTCAAAAAAAAATCATAAAAATAAAAAATTGATAAAAATCCATAAAAACTAAAAAAATTTAAAAATCCAAAAAGATTTTATCTTTATTGTGTATATATATTGTCTTTGTGTTTGGTTACTTTTTCTTTTACATTTTAAGGTGTATGCGTACTAGATCTTCTAATTATCAAGACCCCGAGACTCGAGAAGATTTAAGTATGTCCGGTGTTAACAACAATAATAATCCACCTCACCTCAACAATAACAACAATGTTCTTCCACAACCCGATTTTCGGACAATGGAGGAACTTTGTCAACCTACCATGTTTGGACGAGGAGGACCGATTGCGCAGATGCAAATCAACGCTCCGGAGTTTTCGTTGAAGCACCACATGATTCAGCAAGTGCAAACAAATCCTTTTAGAGGAATGCCTGATGATGATGCCAACAAACACCTCGACAAGTTCATTACAATCACCCAAAGCATGAAGTTGCCTGGTGCCACAATGGATGTTCTTCGCCTACAACTCTTTCCACATACTTTATCACATCATGACGAGAAATGGTTTGATCTTCTCCTGAAGAATTCTATTCACACTTGGGATGATATGACTCAACGCTTTTTGTCGCGCTACTTTCCACCATCCATGGTCATGAGCCTTCGCAATCAAATCAGCGGCTTCATGCAAGATCCTGATGAATCTCTTTTTGATGCTTGGGAAAGATATAATGTCTTGATTGATCGTTGTCCAAACCACAACATGCTCCCTGTGACCTTAATAGATACTTTCTACAACGGTTTGACTTTTCGAGATCGTGATACGATTAATGCAGCCGCCGGTGGCACATTCATGAAAAGGAGACCCGAGGAGTGTAGAGAGATTATTAAGAACATGACTACTCACCACAAAAACTGGGATTCCTCTGCTTCTTCAAGGAACAACCCGAGAGTCAATGTTTCCTCCACCTCAACAAACCCTGATATGACCAAACTCACCCGCATGATGACTGAAATGAGCAAAAGTATCACGCTTCTCGCTTCAAACCAACAACAACAACAAGTTAAAGCGGTTGCTAATCCTTGTGAAACATGCGGCGGTCCACACTCATACACCGATTGTCCCTCTACACAAGGAAATCCGGAAAATGTGTATGCAGCTTATGGTAATTATTCACCAGAAAATTATCAAGCTCGACCTCAAGGGGATAGAAATTTGCTTAGTTACCGATCTAACAATTACCTTATAGAAATTTGCTGAGTTACCGATCTAACAATTACCTTTCACCCGGTTTTTCTCCTCAAAACCAAAACCCCGCCAACAACTACAATAGAAGCAACCAAATCCCACCAAGAGCTTCTAATCCTTATCACCCACCCGCTCAACAAAACCCACCCATTAACCCGGATGTTGAAGCCATCATGAGAACCCAAGGTGAGCAAATCAAGAATCTGCCGAGTCAAATTATCAATCTTAAAGGAGATATCACAAAGCAAGGAAATGAGATAAGATCCGAGCTTCAAGATAATATTCAATCCTCCTTCAGCAATCAAACCAATGATTTGAAGAATATGCTTGCTAGTTTCTTGCCCGCCGCTCAACCTTCTACTTCGAGTTCTCTACCTTCAAACACCGTCACCAATCCGCGAGCAAATGTGAGTGCTATTACTACTCGTAGTGGAATTACCGTTGTCGATCCACCAATCCCACCCCCATCATCTACACCTCCTCCACCACCATTTATCCCTACTCCTCCTACACCTAGTATTAGTGCACCATTACCGTCTCCGCCTCGTCAAGACGATCTACCTAGGAAGGACCCTTCAACATCTCAACCTTTACCTACTACACCTGTACCTTCACCACCCAAACCTAATATCCCTTATCCTTTTCGTTTAGGCAAGACCAAAATGCTAACCAAGCATGACTCTGAAGTGTCACGCTATGTGAAGATGATCTCTCAAATGAACTTCAACATTAGCTTTCTTGAAGCACTTGTCCACATGCCAAAATTTGTCAAAGCATTTAAGGAATTGCTTAACAAGAAGGAAAAGCTGATTGAGCTCGCCAACACACGTTTAAATGAAAACTGCTCTGCAGTTATTCTTAAAGAACTTCCGGAAAATCTTGGAGATCCCGGTCGTTTTGTGTTGCCTTGCGTTTTCAACAAAACTGAAGAATTTACTGCCCTTGCTGATCTCGGGGCCAGTATTAATCTGATGCCTTTGAGTGTTTGGAAAACACTATCATTACCCGACCTCACTCCAACAAAGATGACTCTTGAACTTGCAAACCGTACTCTCGCTTACCCCGTTGGTATAGCCGAAGACGTGTTCATCAAAGTTGGCACATTTACTTTCCCGGTCGATTTTGTCGTCGTTGATTATGAAATGGACCCTCGTATTCCTTTAATACTTGGTCAGCCATTCTTGAGAACCGGACGAGCTTTAGTTGATGTTGCCGAAGGTGAGTTAATCTTAAGAGTCGGGGATGATGCTCAAGTTTTCAAAATGGGGAAGCTTACAGGCAAATCTTTTGGACGAGAATCATTGAATATGATTAATGTGCTTGATGACTTTGTTGTCTACAACAATCCGCTATTTGACTCGTGCATTGATAATCCACTTTATCACGATGATGTGGATGATTCTCGCCCCAATTTGGAACCTTTTCCCATTTATGATTCTCCACCGGTCTTTGATGCTTATGATGATGATTCTAACTCAGATTCGGATGATTATGATGATTGTACTTCTGAGTATCCCGAGCTGCCCACATATGATGATTTTGATGAGGCTGATACTCTTTCGAGTGATTCTTCACATGATGAAGATCCTCCGCCATCACTCGATCCTACTTTGGACGATTACTCATTTGAGGAAGATTTCTCTGCTTTTCTCAATACTTACTTCCCGTATGAGAGTGATGCTCCTCCTTATGATTTTGAAGATTATCGTCTTGATCCTACTTTGGATTTGAAGAACATTCTTTTAAAGGAGAAGAAACCGGTCGACACCAATATCCGCAGCACATATGATTTAACACCTCTTTATCCCCCTTCTGAGGACGAGGTTGTGCTTCTTCGCGGATCTTCTTCCCATTCTGCTGAGCCTGAGTGCTATTTTCCCTTAAAGGAAAAGGTGTTCGACCCCGGTATCGATATTCTGCAGCCATCTCAGTATCCACCTGATGAAATAAAAGGAAAAATCTTTGTAACTATTGAAGACATGCTTGCACCACTTCATCCTTGCTTCCACCGTGCTCCATCTTTGCTTAAGGGAACCTTGCCTACTCTTCTTTGGCTTGCCTTGTTCTCCTTAAGCTTGTGCTTATTGATGGACGAAAACTATGTCTTTGATCCTGGTGGATATGTTTCATGCTTCTTCCTATGATGATCAAGGTCGAGTCAGGCTCACGACTCGGTAAACAAAAACCAAGCGCTTCTTGGGAGGCAACCCATTCATCTATCTTTTCGCTTTCTTTATCATAAGTGTAAGGGGAGACCCGTTGGTTTGCTTTCCTCTCCTCTCCTCTCTTAATCAGGGATTCGAGCTTCAATGATCCACTCTTGACGATTCTTGACGACCCGTGATTCCGTGTTCCATTTTCCCGGTTCTATCATAAACTCTTTTCGATTCACTATTTTATATTTTCTCAATATTAAAATAGGAATCTCTTTAGTTGTCTCTTCCTTAGCGAGATTTAAACAAAGTGCACAATGTCCTAAGTGTAGGGGAGTTTACTCCCACATGCTTAAACATTGAGGACAATGTTTATGTTAAGTGTAGGGGGACTTCTATCGAAGTTAAGTGGCCTTTTCCTTGTATTTGTCCCCATTTTAACCGGAAAATCAATTTTTCGACATTTTTCAAATTTTTTTATCTATTTTGGCCTATTAGTTTTTGCCTTTGTATAGTTATTTTCTTTCCTTGCTAAAATAAATGTTTAATAAAGTAGTTTTAATTTTCAAACGTTGTGAATCTTTTGACTCAACCCGAGTTTACTTATCTAAGTTACTCTAGCTAGTATCCTTAACGTGTTTAGGTCAAGTTTTGCTAGGCTTTTATATAGGGAGCTATAAAACGCGAAAGTCTTAACTCTCCCGGGTTAAGAACAAGAACTTTTCGCAAGTTCCTATAATTGATCCTAGAGAGTCGTTTATCAAGGGAACTTTAAAATGCGATTTCTAAAACTTGAAAAAGTCTAAGAATTTGCAAGATCCTATAGGCGACTCGAAAACCCAAAACTTTGATTTAATAGGCCAAGCATCCACGAGTCTCATTCCTTGAGATTTTAAACTGTAGAGAACGAGAGATGATAGAGCCAATTATAAGTTCGGTATTCTTTCGTGAATTTATGTGAGTTAAATATAAGCCTATTCTCCCATCGCTTTCTAATAAATTTATCTGCAATAAATAAGGTTGTACGATTTGAAAAGTTACTTAGCTTCTAGCCTAAGATCGTTTAAAAGTTGCTCGGTATGGATTAGAGTTCATAGCCAAGGCATAACTTATTGAAGCGGGATGCGAAGATTTGCGAGTCCAAAAAGGCCCTAACAAGGCATGAGGGCTATATTTTGTTGCTAAAAGATCCAAAGTGATGTGAAGAATCATTTATCGAAAATCAATATGAAGGATCGAGACACACGACGAAAAGCAAAAATTCCCAAAAAGTCATGGAGAAGTGTATCCGAAAAGACCCTAGCAAGGTATGAGGATAGATAGATCCAAGTCATAAAAGGAGGCGGATCGTTGTATATCAAAGTCCAAAATAAAGATTGGAGAAAAATGAAGAAGTCGTAGTCCGAGTATGAATCTCTCAAAACTTCAAGTGAAGAATTAATATATGAAGAGAAGACCATTATTTCATGAACGTCTCTCAAGGTTTGAAGTATGAAGTCGCTGCCAAATATCGGTCCGAGAAAGGTCTCAGATCGCGAAGCGAGTTATGCCAAGATATGAACTTTATGAGGTCCCGAGAAGCAGTTTTAAAAGATTTTGTCCTTTAGCTAACTATTGATTAAATCGTTCACTTTATTTTCGGCCTAATAAACTATCGAAATAAGTCAAATAATGTATCCTCGTGATCATTCAAGACAACAATAAAATATAAGAGATACACCTAGGAATAAGGGAGTCTAAGTGAATAATTGGCCCACATTAGTTCGTGTTAGTCTACTAACTTATAATAACAATGATCTCGTTTTTAAGCTTGGTTTGGAGAAAGTGAAAACTTGAGGATGATGATTATTCACGACATTTCCAAAACCCAAGGTATGCTTTTTGATTTCTTTACTTTGAATGTTTATAATTTTCTATCTCTTTAATAAAGGCCAACATGGATTGATTATGATGAAAAATGAAATCTTGCTTTGTAACTAATGCATTGCATGAGGACATTGCAATGGTCAAGTGTAGGGGATTTGATAGGTGTGTAAACACCCATCCTTTTTACCACTTAATTACAATAATAACCGGACCAAAACGTGTATTTTATGTCTTTTATGTCGAAATTATGCGTGGTTTGTGTTTTTGTTATGATTTAGGACGAAATTGTGAAAAGTGGAGAAAACACGGTATTTACGGGCTTTTATTGAAGAAAAAGATGAAAGATGAAGTCGAGAAGTCAAGAGTGGAAAAAGAACGGAAGTCCAAGACCAATTCTGAAGATTTATCGAAGAAAAAGTCAAAAGACTAAAGTTTATAAAAAACTGAAGAACTCAAGTCTATTTTATTGAAGAATTAAAAGACGAGTTTAAAGAAATCCCGAGCCATAAGTCATTAAAGTCCAAGATTAACAAAAGATTAAGAAGGGAAGGACTTGATGGTTCAATTAAGAAGAAAGGAAAGGAGAGGAGGAAGCTTCCTCTAAACACCTTCCTAATCTCCTATAAATACCTCTCATTTTCATTTCGTTAGTTTTGTTGGCTAAGGTGACAATTAGTCTTCCACCTTTTAATTACTTGCACATTTACTTTATTGCACATTTAAATACTTGTCTTGCACTTTTAATACATTTAATTTCCAAGTAAGTGTTCTTTAATTTTCTTTTTTTAATCTCTCATTCTAACTTTCTTTCTTTGCTTGATCTTTATGTTTATGTGTTTATTATCTTGCTTGTTTGATTAAAGGTTATGTTTTTATGCTTTTGATTCTTTTAGATCATTGATTTTATAGCTTATTGTGTTTAACTTTAAGTTTATAAAGTTTTTATAAAAGTTATTTTTATATAAAAGTTTGTTTTGTAAACCTTTTCCTTTTCGTGTTTTAAAAGTCCTTAAGTTTCAGTTTAGTAGCTTATTTTTATACGGTTTGCCTTAGGATTTTAGACTTGTGCTTATTTGATTAGTAGCTTATTTTTCTAGCTTATTTTGTGCTTTTTCCTCCGTATTCCGATCTAGCAATTGGAAAAGGGTTTCATATTCTGACCAGCACTTCTTGGCTTGGTCGGAAAAGGGTTTAAACATTCTGATTGGGGGTGTTTGTGGTATTCCGATCTGGGTAAGTGACTATCATTCCGATCTGGACTCTACTACACATTCCGACGAGGAGGCTTTGGTATTCCGATCAGTGTGATTTTTGGGCATTCTGATTAGGGGTTGTGACAGCATTCCGATTGGTGGTTCATTCCTCATTCTGATCGAGGTGCTCGTTTGGTATTCCGATCAGGATAGGTGACAATATTCCGATCATAGGGTTCCGATCAGCATTCCGACCAGGTCTATTCCACATTCCGATCAGAGGTAAGTTCATATTCCGATCTGGGATTTGTTTGGATACTTCGATCTGAAGAAGTGACATATTCCGATCTGAGGTTTCCGATCAATATTCCGACATGTAGGGTTTGACATTCCGATTGAGTCTGATCGGAATATATTCCGATTGGAGTGGTTTTTATATTTTGTCTTGTTTAATTTTCACATTCTCATTTTAATACTTTGTCCATTTTTAATTCTCGTCACGTTTTAAATTCAAGTCATTTAATTATTTTACTTTTCTATGTTTTTAATATTGCAACCCTTCTTTTAATTAGACTTAGATTTAATTTTAACGCCATTTTACTTTAACGTCATTTACTTTTAAGTCTTTGCACATTTTATTTAAAATCAACCAAACATATTTGTTTCACCAAAATCAACTGAGTCGTACTTTAAGCCAATAATCAATTCGTTAAGATATCGAGAACTAGAACTTAATTTTTATACAGGGTGTCAAAAGCCGTGTATCAATCATTTATGTTTTAGTACATTACCTTGCGTGCTTTGATGACACGCCATAATTACTACGTAACAGTCCATTTATCCAAATAGGGTGTTTCCATCATGGTATCAGTGCCAAGTTTCGACCTGTAGGATCTAAAACTCGACCTGTGACTAGTGGGTAGTCACCAGGAGCTTCCTAAGTCGACGCTTGTTAAGTTTTCAACAATTGATTTTAATTTTCATGTGACTAGTGGATTGAACAACCATCTTCAATACTTAGCTGCATGTCATTGTTTTATCCATGATGTTCCTCGTGAACTTTGGTTAATATGGATTGAACCACAGTAGTTCATACTTGGTTACGCGTTTCCTGTTAAGTTTTCAACAATTGATTTTAATTTTCATGTATTATTGTTGCAGTTATTTTGACTAAGTAATGGTTGGTACAGGACTGGCCATATTTAGTCGCATGTGCTTTTCGTTCGAATTTTGTTTTGGTGAACCAACCCATAGGTGTTCACCCTTGCTCATGTCAATTTTGTTTTAATGAACCGACCCATAGGCGTTCATCCTTACTCATGTCAATTTGGTTTTGTGAACCGACCTATGGTCGTCCACACCAGCGATTTTCAGATTTCATTTCATTAAAGTCATATTTCTTTCATGTCCCCTCATTAATTGTTATGTTTCTTCATGTCAAGTATGTTTTCATACTATCATGGTTAACTTCGTTTTCATACTGATTATGTTTCTATGCTCCTTTATGTTAATTTTGTTCCATGTTTCTTCGTGTTGATTTTGCTATCATGCTGGACATTGATGGATTGTATTTAATCATGCTTTCATGATAGACATGGTTGGTTTTCATTAATCATGCTTTCATGCTAATCATCGTTGAATTTTGTTTAACCACACTTTTGGGTGTTTTCTCTATGAAACCAGAATGGTGTCTATGCTGGAATTGCTAGGCTATCATAATGCTCATTTCAGTTTGGTTTTATAACCGCTTAACCAATTATCTCCTTTAAAATCATGTCAGATGATCAACTCCATACCGATCATTTCATGTGCATTCCATGTGTACTACATGTACCATATTCCATGTGTACTCCATGTACCATATTCCATGTGTACTCCATGTAACATATTCTATGTGTACTCCATGTACTGTATTCCATGTGTACTCCATGTACCGTATCCCATGTGTATTACACGTACCGTAATCCATGTGTATTTCACTTACAATACTCCACGAGTACTCGCTAGTCGATTCTAAATCATCTCAGTCGTATTCCACTTGTTGATTTTCTACAAGATGCTGATGTCGCTCATAATTTGGAGATGTTACTAAATGTTGATGCTGCTGATTATTTGGAGACACTACGAGATGCTGATGTTGGTCACAACTTGGAGATCCTACAAGACGAAGACAAAGGCATTAGATCAGAGCGATCATACGAGAAGATGCTTCACCACCAGACGATATCCATCACAATCTATGTCCCTACCTTTTAGTTATATGTCACGCGTCAATCAGTTGTCTTTTCAGTCATATGAGTGAGAACTGGTACCAGCCGGCCACTCAGCTGAATAGTTACATGAATTACCATCATGAGAATGACCCATCATGGAACTGACAAACAAGACGATAATGACCACTATTGTGACAACAACTATTCTAACAATTACAAAAGAACACCGGTCACGGACGTGATCAGAAATACAAAGGGTCACCAGTCCAACCGATCCGCCAATTCTGGCATGATAACCTAAGAGTTTCGATTTAATTCATTTCACACCTCTAGACACATGTCAAGACATCAGTCAAGACACATGTCTCACGTATATTTTCTAAAGACACATGCCAAGACATCAGTCAAGAGACATGTCATAAGCATATTTTCTCTAGACACGAGTCAAGACACATGACTCACGTCCATTTTCTGAAACAGCCCTAAGAAATTCAGGGTACCCTCCTAGGGGCATATCCATTTTGTTGTGCCAAATATTAATTAGGCCACAAGAATTTTAGTACCATCACCGGCGGATTATTCGTGTTTGGACACGTAGGATTCATTCTACGTGAGACAGGCAAAACATATTCAGTGAGGTCTGTCACGTTTGCTTCAGGACACTTTCATTTCTTGATTTCATATTTCATATATCCATGACCATAAAGGACGCCATTCGTATCACCCATGTATACGATGGTTTTTCTTTCAGTCTAATGATAAGATCCAATCTGCTAATGCACTTACCTCAGACTGATGCGAGTTAAATATGATTCTGATTATGGAGTATGAACAACACACCATGCTACGACTGATCGCCCTTTATGTCAGATTATGTATAGTAATCTTTAGGCTCCTGAATACATTAAGCATGGTTTTCCGTCAGAAAAATTTGTACAAATTATCTATGCTTTACAAGCACGTATTTTGATAACCCATGGCTGCGAAGATTTTCTAGCTATCATTTATGACACGACTACTGAAGTTCCTTTTATTCATAACCAGCCGATTATTCCAAAATCTTCCCATATAAATTCCAGCAACACCTTCAAGGAGAAGGAAAATAACATGAGATTATGTGTCGACTACCGTCAATTTAAACAAATCACCCTTCATAACCGTTATCCTCCTCCACGTATTAACGACGTGTCCGATCAACTACAGGGTGCTAAGTACTTATCCAAGATCGATTAATGATCATGCTGCCAACAGTGACGAATAAAAGAGTAGTACATTTCCATGACTGTTATTCGTACACGATTTGGTTATGCTAAATTCAAGATTTTTGTGTTGGTCTCACAAATGCTCCAACAACATTGATAGATTTGATGAATTGAGTTTCCACGAACTCATAAACAGATTCATTTTATTTCTTTCATGACATCTTGATATTCTCTAAGTCTAGAGAAGAGCATGAAGAACATATTCGAACTATGTTACAAAATCTGCGACAGAAGAAATCTCACCCTAAAATTTTCAAGTACAAATTATAATTGATTTTAGAGACAAGCTAAATCACATTGATTCTCATGGTTAATCTTACCATGACTCAGATTATGTGTAAAAGAGAGAATCCTACACTAAATTATGGGTTCCAGAGGATCCTACGCTAATAGAAGTCTAGTTTACAAAGACTCGTGGTGTTCCAAACTTCTATGTATCCAGTTTCTATGAAAAAAGATGAAGTTACGTTCATATCTAAATACATGTCTTACCAGCGGGTTAAGATAAAACGCCAACACGTTTGTAGTCATTCCAACTTTTAGAATTTCTGAATTGCCGTTAGACCATTTAACCTAGCCTACACGATTTCTTTCATCCGAAAGGAGTATGCAGTGGCAGATTAACAGATATCTTGCAGCCAGTGATCGTACGTATACACGGCACTTGATGTTCGTTTTGCAAGTCTTAATTTATATTACAAGGTTTAGACAAAACAAGGGACTAGAAATACAAACACGGGCAAGTATACCCATTCATTCCTAATATAGCTTGTAGTGGTAAGCCAGGATCGTTCGGTGAGACTTAGTTTCGTTTTTGTAATCAATATAATAGTTGAAGAAAGAAATGATTGATATGAATAACAATAGTACAAAATATGACTTATATGGGATAGTTCGTATGAGATCGTGATGATGATAATAATGATCGAGATATGTTTAGGTCGGTAAAGAGTGATAATCCTTTTTCGTCAAAATGGATTTTATACAACTTACTTTAGGGTGATTCAAGACTTATGTTTATTCGAGCGACTAAGCTCAAAACAAGTTCCGAACGAGCTCAATATTTTATCACAGTTTCTAAGTGGATTTCTCCAACCAAAGATTCAAAACGATAGTCAAGTCTTTAAAAACTTATTACAACGATTTCCGTGTCTCAACACCAAGCCATCATAACAAATCAATTCTAGATAAATATGGTTTATAGAACTAGGTGGTAAAATGGTTCTACAACATTAGCTTGAAATCAATTACAAAGGATCATATAATCGCATCATCACTAATCATAGTCACATACCCATATAGTCACAAATAGCTTAGCCTAACATAGTAATCAAAGTAACAAATGGAAAAGAGTAAGAGAACATCATACTTAGATTGATTAAATGAACGAGTACACAAGTGACACGATTGTATCATTTCTCCAAGAATCGAAGAGTGGAATACTCTTGTTACAAGTATTTCCCAAAAGTGGATAATAATGAAATATCACTAAGAAAGCTAAGAATACTCGGATTTGTAGATTAGTAGTTGAGAGGTGTGTGTTAAATGAGTAGAAGTGGCGTCTATTTATAGTGTTGGCTGAGAGAAAATATGGCCGCACTTATCCGAAAGTGCGCCACACTTTGGATGTGGGAATGTGCACCGCACTTCTGACATTGTACGCCGCACTTTTTTGTGTTCCATATTCTTTTTTTAATAGTTTGTCATATTTGCACAACAAGGACCCTCCTTTTTATTTTCTTCACTTTGCTTCTCCATAATTCATACCATCATATAAAACATAATATATTAAGTATCGAAAGCTCTTATTTATGATACAAAGTGGCATTATATAACAGGTTGAATATGTATATTTTGGTCGTTATCAAATTCCTCCACACTTAGATAATGCTTGCCCTCAAGCAATCAAAGCGAGAAAACAAATTAGATTTAAAAAAAATGCTTTTAAGTGTTATGAAGTATGATAGGAAAATGATTAAATTTTTATAAGTAGCAAAAGAAAATGACAAATTACTTCAGCACCTCACATGGATAGTGTTTAGATTTTAAGTTCACACAAATGTCACTCACAAATGGTAAATGTAAGGTAACACTCAAGTAGCACGGACATAAAATAGATAGCTACCATAAGTTTGTACATGACACATAAACATAACTCTTGCGGCGTGAGCACCATATAAATTTTCAAAGAGACAAAACGTGATAATGATGAGGGTGTAGGAACAAAATATGCCTTGTCAAAGTCGTAAAACAAACTAGAATACTTTATTCCCTTTTTTTAAGAGAACATCATATATACTTTTTCGACTTGACAAACGGATAGGCATAAACATAAGGATAATAGAACAAGGGATAATATAGAACATAGGTACAAGTGCAACATATTTTAGCAAGCCGGTGTAGCTTAACTAAAATGATAAAATGGTGATTTATTTTGCCTCTTCTCGAAAATATTTATAAATTAACCTCAATGCGGTTTAGTAAATGATTATCAAGCACAAATTCTAAAGCATACTAGATTATCGGATTTCACACAAAATAGAGAAATATAAAGCTAGGTTTCGTCACATATTTGGTGGATGGTTTTTGTGCTTAGTTATAGTGTCAATCAATGAGATTTTTGTTTTGCTAAAACTTTATTTATTTTAAAATATATCAATTTTTATTTATTTTCAAAAAGATTTTTCATGTGGAGAAATTTATTGTTTATTATGATTTTTCCTATTTTTCCCTCCTCCACACTTAAGGTGATAACTGATAAAAACCGAAAATATGAAAAACTGCAAAGGGAAACGAGAACTTCCTGGGGATAAGTAGAAAATTAGGGGACTTCAACAGATGAATCCAGCTTGGAGCTCCAAATTTGCTATTTTCCTGCATGCTATAAAACAAAATAAAAACACATGCAATATATACAAGGACGGTTTTATTTATTTACAGGTCCTCCTCCACACTTAAGGTAAATAATGGGGGATAAAATACGGATTGCTTCCGAATAGCGCTCAGTTTAGAGTCTTTAGCCAGACTCGGCTACTCGGTTTTATTTCAAAAAGAAGGGGATTTCTTCTTCATCGATTTCATTAGCTTTCTTCTTCGTGGTAGAGCTTGAGTCTATGTCCATTGACAATAAAAGTGGTATTGTCTCTACCGTAGAGTTCAACATATCCGGATGGATATTGGTGTTTTACTGTGTAAGGTCTAGTCCATCTCGATGTAATCTTAGGTTGCTTGAATTTATATTCCGAGATAAAGAAAAGTACTTTCTCTCCATCTTTGAAATCTTTTCTTTGTCGCATTTTGTGATCATGTTACACTTTGGTTCGTTCTTTGTATAAACATAAAATTTCATAAGCTTGATGTCAAAATTCATCTAACTCATGTAGTTGAAGGATACGTTTTTCTCCGGCTGCAACAAGATCTGGGTTGCAGTTCTTAAGAGCCCAATATGTGACAATCCATCAATTTATGGTTGATATTTTATTCTCAAGTATTATTTAAAAATATTATTTTGATGTTATATTATGAACTCACTTATTTTTGGGAAGAAATTTGGGTTTACGTCTCGAACTAGCATCGACTACGTCTAAACCGGAGGATTCTATGTTACGTGCTCACATTTACATACACCGTCTTTGGTGACAGTCCGACATTTCAGAAAATAAATTTGTCTGTGAATAGTATTTTGAGATTTTAAAATTGTGTTGGTTCATAAACTCACAAATTTACGAGAAGAGATTAGGACTTACGATTATAATTTAACGTCCTTTACGACTAAACCGGAAACCTTAGGATTACGTATTTACGTTTTCGAACTCCGTTTTTGATGAGACAATTTTATTAGATTCGTTTTGTGCCGTTGATTCATAATTTATAAAAACGTTTTTCGTAAAACGACCCGAGGGCACGCAAATCGAGGAAACTAGAATCGAGGAATACCCGTAAATTAGTGGGATGGAACAAGTTCTACACTTGCCCACCCCACTATATGGACGGCTAGAATAGCTCCAACAACACCCTTAGGTGTAAAAATTTCTTAAACAAGTCTCACACTTGTCATATAAGCTTACTAAACAAGCTAACTTTTCACTCAATACCACTCCCACTCATAAAACTATCAACACACAAACCATAAATCCATTTCCATCCATGCAAAACCACACAAACTCTCTCTCTAGCCATTTTTGGCCGTCCCATATTCACCCCAACACCACCATTTGTTCTTAAATTAACAACAATATCATGTGTTATTCACACATATGTTGAAGAACCTTTGAAGATATGAAGATTAGAGGTGATCTTAACCTATGAAAAGGAGTTTTCATGAGGTTAAAGGGCTGAATTCATAGAGGTGTTCATCTATCCAAAGGACCCAAGAAGATTCCTTGCTAAAGTTGAAGATTTGATAACAAGAACCAAGTCTTGTTCATCAAAAACCTCATATTTTCATCACTAATGGTGGTATAGAGATTGTTCTTCCTATCCATTTGTTATTTTGATTATGTAATCATGTATTTACTTTTATATTTTATATGTATACGATGAATATATGATGATAAAAATGTTGTGTGGGGATCAAGTGTTGATAAATATGGTTAAAAAGATGAAAAACCATAGGTAACAAGGTTAAAATCTTGCTTAAATATGATGGTTGTATAAAAACAGTAACTAACCAAATGTTAAACTGATAAAATGGTAAAGTGGAATCAATATAGAGTAAGTATTAGGTGTTATACACATGTGAGAGTTGGCCATACAATGGAATCATAAAAATGAGTGAGATATGATCAAAACAAGTTTAGAGTGCAAATCTGCCTACACTGTTTTGGACGAATTTATTAAAATATTTAGAGGTTGATTCATCAGTAGCTATAATAGGAATAAAATGAAGCACATATCATGTAGTTTCTGTGATAAAAATTTTAGGTCCTATCTCCATATAGAACTCTAGATATGGATATTTTAGTTGATTGAAAATTTAGGACAGATTTGGTAAAATAAATAGTATATAATATAAGCACTCAAAATTTTATATTTTTAAAATATACATATATAAAACCCACTAGTTGATAATAATTATAAATAAAGAAGTATATATATATTGATATTAAAATAGGACATGTTATATAAATTAAAAGTATAAATGTTTTTCCAAGTTATAAAACTCTATACTAAGTTTTACGTCTTTTCGGCTAAAACCGAAAGATTAACGTTTTTGTCAAATAAAACTTAGACGGTCGGACCCGTCTAATGTAAACTTTTATAAACTCACATACTGATTTATAAACTTATATAACAAGTAAAAACCGATAAAACCGAGCTATACAACATATAGACATTAACGGGCCAAAGTAGGCTTATTGGACTATAAACCTGACTAGTTGGTAAAACACTTATAAATTTACTTATTGGGCTTAACCTACTTGGGCACAACATTTAATGTATAATACTGATAATAAAAGTGTAAAATTGACTAATGAAAGGTATAATTGGGCTAATGAAAAGTATTGGGCTTGTAATAGGCTTATTGGGCCTAAAACATGTAAATAAGTAAAACTAGTATAAAAATGTTACCAACACATAAACACAATGAATGAGTAAATGAGAATGTATAAACCCACTTGATCATCATCATATATATAAAATCATCATATGTATACATAATTGTTATTTGATAAAGTCATTGGACAAACGTCTAAGACCGATTATTATTTATATAGGTTCCCGTGATTGAAGCACGTACCATACATCCGAATTGCCAATAACCCGCTTTCCCACATCAACGTGAGTTCATAGCCTCGCACTCTTTTAAATATTTTTATGAAATATTTTATAAACCCGCGAGGGAGATAACATGTTAGTTTTGATAAAATAGGACACCATTTGTCCCGATTGTTTGTTTATTGATTTGGACCCGAATGATTGTATGACCCGATTAATGAATATATGACCCGATAAATGAAATAAAATGGATTATTAAAGTTAGGTTATGTCACTAAAAGTCCCATTAGCATGAATTGTGAACTACCGGGATTTAGTAGACGCTTATGCATATAATAGTACTATTTGGGGACGATCACCCCAGTTCGCGCCTTGACGGTTGATCCCCGTCGTGCCACATTGATTGGTAAGCGAATTTATGTAAGAGAAGATTTACACAAGCGTAATTATTGTGACGACACGCTAATTTAGATGGGCAAATATGTTTCGGGCTAGCTACCCGTTGTTTGTTGTAGTAAGGTAACAATGTCATGCGGCTTATAATATTCCAAATAACGAAATACTGCTATACGCACTGAATTACGTATTGCCTGACTAGCAATACGGGGTCTAACTATTAATATTGTAACACCCCCAAATTTGTACAACTCAATACAGCGGAAGACTCGTTGGTGTTACGGGATAGCACATTACTCACATCATAGACAACGCATAAAAATCGCGTCGTTTATTAATAAAGCATTTCCATTCATAAATATCAAAGTTACATCGATCCCAAGTCATTATATTTTACACAGGTTTTACAAAGTATTTGAATGGAAAGTATTATTTAGGTGCGGGCCATGAATTCTTGTCGTCTTCCCGAGAATTATCTTCAAGTACCTGAGATAAAACATGTTAAAAGAAAAGGTCAGCGATAACGCCGAGTGAATTCATAGAGTTTAATAAAATCCATCAATATAACTTTGGTATAAAATTAGTACCAGAAATCAATACGTACAAATCATTGTAATAGGCCGTAAAATAGCCAAAATCATTTTATACAAATCTTTGTAATAGGCCATAAAATAGCTAAAGTCATTTTTATACAAATCCTTATCGAAAATCATAATATAGGCATTTGCCTTAAAAATCATTATACGAGCCAATGTCGCAAAAATATCATACAATACGTCTTATAACGTTGTATGAAAATAAAAACCGTTATATGAATATGGTTATGAAAACCAAAATACAGTCATAATATCAATAGTATGACCCTGTATTGCTAGTCAGGCAATACATCGTAATTCGGAGCGTCTATTATTATTTTGTTAATTCGGATTATTATAAGCCGCATGACATTGTTACCTTACTAAACCAACAACGGGTAGCTAACCCGATACCAATTTTGCCCATCTAAAGTAGCGTGTCGTCACAAAGGTCACGCTATGGAAATCTTCTCATACATTAATTCGCTTACCAATCAATGTGGCACGACGGGGATCAACCGTCAAGGCGCGAACTGGGGTGATCGTCCCCAAATAGTACTATTAAATGCATAAGCGTCTACCAACTCCCGGTAGTTCACAATTCATGCTAATGGGACTTTTAGTGACATAACCTAACTTTAATAATCCATTTAATTTCATCTTTCGGGTCCTTTAATCATTTATCGGGTCATACAATCGGGTCATTCATTCATTCGGGTCCAAATCAATAAACAAATAATCGGGACAAATGGTGTCCTTTTTAATAAAAACTAACATGTTATCTCCCTCGCGGGTTTATAAAACATGTATAAAAACATTTAAAAGAGTGCGAGGCTATGAACTCACGTTGATATGGGAAGGCGGGTTATCGGCAATTCGGATGTACGGTACGTGCTTCAATAACGGAAACCTAGACAAATAATACTCGGTCTTAGACGTTTGTCCAATGACTTTATAAAAATATCAATGATTATATATATATGATGATCAGGTGGGTTTACGTATTCTCGTTTACTCATTTTTGTGTTATGTGTCGATAACGTTCATACTAGTTTACTAGTTTTGCCTATTTACGTGTTTTAAGTCCAATAAACTTATTATAAGTTCTTTAACTCTTATTAATCCTTGTTATACTTATATTATCAGTATCTATTCTTTACAAGTTGGGCCTAAATGGGTTAAGCCCAATAGATTCTTTTTACAAGTTTTTATCCTATTTAGTCCATTTATTAGTCCAATATGTTTATTTAACTCGTTAATGTCCGTATGTCCTATAGTTCGGGTTTTTATCGGTTTTTACTTGTTATACATGTCTATATATCAGTATATAAGTTTTATAAAGTTTTCATTAGACGGGTCCAACCATCTAAGTTTTATTTAACAAAAACGTTAATTTTACGGCAATAGCCGAAAAAGTCGTAAAAATCATGTTTATAGTTTTTATTACTTATAAACATTATTTCATCACCATTTATATACTTTATCCATTTGATTAACCTTTTATATATATTTATATAAATAAGTTTTATAAGTTAGTGGGTTTTTATTTTACATTTTATATATTAAAATGTGAGTGCTTATATAATAGTATTATTCTTTAATTTCCAAAAATCTGATTTTTAACTTCATCTTCACCAAAACTGCCATATATTGAGTTATATATTGAGATAGAAGCTCAAATTTTTATCACATAAAATACATGATATTTGCTACATTTAACTCTTCTATAGCTACTGTGGAATCATCCTTTAAGTATTTTCTAAAAATCGTCCAAAACAGTAACTTCAGATTTATACCCTAAACTTGTTTTGATCATATCTCACTCATTATTTTGATTCTATTGCATGGCCAACTCTCACATGTGTACAAGACCCATAGCTTAATGTAAATCCATTCTACTTCATCATTTTATCAGTTCATAACATGTTTCTTTACTGTTTTATACAGCCATGTAAATTAAGCATGATTTTAACCTTGTTTCTTATAGTTTTTCACCTTTTTATCCATGATTATCAACAACAAATCCCCACATAACATTTTTATCATCATATAATCATCATAAATATATACAATAGGACATAAATACATGATTACATAAACAAAAATAACAAGAAGATGAGGAGGACAATCTTTATACCACCAACTTGATGTAGGTTATGAGTTTGACATGGTTTTGGATGGAGAAACTTATGAATAACCATGACCATCTTCAAGACCACCCATCTACATGAACACCTTGATGAAAATCAGCCCTTGACTCCTTTTAAAACTCCTTTCTAGTTGTTAAAATCACCTCCAATCAACAAGTCTTCAATAGGTTTCAATCTTATGCAAGTTAAACATAAGATTTATGGTAGAAAATTTGATGAACATTGTGGTGGTGGTGGTAGTATGGACGGCACAAGGAGGAGATATGGAGAGAGTTTTTGAGTTGATTTGCATGTGTGTGTGTGGTTTATTTGCTAGTTTCCATCTTAAGTGGTTTTGGTGAAAGGTGTAGGACAAGTGTCCTATATCTTTGTAATAAAATGACACCTTATGGTGTGTTGGCTTATGTTGGACGCCACACACATAGTGGGGTGGGCATGTGTAAAACTTGTCCCATCCCACTAATTTACGGGTACTCCTCGATTCTAGTTTCCTCGATTTGCGTGCCCTCGGGGTCGTTTTACGAAAAACGTTTTTATAAATTATGAATCAACGTCACAAAACGAATCCAATAAAAATTGTCTCATCAAAAACGGAGTTCAAAAACGTAAATACGTAATCCTAAGGTTTCCGGTTTAGTCGTAAAGGACGTTAAAATAAAATCGTAAGTCCTAATCTCTTCTCGTAAATTTGTGAGTTTATGAACCAACACAAATTTAAAACTCCAAAATAATATTTATGGACAAATTTATTTTCTCAAATGTCGGACTGTCACCAAAGACGGTGTATGTAAACGTAAGCACGTAACGTTGAATCCTCCGGTTTAAACGTAGTCGATGCTACTTCAAGACGTAAATCCAAATTTCTTCCCAAAAATAAGTGAGTTCATATTGTAACATTAAAATAATATTTTCAAATAATATTTGAGAATAAAATATCAATCGTAAATTGACGGATTGTCCCAAATATTATGTTCGTGTTTTGTTTTTTCATAACCATATTCATATAACGGTTTTTATTTAACTTATACAACATATTGTATGATGTTTTTACGTCATTGGTTCGTATAATGGTTTTGAAGGCAAAAGCCTATATTATGATTTTGACAAGGATTTGTATAAAATGTTTTTGGCCTATTTTATGTCCTACTACAAGGATTTGTACAAAATTATTTTCGATAATAAATATATACCGATGATATATTAATGGTTTATTAAACTCTATGAATTCACTCGGCGTTTTCGCTGACCTTTTCTTTTAACATGTTTTATCTCAGGTACTTGAAGGTAATTCTCGGGAAGACAACAAGAATTCATGGCCTGCACTTAAATAACAATTTCCATTCAAGTCTTTTGTAAAATTGTATGAAATGACTATGACTTGGGACCTATGTAAATTTTATATTTATGAATGGAAATGCTTTTGTTAGGACCATTGGTATAGTTAAATGTAATAGGTAGACTAGGAGGTATGTAGTTCCTCCTGGTCCTAGTAGTAGTAGGAGCAAGTCGTGCTCCTGGTCCTAGTCAAAGTCAAACTTTATTATTTATTTATTATTCTGTTAGGATATGCATGAGATATGTTAGGAAAGGATATGCATATAAGTTTTACATGTTTTGTTTAATGCTGTATTAGGGTTTCCTTGTAGTATAAAAGGAACCTTAGGCAGAAGGGTTAGACACACCTTCATAAAATGTAGTTCTAGTGATTATCAATATTAGAAATCCTTAGAAAGGATCAAGTCTTTATAGTTATTTTGTTCTTCTTTATTATATTTGTATTCTACATTCTTATTGTGTATAGAGTCTCTTTGTGAATTGACTTGTGATTACAGAAGTTGTTCACCGTTCCTGACAGGCTGCAAGATTCACATCTAGTGAACCTAACAAGTGGTATCAGAGACTGGGAGGGTCTCTATACAAGAAGAATCAAGTTTTCTTATTACTGACATTTTTGTTTTATCATGTCTGCCTCAACTTCTACTCAAACAGGAGAAGACAGCACTCCAAAAACTGTGCAACCTTAACAGATCGTTGCTACGGTTTCCAACACGAATGGTAAATTCCCTCTTCCGAAAAAGGACGAATATGTAGTTGGGCAATGAAGATGGAATGGTAGATCACCAATACTGATCAATACCTTTGGAAGGTTATTCTGAATGGGAACAGCAGGAAGCTAACTGGAAGAGACAAGAATGGTAATATTACCTTTCTTGACCCTAAAACTCATGAAGAAATCATAGCTATTTAGAAGGAGGTCAAAGACAAAACTATTTTGCTTCAATATCTTCCTGATGATCACATGGGTGACTTCTACCATTCGGATGATGCCAGAGAGATCTGCAATGGTATAAAAGCAAGGTTTGGTGGGAATGAGGAGTCAAAGAAATTGCGAAGATCCATGTTGAGAGATGAATTCACAGAATTCAAAATCTCAGAAACTGAAGGTTTACATCAAGGGTATGACAGGTTCCAAAAGATATTGAGCCAATTGAATCAACTTCGTTCAAAGCCTGACGATGGTGATATTAATGCAAGGTCTCTTAGAGCCCTACCCTACTCATGGAATCAGGTAGTAATCTCTCTCAAAGCAAAAGGTGGGCTGGAGTATCTCAATTTTGATGATCTATTTCATAAGCTCAAAACTTTTGAACCTCATGTGAGTGGATATTCAAGTGATTCTTTTCCCACTCCTGCTAATTCTGCCTTTGTGAGTTCTATGGCATCCAGTCCCATGTCATATGCTAGTAGCCCAAGCAATACTGTGTCTTCTCAGCATACTTTTCAGCATACTTCTGCTCCTGATCCTACTGCCAAGTCTGGTAGTATGGTAGAAGCCGTTCTTCATTCTTTTGTGGCTGATGTTGATGCTCAACAACAACTTGCTTTTGATGACTTCAAACAGGTCGATAAACTTGACCTGGATGAAATGGATCTTAAATGGCAGATGGCCATGCTCACTCTTAGGGTTCACAAGTTTGAGAAGAAAGCAGGTCGAAAATTCAATTACAACCCATGAGAGCCAGCAAGATTTGACAGAAGCAAGGTTTGATGCTATAACTGACAGCAACAAGGTCACTTTGCAAGGGAATGCCCTAGCAAGAATGACCAGGAGAAGAGCAGGTACTCAGCTTTTAAGGTTCAGGAGGTAAAAGATGACAAGAAGGCATTGGTATCTGTTGACTCTATGGTCAACTGGAATGATCATCAGACTACCACTTTGGAATCAGCTGAATCCTCAACTGACATGTTTGCAATGATTGCTGGGAATTTATCTGATGTAGAAGAAGCAGACGAGTTTGCTCTTATGGGCATCTCACCTCAGGTACAACATTGTCCTCTTGGTTGTCATGATAAATACTCAGAATTGTTGTCCCAATTTAATGAAGTAAATGATCAGAATGATAAATATTTTTTAGAGGTTCAAGCCTATAAGGCTTAATTAAACACATTGGAACAACAAAAGAGGTGGCTACAAGATACTCAACGCGAGTATGAGGATAAAATTAGGATATTGAGCATCGATTTAGAAAACACAACTAATATGCTTAAATATACAGAAAAGGTAAGAGATGCCAGTATCAAAGAAAAACAGGAGATGCAAGAAAGATTAGACGCTACAATGTTGAGATTTGAAAAATGGCAAAAGGCACCTAAAAATCTTTCAAAATTAATCGATAGTAGCATTTTTGGTAGTACTAAAAGAGGATTAGGATATTATAAATATATTGATTCAGAAGATGGGTTTGATTTATCTTTTTCGAGTGTCTTTGATGCCGACAAAGAGGAAGAGGGAGAACCTAGTTACCAAAGGTTTAAACCAGCAACAGAAATGCATGCTGTCCCTCCCTCTCTTACTGGAACTTTCATGCCCACTTCTAGGCATAATGTCTTGGATGGATCACAGATGCATGAGTCCCCAAAAAGTTCTACTAATTCTAATGACTTTGTCTCGTGTACTTTCAGTGACAAAGCCAGTGACTCTGCATCAAGTGGTTCAAGTGAAGAGTCAAGACCTACAAATTCCAAGAAGAATGATCATTCTGCTTCTAGTGCTAGGAAGTGTGAAGAGAAAGTTACTTTTAAGTCAACTATGTCTGGTCCTGGTTTATTGAGTCCTAGGAAGTTTGATTCTCCTAGAATTGTGTGTAATAAAGTTAGCAGTATGAAACAATGTCATTCTAATAAAAGGTCTATTAAAACATGTTTTGTTTATGGAAGTGCATTTCATTTGATTAAAGATTATGATTTTTATGACACACATGCTTTTGTTAATCAAGCATTTCCTGCTCCTGGTCCACCAGGAGTTGCCACATATACTTCTAGAAGACTCAATCCTAGTGCTCAATCGTTTTCTTCTTCTAGAAGGTCCCCTCCATTACCTTCTGATCATTGGATAAACATTGGATTAACAACAAATAGATCCACCAGTAACTTTTTTCAAAATTTTAATCCAATTTATCCACATAATTTTGACCACATGTATTTTGGTTTGGGAAGTTTAGGAACTGCTGTTAAGCCCTCAGCAGGTTGTTCTTGGTCAAACAATAATACCCATATGATGCATAGGCAACCAAGGAACAACGGTGGATCTCATCAATCTTTTTGGCTCTCTACTAAAGATCCACAAGGCAGGCTCAAACCTGAAAAGGTTTGGGTCCCCTTAAGACACTAACTTTTGCATTTTTATTATCTTGTTGTTGTAGGTTACTCCATATCAAGATCCTAGTTTAGGCATTGTTGATAGTGGTTGCTCCAGGAGCATGACAGGAAATAAAAGTCTTCTCTCTAACTTTGTACCATTTCAAGGCGGCAAGGTTCTAGACTAAAGCTAGCAAAAAACAAGACTGAGGTCGATAGGGGCATTAGTAGTAATTTCTAAGGTGGTTTATTAAGTATTAACCACGCTCATCTCCAGTCTCTTTCCAGTCTCTTTTGGTGAAGGTGAAGGCAGGATCACTGGCAAAGGAACGATTCAGACGCCTAATCTAAATTTTGAGCAGGTCTACTATGTGGAATCACTTCAGCACTTCAACTTGATATCTGTCTCTCAGATTTGTGAGAAGAAGCAGTTTGTTCTCTTCACGGATACTGATGCACTTGTGCTCTCCAAAGACTTTCAGCTTCTGGATGACTCACAGGTTCTGCTCAGAATCCCTAGGAGACACAATCTCTATAGTATCAAGCTGAATGAAGTCAACCCTACTGGTCAACTAGCATGTCTGGTTGCTAAAGCCTCAGAAGATGAAGCCACTCAATGGCACAGAAGGATGGGGCATGTGAACTTCAAGACCATTCACAAACTTGCAAATCTGAATCTGGTCTCTGGTTTACCTCCCAAGTCATTTAGAAATGATATAAATTGTATCTCTTGTAGCAAAGGCAAACAACATAAAGCATCCTTCAAGGCCATTACTGCTCTTAGACTTATTACTGAACCATTGCAGCTACTACACATGGATTTATTTGGTCCTACTTCCATTAGGAGCATTGACCACAAACAATTCTGTCTGGTGGTAACTGATGGATATAGCAGGTTCATGTGGGTGTTCTTCATGGCTGACAAGAGTGAGACCTACTCAATTCGTAGAGATTTTCTTACCCTTATAGAGAACCAGTTGACCAAGAAGGTTAAAGGTATTCGTTATGATAATGGAACCGAGTTCAAAAATAAGGACCTCATAGCACTTAGTAATGCTAAGGGCATCAAAGAGATTATAGTGCAGCAAGAACTCCTCAACAGAATGGCGTGGCAGAAAGAAAGAACAGGACACTAATAGAAGCAGCAAGAACAATTCTTGCCGATTCCAAGCTTCCAACCATGTTCTGGACAGAAGCTGTTAATACTGCAAGTTATGTTTTGAATAGGGATTCTATTACCAATCCTCACAAGAAGACTCATTATGAGCTTCTAACGGCCAAAGTTCCAAATATTGCTCATTTGAAGCCTTTTGGGTGTCCTGTCACCATTCTGAACACTAGTGACTATTTGGGGAAGTTTGATTGCAAGGCAGATGAAGGATACATTGTGGGATATTCAGCTCACTCTCGGGCTTATCGTGTCTACAATCTCCAAGCCAAGCGGGTCATTGAAACGATAAATCTCAGGCATTTTGAAGAGAAGTCAAACATCCAAGGCAAGGGTCCTGAATGGTATTTTGATCTTGATTATCTTAGTGATTCGTTAGGATATTTTCGTTTCAAAACTAACCATGATGCAGGTCCACAAGTGTTTGAAACTTCTAGTAAAGGTGTTCCTTCTGGTCTTTCTGATTCAGATGATAAGGATGATATTTTTGTGGTTCCATCCTACTCCACCACAGTCTCTCCTACTCCTCCTAGTGATGCAACTCCATTGGATGTACTGGATTCCCAAGTAGCTCTTTACACCCCACTCAAACAACAACAAGAAGCTACTACAGCAGTTGCTCAAGTTGGCTTTGAGTTTCCTTTGAATACGCCTACTGACAAAGCTGCTCCTAGTACCCCAGCTTCTGCTCCTAGTGCTAGCATATCACCTATTGGTACTCCAGCTAGTGAGTCTGCTTCAAATACTCGTTTCTCTAGTCCTTCTAATTTGGGGAACCATCAAAAGAAGTCTTCTACCAAGCTGGATGATATTCATAAACAACCAGTAGATGGCATTTTCAATGCTGCTTCATATGATGTTGACTTTGTTGGGGATCTCAATAACTTGGCACCAGAAGTGGAGGTAGCTTCCAATCCAGTCCAGCACTCACACAAAGATCACCCTACCACCCAAATCATTGGAGATCCTGGTTCTACTGTCAAGACACGCATAATGCAGAAGAAGGCCTCGTCTGATCATCATGCTCTTGTGAGCTATATTGAAGATCAAAAGAGTAATAATCATACGGACTTTCAACACTGTTTGTTTGCTTGTTTTCTTTCACAGGTGGAACCTAGATCGGTCTCTCATGCTCTTGAGGATCATAGTTGGGTGGAGGCTATGTAGGAGGAAATGCAACAATTCTTGTTTCAGAATGTTTGGGTTCTAGTTGACTTACCAGATGGAAAGACAACAATCAATACCAAATGGATTCTCAAGAACAAGAAGGATGCACGGGGAATTGTCGTGAGAAATAAATATAGGCTTGTCGCACAGGGCCACACTCAAATTGAGGGCATTGACTACACTGAAGTTTTTGCTCCGGTTGCAAGGATTGAGGCTATTCGTCTGTTTTTGGCTTTTGCTTCTTATGTGGGCTTTACGGTGTTTCAGATGGATGTCAAGAGTGCATTTCTCTATGGCAAAATTGATGAGGAGGTGTATGTCACTCAACCTAAGAGCTTTGTAGATCCACTTCATCCCAAGAAAGTTTACAAGGTGGTCAAGGCTCTTTATTGACTACATCAGGCTCCTAGAGCTTGGTATGAGCGTCTTTCAACTTTCTTGTTAAAGAATGGATATAGAAGAGGTACTATTGACAAAACACTATTTCTTAAGATGAATACCAAGGACATTATCCTTGTTCGGGTTTATGTGGATGACATTATCTTTGGTTCTACTAAGAAGGAATGATGTGATGAGTTTGAACACTTGATGAAAGGCGAGTTTCAGATGAGTGCTATGGGAGAGCTTTCCTTCTTCCTTGGCCTACAAGTCAAGCAACAGTCGGATGGGATCTTCATCAGTCAAGATAAATATGTTCATGAGATCCTTCAGAAGTTTGACATGGATCCTCTTAGACCAGCAGCAACTCCTTATGAAGTTGCTAAAGTCAAACTCAAGAATGAGCCAGACCCCCCGGTCAATGTTCACATGTACAGGTCTATGATTGGCTCCCTCATGTATTTGACTGCATCACGTCCGGATATCCTGTTTGCAGTAAGTGCTTGTTCTAGACATCAGGTGACTCCAACGGTTTCGAACTTGAATGCAGTTAAGAAGATTTTCATGTATCTTTTGTGCTAGAAGCATATAGTGATAGTGACTATGCAGGTGCTAATAATGACAGAAAATCTACTAGTGGTGGTTGTCAATTTTTGGGTCGAAGACTTATTTCATGGCAATGCAAGAAACAGACGATGGTAGCTATTTCTTCAACAGAAGCTGAATACGTTGCTGCTGCTAGCTGTTGTGGACAAGTATTGTGGATCCAAAACTAGATGTTGGATTATGGGTTCAATTTTATGAACACCAAAATTTTCATTGACAATCAAAGTACTATCTGCATTGTGAAGAATCATGTTTTTCATCAACGTACAAAACATATTGAAATTTGGCACCATTTTATACGGGATGCCAATGAGAAGAAGTTGATACAGGTTCTTAAAGTTCATACGGATGATAATGTTGCTGATTTGTTGACAAAAGCCTTTGATGGTCCTCGGTTTAACCACTTGGTGGTTCATATTGGGATGGTCAATCCTTGAGGTCTAGGATTGAGGGGAGGCTAAGCCTAAGGGGAGGCTTAGTGTACATATTACTTTGCACAGACTAATATATTGGAAGATTTTAACAACATATTGCATTGGTTCTGGTGGTGTGTGTTACTCCTGGTGGAGGACTTTGCTCACTTCTGATGGTTATATTCTTTCATGACTGGCTTCTAGTCCTCATTGGTTAGCTTCTGGTCATTATTGGTTGGCTTCTGGTGGTTAACAATCCTTCTTTGTCAAGTTATGGTTGGCTTCTGGTACTGGTCTGGGACACTGTTCATCTTATTGACTTCAGTTGACCACATTTTGCTTCTAGTATTGACCATTGTGCGCTTTGACTTTTAGTCAACGCATTCAAATTCTGGTACTTATACACTTATTTAACTTTGGTAAATTGGAATTTGGAAGTAATGTTAAAAGGGGTAAGTGGTTACTATGTAATAACTGTCTAATTTGAAAGGGCAATCCCCCATTATTAGGGGTCAATGAACAGTTACTATCTCCATTATTTATGGTCAATTAACCCCCCCCCCCTTGACTCATTCATCCCACTTATAACACACACACAACCGATCCTATTCTCTCAACCCTAACCAAAATCATCTTCCATTCAATTAATCAAGATCCATGGCTGCCCTGGTATACCAACCTGCTCACAACAAGGTCGCCTATCTAGGAGATGGTCCACATCGTGATGATTTTACTAACATTCTGGACTTCATTTAGGCTTCAAACCTAAGGTATTCTTTTACTGTATGTCCCACTATTTATGATAGTGTCATTCGTCAGTTTTGGGCATCTGCTCGTCTTGTGGTTGTGGTTGGTCGTCCACGAGAACTCCATGCTACCATAGATGGACGTTCATACATGATGTCTGAGGCTTCTATTCGATCTTCCCTTCATCTTCAAGATGAGGGTGGTGTTGTTTCTATCCCTAATGCGGAGGTGTTGGAGGGGATGGCTGCTCTTGGGTATAATCATGGGGGGGAAGTTTAACTTCCAGAAGAATAGGTTTTCCCCCCAATGGAAGCTTCTGGTGCATTTTCTGATTCATTGTTTAAGTCCCAAGTCTGGGAGTTGGGATGCTTTCCCTACTCCTTTGGCTAGTGGTCTCATTTGCTTAGCATAGGGTAGAGTTTTTAATTTCTCTCATTATTTGTTTGAGGGGATGGTTAGCAATCTATCTAGTGCTGGTTCTAGGAAGAAGTTTCTGATGTATCGTAGGTTTTTATAACAAATACTGTTTTGCATTCCTCGTGATAGGACTGAACATGTGCCTTCTAAGCTTACTGTCAAAGTGTATTATAATATGGTCCATGGGTTTAGCGGGGAGTGGAGGCCCCTTACTGAGGCCATGTTGGGGCTGGCTCAGGGTCCTCCTGATGTTGTGGTTCCTCCGGTTGAACAACCCGAGGAGGAACCTCAATTGAGTGATGACCCGATGGAGGAGGAGGTTAATGCTGGTGGTGCACCTCTTGTGGTTGAGGAAGAGCCGGTTGTGGAGGTGGTGGTTGAAAGGCCATCTATTTCCAAGGCTGCACCTTCTTCATTGCCACATTCGTCTCCATTTGTGGAGACTCCCCCTCCTAGTCATGCTCCACACTCTTCTGATAAGCCTACTGGTGCTAGTGCTCCTAATGTTGACCCATTTGTTGCTTCTGGCTCCAATGACGCCTTCCCTGACCCAAGTCCTCTTGGTGGGCAGGCGGAGGAGCCTATTACACTTACTTCTTTACTGGATCTTATGTACAAGTATCATGCGCGGATTCTTTCCTTGGAAGCAGATTTGAATCAACACCGGAAGCTTACTAGGGAGTTTGTTCTTCCCATGGCTGATCGCATCAAAGCCTTGGAGACTCAGCAAAGACGACGCAAGAAGCATGTGGTTCACTCTGATTCTGATGAGGAGGTTAAGGATCGTGTTGAGGATGGTTTGACTTTGTTGGCAAAGGCTGCCTTTGCTGATAAATTGTATGATGATTTTCCGGTTCCTCCGACTTCCTCCAGTGTCCCTTCTCCTGCTGTTGTTTCCACACCAATGGATGGTGCTTCTGGTCCTACTGCTGGTTCGAATGCTGGTCCATCCCATGATACAAAGGGAAAGGCCCCAATGACTGATGCTCCCTAACCACCTCGCAAGCGTACACGCAGACAACTTGAGGAGGATAGGTTGGGTGAGGAGGTTGCTCAAAGGATGCAAGCCGAAATTGATGAAGTTGCTCGGGCTGGGGAGGAAGCGCTTCAACAGAAGAGACGTGAACAAGTCCAGCATGATGCAATGCATTGGAATGATAGTGATTGGATGCAGGTGTTGATTATTCTTACCAGGGATTATTCCCAGTTCACTGATCTTTTGGGTTCAGATGTGGATGAGCATAATTGTATTCCTTGGGCCATGGTGTTGATGCGCAAGCATCAGTTGGCGCTTGCTGCACAGCTTCGTGAGAAGCGTAAGAACAGACCTTTCTCGAGAACTGAGGAGCGAAAGCAGATGCAGCGATATGTGAAGTATCAGTTGGCTGCTTATTTCCAAACTGGTTGGAAGTGGGACAGGGTTGGGGCTTTGTCTTTTGATGAACTTAAAGCACTATATGAAAGAATGGTCAAGCATCCAAGCACCCCAATTCCGGAACGATTTATCTATCGTCCTTCTCCACGTGTGATGACCACTTCTTCACCTGCTGTTACTACTAGTCCTCCATCTGATCCTACTCCTGGTTCTGCTGCTATTCCCTCGGTTTTTGTTGCTTCTACAGTTGGTACCACCACTACTCCCTTGGTTTCTCCTCTGGTTTCTTCTTCAGGTCCTGCTACCACCACCACACATGCTACCACCACCACCTTTGCTACCACAACCACCACAACTGCTACACCTGATATGGCGTCACCATCACCACCAGTTCCTGGTTCTCAACCTATTCCTTCTTCTAGTGCAGCTCCTGTTGATCACTTGGGTGGGCAAACTCTTGAGTCTACTTCTCCTGCTCCCACTGATGCTGCTCAGGTAAAGGTAAAGGTTGAACCCTCACCTAGTGATCCCACACCTCGCCGTTCGCTTCGCCAGAAATCGGCTCGACGTGTTAGACGTGGCAAGACGGTCCCCTATGAGAAGCGTGCTCCCGAGAATCTTATCGATGCAACTTCTGATAGTGACTCTGATTTGCCTTTGGGAAATGGGTATATTACTGGTTGGACGGTTGAGCGTTCCACGACTCTTCCTGGTACGGTATCTCATCGAATTACTCTTAGTGATGGGTCTGTGCGGTTAGCTTCGGGTCTTCAGGGTATTTTGTCTTGGGCGGAACGTAAAGATCTTATGGCTTTATATGGGTTTGTGGATACTGGCATGCCTGTTGATCCTATGGCTGTGTCTTCCTGGCTTGGTCTGCGAGTATGGGCTGATCTAAAGATGATGCTTGATGCCCCTCCTCATGCTCCTGTTTCTGGTGTCTGGAAGGATCAGATGCAATGGGTTATTCAGCGATGGAAGTTATATGCGGGATGTGGTGTGCATATGTTGGAGTTGGAATCTGGTCATATGGTCTTCATGCTCACAGACATGGTTTATCCGTTGACGATTGCTTCGATGGAGGCTATGTTGGCTTGTCACTTGCAGATTTCAAATGCTCCCTCAGGGAATGAGTCTTCTATGGCAACTACGTTGGTGGAAGGGATCCAGGCTCGTTTGAAAGCTGATAAGAAGGCTGCTTCTGGTCTCTAATTTTGTTGGATTGTAAGTGTTTATGTTTTGTGTTTTTGTTTATTTGTTAATACTACCATTCTTTTCACCAATATGTAAAGTGATTGGTGAATTTCATTCATTATAGTTAAAAAAAAACTAAAAAAAAAATAAAAAAAATATATATATATATATACTTTTTATATAATTGTTAGGACCATTGTAATAGTTATATGTAATAGGTAGACTAGGAGGTATGTAGTTCCTCCTGGTCCTAGTCGTAGTAGGAGCAAGTCCTGCTCCTGGTCCTAGTCAAAGTCAAACATTATTAGTTACTTAATATTCTGTTAGGATATGCATGAGTTATATTAGGAGAAGATATGCATATCAGTTTTACACGTTTTCTTGTATGATGTATTAGGGTTTCCTTGTAGTATAAAAGGAACCTTAGGCAGAAGGGTTATACACACCTTCACAAAACGTAGTTCTAGTCTTTATTAATATTAGAAATCCTTAGAAAGGATCAAGTCTTCATAGTTATTCTGTTTCTCTTGTTTATATTTATATTCTACATTCATATTGTGTATAGAGTCTCTTTGTGATTTGACTTGTGATTACAGAAGTCATTCACCAGTCCTGACAGGCTGCAAGATCTATATCTAATAGACCCAACAAGTGGTATCAGAGCCTGGGAGGGTCTCTATACAACAAGAATCAAGTTCTCTTATTTCTAACAATCTGTTTATCATGTCTGCCTCAACTTCTACTCAAACAGGAGAAGAAGGCACTCCTAAAATTATGCAACCTCAGCAGATCCTGGCTACGGTTTCCAACACAAATGGAAAATTCCCTCTTCTGAAGAAAGGTGAATATGATAACTGGGCAATGAAGATGGAATGGTGGATCACTAACACTGATCAAGATCTTTGGAAGATCATTCTAAATGGAAACAGCAGAAAGCTTACTGGACGAGACAAGAACGGTAATATTACTCTTCTTGACCCTAAAACTCATGAGGAAATCATCGCTATTCAGAAGGAGGTAAAAGCAAAAACAATTTTGCTTCAATCTCTTCCTGAAGATCACATGGGTGACTTCTACCATTTGGATGATGCCAGAGAAATCTGGAATGGCATAAAAGCAAGGTTTGGCGGGAATGAGGAGTCAAAGAAAATGCGAAGGTCCATGCTGAGAGATGAATTCACAGAGTTCAAAATCTCAGAAACTGAAGGCCTGAATCAAGGGTATGATAGGTTCCAGAAGATATTGAGCCAGTTGAATCAACTTCGGTCCAAGCCTGATGATGGTGATGTTAATGCAAGGTTTCTTAAAGCCCTACCCTACTCTTGGAACCAGGTGGTAATCTCTCTTAAAGCCAAAGGTGGGCTTGATTATCTCAGTTTTGATGATTTGTTTCATAGGCTCAGAAGGGTTAAAGATGACAAGAAAGCATTGGTATCTGTTGACTCCATGGTCAACTGGAATGATCATCAGGCTTCTACTCTGGAATTAGCAGAATCAACGACTGATGTGTTGGCAATGATTGCTGGGAATCTCTCTGATGCAGAAGAAGCAGAAGAGTTTGCTCTTATGGGCATCTCACCTCAGGTACAACATTGTCCTCTTGGTTGTCATGATAAATACACAGAACTGTTGTCCCAATTTAATGAAGTAAATGAACAAAATGATAAGTATTACTTAGAGGTACAAGCCTATAAAGCTTCATTAAACACATTGGAACAACAAAAGAAGTGGTTACAAGATACACAACGTGCATATGAGTATAAAATCAGGATACTAAGCATTGATTTAGAAAACACTACAAATATGCTTAAATATACAGAAACTGAAAGAGATGCTAGTATCAAAGAAAAAGAGGAGATGCAAGCTAAATTAGATGCTACAATGTTAAGATTTGACAAATGGCAAAAGGCACCTAAAAATCTTTCAAAATTAATTGATAGTAGCATGTCTGGCAGAACTAAAAGAGGCTTAGGATTTGAAAAATATATTGATTCTGAAGATGTATTTGATTTATCTTTCTCAAGCGTCTTTGATGCCGACAAAGAGGATGAGGGCAAACCTAGTTACAATAGGTTTACACCAGCAGCAGAAATGCATGCTGTTCCTCCTCCTCTTACTGGAACTTTCATGCCCACCTCATGGCATAATGACTTGGATGGATCACAGATGCTTGAGTCCCCAACCAGTTCTACTAATACTAACGACTTTGTCTCATGTACTTTCAGTGACAAAGCCGGTGACTCTGCATCTACTGGTTCAAGTGAAGAGTCAAGACCTACGAGTTCCAAGTCGAATGAACATGCTGCTACTGGTGCTAGGAAGTGTCAAGAGAAAGTCGCTGTCAAGTCAAGTGTGTCTGGTCCTTGTTTATTGAGTCCTAGGAAGAATGTTTTTTCTAGAACTGTGTGTAATAAAGTAGGAAGTATGAAACAGTCTCATTCTAATAAAAGGTCTTTCAAAACATGTTTTGTTTGTGGCAGTCCCTTTCATTTAATTAAAGATTATGATTATTATGACACACATGCATCTGTTAATCATGCTTTACTTGCTCCTGGATCACCAGGAGCTGCTCCATATGCTTCTAGAAGACTTAATCCTAGTGCTCCAATGTTTCATACTTCTAGAGTATCCTCTCCTTTCATGTCTGATTATTGGAGAGAAAATGGATTCCAGACAACTAGTAATTATTTTCCAAATTATAATCCAAACTATGCGCATCATTTTGACCACACGTATTTTGGTTTGGGAAATTTGGGAACTGCTGTTAAGCCCTCAGCAGGTTGTTCCTGGTCAAATAATAATACCCTTATGATGAATAGGCAACCAAGGAACAATGGTGGATCTCATCAATCTTCTTGGCATTCTTCTAATGATCCACAAGGCAGGCTCAAATCTGAAAAGGTTTGGGTCCCCTTAAGACACTAACTTTTGCATTGTGATTATCTTGTTGTTGTAGGTTACTCCATACCAGGATCCTAGTCTAGGCATTGTTGATAGTGGCTGCTCCAGGAGCATGACTGGCAATAAAGGCCTTCTCTCTAACTTTGTACCATTTTATGGGGGCAAGGTCTACTTTGGTGGAGGTGAAGGCAGAATCACTGGCAAGGGAACGATAAAGACTCCAAATCTCAATTTTGAGCAGGTCTACTATGTGGAAGCACTTCAACACTTCAACTTGATATCGGTCTCTCAGATTTGTGACAAGAAGCAGTTTGTACTCTTCACCGATACTGATGCACTTGTGCTCTCCAAAGATTTTAAGCTTCCGGATGACTCACAAGTTTTACTCAGAATCCCTAGAAGACACAATCTCTATAGCATCAAGTTGAATGAAGTCAACCCTACTGGTCAACTAGCATGTCTGGTTGCAAAAGCCTCGGAAGATGAAGCCACAAAATGGCACCGAAGGATGGGACATGTGAACTTCAAGACCATTCACAAACTTGCCAATTTGAATCTGGTCTCTGGTTTACCTCCCAAGACGTTTAGAAATGACATAAATTGTGTTGCTTGCAGCAAAGGCAAACAACACAAAGCATCCTTCAAGGCCATTACTGCTTTAAGTCTCATTACTGAACCATTGCAGCTTCTACACATGGACTTATTTGGTCCTACTTCCATCAGAAGCATAGACCACAAGCAATTCTGTTTGGTGGTAACTGATGGTTATAGCAGTTTTGCGTGGGTGTTTTTCATGGCTACCAAAAGTGAGACCTACTCAATTCTATGAGATTTTCTTACCTTGATAGAGAATCAGTTGTCCAAGAAAATTAAAGGTATTCGATGCGACAATGGAACCGAGTTTAAAAATAGAGACCTCATCGCACTTTGCAATGCTAAGGGCATCAAAAGAGATTATAGTGCTGCTAGGACTCCTCAACAAAATGGTGTGGCAGAAAGAAAGAACCGGACACTAATAGAAGCAGCCAGAACTATGCTTGCTGATTCCAAGCTTCCGACCATGTTCTGGACAGAAGCTGTTAATACGGCTAGTTATGTTTTGAATAGGGTGTCTATTACCAATCCACACAAGAAAACACCTTATGAGCTGCTCACGGGCAAAGTTCCAAATATTGCTCATTTGAAGCCTTTTGGGTGTCCAGTCACCATTCTGAATACTAGTGACTATTTGGGGAAGTTTGATGGCAAGGCTGATGAAGGTTATATTGTGGGATATTCAGCTCATTCTCGGGCGTATCGTGTCTACAATCTTCAAGCCAAACGGATAGTTGAAACTATTAATCTCAGGTATTTTGAGGAGAAGACAAACATTCAAGGAACAGGTCCAGAATGGTATTTTGATCTTGATTATCTTAGTGATTCGTTAGGATATTTTCGTTTCAAAACTAACCATGATGCAGGACCACAAGTGTTTGCAACTTCTAGTACTGGTGTTCCTTCTAGTCTTTCTGATTCAGATGATGACGATGACATTTTTGTGGTTCCATCCTATTCCACCATGGTTTCTCCTACTCCTCCTAGTGATGCAACTCCATTGGAAGTACAGGATTCCCAAGCAGCTCTTGATACTCTTCTACAGCAACAACAAGAAGCTACTAAAGCGGCGGCTCAAGGTAGTTTTGAGTTTCCCTTGGTTGAGCCTACTGACAGAGCTGCTCCTAGTACTCCAGCTTCTGCTCCTAGTGCTAGTCACTCACCTACTGGTACTCCGGCTAGTGAGTCTGCTTCAAATACACGTTTCTCCAGTCCTTCTGATTTGGGGAATCATGAAAAGAAGTCTTCTACCAAGCTGGATGATATTCATAAACAACCAGTAGACGGGATTTTCCAAAATGCTTCATATGATGCTGATTTCGTTGGTGATCTCGGTAACATGGCACCAGAAGTGGAGGTTTCCTCCAATCCAGTCTTGCAATCACATAAAGACCATCCCACCACTCAAATTATTGGAGATCCTGGTTCTACCGTCAAGACACGCAGAATGCAGCAGAAGGCCTCGTCTGATCATCATGCTCTTGTGGGCTATATTGAGGATCAAAAGCGTAATAATCATACGGACTTTCAACACTGTTTGTTTGCTTGTTTTCTTTCACAGGTGGAACCTAGGTCTGTTTCTCATGCTCTTGAGGATCAAAGTTGGGTGGAGGCTATGCAGGAGGAAATGCAGCAATTCTTGTTTCAGAATGTTTGGGTTCTGGTTGACTTACCGGATGGGAAGACAGCTATCAATACCAAATGGATTCTCAAAAACAAGAAGGATGCACGGGGAATTGTGGTCAGGAATAAAGCTAGGCTTGTCGCACAAGGACACACTCAAATTGAGGGCATTGATTATACTGAAGTCTTTGCGCCTGTTGCAAGGATTGAGGCCATTCGTCTGTTTTTGGCTTTTGCTTCGTATGTTGGCTTTACGGTGTTCCAGATGGATGTCAAGAGTGCATTTCTCTATGGAAAAATTGACGAAGAAGTGTATGTTACTCAACCTAAGGGGTTTGTTGATCCACTTCATCCAAAGAAAGTCTATAAGGTGGTCAAGGCTCTTTATGGTTTACATCAGGCTCCTAGAGCTTGGTATGAGCGTCTCTCCACTTTCTTGTTAAAGAATGGCTATAGAAGAGGTACTATTGACAAAACACTATTTCTTCGGCGGAATTCCAAGGATATTATCCTTGTTCAGGTTTATGTGGACGACATTATCTTTGGTTCTACTAGGAAGGAGTGGTGTGATGAGTTTGAACACTTGATGAAAGGCGAATTTCAGATGAGTGCCATGGGAGAACTGTCATTTTTCCTTGGTCTTCAGGTCAAGCAACAATCGGATGGGATTTTCATCAGTCAAGATAAGTATGTTCATGAGATTCTTCAAAAGTTTGACCTGGATCCTCTTCGACCAGCAGCAACTCCTTATGAAGTTGCTAAAATCAAACTTAAGAATGAGCCAGATCCACCCGTAAATGTTCATATGTACAGGTCTATGATTGGCTCCCTCATGTACTTGACTGCATCACGTCCGGATATTATGTTTGCAGTAAGTGCTTGTTCTAGACACCAGGTGACTCCAACGGTTTCGAACTTAAATGCAGTTAAGAAGATTTTCAAGTATATCAAGGCTCAACCTAAATTGGGTCTATGGTATCCTAGAGAATCCCCATTTGTACTTGAAGCATACAGTGATAGTGATTATGCTGGTGCTAATAATGATAGGAAGTCAACTACTGGTGGTTGTCAATTTTTGGGTCGTCGGCTTATTTCATGGCAATGTAAGAAACAGACAATAGTAGCTACTTCTTCAACAGAAGCTGAATATGTGGCTGCTGCTAGTTGCTGTGGTCAAGTTTTATGGATCCAAAATCAGATGTTGGACTATGGGTTCAATTTTATGAATACCAAAATTTTTATTGACAATAAAAGCACTATTTGTATTGTGAAGAATCCTGTATTTCATCAGCGGACGAAACATATTGAGATTCGGCATCATTTTATACGCGATGCCAATGAGAAGAAGCTGATACAGGTTCTTAAAGTTCATACGGATGACAATGTTGCTGATCTGCTGACTAAAGCTTTTAATGGTCCTCGGTTTAACCACTTGGTGGTTCATATTGGGATGGTCAATCCTTGAAGTCTAGGATTGAGGGGAGGCAAAGCCTAAGGGGAGGCTTTGTGTACATATTAGGTCCGTCTAACGTATTCGTAGTATTTAACAACATACTTTCTTGGTTCTGGTGGTGTGTGGTGTTTCTGATGAAGGATTTTTGCTCTCTTCTGATGGATATGGCCTTACATGACTGGCTTCTGGTCCTATTTGGTCAACTTCTAGTTATGATTGGATGCCTTCTGGTGGTCTCAAATCCTTCCCAGTATAGTGGTGTTTGGCTATGGGTGTTGGTACTGGTCTGGCTACTGTTCATTCCTTTTGTCCTTTATTAATCACGTTTTGCTCCTGGTCCGACTATTGTGCACTTTGACTTTTGGTCAACGCTTCCAATTCTGATATTTACAAGTTTGAATTCATCAAATAAATTGGGGGTAAGTTATTATGTTAAACAGGGCAAGTGGTTAGTATGCCATTATGGCTTAATTTGAAAGGGCAACCCCCCATTAATAGGGGTCAATGAACAGTTACTATTTTCTTCCTATATGGTCAACATACACTCATTACAATTAAAACACACACAAAAACCGCTTCTACTCCTCTCATCCCAATCTAAATCCTTCTTCAATCCATTCATCAAGATCCATGGCTGCTCTTGCTTATCAACCTGCTCATAATCGTGTTGCTTATCTGGGGGATGGTCCTAATAGTGAACATTTTGCTGATATCTTGGAGTTTATTGAAGCTTCAAACTTAAGGTATGCATTTACTGTTTGTCCTACCATATATGATAGTGTGGTACGTCAATTTTGGGCGTCTGCTGAACTTGTAAATGTGGCTGGACGTCCACGAGCAATCCATGCTACCATAGATGGACGTGCTTATGTGGTCACTGAAGAATCTATTCGATCTTCTCTTCATCTTCAGGATGAGGGGGGGTTGTATCACTTCCAAATTCGGAAGTATTAGAGGGTATGGCTGCCATAGGTTATGAACATGGGGGGAAGTTTAACTTCCAAAAGAATAGGTTTTCCCCTCAGTGGAAGCTTCTGGTTCACTATTTAATCCATTGTTTGAGTCCCAAGTCGGGAAGTTGGGATGCGTTTCCTACTCCGTTGGCTACTGGTCTTATATGTTTAGCCCAGGGTAGAGTGTTTAACTTTTCACATTATTTATTTGATGGGATGGCTAGTAATTTGTCAACTGCTGGTTCTAGGAAAAAGTTTCTTATGTACCCTAGGTTTATTCAAGAAATACTTGTTTGCATTCCACGTGATAGGGCTGAGCATGTACCATCTAAACTGACAGCAAAAGTGTATTACAACATGATGCATGGGTTTACTGGGTATTGGAGGCCCTTGACTGAAGCCATGATGGGTTTGGCTCAGGGTCCTATAGGTCAGGAGGAGGAGGCTCCTGAGTTGGTTGTGTTAGATGATGATCCCATGGAGGAGGAGGAGGCTCCTGCTGGTGATGCCACTCCTGTGGTAGAGGAGGAGCTAGTTGAGGAGGTGGTGGTTGAACAACCATCCCCTCCCAAGGCTGGTCCTTCCTCGGCTCCACAAAGGTCTCCATTTGTGGAGACTCCACCTCCTAGCCCTGCCCCACACTCGACTGATATCCCCTTTGCTTCTAGTTCTCCACATGTTGACCCCAATGTTGCTTCGGGCTCCCGTGATGCTTTCCCTGATCCAAGTTCTCTTGGTGGGCAGGCAGAGGAGCCTACTACTCTGACATCTTTGCTAGATCTTATGCACAGGTACCATGAGAGGATGGTTTGCTTGGAAGCTGACTTGAACCAACATCGGAAGCTCACACGGGAGTTTGTTCTACCTCTGGCCGATCGTATTAAGGTATTGGAGAATCAACAGCGTCGTCGAAAGAAGCATGTGGTTCTTTCCGAGTCTGAGGATGAGGGTTCGGAGAATGTTGAGGATGGCTTGACGTTGCTGGCAAAGGCTGCCTTTGCTGATAAAGTTTATGATGATCTGCCTGGTCCTCCAATGTCCTCCAATGCTCCTTCTTCCAGTACTGTTCCCCCTTCTATGGGTGGTGCTTCTGATGCTGCTGCTAGTTCTCATGCTGATCCCTCACATGATCCGAAGGGCAAAGCTCCAATGACTGATCCTCCATCTCCCATCCGCAAGCGCTCTCGTCGCCAGCTTGAAGAAGACAGACTTGGTGAAGAGGCTGCTCGTTGGGTTCAGGCTGAGCTTGATGCGGAGGACATTGCTGCTGAGGAAGAGCTCCGTGAGCGAAGGCGTGCGCAAATTCAACATGATGCTATGCATTGGACTGATGGCGAATGGATGCAAGTGTTAACTATTCTTACTCGGGATTATGCTCAGTTTAAAGATTTGTTGGGTGATGATGTTGATGAACACAACTGCATTCCGCGTGCTATGGTAATGATGCGTAAGCATCAGTTGACTCTTGCTGAGGAACTCAAGAAACAGCGTAGGAACAGACCTCTTTCTCAGGCTGAGCAGCGCCAGCAGATGCAACGTTATGTCAAATTTCAATCTGCTGCTCATTTCAATGCTCCTTGGACTTGGGCTCGGGTGCGGGCTTTGACTTTTGATGAGCTCAAGAAACTTTATGAGAATATGGTGAGGCGTGCGAGTCAACCTATACCGGAAAAATTTGTTTACCATCCTCGTGGTGTGACTGCTTCGATGCCTGCTACTTCTACTGTTTCTTCATCCATGCCCATTCCTGGTTCCAATGGTAGTTCTTCTGGTTCTGGTGCTGTTTCTGTTGGTCCTTCTACTACACCCTTGGTTGCGCCTATTGGTTCTACTACTGGTCCTGCTACTACTATCTTTGTGACAATCACCACCACTCATGCTTTCCCCACCACACCTGGTACTTACACCATTCCTGTTCCTACAAGCACTTTTGTTGATTCCACCATACCTGCTGCTGCTCCATCTGATGTGCCATCTTCATCACCACAAGTTTGTGCAACACAACCTACTCCCACTTCTGATGCAGCTCCTAGTGGTTCTTTGGGTGGACATGTTCCTGAGTCTACTCCTACTGCTTCTCCTGCTGTTGCTGAAGTTCAGGTGAAGGTTGAATCCACTCCTTCGGCTCCCACGCCTCGACGTTCCACTCGCCAGAAACTTACTCGTCGTGTTCGCCGCGGTAAATCAGTTCCTTTTGAGAAGCGTGATCCTGAAAACTTAATTGATGCAGCTTCGGATAGCGATTCTGACTTACCTTTAGGCAATGGAAGCATTACGGGTTATACGGTTGAGAGGTCTACAACACTTCCTGGTGGCGTCTCCCATCGAATTACTTTGAGTGATGGGTCTGTGCGATTGGTCACGGGTTTGCAGGGTGTGTTATCATGGGCTGACCGAATGGATCTTATGGCGTTGTTTGGGCTTGTTGATTTTAGTATGCCATTTGACCCGATGGCGGTGTCTTCCTGGCCTGGTATTCGTCTTTGGGCCGATCTCTAGCTTATGTTGGATCCTCCTCCATCTGCTACTCCTTTGGGTGTATGGCAAGATCAAATGCAATGGGAGATTGTTCGTTGGAAGCTCTATGCTGGATGTGGAGTACATGTGTTGGAGTTAGGTTCTGGTCATGTGGCGTTTATCTTATTGATGCTGCTGTTTGTTTTGCTGCTACAATCCTCGGGTTTTATTTGCGCGTTTTCCAGGAAACTTGAACTCAACAGGTCAAATTCAAGTTTAGGGGAGGATTTTTAGGACCATTGTAATAGTTATATGTAATAGGTAGACTAGGAGGTATGTAGTTCCTCCTGGTCCTAGTCGTAGTAGGAGCAAGTCCTGCTCCTGGTCCTAGTCAAAGTCAAACATTATTAGTTACTTAATATTCTGTTAGGATATGCATGAGTTATATTAGGAGAAGATATGCATATCAGTTTTACACGTTTTCTTGTATGCTGTATTAGGGTTTCCTTGTAGTATAAAAGGAACCTTAGGCAGAAGGGTTATACACACCTTCACAAAACGTAGTTCTAGTCTTTATTAATATTAGAAATCCTTAGAAAGGATCTAGTCTTCATAGTTATTCTGTTTCTCTTGTTTATATTTATATTCTACATTCATATTGTGTATAGAGTCTCTTTGTGATTTGACTTGTGATTACAGAAGTCATTCACCGGTCCTGACAGGCTGCAAGATCTATATCTAATAGACCCAACAATAATATCTGCTTATACTTTTACACATCATGGATTTTATACTTGTGAATATAATACCATCTGCTGCTTCACACTTTGGGTTCTGGTTGCTGAATTGTCTTTGTGCTGGTTACTGGTTTCATCTGGTGTTGGACTTGGTCCTCACAATAAATGGTCCTGAACTCACCATGTCTAATCGACAAGAAAGAGTTGATTCACCTTGAGGGTACGGCTCCTGGTGCGATTCTCAAATCCGTTGATGGTTGCCAGGTTACCCAAAACTGGATGGTTTTCACTTGCCATGGTCTTAGACTGAAAAGTGGCTAATCCAAGGGGGTACGGCTCTTGGTAAAGATTTTATCAAATCCGTTGATAGCTGTAATAGCTTGCTTAAAGCTATAGGGTTTTCAACTCACAGATGCTTCATTGCTGAGAGTTGGCGAGTCCAGAGGGGTACGGCTTCTGGTAAAGACATATCAAATCCGTTGACGGCTGTGATGGTTTGCCTAAAATCATCAGGGTACCCCCACTCACCATTGATTCACGTTCTAAGAGTTGGGCTGGGTTCTGGTCTCCCAGGGTGATGCTTATTCCACCAGAATGACTGGCTAGCCCGAGAGCGAGCAGCTACTTGGTGAAGGCTCATCAAATCTGCTCATGTTGCTGTAAAGATTCAACATGATGCTGATTTGTTTCACGCTTTGGAGAAGCTTCTAGTGTTTCATGTTGTGACTATAACGGTGCCGAAGAATTCTCGAGTTACCGACAAGGCCAGACTGAGAACTGTTATTTTAATATATATATATATAACTTGGATTATATATATGTTGTACTTTGATTACATGATTGTTTGATGATTATTTTAATATTTATACGAGGTATTTATATGACGTAGATTGTCACAAGAAACCATAACTTCCCTAACAAATTAATCGAAGCTATTTCTGTAGGAATTCTAGCTATTCTAGATCTAAACCAAGTTGTGGATATTTATGATCCCAACAAAATGGTTGATATTCATAGAAATGTTGATATTAGTTGATTGTGATATTAAAGAAGAATTGGCGGGATTAAATCTGATATCGATGTCATGACGATCTTTCCTTATAGAGTGGAGTTGGACAAAACCCTTACCACCTAGAAAGATGTCATTTGATTCGGTGTCACCCAATTCTTAAATTTGGAAATCGAAAGGGTGAATGTTGCACTTGAGGCTGTTATTGGAACCATTACCCAAAAGCCTCTTGCCACTAGTACCTTTTCGAGAAGTCTAATTGAATGATCGAGTCATTTCATACTAGTGACTCATTTGATAACTATTGTTGTAAGAGCTATAGGATTGGAAACTAAGTGTTGTTCATATAGAGCTTTTATTGCCCTTTTAAGATCAAAGAATGAGGTTGAAAGTATTGGAGAATGAGGTAGGATATCGAATTGAGTATAAGTTGGTTGAAACTTGAATAAAGTAAAATTTAACCCATATGGAATATGAGATTATTAATAGGAAGTCGTTAATTTCTGTGATTGAATTATAAGGTTTTATTTGATTGTTGGTTCGTGTTAAGGGTTGTTCCTAGGCCGTTGTCCAATGACGAGGATGCCCAATGTCCAATAAATAAATTGAAGAAATCTTCTTCTGAATTGGGACCGATGGATCTTCCGGGACAGGTGGGACACCTAATGACTCTTGTAGATTAGTATTCATTGTGGTATCTTTTAAAAATCCCTAACTTAACTGAGACATCAGTTGGTAGGATGAGTTCTTGGAATTGTATGACATAGTGACACGTAATGTGTTACGATACAGTTTTGACTTGTTTGTGATTAATGAAAAGACTACCTTTGATTGCTAAATTCTACATGTATCGATGTTACGTTGTGGATTATTCTCTTTGTATTCATGAGTGCCATCGAGGTCATGAACCTCATGATTATTTGGCTAAAAGCTCATTTCCTATCATATTGTAGTTAGTTCTTAGTGAACAACTTTTCATCACTCTTTTGCAGATCACTAATTGTTTTTATAAGTTAAAACAGTATCCCTTGAGAAACATTGGGTTTTCATCACCATATGTATTATTTAAAGTGAGACTTATAAATAATCGTTATAAAAATGAGGTTGTTATAAAACACCTTGGAAAACTTAATTGTTTTCATAACAAAGAAAATGTTTGTAAATTTATTCTTGATTCTTATTTAAGAATTAAGCATGAAAATGTTTTTATTATAAACATGATGATAAAATTTTGACAAACTGAGTATTGCATCGTTAATCTTGAAATTGTATATAGTTACACGCCTACATACAATTTGGAAGGGACCATGCAAGGCTGATTAGTAGTCAATATAAAATTATTAATAAACACTAAATTTTCATTGAAGATTGTGAAGGATTAAATTTTATGAGATCTGCAAGAAGTGCAAAATTGGGACATATTGTTAGAGACACCTACATATGTGCCCGTACCATTTATTTTTCTGAGCCGAATTTAATCATCTATGGAAATTGTCTTATTTGACAATTGATAAATCTTTCTTGTCCAATTCTCCCGTAGTGAGATTCTTAGGAAAAGTATCTGATTACCGAGTGTTGATACCTGATTGGATGTATCGACATTCCTATCATTTCTTTTGATTAGATTTCATTTGAATGACCTGGGTAACGATCCGAGGAGCTTTCGCGTACGTACTCAAATTATAAAAACATGGGATATATTCATATTCGTTAAATGTTTTCATCTATATCTGATTTGAAATTCTCTCGCGTAGATTATGCGTTGACCCTACTCTTTTAATGGTAGTTGTGTCTCCATATATCCTTGAACTTGTGTAGTATTATGAGTTATTATTAGTCTTTTGAGAAGTTCACATCTTATCAACGGTAATGAAACTGGAAAGTTGATAATTCCAGTAGAATGGATTGATTGATTATGACATGACGACATTGTCTTAATTGATGGGAAGTCGAATAGAATTCCCCTAAATGATAAGATGTTGATTATCAAAAGTGATCTAAATAATTCTTGATGGAGGACCATATCTTGCATTTAGACTTGAAATTATACCGTGAATGGTTGTGAATTAGTCATAGATATTATAATCTAGAAAGAACTTAAAGTAAATGTATTAAAAGATGTTTCTGTTATCTGAAACTTTAAGAGGTATTTGCTGGTTAATTACCTAGACATTCGCCATTAAGGGAAGTTGAATTTGGTATTGACTATATTCCTGGTGCTGCACCTGTGGCGTGTGCACTATACGTCAGCACCATCTGGATTAAAAGAATTACCGTGCAACACAGAGAGTTGTCGGAGAAAGCTTTTATTCTACCAAGCTCGTCATCATGAAGAGCTATGTTGTTATTATTCCTTATATCTGTTGATTACCGTGAACTAGGTAAATTGACGATTAAAAATCTATATCCACTCCCCAAGATGATAGATTGTTCTATCATTAACAAGGTTCTAGCGTATGTTCTAAATATTTGATCCACGACATGGTTATCATAAACTTCACGTCCGCGAAAAAGATTATCTATTCTAAACACTACATCCAGAACTTGTAATGAACATTATGAGTTTCTCGTGATGTCGTTTGGATTGACCAATGCACATGTAGCATTCATAAATTTGGTGAATCACGTGTGCAGACTGTAATTTGATAAATTCATGCTTGTGAGCATTAAGAACCATCTGTTTGTTTATAAGAATAAGAATGAGTTAATAATTATTTATAGACTGCCCTAAATTGGCTGAGTAGTGAAAATCTATACCTTGAGTATTTGACATGTGATTAAAGACTAAATCCTTTACATTATTTGACCGAGTGATTAATAGATAATGGAATATATTGACTCTTCAAAAATTGGAACCATTAAGGCTTTGGGTTTTACCAAAAAGAAAGTGCAAAAATTTTTTGACAAATGTTTTATCAAAAAGAACTTTTGAGGGATTATTCCCATATACCCAGATTATTTAACTAAACTTCTGTTTAGGGGTAAATGGTTGTGTATACCTCAAGACAACCTAAGAAGGATTGAGGAAACCATTTAAACCATGACTTGAAATTTAAAACGACAATTTTTGCTTTTCAACTAAGAAAATTTTGACCAAAATATAAACAAAGATTTCTCGAACATTTACGGATCTTATTAATTATTTTAATTATTTTCGATAAATCAACAAAAATCTTGTTAATTAAATCTAAATTTATTTTTAACATTTTTATAATTGGTCGAACTAAGAAATTTAAAAATTTTACGTTACGTTACATAAAATTAAATATTTATTATTTAATTACTAGAAATACTTATCGACGCTTTAAATGTCGGATTGAGCAAAACTGCTAAAAATAATAGTTGAGATAGAACTAAGACTTAGAAAATGTGAAGAAAGAATTTTTGAATAAATACGGTCATGATATTTATTCCATCTAGGAAAGTGAACGTAATTACTGACACATTATGTAAAAATAAAGAATCAATTAGGATATGTTCCTTAGTAATGATTATGCAAAATAAATTGCCTGAACAATTTAAAAATAGCCGATGCTTGTAAAAAGGATAATATAGATAATAAAAGGGGTTCGCGGCTAATGTGAACCATTAGATTTGAGAAGCCTATGGCATTAAATGTTTTAAAGGCTGCTTGTGGTTGCCTGAATATAGAGGATTTTGAGATTTAGTCATATTGAAATCTCGTAAGTATAAGTATTCCATTCATGTCATTTCTGACTAAATGTATCTTTATCTGAAGAAGTTGTACTAATGGCCAATTATGAAGGAAGACATTGCCTCATACATTAGTAAACGTCTAGCTATTGCAAAGGTCATCATCTGAATTTGATTCAATTTGGGTCATCGTCGAACAGACTGGCCAAATCTGCTAATATCATTCCTGTTAATGATAATACTAGATTCTTGATGAAGAAATTGACTCTTTTGTATTTAAAGGAGTTATGTAAACATAGTGTGCCTGTATCGAACATCTTTATTAAGATCCTCGCTTCGCATCGAATTTCTAGAGATTTGCTCAGAAGTCATTGGGAACGAACCTTGATAAGAGTACTGTTTACCACCCCAATTGAAGGAAGAGGTAATGTAATGATATAAAACACTAGAAGTGTTGTTTTATGCTTGAATGATGGACCTTTGGTAATAAACCATATAATTGTTCTCCTTTGGAGAGATTATCATTGATAATTATCGTATTAGGATCGAGATCGAATCTTATTAGGATCTAAGTATGAGAGCATCTGTAAGCAGGAGTTGGGATGAAGACACCCGACATACACCCATTGTGAGTTGGACATGTCTTTTAGGTTCTAGGTTTCCTATGATGATAAACCGAACCTTACAAAATACCCGACCCGTGAGACCTGAAATGATTGTTGAAATTAGGATCTGATTATTGGCTGCCGGTAGTGGGCAGGAGGTTATGTGAATATGAAGTGTAGATCTTGAAGTGTCGAATGGGTAGCAAAGTTATGCTAAAAATTTTCACCTTGGAAAAATGAATAGATTGTAAAACCCGCATGCTTTTACCATGAATAATACCCTTAAGATCGTACGTACTAGATTAAAACTTTCCTAATATAGCATGATTACGATTACGTGTTAGGATTTTACGTATTACGTACGCGTTAGAACACGATAAGTATTTACTACGCACGAGCACGTAATAATTATTTGACAATATTAATCACGAACATGCGATCATGAAATCATGAACGTAATTAAAACACGAACTATTATTAATTACGTATATATATTTATTACGAGCGTAACTAAATATATTATATCACGATAATTACGTAACGAGAACACTTAAAACGCGAACACAAATAATCACGAACGTATAACTTAACATCGAGACACGGAAAAAGGTATGGGTACCCCAAGTGGGGCCCCCTACCAGCGGCTACAAGGGACAAATGGGCCAAGCCCATTTGTAAAATTTACAAAAAGGGTTAAAGGATTTTTCACTACTCATTTTTACATTTACAGAAGATTTTAGAAAAACCTAAAACCCTCCTTTCTCTCTTCTTTTCCGGCCGCCACCCTAAGAACACCACAATGAGTTGTTTGTTGATCTTGGATCTTGGAATATTAGTTGGTGATCGTGTTTGTTCTTCGTCATTTTGATCCACGAAGTCGGTAAATACTTTTTAAACCTTTTCTTTTGATTTGATCTTTTAATAAATCAAGAACATGTTATGTTTTTACAAAAACCTAATAAATAAACATGGATCTAACATGAATTTGGATTTAATAAAATCAAAAGTATGGTTTTAAGGGGTGTTTGTTTTAGCCGCGGCCTACACCGAACCCAAGGGGGGTTTCGGTTTGGCCATCCGACCACCACCAAGACCATATGGTCTTGGTTGGTGAGTGTGGGTCCCAAGGCAGCATCAAAACACGGGGTACCCCGATTTGGTTCGGGGTATGGTGTCAATTTCATGTCCGGTTCATGGTTTTGATTCTAAATCCGGTTCATGGTGTATGTTTAGTTTTTATGTTTTATGATCTTATGTTAAAAATTAAATTAATAAAATGACATGATTAATTTAATAACATGACTTAGGTTATTTTAATTATTAATAATCATGAAATTAATTAACCTAAGTATTTTTATATTTTAGACTTATAATTAATTAATTATATAAAGACCATGATTATAATTAATTAATTAACATGACTTAGGTTATATTATTAATAAATAATAATACATGTTTTAACCTAAGTATTTAACTTTATTTAATTAAAAACATGTTATACTTTAATTAAATATTTTAACATATAGTTTAATTTAATTACATGAAATAATTATTAAACTATACATTATATCATATGACTTAGAAAATAATCATGAAAACACTTAGGCTTATATACTTAGCTTATTTAACCAGCTTATTTCTAATTATGGAAACTTTCTATTTTTAAAAACTTAATTAAATAAGGCAGCTAATCTATTTATGGAAACCTTCTATTTTTAGAAACATATTTATTTCAGGCAGCTAATCTATTTATGGAAACTCATTTAATTAAGGCAGCTGGTCTATTTATGGAAACTTTCTATTTTTAGAAACTTATCTACTTTGAGCAGTAAATCTATTTTTGGAAACTTTCTATTTTTGAAAACTTTCTATTTTTGGAAACTTTCTATTTTGGAAACTGTCTATTTTTGGAAACTTTCTATTTTTGGAAACTTTCTATTTTTGGTAACTTTCTTTTTTTGGAAACTTTCTATTTTTGGAAACTTTCTATTTTAGGAATCCTGCTATTTTTGGAAAGTTACTTATTATTACACAGTAAGTATAATAACACATGAAATACCAGAAATACTTAATCAGATTAAACAGAATATAAGATAAACACGATTTAAGGCTTAAAAACAGTAAAACATGGTAAGAACACATAAAATAAGCTAAGACATGACATAAAACCAGCTACGTATTTAGTAAGCAGATACTTATTCATGTATGTATTTATGTAGCACTAGTGATACGGAAGTAGGATTTCTCTCAGTTCATCTTCTTCGTTCACTGGACATAAGGTACGGATTCCCGTCCTTTCAGTATGGATATTCTTTCCTTATTAGGATTCCCCGTATGCAGCCAAATGTTTTCCCGTAGTATAATTTACGTGTTTGATTGCTTATGTTTATGTAAGGTTACCTATAGCCATATACATGGATGACCAGTTTCACCTAGTTATGGAGGTACCATAACCATAACATTAGAGACACTGATGTTATGACTTCACCACGGCGGAGTGATTTCTCGTGGCATCCCTTCAGCTTTTGGCCATTTATATTATATTTATCATGTGGGGCGTATGGGTGCATCCTAGTTACATGTTTTTAGTCAGGATTTCATGGTGAATGTGGTGTGTGCCTTGCATCCTTCACAAGGAGCTGATCCCTCCTACCCAAAAACCAGTATATTAAATTAGAGGCAGCCCCTCTAATTTGCATGATGAGGTCACCCCTCCAAGTATTCATGCACGGTGGATTTTTCATGACCTATATTGGCTAATGGTAAAATATGACAAACAGTTTTTATAAGATAAACATAAGACTTTCAAACTATAAAACCATTTTTATCAAGACTTAACCAGGTTACTCGGGACTTAGTTTTCTTCCGCTGTTATATGTTATATGCTTATCCTATTCATGCGTTATTGTACATCCGTGCACTGAGCGTTTTGCTCAGCCGTTTTCCTTTTCTATGTTCCCAAAACGACAGGTACTCAGGGACGCTCGTAGACACTAAGAGTACGTGCATATGGACTGGAAGCTGTCTAGCTTTCTTTACTTTATGCATTTCCTTTCTTATGATACATTTGCTATGGACATTGTTTAGTCCTTTCCTTTACTATACTTATGTTTGTGTGTGATGAGCTTTACTTTTGGACTACCGATGTTTGATTCCGGTATTTTCCTTTTATGGTCAAGTAATGTTTAGACATTTTTCCTTGTATGCTTTGATGACACGCCATAATTGCATGTGACATTTTCATTATCAAAATAGGGTGTTACAATTATGGTATCAGAGCCAAGGCTTCGACCTGTAGGCTCTCAAATATGACATATGATTAGTGGGTAGTCACTACGGTCTTCCTAGAACTGACAGTTGTTTTCATGCATTCATAATTTTTAAGCATACATATACATGTCATTGTCGTAGATCTTTTACTAAGTAATGGTTGGTACAGGACTGGCCGTATTTAGTCACATGTGTTTTATCGGAACTTTTAGATTTGGGACCGACCCATAGGCGTCCCCTCGCTATGTCTTTTGTTTTGGGTGAACTGACCAGAGGCGTTCACTCTCGAGCATACAAAAGTTTTCATAAAACTGCATCATGCATTCATACACAAAATTTTCTTGCATAAAATTTTTCTCGTGAAATTTTAGTATAAATTTTTTCATGTATATACATATTTTATGTTTTGATCTATTTAATCATATGTTTTATGTTAAACTGTCAGATGGTTCTCACACGCGAACAGGAGCAGCTCAATGCTGCAATTCAGGCTGCTATGCAAGCTTTGCTTCCTCAACTGAGGAATGATATCAGGGCTGAAGTTCAAGCTGCCAACAATCAGCAGCATAATCAGGCACCTCCTCCTCCTCCTCCTCCAGTGACATTAGCAGTATGGCTGGAGAGATTCAACAAGCTCCGCCCTCGAGCTTTTGAGAAGACAGATAGCCCCAGCGATGTTGAAAGCTGGTTGGCTCACATCGAGAAGATTTTCAATGCTATGGGCTCCCCGCATACAAGGCGAGGTTGGCATGCTATCGGTTCGAAGGCGATGTACTCAATTGGTGGTTAGCATTGATGCAGTCTGAAGGTTGTGACGAGTGGGTTGCTGGTTTGACTTGGGCTCAGTTTAAGGACAGGGTGATGGAGCAGTTCTTTCCCAAGGCTGAGCAGGACAAGTTCAAGAGAGAGTACCATGGGATCCGACAGAGAGCTGGGGAGAATAGCAACGAGTTTATGCAGCCTTTCTTCTCTTAGCTGGTTTCCTTGGTGCGGCAGCAGGTACTCCTGAAGAGCAGGCACATCACTTTAGATGGGCTCTTCGCACATCGGTCGCAAACAATCTGGTGTGTGCTACGTTCAACACTGTAGCACAAGTGGCCGATGCAGCACGAAAACTGGAGATGCTGCAGGAGAGAGATGAGTTCGGGGAAGCTGAAAGACCCGACAAGAGGTAAACATTCGTATTCAAGCGGTGACCAATCCGTATACTTTCCATATGTCAATTCATCTCTTTAAATGTATCTTCCAGGCAGAAAACTGGGGACCGGTCTCAGTCGGCTACTCAGCAGCAGCCTCATCAGCCCAAGGGAAACGGTCAGACTAACGACCGTTCTGCTACGGATAGGCGTGACGGTAATGATAGTTACCTTAACAACGCTGGGCACTCCAACATCAGCAGGTCCTAATACTTACACATTTCCTTATGATTTCATGTTATAACTCATATTCTGACACTTTAGCAAAACTTCTACCAGGAACCATGGAAACGGTAGGGACCAGAACCAGAGAGGTTCGTAGCCTAGCCGTCCAGCTATCACTGGTATTCAATCTTACGATTATCCGCTTTGTCCTTTGTACACAATTACCATGTCTTATGTAAAATGTTTCATCAGGTTCTCAGCCAGCCAGAGCACCTGCTGGAGGATACACTCATCCTCTTTGCTATACTTGCCACCGTAGGCACCCAGGACCATGTCGCCGTAATACTGATGAGTGCTTCAAGTGTGGTCTTCCTGGCCATATTATGAAGGATTGCCGTAAGGGCGAGATGGAGGGTACATCGGGACATGCTGATACCAAGCCGCCTCCTACTACCGGGCGTGTCTACACGACATCTCGAGACCAGGCCAACAAGTCTACAGGTACCATCACTGGAATCTTGTAGATGTATGGTCAAGCTGCATGTGTTCTTTTCGATACGGGTGCTACTCACTCGATTATTTCTACTGCTTATGCTAAGGACATTAGGATACTCCCCATGCCACTAGAAAATAGGCTTACTATTTCCACGCCTTTGAGGGACTCTGTATTAATCACCCATGTATACAAGATTCTTCCCCTAGAATTTGACGATAAGGTTCGACCTGTCGACGCACTTCCGCTGGACATGAATGACTTCGACATGATTTTGGGCATGGATTGGCTATCCAAACATCATGCTACCATAGACTGCCATTCATATAGAGTTGTCCTCGGTGATGTTAATGCACCAGAGTACATTCATAATAGGTTCATACCCGGACGGTCTGTACAAATCATATCTACCCTGCAAGCGCGTGCACTACTGTCACATGGCTGCGAGGGTTATCTAGCTACGGTTCACGACATGGATGCTGAATCCCCATCAATTCAGGATCAACATATAGTGTCGGAATTCCAAGATGTTTTTCCAGCAGAACTTCCGGGCATACCACCTGCACGAGAAGTGGAATTCAGTATCGAGCTGGTTCCAGGAGCTGAACCAATCTCCAAGGCTCCTTATCGCATGGCTCCCATAGAGCTGAAGGAGCTGAAGGATCAACAGCAAGAACTTCTTGAACGAGGTTTCATTCGACCGAGTGCATCTCCATGGGGCGCACCGGTCTTGTTTGTTAAGAAGAAGGACGGCAGTATGCGTCTTTGTATAGACTATCGCGAGCTCAACAAGATTACCATTCAGAATAGATATCCACTGCCACGCATTGACGATCTATTTGACCAACTCCAAGGGGCCAAACACTTTTCCAAGATTGACCTTAGGTCAGGCTATCATTAACTACGAGTCAAGGAGCAGGACATCGCTAAGACTGCTTTTCGTACCCGCTATGGCCACTACGAGTTTGTAGTTATGCCATTTGGCCTGCCAAATGCTCCAGCAGTGTTCATGGATTTGATGAACAGAATCTTCCATGAATTTTTGGACAAGTTCGTCATTGTCTTCATCGATGACATCCTAATTTTCTCAAAGTCCAAGGAGGAACACGAAGACCATCTTCGTACAGTACTACAGATTCTTCGCCAAAAGCAGCTGTATGCTAAATTCTCCAAGTGTGAGTTCTGGTTAGACAAGGTGGCATTCTTAGGTCACATTGTATCAGCAGAAGGAATCACTATGGATCCAGCGAAGGTTGAGGCCATTACTAAGTGGCCAAGGCCGACATCAGCGACGGAAGTCCGCAGTTTCTTAGGCTTAGCTGGCTATTACCGTAGGTTCGTGGAGAACTTTTCCCGCCTAGCACTACCATTGACCAAACTGATGCGGAAAGGGGAGAAATTTGTCTGGACTTAAGATCGAGAGAAGAGCTTTAAAGACCTGAAGCATAAGCTAGTATCTTCACCTATTCTTACTCTACCATCTGGTACGGGTGGATTTCAAATCTACAGCGATGCATCGGGGAAGGGACTTGGCTGTGTTCTCATGCAACATGGGAAAGTGATCGCGTACGCTTCACGGCAGCTTAAGTCTTATGAAGAAAATTACCCCACACATGACCTGGAACTTGTTGTAGTCGTGTTTGCATTTAAGATATGGAGGCACTACTTATATGGAGAATCATGTGACATTTTCATGGACCACAAGAGCTTGAAGTATATCTTCACTCAGCGTGAATTGAACATGAGGCAGAGGAGATGGTTAGAGCTGTTGAAGGATTATGACATAAATATACAGTATCATCCCGGAAAGGCAAATGTAGTAGCAGATGCTCTTAGCAGGAAGTCCGGAATGATCAACGGCATTAAAATCGAAGAGGAAATCATAAGAGACTTGGAGCTACTAGACATCGAGTACATGGTACGTGGACAGCACGGTTACTGGGCTAATCTTAGAGTAGAACCCGAGTTACTATCTAAGATCAAGGAAGCTCAGAAGGATGACGGAGAAATCTGGGCGATAGTACAAAATTTGGAGAAGCAGACAGAATTCAGAGTAGATGCAGATGGTATCGTATGGCAGGGCACGAGACTTTGTGTTCCTGATGACCAAGAACTCTGGGAAGCTTTGTTAGCTGAAGCTCATAGCTCCCCATTCTCTATACATCCTGGTTCGACTAAGATGTACCATGACATCAAGCAGTACTTTTGGTGGACTGGTATGAAACAGGATGTGGCCACTTACGTCTCCAAATGTTTTACCTACCAGCAGGTTAAGATCGAGCATCAGCGATCTGGCGGTCTCCTTAAACTGTTAGATATCCCAGAGTGGAAGTGGGACAAAATCACCATGGATTTTGTTACTGGTCTTCCGCCTACCAAGAGGAAGCACGATGCAATTTGGGTTATCGTTGATCGACTTACCAAATCAGCTCATTTCTTACCGATCCGCAAGGAAGATTCGGTAAGTAAACTCACAGATACGTACAGAAGAGAGATCATGAGACTCCACGGTGCACCATCCAGCATCGTCTCAGACAGAGATCCTCGATTCACTTCGCGCTTTTGGAAAAGTCTGCAGAAAGCTTGGGGTATACAACTTAAGCTTAGCACGACTTTTCATCCTCAAACGGACGGACAGTCGGAGCGAACCATTCAGATATTGGAAGATATGTTGAGGTCATGTGCGTTGGAATGGACGGGTGATTGGGACGATTACATCTGTTTGGTGGAATTTGCATACAACAACAGTTGGCACGCAAGTATCAAGTGTGCTCCATTTGAGATGTTGTATGGCAGAAAGTGTCGCGCCCCAATCTGTTGGGATCAGGTTGGCGAGCGAACACTTGAAGGACCGGATATCATAGAGATGACTAATGAGAAGATCGCAGTAGCTAAGCAGAAAATTCAGGAGGCACGGTCACGTCAGAAGAGTTACGCTGATAAGCATCGTAGGGATATATACTTTAACGTAAGAGATCACGTCTTCCTTAAGGTTTCGCCGGCACGTGGTGTTAGACGCTTCGGGATTAAAGGGAAGCTCAGTCCTCGTTTCATCGGACTTAATTAAATAAGGCAGCTAATCTATTTATGAAAACCTTCTATTTTTAGAAACTTATTTATTTCAGGCAGCTAATCTATTTATGGAAACTTATTTAATTAAGGCACCTGATCTATTTATGGAAACTTTCTTTTTTTTAGAAACTTATCTATTTTAAGCAGTAAATCTATTTTTGGAAACTTTCTATTTTTGGAAACTTTCTTTTTTTGGAAACTTTCTATTTTTGGAGACTTTCTATTTTTGGAAACTTTCTATTTTGGAAACTTTCTATTTTTGGTAACTTTCTATTTTTGGAAACTTTCTATTTTTGGAAACTTTCTATTTTAGGAAACGTGCTATTTTTGGAAATTTACTTATTATTACACAGTAAGTATAATAACACATGAAATACCAGAAATACTTAATCAGATTAAACAAAATATAAGATAAACACGTGTTGATCCCAAAATCAGATCTTAAACCTTAATAGCTTGTTTAAGGGTTGTGATAGAGAGAAAGAATTCAATCTAACACTAGAGAAACTTTGCAAAGCAAAGTAACTAAACAAGATGCGGAATGTAATGTTTAGCACAAGAACAAATAAGATTCAAACGTTGAACTTTAATATATCAAAGATATACGAATACCCAAAGTGGTATTAGGGTTTACAAAACCTTAAAGTAATAATAATGAAAAACGAAATGAGAAAGACACACTTTGCATGCTAACCTAGTGAGTCCTTTTATAGATGCAAGGACCCACGTACAAGATCACTACTAACAAACTATGGAAAGTATTAAGGAATAATAACTGAAACGCGTAAAGATCTATTCCATGTTTATCTTGACGGCAGGGCCTTTGACTCCAGCAGGGGAACGGATCCCCCTGCCTTTGTTATTTAGCAGGGGGAACTTACTCTAGCAGGGGTATGAATAATCAACTAGCAGGGGAAACAAATAAGCATAGATTTATTCCCAACAATCCTCCCCTAAACTTGTGCTTTCCCCTAAAGACAAGTTTCTGAATAAATGCTAGTTGATGAGGATGCTTACAAACTCTCTGGCCAAATCTGACTATGAACCATTCTTACCAGATCATAAGCAACAGGCTTTTTGGCATCAACAATTAACTTAGCCTGTGTTAACTTCTTTAAGGTTTCCTGAGAGAAAGGATAAAACCTATGATTGAGTAAATAAACACTCACACCTTCCATTACTACCTCATAAACCCCAGAATTTGTAAATAGCTTTCAATACACCAAATCTCCTTTATTCACTGCATCAAATAGAGGATCAAATAATTCATGTTCATACATTCTATGCATGCACTCCCAGATTACCCAATCCTTCTCCACACCATCCATGGTAGGAGGTTTTGCAGCAAACGTCTTCTTCAATATTTTCCACAGATCTTCTAAGTCTTCACTATCCAAAATTTGAAACATGACATCTAGGCTTAGAAAAGTCTGTGCTGTATTGTCAGCCCTTGTAAGCTTCCACCAAGTTCTCCCTTTGTGTTCATAAACAGCATACTCTATAATAGCAAACTTCTTTCCAAGTTCACTAGGTGAGATTTCATCATTTTCCTGTAAAATCAGCTGTTTGTCAATTTCATCATTTGATGGCCCTTGAGACTCTTTAGTGATTATGCCCACTTGCTCCATTCTCTTGAGTCTCTTTGCTGCTCTTTGTGCATTAAGTACTGACTTCTCAAGTACTTCTGGAAAACTTTCACCTGCTTGGTGTGATTCCCCTGCTGGGGATGATGCACCTGCTTGTGTAGTCTCTCCAGCTTTTCTTTTCTTTGTTGCTCTAGCTTTCTGTAGCACTTCACTTTGTCTCCTAAGATACTCAGCTTCCTCAGGAGTGTTGATTGTCATCCAATCCTCCACATCATACAACTTTAGAACTGGTCTGACTGCTCTCTTTATGGCTTCAAAGCTCATATCTGTGAAGTCACCATCCTTCCACTTTCTATGCCTTTTAAGCAGAACTTTGTAGTGATCAAGTTGCCCTTTCTCTGATGTTCTATACTTCTCACTCTGAATTTGCATTGCCCTTCTTTCCAGATATTCAGTTTGAAATTTGTAAACAAGGCAAGTCAACTCATACCTGTCTTCCAAAGGAGCATTTTTCAACTCCTTCTCCCATTGATCAAGAAATTCTCCAACATGAGGTACCCTCTCATCTAGTTCCCTATGCATAATCTCAACCTGTTTTAGCATATCTTTGGGCCTCATCTTTTCCATCCTTTGATCCTGCATATCCATTTCCTCTTGTTGTAGCCTGAGAGCTACTTGTGCATCATGTGCTTCTTGGATCTTCTGCTGTTCAGGAGTCAGGTGCTTGTATTTTCTCTTGGGCTGTTGCACCATGATTCCTTTTCCTTTGTCTTTTGGATCCACTGCTGGTGCTGGTTTTGCTTTAGATGCAGGTTCTTTGATTGTTATCCCCTTCTGAGCTGGTTGCTTTCTGTTCTTCCTAACAAATGTTTGAGTAATGTTCTTAGCAGGGGATAAACTTACAGCAGTGGGATCAATTGCAGGGGAAACTTTTGAAGCAGGGGCTTCTTCTTGATTGCCCATGGTGAGCAATGTTTGAGCAATATCTTTGGTTGCACTCCCCTTGTCACTTCCTTTATCAGCACTTTCCCTCTCCATTCCTTCTTTAGCACCTGTTATCTTTCCATGCTCCCTACCAGGATATGAATAATACTCAGTAGATCCTTCTTTGGTTGGAATTTCCTCCCCTTTGGAAGCATCCTCATCTGTGGAAAGAATCAGTCTGGGCTTTCTCCTCCCCTCAAGAGTAGCAAGTCTGGTTTCCAGGTGAGAGATAACTAGACCTTGCTTTTTGACATCTTGTACTAGTTGTGCATTCTGTCTTTTCAGACTCATGCACATTTTTGTCAATTCCAGATTTGTCAAAGGTTGCATACTGCTCTCAATCCTAGAAGGGGATTGCTCCCCTTGTTGGATATCATGGAGTGGGGGAGAGGACTTATTGATGGTGTCACTATCCTGCTCACCCCTTGAGGATGAGACAGTAGTGGCAGCCAAACCCCCAGGTTGCTCCAAACTCTTGGAGACTCTCCTCTCTGCTGCTTGTGAAGATTCACCAGGCAAGGGAGACCTGGCAAACCTGGATTTTGAACGCCTTTCTTGGTGTGGATCAGCAGGTGGTAGGTTCTTGGCAGGGGATTCAGCAGGTGGATTTATGGCTGTTTGATGTTTGGCTTCTTCCCGTCTGATTTGGTCTAGCATGATTGAAGTGAATGGAATGTTTCTGCCAGAGAACAAAGGTGATGGTGCAAGTAATGTGGTGAAAAGTTTGGTTGTGTGTTTGGTTGCTGAAAAATAGTTTCTGTGTGTAATGGGACCATGATCACTCATATTCAGCAAAACTTCTATAAACCTTGGATACATACAAAACTTTGAGGTGCTTGAAACATTTTTAACCATGCCTTTAAAAATCATTTGAGAAAAACAATACTTCCTTCCTGTTGCAAAGCAGATCAGGGCAGAAGCTATCTCACTACCAACTTCATTAAAAGCAGTGGTTTTGGGTGACAAACATTGCATAATAGTATGAATCAAAAGTTTCCAATGAGGGGCAAACTGGCCTTTAGCAAACTTTAATTTTTGATTTTCAGAAAGTTTATACCCCAATTTTTCAAGACCTTCAAAAATTTCAGCCTCAGAGAAGTTGGTTATTCCATCCTCATCATCAAGGAGGAGATTCTCCCTGATGGAGGCAAGTGTGATTACCTTGGAATGACCATCAACTGTGCTTTGAATTATGACCTCTCCATTCACTGTTTTGGTCATGGCTTTAGACCAGAACTGTTGAATGTGTGAGGTATAAATGCGAGGATTGATGAGAAGGGCCACTCTGAAGTACGAAGACTTTAGAAAGGCCACAGCCTCAGCAAACTCGGCTGGTTCATCATGAAGCAAAGCAATTTGGTTATGATTAGGAGCAATTTTAAGAGTCATGATGAATTTGGAAAATAGTTTAGAGGTTTATAGAGATGGGAGGTAAGTGGGATTAGGTCGAGAGAGAGTTGTGGACCTGCTGGTAAAGGGAATTAAGTTTATATAGACAAATTGAAGGGCTGTGATTGGACCAAAATTTTCAAATTGCAAAAATATCAAAGATAAATCTTGATAAAAAATTAATATATTTGAAATAGAAGGAAAATATTACCAATCAACGAAGAAAGCGCCTTAAATATCTTTTAAAAAGAATAAAATATTCCCTAACCAAAATTGAAACAAGCAGGCCCAACGGCTATAAGCAGGGTAACGGTATTGTCGGTCAATGGTCAAACAGGGGAATGTTGTGAAGGCAGGGGAATAAAAGATAAAAGCAGGGGAAACTTTCCTAGGGGTATTAAACTAGTCATGGAAGGACTAATGCTAACTAGCTCTGCTCTAATGCACACACTTGTATACACAAGATAGATACATAGAATCTCAAGAGTCCTCTATTCAGCAATGGTCCCAATACAAAAAGTTAATACATAAGTCCCCCTACACCAGGTAATCCCAAGAAATCATGCATACCCCAGTCACCATCCCAACCTTGTCCCTTACCTATGGTCAGTTAGTCTTGGCAATGTGTGCCACACATCTGTATTTTGAACAGCAAGCTGCTTGAATAAAGAAATGTAAACACACACTACAGTGCCTCAAGGTTTCAGAATTTTGACAAGCTTTGCAGCAAGTCATCATTATCCTGAACCCTCACTCACCAGTGGATATGATCTAAGACCATATATGAGCATTCTAAGAATACCCTGAATCCTAAAGGTGTGACCTATCCTCCCCTGAAACATAGAGTATATACCTGATCCACCAAGGAGAATAGTATGCACCATAGGAACCTCTGCATTGTTAGTCTAAAACCACATAAAACCACTTTTGTAAAAAGAACACACCCAGCTTAAGAGAAAAATTATCTTGGCAGGGGAATGAACCCCAGGCAGGGGAATCAGTGTTAAAAAGCAGTGGAATGAAAGAAATGGTAAAATTGACTAACAATTATTCAACAACAGCAGTTAAGGAACCCTGATTACACATGACAAAAATAGACATCAGATTTTAAGGAGTAACCATTCCAATACCTGCAACCAGATACTGAAACCTCCCTACCTCAAAAGCTTTTGTTAAAAGATCAGAAACATTAAGTTCTGTATCAATTTTCTCAGGGACAATCAGTCCTTTTTCAAAATAATCTCTGATAAAGTGATGTCTAATTTCAATGTGTTTGGTTTTGCTATGAAAAACAGGGTTCTTTATGATGCAAATAGTGCTGTTGTTGTCAATAAATATATTGGTTTTAAGAAAGTTGTACCCATAATCAAGCAATTGATTTTGCACCCAAAGAACTTGACCACAGCATGCAGCAGCTGCTACATACTCAGCTTCAGTTGTGGATGTTGCCATGATAGTCTGCTTCTTACATTGCCAAGATATAAGCCTGCTCCCCAAAAATTGGCATCCCCCTGTTGTAGACTTCCTATCATTGTTGTCACCAGCATAATCACTATCTGAATAAGCTATCAGCTCAAATGGTGACTCCTTTGGATACCAGAGTCCTAAGGTAGGATGACATTTTAGATACCTAAAAATCCTTTTCACAGCAAATAAGTGACACTCTGTTGGTGACACCTGGTATCTTGCACATAAGCAGACTGCAAACATGATGTCAGGTCTTGAAGCAGTGAGATACATAAGAGACCCAATCATAGACCTGTAATTCTTGACATCTATAGGCTTTCCAGGACCATCCTTGCCCCATGGATGATCCTTGTCCATGGGAGTGGACACCTTCTTCCCATCAGACATGCCAAACTTCTTTACAATCTCAGCTACATATTTGTCTTGTGAGATAAATATCCCATCTTTCCGCTGCTGAACTTGTAACCCCAAAAAGAAGTTTAGTTCTCCCATAGCACTCATTTGAAATTTATCCTGCATCAATTTGGCAAACTCTTTGCTAAGCATGGAGTTAGTTGATCCAAAAATGATGTCATCCACATAGACTTGTACTAGCAGAAGGTCACCCTTTTGTTTCTTTGTAAACAGGGTCTGATCAATCTTCCCCCTGTTGAATCCATTGTCTAGGAGATATTTGGAAAGAGTACCATACCAGGCTCTGGGAGCTTGGTGAAGGCCATACATGGCCTTTTTCACTTTGTATACTTTGTCAGGATGTTCTGGATCTTCAAACCCTGGTGGTTGCATGACATAGACTTCTTCATCAATGGTTCCATATAAGAAGGCACTTTTCACATCCATCTGAAAAACAGTGAAGTCCATGAATGAGGCATAAGCAAGGAATAATCTAATAGCTTCAATCCTTGCTACTGGAGCAAACACCTCTTCATAATCAATCCCTTCTTCCTGAGTATACCCTTGTGCTACTAACCTTGCCTTGTTCCTGACAACTATTCCCCTTTCATCCTTTTTGTTCCTGACTACCCACTTGGTCCCAATAGGCCTTGCCCATTTGGGACAATCAACCAGAATCCAAACCTCTTGTATGTCAAATTGTAAGAGCTCCTCTTGCATAGCTTCAACCCAGCTTGGGTCATTTAAAGCCTGAAAAATCTTCTTTGGCTCTTCTTGTGACAAAAATGCAGTAAACAGACAACATTGCATGTTTTCATGATTGAACTTCATGGTGATGTTAGCAATGAAGTTGTGCTCCTTTGCTGTATACCTTGTATGTCTGGGGGCTTCAGGATCACCAATGATCTGAGAGATAGGATGATCCTTATTGATTCTAAAGGTAGGCTGCATGATGACTTCTGTTTCATCTTCTTCCAAATCAGAATTGATGGGGCTATTTTGATTAGGAAAGAAGTCCTCAAAGGAACTTCCAAATGAGACAGCATGGCCTAAAGATGGGTGCTTGTGAGCAGAATGAAGCTCTGAATAACTGGGTCCTCCACTCCTGATGATTCTGCTTCCACTGCTGGATATGATAGGACCATCATTTATGGGTGTGGATGATGAGATGAGTGGGGATTCTCTTTCTCCATCAGTAGTCTCATTAGCATCATGATCCTTTGTGAAAGAGGAATCAATTCCTCTAGCAGGGGAATCCAGGATTCCACTGCTTTCAGCCATTCCACTGCCTTCAGACATAGCAGGTGATGAGATTGGCTGTTCTTTTCCTGAAGCAGAATTATCTTCTTGTTTATCAGCTTCACTAGGAAACAATGAGGGTACATTCATGTACCTCAGAGGTGACTTCTCAGCATCACTTGTTTCTTGAGTACCTGAAATGTTAGTGTTCTGCAAGACAACAGGTACATAATTCATGGACTTGGAAAGTACATCTATATCAAAGAACCAGTCTGGACCTGTTTGAACATCTTCAGGTTTGTCTTCAAGAAAATTCACATGAAGATTTTCTGTGATTTTGCTTGTCTTCTTGTTGAAGACCCTATATCCCTTGCTGTTTAAGGAATAACCCACAAAGTATCCATCATCACCCTTTTCACTAAACTTACCAAGATTGTCAATGGTGTTCAAGATGATAACATGACACCCAAAAGGTCTGAAAAAGTCAATTAAGGGAGGTCTTCCATTAAACAGCTGATAAGGGGTCTTGTTGTGTGCCTTGACTACCAAGGCCCTGTTTTGCACATAGCAAGCAGTGGATACAGCTTCAGCCCAAAAGATAACTGGAAGTTTGGAATCAGACAGCATAGTTCTTGCAGCTTCAATGAGTGTCCTATTCCTTCTTTCTGCCACTCCATTCTGTTGAGGTGTTCTAGCAATGCTAAATTGCCTCTTGATGCCTTTTTTTATGCAGAAAGAATCCAATTTCTGATTTCTGAACTCACCACCATTGTCTGATCTTATGGTAACTACCTTCATGCTTTTTGACAGTTCAATTTGATTGATAAACCCAATGAGTATATCAGCAGTATCACTCTTTTCAAATAGAAAGAATGTCCATGTAAATCTTGAAAAATCATCAGTAATTACTAGGCAGTACCATTTCTTCATTATACTTGCCACAGAAGTAGGACCAAAAAGATCCATATGCAATAGTTCCAATGGCTTGGTGGTGGACATACTTGTTTTTGACTTGCAAGATGCTCTGTGTTGCTTCCCTTTCAGACATGCTGCACAAGTATGTTCAGTGGCAAAAGACTTGGAAGGAAGACCATGAACCAGATTATGCTTTACTAGTTTGTTCATGTTCTTGAAATTAAGATGACCAAGTCTTCTATGCCATTTCTTACATTCATCTGCTGAAGCTTTGGCAATGAAACATGTTTCATTGTCTTGAAGAGAGATGTCCTTGAGATCAATTGTGTACATGTTCTTCTGTCTTGGTGTTCTGAGAACAATTGGAGTGTCTTTTGGTAAGACAAATTCCTTTCCTAATACCAAGCATTCAGTGTCAGTAAACAAGACAAAATTCTTGTTATCAGTCATCTGAGACACACTGAAGAGATTATACTTGAGTTCCTTCACCAATTACACATTGTCAAAAGTCATCCCATTTGTGACAATAGTTCCTTTTCCTGTTATAGTTCCATGCCCATCTACAAAAGAAACACCATCATTGTCATGCAGGGGTACAAAGTTAGACAAGTAAGCTTTGTGTCCAGTCATACTTCTTGAGCATCCACTATCCCAATATGCTCTATCATCCCTTGTCTTCTTTGTCACCTGCAAAAGGAAAAACAAATTAGTTTTTCTTGGGGACCCAAGCCATTACAGACTTGGATCTACCTCGTGTATCAATGTAGGATAGCTTATCAAAAACTAAAGATACACCATTAGATTGAGTACCCCTTTTGGGTGCCCAAACCCAACGAGCTGAGGCTTTCACAGCTTTTCCCCATCTTCCCATGTTCCTAGAATACACACCTCTTCTAGCAGGGAATACCCCAGTTTTAGCAGGGGAATCCTTATGCTTAGCAGAGGGAACCCACCTTTTGTATTGGCCTCTATTCATGTGTTGATAAGGTCTTGGGCCAGATCTAAATGCAGTATAAGGTGTTGGGGTGGTCACAGAAGTGTTGGGCTTTGGGTGAACATCATTTTCCTTTCTAAGGGCTGGAGCAACATATTTCTCAGCTACTCTATTTCTCAAGGCAGGGGCAACATACTTGGCAGGAGAAAAGGATTTTGCCCCTGCATTTAGGAGAATGGCTCTAGGTTGCATATCCTTTAAGGGATTTGCAGCCACCATCTCCATTGGTGCTTTACACTCCTGATAAGTGTGTTCAAAACTGCCACATGTGAAGCAGGGCTTGGTATTGATCACAAAGTCTTTTCCTAATTGATGAGACTTTTGATCATTCCAATTTCTTTGATTTCCTCTGACATTCCTCTACATACCAGCATATTTAATGGTAGGTTTAGGAGACTGTGGCCTAGCTTTAGATTTGGAAGAGATGCTCTTAGAGTTTGGATTGCTGCTAGAAATTCCTTCTTTTGAAAATCTAACAGGGTTGTCAATTTGCTTTAATCAAACCTGTTCCTGTTTAACATCCCTAATAACACTAGTTTTAACTAGAGACTCTTCTGTATCAAGGTTATTAGGTATATAAGCACTCAAGTCAAACTCAATGTCATCCTGTTTTTCAAAACAAGGGAGACCAGTCCATGACAAGTCTTTTCTAGGATAGGCAGCATGGATGTTAGCAGGGGGTGGAGGTATAGTAGCATTCATGTTCTTAATTCCAAACCCTGTTTTGTCCTTAGGAGATTGACCAATTTCAAATGCCTTAGTTAAATCTTTTGAAGCTTTTCCAATTTTTTCAACAGTTTCCTCATCTATCTTTTGGTTAGCTTTGAAAATTTCAAGTTCAGCAGTTAAAACATTTATAGATTGGTTATTCTCCTTGGCATCTCTTTCTAGAATCACAATGTGATCCCTATAATCACTTTCTCTTTGCCTATACTCTCTTATGGTGGACTCTAGTTGTTCTAAAGCACGTTTGTAATTATCAAGATCATTATCACAATTGATATAGTCAGCTTTTACCTTTCTGATTTGATCATTTAAAGATTCAGTATTTTTCCTACAAGCTTTAGTACAGTATGAGTCATCATATACCTCATTGTCAGAGCTGGAACTTGACATGGCCATAAGTGCAAAGTCTTCTTCCTTTTCCTCAGCCATCAAAGCTTGATTTCTTTCCACACTTTCTGTCATAGCACTCCAGTCCCATCCATTTGCTCCATCTATCCCCTGCATTGCTACCATGGCTTTAGCACCAGAATCCTCATCCTTTCTATGGCTATTTCCAGACTTAGGTCCTCTGCATTCCCTGGCAAAATGACCCTTCTTGCCACAATTGTAGCATTCAACTTTTGCTTTATCAAACCCAGCCACATCAGATGGATTAATTGTGATCTTCTTCCCATACTTCTTGTGGAACTTGTTGGCTCTCATGCTTAGCAAAGCCATATTCCACTTGATATCCAATTCTTCTAGTGCTTGCTTACTGATTTGATTCAGATCTTCATGTAACACTGTAGATCCTAGTGGCCCTTGAGATGCTATAAAGGCACATGCAGTATCAAGGCTGAATGTAGCTGGTCTTTCTTCATCATAGGAAGGTCCAGACCTGGTAGCAGGGGAATAAGTAGCAGGGGCTACTTCTATTCCACTGTTCTTGGCGATTCCACTGCTTTGTGATATGAATGCCATGTTAGCAGGGGGATCAGCCACTCCACTTGAGTTGGTGGGAATTGTCCCTTTTGACTTCATTTCATTGACAATAGGTTCAAAAACTTTTAAGTTGTTGTATATATCATCAATATTCTTGTTGTCCAAGTCATCCTTATTCTGCCAGATTGCCTTATAGACAAACCATTCTTTCTGGAGGCTGTTAAGAAACCTGGTATTCACCTGCTCTCTTGTCACCTCAATGTCAAAGAATTCCAAGTGGGCCACCATGTCTTGAAGCCTATTGTAAATAGCTCCAATTGATTCATCACCATTTGCTTTGAAAGAAGCAAAATCATCCAGCATTTGGTTCTTCTTCTTCTTCTTTGTGGCTTCATTTCCTCCAAAGGTTGTGCCTATGGATTCCCATAGTTCCTTAGCTGTTTTGTATTTCCTGAATCTGAGTTGATGTCTATCAGGTAGGGCCAACAGCAATGAGCTGTGAGCCCTGACATCATGCCTTCTAGCCAATATTTCCTTATCACATAGAGCAGCAGATTTCTTCTTGTCCTTACCTTTGGAACTTTCACCTTCATCCTTGCCTTCTTCAACTGCCACCATTTTGTTGAATTGATCACCAAATTCTATGATCTCCCAGAGAACATAGTGTTCCATTTTTAGGTATTGTTGGATTCTGAATTCCCATAATTCAAAGTTTTCAGGATCCAACATGGGTAACTTGAGGTTATTGTGGTTGTTGCTATTTGTGGATGAATCTGAAGACATGTTTGCTATGAGGATTTTGCTATGAGGAGATGTTTAACAAAGATGAATAATTCCCAAAGGGTTTGTATTATTGATGATTAACACAAACCACTCTAGGCATGTATACATTGAATCCCATGCCTAGAGATCAAAGACTCTGTAGGTTACATTTGAGTAGTATGAATGAATAAATAAAACCTACGGTCTGGTGTTCCTTTTATAACTTAAGGAACCCAGGGATACATGGAAACTAAATAAGATAATAATGACTAAATCAAAACAGAATTATTCATTCTTATCACTACTTGACCAAATCTCCATCTTTTTAGTATATAGCAGGGGAATCTTCACAGCAGTGGAAAGTTTTGTAGCAGGGGAAACTTTCTTGTATTTTGTCCACCAGCTTGAAGTTTCTCCTAATGCCATATTTGGTCCTTCTTGTTTCCATAGTGATTTGACTCATCAACTTTTGACCCAACAATCTTCCCCTAGTTGATGATGTCAAAACACTTCCCCTTAAGCATACAACACCAAAGATCAACAGGCTGAACATTCTCTGTAGACAACTTCCCCTTTTTGACATGATCAAATAGGGGTCTTCTATGTAAACAACCTTGATTTCCAACGACTACCAACCAATACCATACTTCTAACCCAAGCATTCCACCTTTCAAAATACCCTCCATGAAGCACATAGGCCTAGGATCCTAATAAAAAATGATTTTAAGCAGTAGATACTCACATTAGTTGTCGTAGTACCAATAAGTAGTAGCGAAAACCTTCACTTCAATGTCATATGTAAATGACTAACACTTTATCAAATGAACTTCCCCTTAAAGTGTGCTAGTCATTGATGAATCTTCAATTCTGTAGGCTTTATGTAATGATTACATATGAAGAACATGAATTATAACTTACTTGATGATGAAGTAGAATAACCCGAACTTGCATTCTATATCTTGCACTAACCACGTGACAAAGAGGAGAATATACTAAATCCTCATTTTTCATGAAAATGAGACACTGAGCACGATAATGTAACTCCTTCAAGTGATAGAAAATATGTGCATAGAGTACCATAAGAAAAATCACATATTCCTAGATCTTGTAACACTTTGTCACTAGGTGTTTAAGAATAAAACACATACCCGCGAAAATCTAATTCGTCCTCAAATAAATGATAAAAACATTTCTTCGTAATCAATAAAATTAAATCAAGCCTTTATACCTTTAAACCAGTTGTTGTGAATATGCCAAACTCCAAAATACTGCTGTCCCAAAATTCATATCTGACAGCAGGGGGAACTTTCAAAAAAAGTGGGAATCTATTAATGAAAGCAGGGGGATCTATTGAAGGCAGGGGGTCGCAGCAGGGGTAACTTTTAATGAAGGCAGGGGGAAACCTTTTCAAAAGCAGGGTGAACTTTTAATGCCTATGTTTTTGTTATTAACTGTGCCAAACCCACATAAAGTGGGAATGAATTTATAACAGTAAAACAAATAACAAAAACAAAGACTATTAAAAATATACCCTACTGTGAGAAAAATATACCTGCTATGATATCTTTGTATTATTCCCATCATCAGATCTACTCTCTGTTCGTGACGTTGTCCTATACCTTTTCATCAGAATATTATTAAAGCTTCTTTGTGTCATTTATCACACCTCTCTTGAGACCAACACCATCATATAGACACAAACTAAAATAATATCTTGCCTCGCTAGTCCACCATCACGTGACACACAAAGCGAATAAAACAACAGTGGGACCTCTGCTCCATTCCCTCGTCCCATCATCACGAGTCACCACCATATTGCAACAGCTTTCTGTCTTGATGGTCCCACTAAAATACATCAATCCCACGTAGATCACAACATTAATTGTTTCATGATCATGTGTACCCCATGTCCTTTTTCTTTAGAAACGTATTACTTTTGCCCCATGTCCTTTTATGCTTTACAACCTTCTGACCACATGATATTGGGACCATAGTTGTTGTGTACCTCACGTGAGCCTTTCATCAAAATACTTTTAGAAGAAAGTCCATACAAGACAAATACACGCACCTAAGATCCACGTTTTTTTTTCTTTTGTATCATGATGGGACCATACATTCAAAACAATTTGTTCCCTGGTACACGTATGTCAACACCATTCATTGGGCCATTAATACTCATCATGTGATAAACATAGTACTAGTTTCACATAAATGTTTAACCATTGTCATAGTCGAATATTTATTCTTGTTATAGAAACGTGGACCAAAGATCCCACGTTAATAATAATTGACAATGGAAAACATAGTACCATCGTGTATAGGGTGCACCATTCTCGTCTTTATGCGACAAAAAATAACAATTAATTATCTAGGGTTTCAACATGAACCCTAGATCTTCACAGCAACGGACACGAACATGAAAACATCTTGATTCTCCTAGATATCTAGAGCCACCCGCTCTGATACCACTTGTTGATCCCAAAATCAGATCTTAAACCTTAATAGCTTGTTTAAGGGTTGTGATAGAGAGAAAGAATTCAATCTAACACTAGAGAAACTTTGCAAAGCAAAGTAACTAAACAAGATGCGGAATGTAATGTTTAGCACAAGAACAAATAAGATTCAAACGTTGAACTTTAATATATCAAAGATATACGAATACCCAAAGTGGTATTAGGGTTTACAAAACCTTAAAGTAATAATAATGAAAAACGAAATGAGAAAGACACACTTTGCATGCTAACCTAGTGAGTCCTTTTATAGATGCAAGGACCCACGTACAAGATCACTACTAACAAACTATGGAAAGTATTAAGGAATAATAACTGAAACGCGTAAAGATCTATTCCATGTTTATCTTGACGGCAGGGCCTTTGACTCCAGCAGGGGAACGGATCCCCCTGCCTTTGTTATTTAGCAGGGGGAACTTACTCTAGCAGGGGTATGAATAATCAACTAGCAGGGGAAACAAATAAGCATAGATTTATTCCCAACAACACGGTTTAAGGCTTAAAACAGTAAAACATGGTAAGAACACATAAAATAAGCTAAGACATGACATAAAACTAGCTAAGTATTTAGTAAGCAGATACTTATTCATGTATGTATTTATGTAGCACTAGTGATACGTAAGTAGGATTTCACTCAGTTCATCTTCTTCGTTCACTAGTCATAAGGTACGGATTCCCGTCCTTTCAGTATGGACATTCTTTCCTTATTAGGATTCCCCGTATGCAGCCAAATGTTTTCACGTAGTATAAGTTACGTGTTTGATTGCTTATGTTTAATTAAGATTACCTATAGCCATATACATGCATGACCAGTTTCACCTAGTTATGGAGGTACCATAACCATAACATTAGAGGCACTAATGTTATGACTTCACCACGGCGGAGTGATTGCTCGTGGCGTCCCTTCAGCTTTTGGCCATTTATATTATATTTATCATGTGGGCGTATGGGTGCATCCTAGCTACATGTTTTTAGTCAGGATTTCATGGTGAATGTGGTGTGTGCCTTGCATCCTTCACAAGGAGCTGATCCCTCCTACCCAAAAACCAGTATATTAAATTAGAGGAAGCCCCTCTAATTTGCATGATGAGGTCACCCCTCCAAGTATTCATGCACGGTGGATTTTTCATGACCTATATTGGCTAATGGTAAAATATGACAAACAGTTTTTATAAGATAAACATAAGACTTTCAAACTATAAAACCAGTTTTATCAAGACTTAACCAGGTTACTCGGGACTTAGTTTTCTTCCGTTGTTATATGTTATATGCTTATCCTATTCATGCGTTATTGTACATCCGTGCACTGAGCATTTTGCTCAGCCGTTTTCCTTTTCTATGTTCCCAAAACGGCAGGTACTCAGGGACGCTCGTAGACACTAAGAGTACGTGCATATGGACTGGAAGCTGTCTAGCTTTCTTTACTTTATGCATTTCCTTTCGTATGATACATTTGCTATGGACATTGTTTAGTCCTTTCCTTTACTATACTTATGTTTGTGTGTGATGAGCTTTACTTTTGGACTACCGATGTTTGATTCCGGTATTTTCCTATTATGGTCAAGTAATGTTTAGACATTTTTCCTTGTATGCTTTGATGACACGCCATAATTGCATGTGACATTTCCATTATCAAAATGGGTTGTTACATAGATGATCTGAAAGATCCTGGGAAATAAGTCTCCGTTGAATGGGACCATTGAGATAATGTAAAAAGTTGGGTTGAAAGGCATATAAGCTGGATCTACCCTAGGACTTCAAGGGCTGCGTGAATTTTGATTCGTACATCTAACTTGATAAAATGTCTATCAAGTGAAAATCTGACTATTCCTTAATGAAGCTTAGATCGACGAAAAGTTGCATTCATCAAAAACCCGTGAACATCATGGATAGAGAAAGTAAGTCAACATTAAGCCTGATCTTATTCCCGTAGTCAAGTTTGATGAAACTCGCGTATTGTAATGAATTACACTTGTGAGAAAAGATCGAATGTGGAGAAAATACCCACATGGCTTTAACTCTATAAAAAGCGAGTAGTAATATAAAACGATCTTTGAGGACAAAGATCCTGTTTAGGGGTAAATGCTGTGACAATCCGTCAATTTATGGTTGATATTTTATTCTCAAGTATTATTTAAAAATATTATTTTAATGTTATATTATGAACTCACTTATTTTTGGGAAGAAATTTGGGTTTATGTCTCGAAGTAGCATCGACTACGTCTAAACCGGAGGATTCTACGTTACGTGCTCACGTTTACATACACCGTCTTTGGTGACAGACCGACATTTTAGAAAATAAATTTGTCTGTGAATAGTATTTTGAGATTTTAAATTTGTGTTGGTTCATAAACTCACAAATTTACGAGAAGAGATTAGGACTTACGATTATAATTTAACGTCCTTTACGACTAAACCGGAAACCTTAGGATTACGTATTTACGTTTTCGAACTCCATTTTTGATGAGACAATTTTTATTAGATTCGTTTTGTGCCGTTGATTCATAATTTATAAAAACATTTTTCGTAAAACGACCCGAGGGCATGCAAATCGAGGAAACTAGAATCGAGGAATACCCGTAAATTAGTGGGATGGAACAAGTTTTACACTTGCCCACCCCACTATATGGACGGCTAGAATAGCTCCACCAACACCCTTAGGTGTCAAAATTTCTTAAACAAGTCTCACACTTGTCATATAAGCTTACTAAACAAGCTAACTTTTCACTCAATACCACTCCCACTCATAAAACTATCAACACACAAACCATAACTCCATTTCCATCCATGCAAAACCACACAAACTATCTCTCTAGCTATTTTTGGCCGTCCCATATTCACCACAACACCACCATTTGATCTTAAATTAACCACAATATCATGTGTTATTCACACATATGTTGAAGAACCTTTGAAGATATGAAGATTGGAGGTGATCTTAACCTATGAAAAGGAGTTTTCATGAGGTTAAAGGGCTGAATACATGGAGGTGTTCATCTATCCAAAGGACCCAAGAAGTTTCCTTGCTAAAGTTGAAGATTTGATAACAAGAACCAAGTCTTGTTCATCAAAAATCTCATCTTTTCATCACTAATGGTGGTATAGAGATTGTTCTTCCTATCCTTTTGTTATTTTGATTATGTAATCATGTATTTTCTTTTATATTGTATATGTATATGATGAATATATGATGATAAAAATGTTGTGTGGGGATCAAGTGTTGATAAATATGGTTAAAAAAATGAAAAACCATAGGTAACAAGGTTAAAATCTTGCTTAAATATGATGGCTGTATAAAAACAGTAAGTAACCAAATGTTAAACTGATAAAATGGTTAAGTAGAATCAATATAAAGTAAGTATTAGGTGTTATACACATGTGAGAGTTGGCCATACAATGGAATCATAAAAATGTGTGAGATATGATCAAAACAAGTTTAGAGTGCAAATCTGCCTACACTGTTTTGGACGAATTTATTAAAATATTTAGAGGTTGATTCATCAGTAGCTATAAAGGAATAAAATGAAGCACATATCATGTAGTTTCTGTGATAAAAATGTGAGGTCTTATCTCCATATAGAACTCTGGATATGGACATTTTAGTGGATTGAAAATTTAGGACAGATTTGGTAAAATAAATAGTATATAATATAAGCACTCAAAATTTTGTATTTATAAAATAAACATATATAAAACCCACTAGTTGATAATAATTATAAATAAAGAGGTATATATATATATATTGATATTAAAATAAGACATGTTATATAAATTACAAGTATAAGTGTTTTTCCAAGTTATAAAACTCTATACTAAGTTTTACGTCTTTTCGGCTAAAACCGAAAGATTAACGTTTTTGTCAAATAAAACTTAGACGGTCGGACCCGTCTAATGTAAACTTTTATAAACTCACATACTGATGTATAAACTTATATAACAAGTAAAAACCGATAAAACCCGAGCTATACAACATATAGACATTCACGGGCCAAAGTAGCCTTATTGGACTATAAAACCCGACTAGTTGGTAAAACACTTATAAATTTACTTATTGGGCTTAACCAACTTGGGCCCAACATGTAAAGTATAATACTGATAATAAAAGTATAAAATGGACTAATGTAAGGTATAATTGGGCTAATGAAAAGTATTGGGCTTGTAATAGGCTTATTGGGCCTAAAACATGTAAATAAGTAAAACTAGTATAAAAATGTTACCAACACATAAACACTATAATGAATTAGTAAATGAGAATGTATAAACCCACTTGATCATCATCATATATATAAAATCATCATATGTATACATAATTGTTATTTGATAAAGTCATTGGAAAAACGTCTAAGACCGATTATTATTTATATAGGTTTCCGTGATTGAAGCACGTACCATACATCTGAATTGCCGGTAACCCGCTTTCCCACATCAACGTGAGTTCATAGCCTCGCACTCTTTTAATTGTTTTTATGAAATATTTTATAAACCCGCGAGGGGGATAACATGTTAGTTTTGATAAAATAGGACACCATTTGTCCCAATTGTTTGTTTATTGATTTGGACCCGAATGATTGTATGACCCGATAATGAATATATGACCCGATAAATGAAATAAAATGGATTATTAAAGTTAGGTTATGTCACTAAAAGTCCCATTAGCATGAATTGTGAACTACCGGGATTTGGTAGACGCTTATGCATATAATAGTACTATTTGGAGACGATCACCCCAGTTCGCGCCTTGACGGTTGATCCCCGTCGTGCCACATTGATTTGTAATCGAATTTATGTATGAGTAGATTTACACAAGCGTGATTATTTTGACGACACGCTAATTTAGATGGGCGAATGAGTTTCGGGCTAGCTACCCGTTGTTTGTTGTAGTAAGGTAACAATGTCATGCGGCTTATAATAATCCAAATAATGAAATACTGCTATACGCACTGGATTACGATATATTGCCTGACTAGCAATACGGGGTCTTACTATTAATATTATGTTCGTGTTATGGTTTTTCATAACCATATTCATATAACGTTTTTTATTTAACTTATACAACGTATTGTATGATGTTTTTACGTCATTGGTTCGTATAATGGTTTTGAAGGAAAAAGCCTATATTATGATTTTGACAAGGATTTGTATAAAATGTTTTTGGCCTATTTTATGGCCTAATACAAGGATTTGTACAAAATGATATTCGGTAATAAATATGTATCGATGATATATTAATGGTTTATTAAACTCTATGAATTCACTCGGCGTTTTCGCTGACCTTTTCTTTTAACATGTTTTATCTCAGGTACTTGAAGGTAATTCTCGGGAAGACAACAAGAATTCATGGCCCGCACTTAAATAACAATTTCCATTCAAGTCTTTTGTAAAATTGTATGAAATGACTATGACTTGGGACCTATGTAAATTTGATATTTATGAATGGAAATGCTTTATTATTAAACGACGCGGTTTTTAAGCGTTGTCTATGCTGTGAGTAATGTGCTATCCCGTAACACCAATGAGTCTTCCGGTGTATTGATTTGTATAAATTTGGGGGTGTTACACAATATGCACGGTGTTCAATTTCTATTGGTAAGTGGCATGTTTCTCCATATAAGAGCTTGTACGGTGTGGTTCTAGTTGGTGTTTTGAAAGCGGTACGAAAGGCCCATATTGCATCTTCTAATTTCTTAGACCAACAAGCAGGGTTGTTGTGAACGTCTTTTCAAGGATTCACTTAAGAGCTCTATTAGTGTTTTCAACATGGCCACTCGTTTGAGGGTGGTAAGATGTCGAAAATTGGTGGTTTACTCAATATCTTTTCATGATTTTTTCCATGAGTTTGTTACAGAAATGAGTTCCTCTGTCACTTATTAGTGCTTTTGGAATTCCAAAAACAACAGAACAGTTTCTTTAAGAATGCTATAACAACTCTTGCATCGTTAGTTTGCAAGGCTTGAGCTTCGACCCATTTTGATACATAGTCGACGGAGACTAAAATGTATTCACATTTATAAGATTTAGGAAATGGCCCATGAAGTCGATACCCCACACGTCAAAGATTTCGTAGACTTGCATATTGTTACGAGGGATTTCATCTCTTTTTGTAAGATTTCCAGTCCTTCGACATGCTTCGCATAATCGTACTAAGGTATGAGCTTCACGAATCATCGCTGGCCAGTAAAAGCCAGCGTCGAACACTTTTTTATCCGTGGTATTCGCTGCATAATGTCCTCCAGTCGGTACGTAGTGACATTCATCGAGAATTTTTCGAGATTCTGATCTGGAAATACAACGTCGGATCATTCCATCGGAACAGATTCTTAACAGGAGGGGACCATCCCAAAAGTATTTTTTAAGTTCAGAAAAGAATCTTCTCTTTTGCTGATATGTCATTCCTTTTCGCAAAATACCTACAGCCAAATCCTTTGCAAAGTCTGTGAACCATGGAGTAATGTTAGTATTTATTTGCATTATGTGTTCATCGGGAAAATCATCGATTTCATCATCGTTAGAATCATCATTCGCTATGCGAGATAAATGATCGGCAGTGTTGGGAATAAAATGTAGCCAGTACACTTGAACGCTAACAAGAAGAAAACAAGCGTTGATAACAAGCAAACAAGCGTTGAAAGATCAAGCGTTGACACGAAGAAGTCAACCGTTGATAGGTTGAAGTCAAGCACTGATAGAAAGATATAGTCTACGCGTATTATGTTTCTAGTTTGTTTCTAGTAAAGATAGGATCAACAATGTATTTTCTATATTTATCTTTACCTAGAATAGCTGATACGTAGACTCTTGTACAAGGCTTCATATGTCTATAAAAGAAGACCTTTAGGTTTTGTTTCATATAAGTTTTTCAGACGTTTAACACTTTCATTGTAAGCAAGTTTGTTCTAATCAATCAAGTGAAAGTTTGTTTTACAATTATTTGTGTGTTCTTGTTTGAGTATTAATTCCGCATAATACTTAAATTGTTTTATACACAACAAGGTTTCTCTATGTGTTTAACTTGATTTAATCTCGTTTACACAAGCTAAATCGATCTATGTTTGGGATCAACAAGTGGTATCAGAGCTTGTTGAGAAACTTTGATCTAAAGAACACAAGAACCCTAAATTACCAAAAACCCTAATTTTCACAAAACCCTAAAAAACATCATGTCTACCCCATAAGAAAACTCCTCCTCCTCCTTAAACCACAACATCAAGATTCCCATGCTAGACCCAGACAATTTTGAGCTATGGAAGTTTAACTTTGAGCAATATCTACAAATTCATGACTACACTCTATGGGAAATAATGGAATATGGAAACACATTCAATAAGGCTCAAACGATTACAGCTGACGTTGCTGCAAGAACAGCTATTCAAGGTTCTACTAAAGAGGAACGAAGAGAAAAACCTGAAGATGGTAGAGCTGTTTCAGCTGAGGATATAGCAAAGAGAAGGGTTGATATGAAAACCATAAGCATTTTGAAACTCTCTTTGGGACAAGAAAATCAGCACAAATACAGAAGCTATGAGTCTGCAAAAGATCTTTGGGCAGCCCTTGAAGTTGCCTATGGTGGTAATGCTGATACTGTGTAAGAGAAAAAGAAGCAACTCTTGCATGAGTATGCTGTTTTTAAGGCTCAACCTAATGAGAAGCTAAGTAGTGTGAGAAGTAGACTTCTGGACATCACAAGCAAGCTATCCTTCATGGGAACAGTGTTTGGTGATGTTGATATCATCTCCACTTTCCTTAAAAGCCTTGGTGACGCATGGAAAATTGAGGCAAGGTCTATAATTGCTAATAACACTCACAAAAGTTCTACTTTTGATGATGTTTACAATAAATTGAGGCTAATAGAGAATGAAACTCTTTTGAATCATGGAAGCAAGTCTACAAATGGAAACATGGCCTTCTTCTCACATAGTGAATGTCAATTTGATCAGAAGGAGTCATACATGCACCCAGTTACTGGATCAACCTGTGCCAACGCTGGATCATATCCTGTCAACGCCTCACATTCAGACGCTGACACATATAAAATTGACTCACCAAGAGTTAAGCCTGCTGGTATTGATCTAGATACTGTGTGTGCATACATTGCTTCATTGCCCAATGGTTCAGTGATTACTTATGAGGACCTTGAGCAAATAAGTGATGATCATTTAAAGGAGATGGACATAAAATGGAATATGGCTCTTGCAAGTATAAGAGCAAACAGATGGAATAGAAGATTCAAGAAGAAGATGACTTTTAATGCTAAGGACACTACTAGATTTGATAAATCCAAGGTTGAGTGTTATAATTGTCATCGTATGGGACACTTTATGAGAGAATGCAGATCTCCAAGAAGATCTGATGCTGGAAAACCCTCAAGCCAAATTGTTAAGGATCAGGATCCTAAGGCCATGGTTGTAATGCAAGAAATTGATGGTGTTGGATGGGATTGGAGCTATTTGGCTAAGGATGAGGAGGAGAATAAAGCGTTGGTTGCTGAGATGGAAGAAGAAGAGCATGTTCACTATGCTCTCATGGCACACTCCTCATCTTCATCAGACAATTAGGTATATGATGATTCTTTTTGTAGTAAGGGGTTGTCGTTTAAATACTAAAAGACTTAACAAAGAGGTTTTAAGATTGTCAATAGATGTGGGTAATGAAATATGCAAGTTGTCTAACTATCAACTTGCTCTTACTCAAACTGAAAAGACTGTAGCAGAGTATAAGAAAATTAAGCTTGACCTAAAAGATAAAATCAATATCTTAAAACATGATTCAAATGCTAGTACTGATATTATAAACATCATGGAAAGGGTCAATGCTGAATTACAGGCTAAGTTAGATGAGGCTATCAAGAATAAGGATAATGTAGATCTTAAAATTCAGACATTTGATAAAGCCTCACAAACCCTAGGAGAATGTGTTAGTAAACAAAGGGATTCTAGCGATATGACTGGGATTGGGATGAAAGAGTATGCTGGTGTTCCACCACCAGCTGGGGACTTCTATGGTATCTAAAGAAAGGACTTATCTTGGACTAGTTTACTAGAACTCCAAGAAGAGGAATTTATTCCTTCACCAAGAGTCCTTACCCCAGTAGAAGAATATAGGCAGAAGTTGACTGATTTGGACCAATGGAAGAAAGCCAACCCTACCTTGTTTGTCAAGGGTGGCATGCTTAGTGATAGCCCAAATGAGTCTACCCCTATCAAAGTAACAAACCCAATCACTGGCAAGACTGTTGACCCTGGCTCAAACGTTGTTAGAAAACCAAGCATTAAATATGCAGAAATGTATAGAAAAACTAGGTCACCAAAAAGCCAAGTTAGTGATAATGGAACAGGTTTCTTTTCTTCTAGACCAAGACTTATGTCTAGAAAAGCCTGTTATACTTGTGGTAGTTTTTCACATTTAGCCTATAAGTGTGTCAACGCTTCCAAGGTCAACGCTGACAAAACTTCAAACACTATCAAACCCAAGACTTTTGTTCAGCAAAGTCCACAAGTTGTTAGACCAGCTCCATTCTTTACTAAAGGGTCTAATAGTTATGGACAAAGACCTTTTCAAAAGACCAATACATGGTCTAATAGACAATGGGTTCCTGTAGCAAACCCTAGGTTCAACGCTGATAAGGGTAATTTCAGTGTTGACAAGACCAAATCAAACGCTGACAGAAACGTTGCCAGACCAAATAATGGTAAATATTTTCAACCACAGGGAAAGGGGTCTAAAGCTTCTTCTAGCTTGACATGGAGACCTAAGCAAGATCAAAACCCTAATTCAAATGGGATTTCTATGACCTGTAACAGATTTAATTATATTTCAAAGTTCATAACAAAACCAATTGGGGTTAAGTGGGTGTTTAATCCAAAAAGGGATGAACAAGGGGTTGTTATGAGGACTAAGTCTGTTCTTGTTGAACAACCAAATAAATCCAAGTCTGCTCAGGCTTGGGTTCCCAAAGAAAACTAATTTGTCTTGTTTATGTGCAGGGAATTCAAAAGCAGGTTAATGATTATGGCTATTGGGATAGTGGATGCTCTATGCACATGACTGGGAAGGAAGATTGTCTCACAAACTTCACTCCCATTAAGGATGGTGATAAAGTTTACTTTGGAGGCGGATATGGAACTATCACAGGCAAAGGAACTCTTCTCACCAACAATTTGCGTTTTAAAAACGTGTTTCTGGTAAAAGAACTTGACTATAATATTTTTAGGGTATCATAAGTTTGTGATAACAAAAATAAGGTTCTTTTCACTGATACTGAATGCTTGGTGTTGAGCAAGGATTTTAAAATACCAGATGAGAAATTCATTGATTATAGGACACCTAGGCATAAGGACATTTATAATGTGAATCTTAATGGGATTAGGATGAATAATAACTTGTCATGTCTTTATGCTAAGGCTTCAGTTGATGAGAGTAATCTATGGCACAGGATACTAGGGCACATTAACTATAAAAATATAAACAGGCTTGTGAGACATGGCTTGGTTGATGGTTTGCCTGAAAAGGCTTTCCACAATGACCACTCTTGTGTTGCATGTCTTAAAGGCAAAAAGCACACGGTCTCATTTAAGTCTAACAGGTGCACTCTAGTTCTAAACCACTTCTCTTGCTGCATATGGATCTATTTGGTCCAACTAATATAGAAAGCTTGAATGCTAAATCTTACTGTTTTGTCATCACTGATGATTTTTCTAGGTTTAGTTTGACTTTCTTTTTAGCTTTGAAAAGTGACACAGCTGATACTTTAATTAACTTTATTAACCAAATTGAGAAGAAGACTGGTAATGAAGTTAAGATGCTTAGAAGTGATAATGGTGGTGAGTTTAGAAATAAGCTATTGGATGATTTTTGTGCCAAGAAAGGGATTACTAGACAATTTAGTGTAGCCAGAACCCCACAAAAAAATGGGGTTGCTGAGAGAAAGAATAGAACCCTCATTGAAGCAGCCCGGACTATGTTGGCTGATGCTCACTTCCCCATTGCTTTTTGGGTTGAGGCTGTGAATACAGCTTGTTATGTTCATAATAGAGCATTAGTCAACAAGATTCATAACAAAACACCATATGAGTTACTTTGGGGAAGGAAACCTAATATTGGTTTTCATAAACCTTTTGGTTGTCATGTAGTTGTGTTGGATACTAGTGATGCCTTAGGTAAATTTAGTGCTAAAGGTGATGAAGGCTACTTCATGGTATATTCAGTGCAGTGTAAAGGATATAGGGTTTACATTAAGAAGGAAAAACGTATACTTGAAAAAGTACATGTTAGGTTTTTAGAAAGTAAACCTAGTGATCCTGAAAGTGGTCCAAATTGGTTATTTGACTTGGAACCTCTATCTAGGGCTTTGAATTATATGCCTGTTACTAATCCAAACATTGTGAAGGTAACTTCAAGTGTTGTGGAAGAACCAGTTGTTGATATTTTAGGTACACAGGTGATGAGACTGCTTTTATACATAGTCTCATTGTCCAAATAGGGTTTAAAATGCATTAAATATCATCAAACTACCCACATATATGCTTGTGTTTGTTGCTTGTGTATTTTAGGTACGGATATTGAGAAAATGACAAAAGATCACAAGAATCATGCAAAAACGAACACGGGAAACGAAGCCGCACAATGAACCAAGCCCTAATGAAGAATTTTCCAAGAAACCCTTGATGAATTTAAGAATTATGAAGAAGGGTCCTCCAATATGGAAGAATTGACACTTTATACCCTTGTATCTTCATAATTACAAGTTTGGTCCCTAAAGTTTTTCAAAATTACAAAAAGGACCCTTAACTTTGAAGAATTGGCAAAATTAGTCCCTCAACAAAACTAAATTGCCAATATTGGTCCTCCAAGAAGTCAACAAACAAGTCATAACCTTGAAGTATGAAGACATGTCACTAAAAGCCCTTGAAGATTGAAGAAATTACATTTCAAGTCCTTGCTAAAAGTTTGTAAACATGATGTGCCAAATTTGACAAGTGATTGAAACTTGTTATAAAGGGAAATGGACTTTCTAGCTGTTATTTACAAAATGAACAAAACATGGGAACCAAGGGACTTGTTCTGCCAATCACAAAAACTCATCCCCACCAATCATTTCTCCACATCACCTCCACCAGCCAATAACATCACACCACCTCACCATCCACCCCACGTCACCTTCCACTAAGTTTAAATAACTGATTAATCAGTTATTTAATAACCTTCCCTCCAAACACAATTTTTAAAACTCACTAATCCTAAAACAGATTAAAACTCACCCCTAATCTCCCATAAACCCTAACTAAACCCAGGATGAACCCACATCAAAACAAAGGGTTTTCCCCTATAAACTTCCAGAACACTAATTAAGGGTCCCTAATCCCTTTTTAATTCCCAAAAACGTCACCATCCCCTCCCATGTGATCAACCCAGCTTCCCCTGACCCACATTTTGGCTCCAAGACAAAACCAATACAAAAAATCAACGAATTGGAAGGATTGCTTACTTTTTACAACCACATTGGATGGCCAAGATCAAATCCAACAGCTGTATCATCACATGGCATCAAGTCCAATTTCAAATTTGTCAAAGATACTTCAAAGATTCGAATTTCTTCAAGGGAAAAAGTGGAAGTTCATATCATTAGGGTTAGAAGTTCTTTTCAGTTCTAGAACCCTTGTAGCTCGTCTATATAAGAGCCATAAGAGATAGCACTTAATTTTGTTCTTGATTTTTCTCCTTTTTCACAAGCCTTGTAAAACCAGTTAATGAATGAATATAAATGGTGTTGAGTTTGATGATGAGAAAGATTGAGTCGCATTTAAATTTCATGTTGTGTTTTGTTTGAAAGAGTTTTTTTTAAAAAGGCATTTTAAGTTTCTGTTTTCATGTTTTTTCAAGTTCTTAAATCCGTTTTTTAGTTGAGCTAGAAAGTTTAAAGGCCGCATAAGCTACTCATTTGAGCTCTTATATGACCATAGAACCCTGATATCTAAGGGATATCAAGATTCAGTTGGTATAACCTTGGATAAGAAGTGTTGTGAGGTGTAAATTTTCTTGCTAGTTGGCTCTGTTTGTTTATTTACACTTTACTGTATCAAAAGCTACAAGCCAAAATCTTGTAGCCTTTGATACTTGCAGTTGTTCTTGGTTTGTTTTGTATGTGCAGGTAACAAGAAGGAAGAAAGCTTCCATTCTTACCCATTCCTTTTTCACTTTTTACCAAGCATTTGGCATCCCCATTACAACAAAGTTCTGCTCAGGCCCCAGCCTGAAAGGAGGTGACTTTTCAGTCACTAAGGGACCTGGATGTAGGTCCCTCTAGGTAAAACCCTTGTTTCCCTTTTCAGTTTTCAAAATTTCAGTTCTATGTGAAAATTGCATGAAATCTGTTCTTGTGTTCATTTCTTGAAGTTTTGTGCTTGATTGTGTCCAAATTTATTGTTCTTACATTTTTAGATAGTTTAGGAATCAGTTGGTTGAGTTTTGTTAGGACTTGTTTTGTTAGAATCATTTTCAGAAAATTAAAAGGGTGTTTGGGATAAGGGATTAGCCAAGATTCGTGACAAATTTTTGTGTTAGAACCTGGTTAAACACACTCATTAGTATATTATTAGGGGATATAAGCATTTTGGTTTCATTTTGATAAGTTTTAAGTCAGTTTGCATGTTTAAAAAAGGCATAAACTAGCTAAAACCAGTGACTGCTTTTTGTGCTTGTTTTCTTGTGAATTTGACCACCAAGTTTCTAAGTCTGTTAGATCTTAGGTCCTATAAGGGTTTGTGATCAGTTATATGCCATTTGGTTAGTTTGTGTGCATATTTTAAGCATTTGAAATCCATTTGTGTGCCATTTGAACCAGCAAAAACACTCTCAGACCTATATTAGCTTAATCAGTAACATTGTGTGATTGATTTGCTTGATTCTTGTGTTAGACTTGTGAGTTTCTTGTTTAATTGACTTCCCACAACCCAACTGTTGTGGGAGTGCCCCTATTGTCCATCAAACACCACAAAATTCCAAAGACAAGTCCTCTTGTCATTTCTTCACAAGTGAAGAAATACTCTTGTGTTCATCAGTTAAAATTGCAATCTAGGCACTTGTTTTGATCCCATGGGTTTGATTCTAGGTTGTTTTTGATTAAGGGTGTGTTTTTAAGTAAGTATAGGTTACTGCTTTTGAGTTTTAAAGTTTAAAAAAAAAAGTTTTACAAAAAGGACGTGGCCAGGACTCGAACCTGCGCCACTCCTCTCATACTCCAACGTGATAACCAGTGGCCCTAGGGTCTTTGACTGGTTATCACTTGGAACATTTAATACTTAAGCAGTATTAGTTTTTTAGCTTATATAACTCATCAGCTTATTTAAAAGCTTATTCCAGCTTATTTTCTTAGGGTTTCTACAAGTTAGCATTTTTCTTGTGTTTTTATTTAGTTTTAGGACTTTTTGGTTCAAAAAGTTTATTTTTCCCGTATTTAATTAATTTTCTAGGATTATTTTAAGTTTAAATTTTAGAAAGTGAATAAAAAATAGGAAAAAGCATTTTAAAAATCCGGAAAAATTGTTTTTAGGTTTTATTAAAGTAACTTGAGGTTTACAGCCATTTAAGTTTTCAAAAAGTCTTATTTTTAATTTTATTTGATTTTAGGGTTTTTAACCAACTTTGAAATTTAATATAAAATTATTTAAAAGGTTTTGGAAACTTTTGATTGCATTTTTGTCATAGTTACGTTATTCTAGATTTTTGGTAATTTTTTAGAATTTTTTTATAAACTTTGAATTTTTTGAATATTTTAATATTATTTTATTATTAAAAACTGAAAGTGTGATTTTTTAAGATTTTACATTTTTCCTAGATTGTAGACACTTAATTAGGAGTTTTGTAACTTTCCAAATATTTTAAGGGTTTTTCAATTATTTTCTAGAATTAATGTAAGTTTTAATTGATTTTAAGTTTTTAAGTGTTTAAAAATAGTTTTATTTGGTTTTAAAATTTTAAAAAATACTTTTTAGTTTAATTAGGTTATTTTTGAGGTTTACAAACTTTAAAATCTTGTTTAGAGCTTTTTAATAATTAATTGTGATTTTTAGGGCTTTAATTAGCATTAAAAAGTCATTATCTAATTAATTAAAAGGTTTTAGCAAGTTTGGATTTTTTGTAAACTCTTAGAATATTATTGTGGATTTTTATTAATTTTAAGAATATTTAGGTTAAAATTTTAATTTTTGCACTATTTACGGTTTTACGTGATCGCCTTTTTCGTCTTAGTTTAATCCGTCTTCATAACCGTCTTTCTCTTCTAATCTCATTTCTTTCCTTCTTTTTCAGTCATATAATCACAAATCAAAATCAATTCATTACACAACGCACTTGCCTCCTCGAGAACGAACTCACTTTTAGGGTCATTCACACACGGTTTTCCTAAATCGTCGTGCATACTTGCCCTAATTACCTTCCTTTTCCTAAAGGGGTAGTTTTACTACAATCATTTTTGGCGCCGCTGCCGGGGAGGCGTGTTGTGTTTTGATTTGAACATTGTTGTTTTTATATATAGCCATAATAGCTAATTGTATTAGTAGCACTCTACTAATACGTATTATCGGTTTTTCGTTTTTTGTGAATACTATTACTATATTGTATACGTAATACAATAAATTTACAAGTACTCCAAATACGTGAGAAATCACAACCTTGACTTGGGAGGTCATTACCCAATCATTGTATTCGAATCTCAAACCAAAGAAAAAGGCAAAAATAGATAAATATTTTCGTGAAGCTCGATTTTGAAAAATACAAACTATAAGGTAGGTATAAGGCGGTTGTATTTCATGACCTAAAGGAAAAAGGCTCTTAAGTGCTTCGCGCCGCCTCGTTTCCTCCGCTTGCTTGTGCGTATTTTGAGGTTGAGAGCTAATCGAGGGTTTTGCCGCCCAAAGTATTACTAAGTATCATATATATTTTCTTGGTTTCATTTGATTAAAACCTCTTGAACGATTTGGTGATCCACCATCGTTCTAAAGTCATCGAAGGCGTTCACTTCACGTGATCGTTTTCATTCCTTGAGGCTTCTTTAATCGAGAGATTTGATTAAGGAGGAGATTTGTAGATTTTTGTCTACCTAATACATTCCAAAAAAATCCAAAAAAAGTTAAAACAATCAAAAACCACAAAAAAATTGAAAAAGTAAAAACACCAAAAAGAATCTTCTTTGCTCACCCTCTCGTTGTACGTGACGTTTATGTAAACTCGCTCCAAAGCAAGACGTGCTCGTAAACGAAGAAACAAATCAGCCACTCCTTCTAGTGAGGAGTCTCCTATTGACGAACCCATCGTAGTGAAAGAAGCACCCATGGCTAATCGAACTATGATGGAGTTGCTTCAAGCACCCACCGAGGGTTATGGAGAAGCGATTGTGATTCCCGCTATCCTTGCGTAGAATTTTGAGGTTAAGACGGGTTTGTTGTCCATTATTCAAAACAACAAGTTTCGAGGTGACGAAAAGGACAACCCTCATAACCACATTCGCCAATTTAATCGTCTCACCGCCACTTACAAGTTTAAGGACGTCTCTAATGACTCGATTAAGATGATGCTTTTTCCGTATTCCTTAGCGGGGCCCGCAAAAATTTGGATAGAGAAAGAGCCACCCAATTCTATATTGACGTGGAAGGATCTCGTTTCAAAATTCGTGAACCAATTTTTTCCGCCCTCTAAGACTACGCATTTGAAAAACGAGATTTCAAAGTTTTCGCAAGAGTATAATGAGAGTTTTTCAACGGCTTGAAATAGGTTTAAGGAAATGTTGCACGAATGTACTCATCATGTTTTTTCCGACTTGCATCAAACTGACACGTTTTACAATGTCTTGAACGATCATGAGCGTGATTATCTTAATGCCGCCGCGGGTGGTAATTTTTTGTGTAAGACGGTCGAGGAAGCATTGTTAATCATTGAGAATAGGTCTAAGGTCTATAGTCCTCGTAGCACGTCGAGTGTTCGTAAGACTTCGTCTTCGCCTTCGCTTTCATTGTCACATACCGTTGATGCTTGCCAAATCGAGGCTAATTTGGAGAACAAGATTTTTGATAAGCTTAAAGGATTGTTAATTGAGTTTAAAGTTGGTGAACAACCCACTCCCGCTTCGGCTAAAGCGGTTGAGGTTTCTTGTATGTATTGTGGTGGAGCTCACGATTACCCCGAGTGCATTACCAAATGTGGTAACACTTCGAGTGCCTTCACGGCCGCGGGAACTTATAACCAAAACGGTCAAGTTCCCCGCACTAATCAATTGACTCCACCGGGTTTTCCACCAAATCAAAATGCTAACAATTATCGAAACAATCAAGTTGGTTACCAAAACAATCAAAGAAACAATTACAAGGGTAATAACAACTATGGGAATCAAGGAAGTAGTAGCCAATTGCAAAATCAAAACCAAAACCGTAATTTTCAAAACACAAGTCAAGGTCTTCAAAATGTTTACACTAAAGAACTTCCAATGGACTTTTTGAATTACGCTACGACAAATGATAATATTTTGGAAAACATTCAAGAGCAATTGGCTAGTCAAGCTAGGGACACGGCTAAAAACACCAAGGATTTAGCTAATTTTGTGAAGGAAAATCTTAACATGATAAATGAGTTGAAAAATGATTTTGCTAATCAAATTAGAGGTCAAAACAATAAAATTGATCAAAGTCATGCTAGGCTTGAACAAAGAATTGACCAAAAAGTCGCTAGTCAAGATGTTAAGCTTAATGCCATTTTAGAAGCCGTCATGGGGAACAAAGCCTCTACTTCGGGTAGTTTGCCTAGTAACACCGTATCAAACTCGAAAGGAGAGATGAAAGTGATTACCACACGAAGTGGTAAGGCACTTAAAGAACCGACTCCTCAACCAATTACTCCAACGGTGGAGGAAATTGAGGAAGAACCCGAGGTGGTGGTCGAAATGGAGCATATCTCAAGCCCAGAAAGTACCGCTCATGCCACACCTACGGTCGACCCTTTACCAACATTGGAACCCGAGATTCCAAAGGCTATGCCTATGCCTCAACCCACACCACCCTTGCCTTACCCATCGAGACTTTGGAAGGAGAAACGACAAGAGCGCGACAATTATCAATTTGAGCTTTTTATGAAAATGTTTCGTGAGTTGCACCTTAATGTGAGTTTCGCCGATGCTTTGGTCATGATGCCTCGATTTTCCGCTAACTTTAAGAGTATGTTGAACAACAAGGAGAAATTGCATCAATTGTCTAGTTGTTTGTCAGTTTATCTTAATCGCATACCTCAAAAAGTCGGTGATCCCGGTAAATTTTTGATCCCTTGTGCAATTCAAGATATGGAAGAATGCTATGCCTTGGCCGATCTTGGTGCTAGCATTAATTTGATGCCACTTGCAATCTTCAAGTCTCTCAATCTTACTAATCTTACTCCTTCACTAATGTCTATCCAGATGGCCGACCATTCCACGATTCGTGCATGTGGTTTGGCGGAAGACGTTTTTGTGAAAGTGGGGAAGTTCTACTATCCCGTAGACTTTATCGTCGTTGATATCCCCACGGATCCTCAAGTTCCTCTCATTTTAGGTCGTTCGTTTTTAGATACGTCTATGGCTTTGATTGATGTGCATGCTAGAAAGATCACCTTACGTTTCAACGACGAGGAACTTGTTATAAACGCAACTCAAAATTCTCAACTTTCTCATGTTTATTCCGTTGCTACCATAAACCTCGTTGATATGATCGACATGGTTTGCGAGGAATTTTCACAAGAAGTTCTAGGGTTTGGTGATGAAGAAACTAGTGGCAATCCCACTATGTTAGATCCAATTCTTGATAATTCGGCACCAACCTTCACTCCATTTGAAGGTGGTGGTTTTACGTTGGAAGAATTCGATGTTCCACGTACTTGTAACGAAGACCTCGACAACGACGAGGACTTCTCGATTATCAAGGATTTTCTTAACGATTTCCCATTTCCTCCACCCGAGGAGGTTATGAGTATCGAGCCCAAATATTCAATTGAGGAACCACCTATTTTTGAGTTGAAAGATTTACCTCCTCACCTCGAATATGTCTATTTGGAGGAGGACGATAAGTTGCCGGTTATTATTGCGAAGGAACTTTCGAATGATGAAAAAACCGCACTTGTCGATGTTCTAAAGGATCACAAAGGGGAGATTGCGTGGAAGTTATCCGACATTAAGGGAATCGATCCCAAGTTTTGTACCCACAAAATCTTAATGGAGGAAGATTTCAAGCCCACAATCCAAAGTCAAAGGAGGGTGAACCCCAAAATTCACGACGTCATCAAAAAGGAGGTCCTTAAATCCTTGACGCGGGAATGATTTACCATATTTCTGATAGCCCTTGGGTGAGTCCTATTCATTGTGTCCCTAAAAAGGGAGGAATGACCGTTGTGCCAAACGATGCCAATGAGTTAATTCCCACTAGACTCATGACCGGATGGAGAGTGTGCATTGACTATCGTAAGTTAAATGAAGCCACTCGAAAAGAAAATTTTCCCTTGCCCTTCATGGACCAAATGTTGGAGCGACTTGCGGGAAACGATTTCTATTGCTTTTTAGATGGTTTTTCCGGTTACTTCCAAATTCCCATCGATCCTCGTGATCAATAAAAAACTACGTTTACGTGTCCATATGGAACGTTTGCCTATCGTAGAATGCCATTCGGACATTGCAATGCACCGGGAACCTTTCAAAGGTGGATGATGGCTATTTTTCATTATATGATCGAGAAGACGATGGAAGTCTTCATGGATGACTTTTCCGTGTTTGGTAATTCGTTCACTTCGTGTTTGTCGAACCTTGAGAGAATGTTAAAACGTTGTGAGGAAACCAACCTTGTGCTCAATTGGGAAAAGTGTCATTTTATGGTTAAGAGTGGAATCGTCTTAGGGCACAAGGTCTCGAAAGCGGGGATTGAGGTAGATCAAGCTAAGGTAGACGTCATCGCCAAATTACCTCATCCCAAAACCGTTAAGGGAGTTAGGAGTTTCCTAGGCCACGCGGGCTTTTATCGACGATTCATCAAGGATTTTTCAAAGATCTCTCGACCCATTACACATCTTCTTGAAAAAGAGGCACATTTTGTCTTTGACGAAGATTGTGTACGAGCCTTTGAAATCCTTAAGAGGAAACTTACCGAAGCTCCCATTCTTGTTGCTCCCAATTGGAACCTCCCCTTTGAACTCATGTGTGATGCTAGTGATTACGTTGGGCCGTTTTGGGGCAACGTCATGATAAGCACTTCTTGCATATTCACTATACTAGCAAGACCATGATCGAGGCTCAACTTAAATACACTACAACTGAAAAGGAGTTCCTTGCCGTGGTGTATGCATTTGAGAAATTCTGACCTTATCTCGTCTTGACGAAATGCATAGTGTATACGGACCATTCGGCTATTAAGTATCTTATGGCAAAGCAAGATGCTAAGCCTAGATTACTTCGTTGGATTCTCCTCCTTCAAGAATTTGATCACACCATCGTTGACAAAAAAGGAGCCGAGAATCTAGCGCCCGATCATCTTTCTCGTTTGGAAGATCCTCACCAAAGTGTTTACGAGCCCAAGGAAATCATCGAAACATTTCCGCTCGAGACACTTGGTGTAGTGAATTCTAAGCTTGATCCTTCCACCCCATGGTTTGCGGACTTTGCAAATTACCATGCGGGTAACTTCATCATTAAGGGTATGACGACTCAAGAAAAACGAAAATTCTTTCGTGACGTCAAGTTCTACTTTTGGAACGACCCTTACTTGTTTCGAACTTGTGCGGATCAAATCATCCGACGTTGTGTATTTGGCACCGAAGCTTCTAACATCCTTAGAGCTTGCCATGAGGGACCCACGGGTGGTCACCACGGTGCTAATCTCACGGCTAAAAAGGTGTTTGATGTCGGCTTCTTTTGGCCTACTATTTACCGAGATGCACAAGATCTTGTGAAGTCGTGTGATGCATGCCAACGACAAGGAAAAGCCTCACAAAAAGATGAAATGCCACAAAATATCATCCAAGTGTGTGAGATCTTTGACGTTTGGGGTATAGACTTTATGGGGCCGTTCCCATCATCTCATGGTAATAAGTACATTCTCGTTGCGGTTGACTACCTTTCTAAGTGGGTGGAGGCAAAGGCCTTGCCCACCAATGATGCTCGTGTGGTAGTCAAGTTTTTGAAGCAATTGTTTTCTCGGTTTGGAACCCCTCGTGCGATCATAAGCGATCGTGGAACCCATTTTTGTAACGACCAATTCGAAAGGGTCCTAAAGAAATATGGGGTTACACATCGGCTTTCTACGGCCTATCACCCACAAACGAGTGGGCAAGTCGAGGTTTCAAACCGAGCGTTGAAGAGGATCTTGGAGAGATCCGTTGGGGAAAACCGACAATCATGGTCGGATAAGTTGGACGATGCTTTATGGGCCTTTAGGACCGCTCATAAGACGCCCATTGGGTGCACTCCCTATAAGCTTGTGTATGGAAAGAATTGTCATTTGCCTATCGAATTAGAACATAAGGCTTATTGGGCCCTAAAGCATTGTAATGATGATATGGAGACCGCGGGAAAACACCAGAAAATGCAATTGAATGAATTAGATGAATTGAGAGATATTGCTTATGAAAATTCATTGATTTACAAAGAAAAAACTAAAAAGTTGCATGATTCTAAAATTAAAAAACCGGGTTTTTAACATTGGGGATCAAGTTTTGCTTTTTAATTCAAGATTGAAAATCTTTTCTGGTAAATTGAAATCCCGTTGGTCCGGTCCATTCACCGTGACTCAAGTGTTTCCGTATGGGACCATCGAGCTAGCTCAAGATGATGGTCCTAACTTCAAGGTGAATGGACATAGGTTGAAGCACTACTTTGGCGGGGAAGTTCCATCCTTGAACTACCTCGACCAAATCACTTTCCCCAATGATAATTAGCATTGAGGGGATCGAGTCGAGCTCATGACTCGGTAATCAAAAACGAGGTGCCTCGTGGGGGAGTCCCATGATTATCCTATGTACATATTATCGCTTTCTAATGTAGCTTACGTGTGTGGATTTGTGGCCTTCCAACCTTTGTTCCGTGGTTGTTTGTGAATTGTAAACATTAGATGATCATGATCTTCACGATTGGAGCCTCTCGTGTTCGTTTTATGGGAGCACTCGATCGTTTGCTATGAAGACTTTCTCAATATCCAAATGATATATCCTTGATTGTTCTAACCTTAGGTTTTTAGCACACTTCATAAACGGCTATTAATTTATTGGTTACACCCTTTCCATGCTAGACTAGGCATTCGACTACGTCTCTAGTATGGGGGTGTTTGCACCCCTAGACTCGAAACATTGAGGACAATGTTTAACTTTAATATGGGGGGTGAATAGATACTTGCCTTTCCAAACCTTCACGCTTTCCAAAGTTTATCTTTTTTATATCGTTTTGTTGCAAAATAAGGCTAAAAATGGCCAAAGTTTAAAATTTTTCTCATGTTTTATAAGTGTTTGAAGACACGAATGTAGATTTCCCGATGGCGAGAATAAGAGTAATTTTGACTCGACCATGAGTGTTGAGCACTTAGCTTTGATTCCTTAACGACACATTAGGCTAAGTCTCTTAAATGAGGACGAGAAATGATAGAGTTAATTATAAGTTACTATGCTAAACGTAGAGTACTCGTATTCTTTCAAAAACTCATGTGTTCTCGTTGTTTGCTTATTCTCCCTTCGCATGTAAATATTTTTTGCTTAATAAATATAGACTTAGCGGTTTAGTTAGGATTGTTGGGTTTCTAGTCTTTTCTAGTAGCTTCCGTGTAATTAAATTGGGAAGACATTAAGGTATCGCCAGGGTCACGGTTTTGAAGTATTGGCACCCGAATAATCGAAAGCTTCACCCAATAATAAGATTTCAAGTGCTCACCTAAATCTAGCAAACAATTTGAAGCCCCACAAGGCCGAAAAATCTATGCAAAATTGAAAGTGAATCAAGCCTTAATCTTCGAAGCTTTAAAGATCCAAAATTCTCTTTAGCGTGAGGATATACGTCTTTAGCTAATAAAACCACCGATGAGGCGGATAATAAAAGGCAAGGCAAGACCGAAGTCATAATAAAATCTTCATGGCGAAGTTGAATAAAAGATGGAGGTAAACCAAAGATAATAAGGCCCTTCCGTTAGGGGGCGTATAAAAGTCTTGGTAATAAGTCTCATGTTCAAAACCGTTATAAAACCGTGTTTATCGATTCTTCTTGTCAACTTAATTTTTTGACATCGTTGTCTATTAGGAGGGGTTATTGATTTGATGGTCTTAGTTACACCGTTAGGACTCTATTTTAGACCTAAATCTCTATTATCGCATAAGTCAAACAATGTATCCTCGTGAAACATTCAAGACAAAATAAAATATAAGAGATACAACTTAGGAATAATGGGAGGATAAGTACGTGATTAGGGCATATGAGTAGTGTTAGCATCACTAACTTATAATGACAATGATCTCGTTGCACGCTTAGCATGGAATTGGAGTGAAAATTGAGGACGATGAAATTATTTCTAACGAAGCATTCACGTGTTCTTATTCTATGAACCTAAACGTCCCATTTTGCGATGAAAATCATACATTATGTATAAAACACAAGTAGTAGCAATAGTAGTAGTGTAGCTAGTTTATCATTCAATAAAGTGAATAAAAATGAATTTTGGAGATGCTAAGATACTTAATTCTAGCATTGCGTGAGGGCACGACAATGGTTTAGTATGGGGGAGTGATGAGACTGCTTTTATACATAGTCTCATCGTCCAAATAGGGCTTAAAATGCATTAAATATCATCAAACTACCCAAATATATGCTTGTGTTTGTTGCTTGTGTATTTTAGGTACGGATATTCAGAAAATGACAAAAGATCACAAGAATCATGTAAAAACGAACACGGGAAACGAAGCCGCACAATGAACCAAGCCCTAATGAAGAATTTTCCAAGAAAACCCTTGAAGAATTGAAGAATTATGAAGAAGGGTCCTCCAATATGGAAGAATTGACACTTTATACCCTTGTATCTTCATAATTACAAGTTTGGTCCCAAAAGTTTGTCAAAATTACAAAAAGGACCCTTAACTTTGAAGAATTGGCAAAATTAGTCCCTCAACAAAACTAAATTGCCAATATTGGTCCTCCAAGAAGTCAACAAACAAGTCATAACCTTTAAGTATGAAGACATGTCACTAAAAGCCCTTGAAGATTGAAGAAATTACATTTCAAGTCCTTGCTAAAAGTTTGTAAACATTATGTGCCAAATTTGACAAGTGATTGAAACTTGTTATAAAGGGAAATGGACTTTCTAGCTGTTATTTACAAAATGAACAAAACATGGGAACCAAGGGACTTGTTCTGCCAAACACACAAACTCATCCCCACCAATCATTTCTCCACATCACCTCCACCGGCCAATAACATCACACCACCTCACCATCCACCCCACGTCACCTTCCACTAAGTTTAAATAACTGATTAATCAGTTATTTAATAACCTTCCCTCCAAACACAATTTTTAAAACTCACTAATCCCAAAACAGATTAAAACCCATCCCTAATCTCCCATAAACCCTAACTAAACCCAGGATGAACCCACATCAAAACAAAGGGTTTTCCCCTATAAACTTCCAGAACACTAATTAAGGGTCCCCTAATCCCTTTTTAATTCCCAAAAACGTCACCATCCCCTCCCATGTGATCAACCCAGCTTCCCCTGACCCACATTTTGGCTCCAAGACAAAACCAGTACAAAAAATCAACGAATTGGAAGGATTGCTTACTTTTTACAACCACATTGGATGGCCAAGATCAAATCCAACAGCTGTATCATCACATGGCATCAAGTCCAATTTCAAAATTGTCAAAGATACTTCAAAGATTCGAATTTCTTCAAGGGCAAAAGTGGAAGTTCATATCATTAGGGTTAGAAGTTCTTTTCAGTTCTAGAACCCTTGTAGCTCGTCTATATAAGAGCCATAGGAGATAGCACTTAGTTTTGTTCTTGATTTTTCTCCTTTTACACAAGCCTTGTAAAACCAGTTTATGAATGAATATAAATGGTGTTGAGTTTGATGATGAGAAAGATTGAGTCCCATTTAAATTTCATGTTGTGTTTTGTTTGAAAGAGTTTTTTTTAAAAAGGCATTTTAAGTTTCTGTTTTCAAGTTTTTTCAAGTTCTTAAATCTGTTTTTTAGTTGAGCTAGAAAGTTTAAAGGCCGCATAAGCTACTCATTTGAGCTCTTATATGACCATAGAACCCTGATATCTAAGGGATATCAAGATTCAGTGGGTATAACCTTGGATAAGAAGTGTTGTGAGGTGTAAATTTTCTTGCTAGTTGGCTCTCTTTGTTTATTTACACTTTACTGTATCAAAAGCTACAAGCAAAAAGCTTGTAGCCTTTGATACTTGCAGTTGTTCTTGGTTTGTTTTGTATGTGCAGGTAACAAGAAGGAAGAAAGCTTCCATTCTTACCCATTCCTTTTTCACTTTTTACCAAGCATTTGGCATCCCCATTACAACAAAGTTCTGCTCAGGCCCCAGCCTGAAAGGAGGTGACTTTTCGGTCACTGAGGGACCTGGATGTAGGTCGCTCTAGGTAAAATCCTTGTTTCCTTTTTCAATTTTCAAAAGTTTCAGTTCTATGTGAAAATTGCATGAAATCTGTTCTTGTGTTCATTTCTTGAAGTTTTGTGCTTGATTGTGCCCAAATAGATTGTTCTTACATTTTTAGATAGTTTAGGAATCAGTTGGTTGAGTTTTGTTAGGACTTGTTTTGTTAAAATCATTTTCAGAAAATTAAAAGGGTGTTTGGGATAAGGGATTAGCCAAGATTTGTGACAAAATTTTGTGTTAGAACCTGGTTAAACACACTCATTAGTATATTATTAGGTGATATAAGCATTTTGGTTTCATTTTAATAAGTTTTAAGTCAGTTTGCATGTTTAAAAAAGGCATAAACTAGCTAAAACAGTGACTGCTTTTTGTGCTTGTTTTCTTGTGAATTTGACCACCAAGTTTCTAAGTCTGTTAGATCTTAGGTCCTATAAGGGTTTATGATTTGTTATATGCCATTTGGTTAGTTTGTGTGCATATTTTAAGCATTTGAAATCCATTTTTGTGCCATTTGAACCAACAAAAACACTCTCAGACCCATATTAGCTTAATCAGTAACATTGTGTGATTGATTTGCTTGATTCTTGTGTTAGACTTGTGAGTTTCTTGTTTAATTGACTTCCCACAACCCAACTGGTTGTGGGAGTGCCCCTATTGTCCATCAAACACCACAAAATTCCAAAGACAAGTCCTCTTGTCATTTCTTCACAAGTGAAGAAATACTCTTGTGTTCATTAGTTAAAATTGCAATCTGGGCACTTGTTTTGATCCCATGGGTTTGATTCTAGGTTGTTTTTTTATTAAGGGTGTGTTTTTAAGTAAGTATAGGTTACTGCTTTTGAGTTTTAAAGTTTAAAAAAAAAAAGTTTTACAAAAAAGATGTGGCCAGGACTAGAACCTGCGCCACTCCTCTCACACTCCAACGTGATAACCAGTTGCCCTAGGGTCTTTGACTGGTTATCACTTGGAACATTTAATACTTAAGCATTATTAGTTTTTAGCTTATATAACTCATCAGCTTATTTAAAAGCTTATTCCAGCTTATTTTCTTAGGGTTTCTACAAGTTAGCATTTTTCTTGTGTTTTTATTTAGTTTTAGGACTTTTTGGTTCAAAAAGTTTATTTTTCCCGCATTTAATTAATTTTCTAGGATTATTTTAAGTTTAAATTTTAGAAAGTGAATAAAAAATAGGAAAAAGCATTTTAAAAATCTGGAAAATTTGTTTTTAGGTTTTATTAAAGTAACTTGAGGTTTACAGCCATTTAAGTTTTCAAAAAATCTTATTTTTAATTTTATTTGATTTTAGGGTTTTTAACCAACTTTGAAATTTAATATAAAATTATTTAAAAGGTTTTGGAAACTTTTGGTTGCATTTTTGTCTTAGTTACATTATTCTAGATTTTTTGTAATTTTTTAGAATTTTTTTATAAACTTTGAGTTTTTTTGAATATTTTAATATTATTTTATTATTAAAAATTGAAAGTTTGATTTTTTAAGATTTTACATTTTTCCTAGATTGTAGACACTTAATTAGGAGTTTTGTAACTTTCCAAATATTTTTAGGGTTTTTCAATTATTTTTAGAATTAATTTAAGTTTTAATTGATTTTAATATTTTTTAAGTGTTTAAAAATAGTTTTATTTGGATTTAAAATTTTAAAAAATACTTTTTAGTTTAATTAGGTTATTTTTGAGGTTTACAAACTTTAAAATCTTGTTTAGGGCTTTTTAATAATTAATTGTGATTTTTAGGGCTTTAATTAGCATTAAAAAGTCATTATCTAATTAATTAAAATGTTTTAGCAAGTTTGGATTTTTTGTAAACTCTTAGAATATTATTGTGGATTTTTAGTAATTTTTAGGAATTTTTAGGTTAAAATTTTAATTTTTGCACTATTTACGGTTTTACGTGATCGCCTTTTTCGTCTTAGTTTCATCCGTCTTCGTAACCGTCTTTCTCTTCTAATCTCATTTCTTTCCTTCTTTTTCAGTCATATAATCACAAATAAAAATCAATTCATTACACAACGCACTTGCCTCCTCGAGAACGAACTCACTTTTAGGGTCATTCACACACGGTTTTCCTAAATCGTCGTGCATACTTGCCCTAATTACCTTCCTTTTCCTAAAGGGGTAATTTTACTACAATCAACAGGTTAATTAAGAGGTTGGATCACAAGCAGACAAGTCATCACCCATACTTGAGTATGTCACTATTCCCATATGAACAGATGCTTTTGCTGCTGTTGCTGCTGCTGGAAAGGAAAATGGTGGTCCCTAAGTATCACCAGTTAACAACATGCATGGTCTTTCAGGCGCTGACAAAGGAAAATATGGCGCTGACAAGACAACTTCAGGTGTTTATGGCTCAAACGTTGACAACTCTAATTCAGGCGTTGATGGCTCAAACGCTGACAACCTTGGTTCAGGCGTTGACAACTCTTTTGACCATATTTCCTCTTCCAATTTTGAACAAGGTGAACCTTTAAGCAGAAATGGTGAGGTTCATATAGATGTTGAGGGAAGAGAGTATGAAGAAGATATTGGCAACATGGAAGATGAGATTGAAGACAACACATTTTTTGAGGGAGGAGTTCTTACTTCTACATTGAAAGATCATCCCTCTTCTCTAATTATTGGTGATGTGATGTCTCCTGTTCAAACTAGAAGATCTCATCAGAACCTTGGAGGATTTATTGCCAATATTCACAAGAAGGTTGATACCCCTCCTGTTCAAGCATGTTTGTTTGTCTGTTTTCTGTCACAACAGGAACCCAAGAAGATTTTTGATGCTCTCAAAGAACCAAGTTGGGTGGAAGCAATGAAGGATGAGCTTCACCAATTTGCTATACAGGATGTTTGGGAGTTGGTTGATTGTCCCAGACATGTCAGACCTATTGGGACAAGATGGGTTCTTAGAAACAAGAAAGATGAAAGAGGCATTGTGGTCAGAAACAAGGCACGTTTAGTGGCTCAAGGATATACACAAGAGGAAGGGATAGACTATGAGGAGGTCTTTGCACTAGTTGCAAGGATTGAGGCTATAAGGATATTTCTAGCCTATTCTTCATGCATGGGCTTTACTGTTTATCAAATTAAGAGTGCTTTTCTTTATGGCACAATTGTAGAGGAGGTTTATGTAATGCAGCCTTCTGGTTTTGAAGATTCAGAGCATCCAGACAAGGTATATAGAGTCAAGAAAGCTATGTATGGACTTCATCAAGCCCCAAGACCATGGTATGGCACATTGTCCACCTATCTGGTGGAAAATGGATTCAAAAGGGGCACCATAAACCAGACCTTATTTACAAAGAAGAATGGTAAGGATTTCTTACTTTTCCAGGTTTATGTGGATGATATCATCTTTGGTTCTTCAAGTCCAAAGATGAGTGAAGACTTTTCCAAGCTTATGACAGACAAGTTCAAGATGAGTGCAATGGGGAGATGAACTTCTTTCTAGGGTTACAAGTTCAGTAGAAAGAAGATGGTATCTTCATCTCTCAAGATAAATATGTAGCAGAAATCTTGAAGAAGTTTGGCTTTTCTCCAAATGAGAAAAGGGCTAGTACTCCTATGTATAGAGAACATCCTTGGGGAAAAGTTGGAGATGGAAAAGATGTGGATGTCAGGCACTATAGATCAATGATTGGTTCATTGATGTATCTCACAGCCTCAAGACCTGACATTATTATTGTTGTGTGTGGATGTGCACGCCATCAAGTGACTCCTAAAGAGTGTCATCTTCATGCTGTCAAGAGAATCTTTAGGTACCTTAGATGTTATCCAGACCTGGGATTATGGTATCCAAAAGATTCACCATTGGATCTTATTGCATATTCAGACAGTAACTATGGTGGTGATAAATTTGATAGAAAATCCACAACTGGTGGATGTCAGTTTCTTGGGAGTAGGTTGATATCTTGGCAATGCAAGAAACAAACAGTGGTGGCCAATTCTACAACTGAAGCAAAGTATGTTGCAGCAGTTGCTTGTTGTGGACAAGTCTTATGGATTCAGAACCAGCTGTAGGATTATGGGTATAATTTCATGCATACCAAGATTTTTGTAGACAATAACAGTACTTTATGCATTATTAAAAATCCTGTAAGTCACTCTAAAACAAAACACATAGAAATTAGACATCATTTTATAAGAGATTGTTTTGAAAAGGGTTTAATACAACAAGATAGGGTTGACACAGAATAAAATGTGTCTGATTTATTAACTAAACCTTTTGATACTGGAAGGTTTCAATACTTGGTAACAAGTATTGGAGTGATCAATCTCACCTAATATGTGTTTTGGAGTCTTATTGTAAAAGTATGTACATGATATGCATTGTTATTGGTCTTTTTGAGAAGTTAGATTTTCCACTATATTTTCTAACACTGACAAAGGTTATCTTAACGCTGATAAGTGTTATCGTGACGTTTTCAGCAACATGTTAGTTTGTGGTTTTTGATCTAAGTGTGCAGGCGTTGTTAGCATTGTACCTTTGGATACAGAGTTACTTATGGATCGTTGGAGAATCATTGGAGCATATTTCAATTTATGGATGATGGTTGAAATATTTATATTCCTATCTTGAAATAAATTTTTGTATACATGCATATTATTGGGCAACATATGTATCACAGTTTAAGGGGAGGTTTTAGGAACCTTTAGGATTTTTTTTGGGTATTCTTATAATACTCTTATCACGATTCTAGATTGTGGCCGCAGGTGAGTATGAGTTAGTTTTCTATCTCATGAGGCATTGTAGCATGCAAAGTTGATATACTATGCATGCTACCAAGACCTTTTTGGCCTAGAATTGGATGTGGTCTGTTGGGAGACTTGGGAATGATTTATGATGGGTTTACCTGGGAGTTACAAGGGATTTTATGAGATAACTTAATTGTTAAGAATTTTGGTTAGCAAGGGACACTAGAGGACTGTTATGTCTATCTTGCATAAGCAAGTCTGCATAACTGGACAGTGCTTGCCGCCTTATTACAATTTTCAGTTTATAGGTTATCTTCACTAGGATAAATTACTTTGTTAAGGTCATTTTTCATTTTTATTACTTTTATTTTTGGACGCTGACAAATATTTTTCCAAGCGTTGTTGTGACCAGTTTAGACGTTGACATGACTTTTGCAAATGTTGACAAGAATGTAGCCGTTGGGCGTTGATGGGTTATTTTTTACCGTTGTCACTCATTGGTACCTACCCAGTTGTTATTTTTGACGAATTTTGGGGCCGTAATTTTGGGAGTAGATAACTTTTAATTAATGCACAAGATAACTTATTTTCTTTTCAATATTTTCATCATTATATTTTGAAAATACTTGCCTTATTTTTGACCAATCACATGTGCCTATCTCTCCTATATATTTGGCTCCTATTTTTTAAACAGGGTACTATCATATTCTTGTCTAACACTTTTTCTCCTATTATTCATCTTTCATCAATCTTTCATAAACAGCTTTCTTCAACAATGGTACCAAAGTTTAAACCAAGTGACTTGGTATTGGGATTCAGGAGTCAGCACAATATGATTGCTTATTTGGCGGCTGATGACACTTTGTTTCCACAATACACTCAGATGGTGGCGTATTTGAATGCATCTCCTCTTAGGTATGCTCTTTCTCATGCTCCTCTCATCCCTGTCACTCATATTAAACACTTTTGGAACACTGTTAGTTCCTCAACAATTAATAATGTGACTACATTAACAGCTATTGTTCATGGGCGTACTTGGGTGGTTACTGAAGCCTTGGTTCGCCAGGTTTTGCATCTTAATGATGCAGATGGTATAACCACTCTCCCCATTAATGAAATAGAACAAGGACTTCGGGCTTTGGGGTATCCTTTCCCTGATGAGGGTACTTTAAATAAATATCATAAACAAGAGTTTCCGCCAGCCTAGAAGTACCTCATACATGTCATCCTTCAATGTTTGAGTCCCAAATGTACTGCACATAATGAAATTAACAGGTCAATTGCTAGTGCAATTGTGTGCATTACAAATGGGCAAAAGTATAATTTTTCAAAACTAATTTTTGATGGCATGTGTAAAACAAAGGGAATAAGATGACTTTGGCTTATCCCAGATTTTTACAAATGATTTTTGATGACCAAGGGTATTGTACAAGGGATTAATACACGGGTTTTTACCTAGTAAGAAAATTGTTCGTTGTATTGGTCTCTTCGAAATGAAAAATGAGTTAACTATGTGACTAAGTCGTTCTTTGGTGGAAACAAATAGTTGTGTCGTTGTAGTAATTAAAAAGTGCAAGACTTAAATGTAAATGACGGGTAATTAAATGACGGTAATTAAAGCTAAAATTAACTAAAACGTAAATGGTGCAAAATTAAAGACGTTAAAAGTAAATTAATTAAATGACGTAAAATTAAAACCTTGAAAAATAAATGACGAAAACTTAAGGCTTGACGAAAAGTAAATTTGAAAATTAAATAAGACGAAACAAGTAAAATAAAGCTAATTAAAATTGGCGGGAAAATTAAATTTGAAAATTAAAATTAAGTAAAACTAATTAATTTCGCAAATAAAAAAAATGAATTAAATTCGCAACTTGAAATGGCAAAAATTCGCAATCACTGAAATTGCAAGAATCCGCAATTCCTAAAATGGCAACATTCCGCAATCTTGAAGATTTAGACACAATTTCGCAATGTTGCGAATTTGTGTATTAAATCCGCAAAAGTTTGAAGGCAGAAATCCGCAATGCGCAAGAAGGAAGATTCCGCAATCTTGGATGAAGATTCCACAATGAAGCTCAGAGGACAATTCCGCAATAATTGCGGAATTAACAAGATTTCGCAATGTTTCAAACGGCAAGAATTCGCAATAGGCTGAAGATCAAATTCGCAATAAGGGGAAAGTTGCGAATTTTAAACAGAAGCTCCTAAAAACTAGGGACACGAAAAGGTACAAAAATAAGCTCTAAAATCTTAACTTTTTAAGCACAAAAAGCAAAATAAAACACCAATAAGCTAACTAAAAAGCCTAGATTAATGATCAAACTTATAAATTTCAGTTTATAGGTTATCTTCACTAGGATAAATTACTTTGTTAAGGTCATTTTTCATTTTTATTACTTTTATTTTTGGACGCTGACAAATATTTTTCCAAGCGTTGTTATGACCAATTTAGACGTTGACATGACTTTTGCAAATGTTGACAAGAATATAGCCGTTGGGCGTTGATGGGTTATTTTTTACCGTTGTCACTCATTGGGACCTACCCAGTTGTTATTTTTGACGAATTTTGGGGCCGTAATTTTGGGAGTAGATAACTTTTAATTAATGCACAACATAACTTATTTTCTTTTCAATATTTTCATCATTATATTTTGAAAATACTTGCCTTATTTTTTACCAATCACATGTGCCTATCTCTCCTATATATTTAGCTCCTATTTTTAAACAGGGTACTATCATATTCTTGTCTAACACTTTTTCTCCTATAATTCATCTTTCATCAATCTTTCACAAACAGGTTTCTTCAACAATGGCACCAAAGTTTAAACCAAGTGACATGGTATTGGGATTCAGGAGACAACACAACATGATTGCTTATTTGGAGGTTGATTATACTTTGTTTCCACAATACACTTAGATGGTGGCGTATTTGAATGCATCTCCTCTTAGGTATGCACTTTCTCATGCTCCTCTCATCCCTGTCACTCATATTAAACAGTTTTGGAACACTGTTAGTTCCTCAACGCTTAATAATGTAACTACATTAACAGCTATTGTTCATGGGCGTACTTGGGTGGTTACTGAAGCCTTGGTTTGCCAGGCTTTGCATCTTAATGATGCAGATGGTATAACCACTCTCCCCATTAATGAAATAGAACAAGGACTTCGGGCTTTGGGGTATCCTTTCCCTGATGAGGGTACCTTAAATAAATATCATAAACAAGAATTTCCCCCAGCCTGGAAGTACCTCATACATGTCATCCTTCAATGTTTGAGTCCCAAATGTACTGCACATAATGAAATTAACAGATCAATTGCTAGTGCAATTGTGTGCATTACAAATGGGCACAAGTATAATTTTTCAAAACTAATTTTTGATGGCATGTGTAAAAACAAGGGAAGAAGATGACTTTGGCTTATCCCAGATTTTTACAAATGGTTTTTGATGAACAAAGGTACTACATAAGGGATCATGATGATTTTAATGAGATCCCTGTGCAAAAGAAAGCTATTTTTAGTAAGATAAACTCACCCCTCACCGTGAATTACCCCTGACCTAAGCTATGCTTCCTGTTCTTGCAGCAGCACAACCCCAACCAGACCCACAACCACAACTTGACCCAATACCAGAACCTTTGCCTTCACCTCAACACATGGAAATTGACGAAGAATCCTTCAACGCTGACACGTTAAATGTTGGCGTTGACACTAGTAATCCAAACGTTGACACCTTTCCTTCACAGACCCAAACACCCCTTAACCTTCAAACTACCACCCAATCCACATCATCTTCTACACCCCCTGAATATAGGATAATTAAACGCCCAAGGACTACTGGAGTGTTCTCCTCTAGTGGTCCTAGGCATGTTGTAGAGAGAACCACCACCACAAGTGTGGTTGGTGCTATGGATGAGGATGGGACTATTGGTGCTAACTTAGATGCAGGCCAAGCCAGTACTAACATATTTAAGACCTCATCCATGCCCCATGAATCTACTTTGGGAGGTCAAATACCTATTCTAGAGGAGAGCGGATTGGAACCATACACAATGATAGAATTGACGGCTGTCTGCATTAGCTTGCAAAAGCAAAATGAAGACCTGGTACAAACAGTCAGTACACAAGGCCTTGAACTCAAGCAATTGAGGGAGAGGATTGTTATTTTGGAGGATGCTAACACTAAACGTGGTATGGGGGAATCTTCCAACGGGGAGGATGAACAGATCCATGTGAGTGACAAAGGCTCACATGATGGAGAGTCTTTGGGTGTTGCTGACGCCCTCACTGAATTGAAGAAGCAACCAGGTTTTGATACATCTTTGGTTACTCCTACAAACTTGAACTTGTCTTTTACAACTATGATGGAGCAGTTCACAAGAGGCGCTGAGATAAGTAAGGTGAGTGTTGACAAGCACACTTTGGACGCTGACACACCAAGCGCTGACAAGAGTAAGTTGGGCGCTGACACACAGAATTTGAGCGTTGACAGACCTGCAGATATGGTTGATGTATTCCAGTCATCAGCTATCATCAATGAAGTGTCTTCACAGGTAACATTATCATCTTTACCCATCATTGGTCCATTAGATAAGGGTAAAGGAATCATGGTAGAAACAGAAGTTCCAAAGGATGCAGCACAAGTAGAGTTTGATTCAAGGTTGACTGCACAACTTGTGGAACAAGAAATGAAGAAGGTTGGTGAATCACCATTTGTTGTTACTTTTGAGGAACAAGAAGGAAGTGATGAAGGGAGTTCAGATTCAAGTTTTATGATAATTGAACAACCAGAAAGACTTGAATATGGTGATGACTTGGCAAGAGAGAAGCTTAGAGAGTTAAAATTGCAAGTAGATTATGATATGCCAGAAGTTGCTCAGATGTATCATGCTTGGGAGAAAAGGATTATGGAGAATCCAGATTTAACAATTTCAGACAAAATTTGGGGATTGGAGATTCTTCTAAGAGTTCAAAGAGACTGCAAGGTAATTCTAAAGCATAAGGCTAGCAATGTTTTCTCACTGCTGAAGAGGGATAGAAGGGAGCTTTACTACATGTTACTCAGATGTCATGGAACTGGATGGACCTTCAAGAAATTACAGGGATTATCCTTTGAAGAATTGGAGTATAAGGCTTATCCCATTTGGGCAAGAGTGCAGGAAATGAATACTATCAGACTTCTTTCAGATGAGAGGAAAGAAGAACTTGCAGAAGAGATGGAGATTTAAAAGGCAATGATTGTTCCAAGGCCTTTGAAGAAGGGAGTTCCACTTGAGTTTCCTAAAGATTTAAATAAAGTGGTTCCCAGTGAAGCTGTTCTTAGAAGGAGCATTAAGCTCTCACCCATGGAAGCTTCAAATATGGTACAAGTGTTACCTCTTGATGCCAGAAACCCTATCATTAGCTATAAAGAAGATGCAAGTGGGTCTTGGATGATTGGCAGATATGGGAAAGAGGTACACACATTTACTACTCTTATGTCTCTCTTTGCAAATATGGATAGGAAGACATGGCAGACCTTTGGAGGTTACTGCTGGCCAAGTATGAGACTGAAGCACCTACTTCAGTTAATGGAATAAAGCTTTGGTCAACATTCAAGAGAATGTGTGCACCAGAAGAAGAAGATCATGTTTGGAAGGATCTTGAGGATGATATTAGTGGACTTCAATAGCGTTTGTATTCAGCTGCTGGTGTGTATTAATTGAGTTCTACAAAGTTTGCTAAGTATCTTCTTGTAGATGCTGAGTATCCCATGTCTAAAGAAGTTTTGGACAAGATGAAGACAACACAGCTGGAGATTGACTATTCAAGTGACGTGGTCAAAGATTTGATTAGGCATGTTTATTACCAATATGATAAGATTTGTAAGATTCCTCCTACTTCTTAATTTTTATTCAGAAACTTGATTGCTAGACTAGGTATCAAGTTTAGGGGAGGATTGTTGGGAATAAAATGTAGCCAGTACACTTGAACACTGACAAGAATAAAACGAGCGTTGATAAGAAGAAAACAAGCATTGAAAGATCAAGCGTTGACAGGAAGAAGTCAAGCGTTGATAGGTTGAAGTCAAGCACTGATAGAAAGATATAGTATACGCGTATTATGTTTCTAGTTTGTTTCTAGTAAAGATAGGATCAACAATGTATTTTCTATATTTATCTTTACCTAGAATAGATGATACGTAGACTCTTGTACAAGGCTTCTTATGTCTATAAAAGAAGACCTTTATGTTTTGTTTCATATAAGTTTTTCATACGTTTAACACTTTCATTGTAAGCAAGTTTGTTCTAATCAATCAAGTGAAAGTTTGTTTTACAATTGTTTGTGTGTTCTTGTTTGAGTATTAATTCCGCATAATACTTAAATTGTTTTATACACAACAAAGTTTCTCTACGTGTTTAACTTGATTTAATCTCGTTTACACAAGCTAAATCGATCTAAGTTTGGGATCAACAGGCAGCAACATTCTCAACACCTTTTTTATCGTCAATTTCTAAATCGAATTCTTGTAAAAGCAATATCCATCGTATGAAACGAGGTTTGGCATCTTGCTTTCTAAACAAGTATTTTAAGGCTAAGTGATCGGTGTAAACTATTGTTTTCAATAATACGACGTATGATCGGAATTTGTCAAATGCATAAACTACAGCCATGAGTTATTTTTCCGTGATGGTGTAATTTTGTTGGGCTGCGTTTAGAGTTCTACTAGCAAAGTAAATGGGGTGAAATTGTTTTCCATCATTTTGTCCAAGGACGGCTCCAAGGGCATGTTCACTGCATCTAACATAAGCACAAATGGAAGGTTCCAATTGAGGCTTGCAATAATTTGTGTGCAAGTAATCTTTGCTTTAAGAGTTTCAAATGCTAAAAGGCATCCATCATTCAAACCGAATGTTCTTTCTTTTTCAAGAAGTTGGGTTAAAGGTCTTGTGATCTTCGCAAAGTCTTTGATAAATAGTCGGTAAAATCTGGCATGACCTAAAAAACTTCTAATGCCTTTTAGATTAGTAGGTGGTGGGAGTTTTGAAATTACGTCTATTTTTTATTTGTCAACTTCTAAGCCTGCGTCAGACACTTTGTGTCAAAGCACAATTCCTTCTTTAACCATAAAGTGACATTTTTCCCAGTTTAGCACAAGATTTGATTCTTCACATCGTGCTAACATTTTATCAAGATTACTAAGACATGTGTCGAAAGAATTTCCAAAGACGGAAAAATCATTCAAGAATACTTCGACTGATTCTTCAATCATATCGTGAAAGATTGCAATAATACACCTCTAAAAAGTAGCAGGTGCATTGCATAAGCCAAAGGGCATGCGCTTATACGCGTAAGTTCCAAATGGACAAGTAAATGTGGTTTTCTCTTGATCCATAGGGTTGATTGGGATTTGAAAATATCCGGAAAAACCATCGAGAAAACAAACGTATTCACTTCCTACGGGATTTGATCCATAAAGGGCAAAGGAAAATGATCTTTCGTAGTTGCATCATTTAATTTTTGATTGTCAATACAAACTCTCCATTCGGTGATGGTTCATATTGGTACTAATTCATTTTTCTCGTTAGTTACTACATTAACACCTCCCTTTTTTGATACACAATGAATAGGACTAACCCAGGGGCTATCGGCGATTAGGTAAATTATTCCAGAATTGAGGAGTTTAAGGATGTCTTTTTTAACAACGTCTTTCATGTTAGGATTTAGTCTTCGTTGTTTATAAACAATCGGTTTCTTGTAATCCAAAAGTTGGATTTTGTGTTTACAAAACGATGGACATATGCCAGGAATATCATAAGTTTTCCAAGCAAAAGCTTGTTTATGCTTCTGAGAACTTCAATTAAATCGTTTTTGTGTTCTTCCGAAAGTTTGGACGAAATAATTACAGGTAATAATTTTTCATCGTGAAGAAACGCATATTCCAGATGTTCAGGAAGAGGTTTAAGTTCAAAATCTATAGGGGCTCTTCGACAAATATCTTAACTTTGAAATCGGTTTCGAAAGTTATGGTTTCAAACGGTGTTTCTTTTTCTTCTTCAGGTGTTTCTATAGGTTCGTCAGTATTAACGGCTATGAAGGCGTCAAATTCAGCAAAAAGTTCTTCTTCGAGGATGGTTCCTTTGATAGAATATAAAATTTCGCTTCCCTCATCAAGAAGAGCGTCAAAATCGGCTTCAACGACTTCGCCAATGACATCAATGCTAAAGCAAGTATCGTCTGTGACAATCTAACATTTTCAGGTAGTAAATTATTTTCTCGTATATTATTTTGAAACTTATTTTTGTGTTGGTTGATGAACTCACAATTTACGGATTTAAATTTTGGCGTACGTGCATAATTTAACGTCCTTTCGACTAAACCGGAAACCCTGGGATTACGTATTTACGTTTTTGAACTCCGTTTTGATGAGACAATTTTTATTAGATTCGTTTTATGCCGTTGATTCATAATTTATAAAAACATTTTTCGCAAAACGACCCGAGGGCACGCAAATCGAGGAAACTATAATCGAGGAGTAACCGTAAATTAATGGTGATGAGACAAAACAAGTTTTTCCCCACCCCCAATATGGGACGGCTAAACAAGCTACACCACACCCATGAGGTGTCAACTTGTAGTTAACAAGTTTACACTAATCTTGTTAACTTTGCAAAATAAGCTAAACATCAAAACCACTTCCCACAAACCATTTCATTCATTCATCTCATGCAAACCACCAAAAACACTTTATCTTTCTCTTCCTCTTTGTCATCCCAACTAAAGAACAAACACCCCATTTGATCAATTTTTAACCACAATATTTTGTGTTATTCACACTAATGATGGAAAACTCTTGAAGCTCTGTTGATTGGTGATAATTTTAACATCCAAAGAGGTGATTTGCTTGTGTCCTAGGGCTGATTTTTCAACAAGAGGTCTTGGTGATAGATGATCTTGAAGATAGATTTGGTGTACCTCAAACTGTTGTCATCCAAAGTCAAGTTATAATCTTGGTTGGTAAACAAGATCATCCTTCCCATTTTCATTGTTATTTTTGTAAATTTAAAATGTATTTTCTTTCCTAATGTATATGTATATGATTATATATAATGATAAAAATATTATGTGGGGATCATGTGTTGATAAACTTGGATAAAAAGATGGAAAACTACATGTAAAAAGGTTAAAATTTTGCTTAAATAAGTAGGCTGTATAAAAACAGTAAAGAACCTTATGTTAAACTGATAAAATGTCATAGATAAATTAATATACAGTAAGTATTAAGACTTTTACACATGTGAGAGTTGGCCATGCAATGAAATCATTATAATGAGTCAGATATGATCAAAACAAAATGGAAGTGCAAATCTGAGTAGTCTGTTTTGTATGGACTGTTAGGGACATTAGATTTAGATTGAGCAGTATCTAAAGCTAAGTTATATGTAGCACATAATATGAAGTTTATGTCATCCAAAAATGAGCTTCTATCTCCTTGTAAAACTCAAGATATGATAAAAATGGTGAAAGTGAAAAGAAAAATCAGATTTGTGAAATAAAAGTATATAGTATAATATTAGCACTCAAATAAATATAATATAAAATGTAAACTTAAAACCCACTAACTTATATATTACATAATAATAAGTATGTACATTAATAAATAAATGAGACATTTTATGAAAATGGAAATTTGATAAGTTTTATAAGTTATGAAACTATAAACATGAGTTTTACGTCTTTTCGGCTAAAGCCGTAAAATTAACGTTTTCGTCAATCAAAACTTAGACGGTCGGACCCGCCTAATGTAAATTTTTTGTAACTCATATAATGATATATAAGTACATATTACAAGTAAAAACAGATAAAACCCGAGCTTTATAAAATATGGACATTAACGGGCCAAATTAGCCTTATTGGACTATTAATCCAACTAATTTGGCTAAACACTTATGAACTTACTTATTGGGCCTAACCCACTTGAGCCCAACATGTAAGTAAAGGACTGATGTTAAAAGTATAAAATGGACTAATATAAGGTAATGGGCTTATAATGGTCTTATTGGGCCTTGACAAGTAAGGGAGATAAACTAGTAAAACTAGTATAAAAAGTTACCAACACATAACACTATAATGAGTAAACGAAGATGTATAATCCCACTTGATCATCATCATGTATATATAAAATCATCATATGTATACATAGATATTATTTTGTAAAGTCATTGGACAAAATTCTAAGACCGAGTATTATTTATATAGGTTTCCGTGTTCGAAGCACGCCCGTAGCCGATAATCCGCCTTTCATAATCAACGTGAGTTTATAGCCTCACACTATGTTTTATAAAATGATTTGTAAACCCGCGAGGGAGATAACATGCTAGTTTTTGATAAAAATAGAACACAAGTAGTCCCGATGGTATGCTTAATGATATGGCCCCGAACGATGCTATGACCCAATAAATGAGATGAAAAGTATTATTAGTAGTTAGGTTATGTCACTTAAAGTCCCATTAGCATGAATTGTGAACTATCGGGATTTGGTAGTCGCTTATGCATATAACAGTACTATTTGGGGAAGATCATTCGCGCCTTGACGGTTGATCCCCGTCGTACCACATTGTTTGGTAAGCGAATTTATGTATGAGAAGATTTATATAAGCGTGATTTTTGTGCCGACACGCTAACTAATATGGGCAAATTGTTTGTCGGGTTCGTGGCCCGTTGTTTGTGATAGTAAGGTAACAATGTCATGCAGCTAATAATAATCCAATGTAATCTAAATAATCGATATGATACGATGCAAATAACGATAATAATGTTACCTATAATGGTAATATTGATACTACGGTCTCATGGACGGTTTAAGATGTATGCTTTGATATATATATTACCTGACTAGCAATACGAGGATAATAAGAGGTTTTTAGCCAAGTATAAAATAAATTCGTTCCAAGTCTTTTCAAATTGATTACCGATTAAAAGTGCGACTCAATTGTTCTTGGTGGAATGTAAAAAGGGTAGGGTATCTATTCTACTAAAAAGAGATAAATGAGCAAAGTGGTAAAAATAAGCTAAAAAAATTAACTAAAAATAACTCAACAAAATAAAAACAATTTAAAAATATTAAAGCGGAAATTAAAACTAAACAATAAATGGAAACGTAGTTTAAAAACTTAATTTAGAAAACTTAATTTTAGAAAATAAAAGAAACCAGAAAGTACTCATGCGGAAAAAGGATTTGATTCGGAATAAATGTTGCTCATTCGGAATAAAGTTCATGCGGAATAATCTTACTGGTTCGGAATAAAGATCGAACAACCTTGGTTCAGAATGTTTAAGCTCATTCGGAATAATCCCTTATGCGGAACAATAGCTTCGCTCAGAATATTTGCTTATGAGGAATAAATTGATTCGGAATAAAGGCTTTACTCGGAAAAATAGCTGGTTCGGAATAATAGCTTCATCCGGAAAGATTGCTTGGTTCAGAATGTCTGCTTATTCGGAATAAATATGCTTGATTCGGAATATCTGACTCATGCGGAATATTACCTTTATTCGGAATAATCAACTAATGTAGAATAATACCTTTATTCGGAATATCAAGCTCATGCGGAATAAATTATCAAAAGAGTTGGTTCGGAATATTCTTGCTCATTCGGAATATTTAATGCAAACACTTCGTTCGTAATAACTCTCACTCATTCGGAATAGTTAATGAAAAGGCTTCGTTCGGAATAATTTCACTCCTTCGGAATCTGGGTAATTTTTGAAGACGAAGAACAGGGAGAAAAACCAAAACACGAATTTGACTAAAATCAACCAAGTTTTAACCAAAGATTAAACCAAACTAACCACTAATCATCTACTAATGATAAACATCAAACCAAATCAACAAAAACACAAAACCCACTTGTTTTTAAAGATCAAAATCAACAAAATAAAAACTTAAAACTTTGGAATCAATAAGAAAAGGAAGAACAAGATTAAAAGGAAATTTGTATTAAGGATTAAGATTCAAACAAACAATAATAAAAATCAAACTTACATGAAGATGGATCAAAAATTAAAAGGTGCCAAACACCCTAATGGTGTTTGGTTTGCTACGAACCAAAAGAAAGGAAAAAACAGAAAATGAAAGCTAGCTTGAAAATGTGAAGGAGGTCTCCTATTTATAGGCCTTGGAGTTGGTTGGTGAGTGGGCTTTCTCCCTTTATTTTTGTCTTCTCGTCTTTTCAAGAAAGTTGACGTTTTTGACTTTGATTCAGGATTTGTCGATGAATAAATTCAACTGATCTTTTAATTTCTTCATTTAATAGACTTGAGTTCTTCGACATATAAATCTTTCGTCTTTGGTCCTTTTCTTACATAAATCTTCAATTAGGCCCATTGACTTCTATCTTATGCATTCTCGATCTTTCGACTTCGTCTTTAGTCTTTTTCTTCGATAAATGCCCGTGATAGCCCATGTTTTCTTCCTTTTGCATCATTTGGTCCTAAAACACAATAAAAACACAAACCAGGCATAATTCCGACTTTTACGACATAAAATACACGTTTTGGTCATGTTATTATTGTAAATAAGTGGTAAAAGGATAAGTGTTTTCACACTTATTAAATCCCCTACACTTGACCATTGCAATGCCCTCATGCAATGCATTAATTTCAAAGCACGGTTTACATTTTCATCATAGATAACTCACCTTGGCCTTTATTAAATACTAAATACTAAGGAAACTAAAAGAACAAAACAAGTAAAGAAATCAAAGACTTACATTGGGGTTTTAGGTTGTCATGAATGTTCATCATTCTCAAGTTTCACATTCCGCATACCAAGCTTAAAAACGAGATCATTGTTATTATAAGTTAGCAAACTAACACGAACTCATGTGGCTCAATTATTCACTTAGACTCCCTTATTCCTAGGTGTATCTCTTATATTTTAATATTGTCTTAAATGATCACGAGGATACATTGTTTGACTTATTTCGATAGTTATTTAAGCTGAAAACAAAGTGGGACGATTTAATCAATAGTTAGCTTAAGGACAAAAATCTTTTAAAACTGCTTCTCGGGACCTCATAAAGTTCATATCTTGGCATAACTCGCTTCACGATTTGAGACCTTTCTCGGACCGATATTTGGCAGCGACTTCATACTTCAAATCTTTGAGAGACGTTCTTGAAATTATGGTCTTCTCTTCATAATAGGAATTTCTTCACTTGAACTTTTTGAGAGATTCTTCATATATGGACCACGACTTCTTCATTATTCTCCAATCTTTATTTTGGACTTTGATATACAACGATCCGCCTCCTTTTAGGACTTGGATCTATTTATCTTTTGATGTTGTGGTTTTTAGTCGTTTTACTTAACTTTAGGAAAAAGTAAGCGAACTCTAAGTCGTGGTAAGTATTAATCAATACGTTTTAGGAAAAACGTAAAGACGACAATCGAGTTCGTTCTCGAGGAGGTATGGTGTTTAGCCAACAAGTATATACGTTATTTAATAGAGTGATTACGTTTTTGGAAAGAAATAAAGAAGGGAAAATGGAAACGATTTACGCTAAAAACGGTCGAAAACGCGTGTATGTACGAACGTAAAAACGCGACCCAACGAAAAATTTCACCTAAAAATAATTAAAAAGACCTAAAACGTTCTATAAAACATAACTAAGAAAAATATAAAAACCAAAAATTTTGAAAACTTTTTTCTATTATTTTTTTTTAACTTTTTTAGATTTTAAAATGAGAATAATCTTAGAAAACAAAATAATAAAAAGAAAATTATGAAATTTAAACTTTACAAAAGAAAAATTATTTTTCCTATGTCCTATATGAGAAAAGAAAATTTTGAAAAAAAGAATTGTATTTTTTTTACTTTTAAATAATTTATTATGAATTAAATATGATTTAAACTAATTAAACGATTTAAAAAATATTAAATGATTTTATAAAAATATGAAAAAATTATTGAAAGAGCTAAAAACTATTTAAAATCTAGAAAAAAAATAAAAGATGAGCACAATAAGCCCGAATAAGCTGCCTAATAAGCTATGAAAAGCTGCCTAAGGTATATAAATAAAAATTAGAAGGATTTAAATAAAACAAAGTGTAAATGTTTAACAAAAGGGTGTGGTAGCACAAATGGTTAGAAGGCTGGGAGTTGCGTCTTCTGCTGGTGCACAGGTTCAGTGTTCAAGACCCACTTGTGACACTTTTTTGCAAAAATTTTCTTGTTATAGAAAATGGGAAGAAACTGAAAACCATATATGAAACAAAGAAAGGGAATGATAAACAAAAAAGGTGTAAAGATCAGATGGTTGGCTGGAGTTGTTGCGTTTGATATGTGTGCAGGTGGTCTGGGGTTCGAGACCCACTATATCCAACTTTCTTTTCTTTTTTGAAACGACTTTTTCCTTTGTTACTTTAAAACCAAACGCAACACCAACAGTAACAATTAACTTTTTTTTATTTTAGGCAGCAGACTGATTTCTTTATTAAACTCAAACCATCAAATTTACATAACACACTTAAATCACCATTACTACATGATCAATTATAGCTAAGAACAAAAATTGGTCACAGTGACTAAGGCCAAGAACAAGAACTTAACAAAGTGAATTGTGGCTAAGTGACTAAACTATGGGATTAAAAAAAAGGCAAAATTTGAAAACAAGCTACTGGCAACACACTTAAAAACACAAACCAAGAAGACACAAAGATATCAAAAACAACTCAGAAAACAAATTAATTGGAATGAGGTCAGTGGGTATGTTCTTGATACACAGTCGACAACCCACTCCAAAACACTACACAATTCAATAACAATCTATCAAATCCAACTAATCACGCCCATGTTTAGGCTGTTGGTATAGACAGTAGGCACCCCCACAATCGTTTGCTTGTGGGAGTCGCGACTAAAAAACAAACACGCCAATAATCAAGACCAAATTAGGCAACGCAATTACTTATTCAGCAGACTAAAGCCCCCCTCCCTTTCGGTCAGATATCACCAGCGGGCTTACGAGCTTAATGGACAGAAACTCTTAATGGCTTATAGTGTGACTCCAACCAGCAATTAAACACATTGAGATTCAGCAAGTACAAATAAATGAATCCTACTTTTTTTTATAAATGGTGTTTTGCTGTTAGGACGCACAGGTATGAACACCACCATAAAATTCAAACACAATCAATATTCGACAGCCTATGGGACAAATTATGAGCTCGTGTGTTCCTATGAAAACAAGCAGACCCCTTTTGGTGAGCTGAGTGTTACCCACAACGTTTCCAAAACCGAACACCCCTTATATCTTTGACAGTGGCTACAGTTAGATAAATCGGTAAACTTACGGTGGGCAAAAATGATTCAATAAGCCAAGAAACATAAGAACAAGTAGTCCCCTTGTGGTTGCTGTGACAACTATAGACAGTGGGCACAAGAACACGTTCTATGGCTGACCACAGGGTAGCGAAACAACTCAAAGTGAGCTCACCAAGTAAGATGACACACAAATCACATTTGAGTGGTCACCAAAACAGTGCGATCAATACTAGCAACCAACCACCTACTGTTTAAACAAACTCAAAAACTTAAGGACACATATTTTGTTTTTGATGATTTATGACAAATGAAATGAAACCCTAAACTAGTACTCCCCTCAATAACTTGATGCCATTGAAACTAGTAACAATCAGCAGTCACCAATATCTTCATAATTTGAAAGACAAACTGATTTTTAAACAGAAACTTTAAGCAACCATCAAAACAAAATTTTTGCAAATAATAAAACAATCTTTTGTCAAACTCCAACTAACCTAAACCTATTCAAGATGTGCAGAGATAAACAATGCTTGATCGACGAGTCCTACCCAAGATCATTGTTGTCCCAAACACCCCCTTTTTGGTCATTCAGCAAACAGAGGGCAAGTCTTTGGCGACTTGGCAAAGACTTAACCTTATGCCCCCCTTACGCCACAAAACTTAAGCAAACAGATAACTGACGCCTTACAAAACCTCAAAACCTAAAGCCCTAAAGGCCCTCTTAACTGAAGATGTCGAACACAGCCAAACATGAGTTTTTAAACAGATAATGAAAATTAACGAAATGACAAGCACGATTAAAACAAACAAGCAGTAACTAACTGATATTCAATGTGAAAAATAAGCAAACAAAAGATAAACAAAAAAAACAAAAAAATAAATAAGCAAATAAGCACATGAGCAGGAAAAGTAAAAAGAAAGAAAGAAGAAGAAGTCTCACAATTAGGTCCAAAGCTTTTCCAACTTCTTACACACTAACTCGTAACCTCAATTCACCCTTTCTTTCCCTCAACTATCGCCTAAGCTTGTTAGAGCTTATATGCAGCTTATCCTTGAATAAGAAAAAAGAACAAATGGAAATATCTTCAAACGTCTTAATCCAAAATGGAATAAGCCTCCTATACTCAACCAGATTCTTCAACAGTCGAAACCAACAAAGTAGCCAACCTATTCGCCTACTAACTCAGCTTGTTGTCAATAAGCTGAGGTAATAGCTTTTGCTACAAGTAACCTCAAAAACAAATATTTGTTTCTGATAAATAGGACTTGGAATTGTGAGAATTTTTGCAGGAAAAGTAAATGACTGTATTTAAGCGACTGGAAATTTAAAGACTTGCAATAAAAAGAAAAATGGAACTCAATTGATATAAAAAAATTCGTCTCTTACAAAAATTTCATAAAAATTGGAACAACAGAAATATGAAACTAAGCTATCTATTTATTTACAATGAGGATGAGTGAAACCCTAGCAAAGATGTCAACATTGTCCCTCTCTGAAACATATCACAACCCTTGATTTCATACTAGAAGCTTCTTAAAATGAATCCAATGGTTGATGGATGGTCTTCATGTTGTCATTGCCTGTTGTTGATGCAAAAGTTGGTTGATCCTTGCTAGACCCGAATTAGGCTTAATTCGGGTTGGCTGGGTACCGGCTCCTGCACCAAGTGAATCGTCTGGTTGGGATCCTGCACACTAAACAACACGCGTTAAGCTTACCGTGGGAAGGTTTCCCACGATTAAACTCCGGCGTGAGAGTAAGTAATCGATTTAGGGTTATATGTGAGTTTAGAGAGAGTTGTGATACCTTTGTGGAACCCTTAGGGGTTCCTTTTATAGGCAGTGAAACCCTAGTGGGCTTTCACTGATCCTTCGGCCCCAAGGAAGAGATAAACACCAGAATTAGAATGATTGTAATCTTCTAATTCTGGTAGTGAATATCCTCTCTTCTTAGGGTAAGGATATCCCTAGACAGGATATTATTCTGTCTGACCCTATGTCGGCCGTATCGGCCATACCGGGCCGTGGGCCGCACACGTGTGTGCGGTTACTATTCATTCAGGCCCATAAGCCTGACTGACATCATCCCACCCATACGTGATGGGCCGGATACGGGTAGTACCCTTGGGCCGGGCTCATGACCCGGCTGGGGACTATACGTCATCATGTCCCCCCAGTCTAGTTGTTACAACCGTAGGTGGAACCTCTAGACTACAAATATGCTCCCGGACGTACCAAGGAATTCATAACAAAGGACAAAGATGCTCGATTCATAGTCGCCGAGACAAATTAAATATATCAATAAATGTCAAGTCTTACGTTAGAGCCGCATAATCCGACATGAACGACTGTTCATCTGACTTGTTTGACTGACAAAAGTGCAGACAGTCAGAACATTGAGCAGTGCAAACGTGTGGGTCAGATATGACCCGTGGGTCCCATCTGACGTTTCACTTGCCTCTTGCCCCCTAGCCACACGATTAAGAATAGTGGCCAACACGTGTCACATATCCAACAGGCTGTGACCCTCAAGGTAACCCTATAAATAAGCCACCCCTACGGCTGTGTGAAACACACAGTTCACAACCTCCATTTCTGCCATTAAAGCTTTCCTTCTATCTTGAACCAAGTACGCACGGATCCCTTCACACGCAGGTTAGAATACCACGTCCTTACACTCTTTTTTAGTAATGGCCAATAGAAACAACCCTACCATCGGATCCGTGCTAAATGTCATGTCCCAAGACCAGTTAAACCATTTTTGTACAAATTACTTCATCCCTTCCAACCTACACCCCTCACTCCCTGGCGTCGGAGACCTCATAACTGAGGCTCCAGCGGGTAAGATAGGCCTCTATACTCGCCTGTTTGATGCGGCTAATTACCGCATCCCTTTCACCCACTTTCTCGTAGATCTGTTAGGATATTATAATGTACACATTAGTCAGCTCCACTGCATAGGTGCCTGTAAAATTAGCCAATTCGAGATCCTCTGCCGTGCTAGGAATATCCCCCCAACCGTAGGGTTATTTAGGTTGTTTTACACCCCAAACTTAGTAAACGGTTGGGTATCTTTCAAAAAACGAGCCTCCAACAGCCCACAATCACACAACAAACCGATGGATTCACTGAAAAATTGGTATGACCATTATTTTTTCATTGACGAAGTTGTATGGCCGGGTGATTTCATCATTAGGACCAGACTACCGCCCGACCCTAAGCCGCACGCCAGTACATACAATCCCCTTCACTCGCAAGAGTTAGATCTAAATAGGACTGGATTCCACAGAAACCTACCGGAATCATTCTTATGTTTGCTAGGAATTAGCCGCAATTACTTTGGTCCCTCCAATAGGTATCCTGTGTTTTGGAGAAGGCAGGGTGAAGGTAGGCTCACCATCCGTACGTCCATAAAAAATGTATATGTGTTTGTAATCAACTAACATCTTTTGTGTTGTGCTGGACAGAAATGAACTTCTTTGGACTGTTGCGCCAGGGCGATCCAAAGCTTGTGCCGGAAGGTCTCCGCCCTCTCCGTGAAAATGAACAGCCCCTCCTTGAGCACACCCGACCAGTGACGGTTGCCTTAGAAGCCGTGCCTGATCCCCATTCTGATGAAGAACATGGAGAGCATGGTGATGGTAATGACCAGATGAACCAAGGGGAAGCCGGGCCTTCCTCACCTCACAGAGAACAACAGGGAGACAATATCGAAACCGACTCCACCATTCGCCGACTGATGGGCGATGATGATGATGATGAAGTGCAACAGCATGTTAACTTGGACGAAGATGAGGAGGCCGAAGAGGAGATTGCGGAGATCACAGCACAGCCCCTCACTAGGCGGACCCGGAAGAGGGGGAACCGTGCAGGCGAAACTGCATCGGCCGAGATTGGTGAACACAATGCTCCCCGCAAGAGGCTTCGAGAAGACCACCCTATGTATCAATCCGTTGGAAGTGCTACCCAGGGTTCTGAGGCTAACCGGGTCACTCATGTCGATCCCGTCACCCAAATTGCCCCAACTGCTTCCGAAGGAGCAAGAGGAAATATGTAAGAAATCATCCAAGCATGCAAGAATGTCTTCTCTTTTTTTTTTTTTTTTTTTGCCATACTTAAGATATTCCATGATACTTATGTCGCAGGGACAACCAAGCTGAGGCCGCACCGCCTTCTGACACCCAAGTGAATAAGGAGAAAGGTAAAGCTGTCGAAGAAAATCCTGCGGTCGCCACAAAGTCTGGCCCTGTTTTTGAAGATGGTTCACCCCTGATTTCCCAAGACTTCCCCACATCCGGTGCTCCCCAACCTTTTAATCCTGTATGGACCATCACCACAGCGTCGCGATTGAGGAGTGCTGAGGAATGTCGTGAATACCTTAACAACTGCATCCCACCAAGCTTGGTACAAGAGGTAAACTCCCTAAATCATGCGGATTTGGCTGACGAGTATAATGGGACGCTTGTACATCAGATGGCGATGGGAACCGCGATGAGAGTCAGGTTTGAAGCTGCCCTTGGGCACGTCGAGTCCCTCAAGAGGAAAGTTGGACGTAGGGAAAAAATGATTGAAGATAACGAAGCCCTGATTGCTGACCTCCAATCCAAACTGGCGAATGCTGAGGCAACTATTAAGACACAATCGGCCCGTGCGAGTGAACATGATCAGCAAGTAGCGCACCTTGAGTCTCAACTTGATGCTGCAAACACCAAGGTACATATCCGTACCGCACCACCCACATATACCAAACAATGAATGCACTAACACGTCTTTTACTATAGGTGACCACGGCCGAAACTTCTGCCCATTCTTACGCCAGCCAAGTAGATGATCTGAACCAGAAGCTGAAGGACGTGCATTTGGCCGTCCAAAATACGGAAAAAATGCAGACAGAACTTGCTGAGGAAAGGGCCATCACCCAAGAGCTGAAAGAGGCAATTGCCCAAAAAGAATTGGTGATGGATGCCCTGACCGCTGAGCGTGACAATGTACTGTGCCCTCAACTGCTAACAGCCATTGCGGGCCGTAGGTGGATGGTTGGTCATGGAGCACGCCTGGCCGTGACGAAGGTGCTAGAGGCCCCCTCCTTTGTACAACAATTTGCCAATCTTGTTTCTGATGGCATCGACCATGGCCGACACGAAGGAATGGTTGAGGCTGCAGAATTGATCACCAAAGGTGGGGACATCGCCCATCACACCTTTTTTAAGCCCGAAGCCGCCAGCAAGATGACTGCCTCCATGGCCGCGATGCAAGATCTGCATTACCCATTCCTGGACGAGCTAGAGGCCACAAAAGATGCCCCGAACACTGTAATCATGGAGAAGCTCAGTCCTAGCCTGCCGTCCACTGCTAACTTTCCTCTAACCCTTCCTGTCTATGAGGACGTAACCAGGGTCGTACTTGACGAGGAATCCCTAGACGTGGTTTTGGAAAGGACCGCGGCCCAAGCCCAGAAGCGGGGAGAGCGTGATGAATGGTTGCCGCGTCTGGTGGAAGAACAAGCAGAGATGGGTAAGTTTCTCCCCTCAATTTAGGATGCTCCTTTGTTCACCATTAAACACTTGTTTTGTAACCTATGAATATGTATTGTTTTGATTCGTCCGTGTATGTACACGGCTAACAACTTTTACGTTTTGTATATAAGTCCGTGGGTAACCACGGCAATTTTGATTTGTTTGGAAACTTGTGTATTTGTGTTTGAAATATTGTAGTTCAATACTGCATGGTACCACGTCTTACTCACAAAGAAAATACATTCAAGTCTATAATTTACTAGACGTGCGACGTGCGTCTTTATTATGCGGAGCACAATATGGCTATAGCATATGAAGCTTACCCCAACGTCTTGTGAGTAAGGTGTCTAGTAAGGATACGTGATCCATGCGGCTGGGGTTGCATCCCTCTTACGCGGCAAGTTGAATTAGTAGGTTCACTTAATCCTCTTACCCCACCTGGAGGCGTATGGTACATGTACAGTATTTCGAGAGAATGCATATGAAAGAAACATGGCATATTATCACACAAATAAAATTCATACGTCTAACAAAGAATCTAACAAAGGTGACAATAGTTTGCACGAAACAGGCCGTGGAGCTAGCTAGGCACCACGGCATTTTATTAGAACATTTACATTTTTTGTTTGAACAATGATGACAAGTCCTAAAAAGGTCCATAAAGGAAACTTAAACAAACATAAAAAAAACAAATAAGACAAATAACCCGCATGGTTTTTTATTAAGACCGCCTATAGCAAAGTATCCATGCGGGAGCCGTAGCTTTCAAAGATAGCACCTTTTTAGATTGGCGATGTTCCATGTGCGCTCTAGGTCGCGGCCATCCATATCGCGCAGCTTATACGCGCCTCGTCCCAAGGCTTCAGTGACTTCATACGGTCCCTCCCATTTAGGGCCCAGTTTTCCTGTATTTTCCATGCGACTTGCTTCGTTAGCACGATAGACATAGTCTCCCGGTCGAAAAGAAACACCTTTGACCTTGGCATCGTAATAAGCCTTCATCTTAGCCTTGGACTTAGCTTCATTGATGGCTGCTAATTCCCTTTTTTCCTCCAACAGATCTAGGTTGATTCGCAGCTGTTCATCATTTGTGACGGCATTAACCTCCGCCGTGCGGATGGTAGGCATCCCTATTTCTGCTGGTATCACGGCTTCAGTGCCGTAAGCCAATGCAAACGGAGTATCTCCGTTGGCTGTTTTTATCATGGTTCTATGTGCCCATAGCACATGCGACAATTCCTCGACCCATTTGCCCTGTCGTTCATCCAGCCGCGCCTTAATCCCATTCCCCAAGCTCCTATTTGCTCGTTCGACAAGGCCGTTCGTTTGTGGATGCTTGACAGAGGCGAAGCGCCGCTTGATGTTCAATGATGCACACCAGTCTTTAAATGGGTTATCCGTGAACTGTTTGCCGTTGTCTGATATAATTTCTCCAGGTAGACCGAAACGGCATACAATGTGTTCCCACACAAACTTCTTGACCTGCTTACCCGTGATAGATTTTACTGCCTTGGCTTCTATCCATCGTGTAAAGTAATCCATTACAACAATCAAGAATTTAACCCCTCCCGCAGCTACAGGAAATGGTCCTGCGATGTCAATTCCCCACTTGTAGAATGGCCATGGGGACGTGATAGGTGTAAGCTCCTGCTGTGGGTGCCGCGGTACTGGCCTATGCACTTGGCAATCATTGCATCTGCGAATCATGTCGCGCGCGTCTCTGTGCATAGTGGGCCAATAGTATCCTGTTCGTAAGGCTCGAGCTACCACGGATCGTGGACCTGCATGCATACCGCACAATCCTTCGTGTATTTCACTAATCACATAGGCCGCCTGGCGTGGTCCAACACACCGCAGCCACGGCTGCAAGAAAGAGCGCTTATAAAGGATGCCTTCCCGGAGTTCGAAATATTGGGACTTCCTTCTAACGCGCCTTGCTGCTTTTTCCTCGTCTGGGAGTGTTCCGCTAGCCAGATAGTTGATGATTGGGGTCATCCACGTAGGTCCCTCTTCTTCAACTATCGCAGTCACTTCCCCTTCCGTAATAGACTTTTCTTTGAGTATCTCCACCAAAACCTGTTTAGACAAGTGAGCGAAGCTTGTGGACGCGATTTTACTGAGGGCGTCCGCTTTCTTGTTCTCGCCCCTTGGTACCTGCTTGATGGAAAACTTACTGAAAGTTGCGATTAACGTCTTGACTTTTTCCAGATATCTGACCATGTTGTCCTCCTTAGCCACATACCCACCTAGAATATGGTTCGCGACAAGCCGTGAGTCCACGTAGGCCTCAAGGTTGCGAACTCCCATTCTAGCGGCGATTTTTAAACCCGCAATTAATGCTTCATATTCCGCTTCGTTGTTGGTGGCCGTGAACTCAAAACGGAGGGCGTACGTGAATTCCATACCTTCTGGATTTGTAAGGATGAGGCCTGCCCCGGATCCGTCTGTGCATGAGGACCCGTCCGTGAATAGCACCCAAGGTTCCGATAGGGCCTCCTCTTGCTTAATGATTGGTTCTCCCTCATCCGGCTTCTCGATCAGGAAATCTGCCAAGATCTGGCCTTTAACAGCCGTCCTTGGCCTGTACGATATATTATGCCCCCCCAGTAGGATGCTCCACTTCTCTAGTCTCCCTGCCACATCTGGTCTAGATATAACCTGCTTGATTGGCTGATCCGTAATCACGACAATCGGGTGCGCCTGAAAGTACCGGCGCAGCCTCTTTGTAGCAAATACTAGTGCTAGTACCAATTTTTCCATGGGGGAATAGTTCAGCTCCGCTCCTTGTAATGTCCTACTTATGAAGTAGACCGGGGTCTGTATTGTGTCTCTGTCCGTCATCAGTACCGCGCTTATTGCGCCATGGGTAGCCGAGAGATACATAACAAGCTCCTCCTTTGGGCGGGGGGCTACCAACATGGGGAGAGATGCGAGATGCTGTTTGAGTTGGCCAAAGGCTTCATCAGCTTCCTTCGTCCAACGGAAGTCTCCCTTTCTAATACACTTCTTCAGTGTCTTAAATAAGGGCAGTGACTTCTCTGCGGATTTGGATAGAAATCTATTTAGTCCGGCTAACTTCCCATTCAGGGATTGTACCTCCTTCCGTGTCTGCGGGGACGGTAGCCGTATCACTGCGTCCGTCTTCTCTGGACAGGGTTTGATGCCGTTTGGGTCAATCAAATATCCCAAGAACATTCCTTCTGTTGCACCAAACGTACATTTCTTTGGATTTAACTTCATATTAATCCTTCTCAGCGTGTCGAATGTCTCCTGGACATCCCGGAGGAGTGCCTCCTCCGTGTGGCTTTTTATCACCAAGTCATCAACATATACCTCCAAGTTGCGTCCTATTTGTGATTCGAAAGCTTTATCCACCAACCGCTGATACGTAGCGCCTGCGTTCTTTAATCCAAACGGCATTTTCGTATAGCAATATACGCCCTGGCTTGTGTGGAACGCAGTTTTTTCTTCATCCTCCTCCGCCATCTGGATTTGGTGATACCCTTTATATGCATCCAAGAAGCATTTGAAAGGATATCCACACAAAGATTCTACTTTCCAGTCAATTTCTGGAAGCGGGTAACAGTCTTGTGGGCAGGCCTTGTTCAGGTCCGTGAAATCCACGCACATGCACCAACTTCCATCATGTTTCTTGACCATGACTGGATTGGATAACCACTCGTGGTAGTATACCTCGCGCATAATGCCTGCATCCACCAGTTTCCGCACTTCCTCCAATATAACTTGGCTTCTTTCGGGCGCCTGGCCGCGCTTCTTTTGCTTGATGGGTTGGTACCCTTGGCGGATCTGGAGCTTATGCTCTGCTATCGTACGTGGCACACCCGTCATATGTTTTGGCTCCCATGCGAATATGTCCAGATTTGCACTTAAAAGTGCACACATGGCCCTCTTGCCGCTATCTGAGAGTGCCCCTCCTATGGATACCTCCTGTTCCGGGTAGTCAGGGTGAATGGCCACCTTCCAATTGGGCGGTGGTGCCCCATCCTTGGGTGGTACAGGTGGTGCCGGTGTTGTCACGGTGTGACACTCGGACGTCGGCACGACTGTATTATAAATAGTAACGATTCCCCCATCAACTGGGAACTTAATCATTCCGTGAGCCGTAGAGGGTACTGCTCGGATAGCCAAAATGCCTGGTCTGCCTATGATTCCATTATAAGGAGAGTGTGAACGTATCACCATGAAGTTCATCCACGTTGTAGTGGAATGTTCCTCATTCCCGATGGTGACAAGCAGACGCAACTGCCCTATTGGCCAGATAGTATCTCCACTAAAGCCAGTAAGCGGCGACGTGGCCGGTACTAATTGGCTTCTTATTTCTGGGTATAACTGCACAAAGCAGTGTTCATATAATACCTCTGCTGACGACCCTCCATCCACATACATGCGGCGGACATTGTGTGTTCCAATGCTTATCTCAATGGTGAGAGGCGCATCAACCACGTCACTTGCTGTGATGAGAGGGAATGAGATTTCCTTGCCGCGGGAAAATTTTTGTCCAATTTTCTGTCTCGTGCGGCGCTGTCTGGATTGGATCATGTATATGGTAGACGGCTTGTCCTTTTGGGGGTCCTTCTTATCATACTTCTTGTTGTTGTCCTTTCCGTCTTTCCAATCCTTAACCAGGTGCTTGAGTTTGCCTGATTTGATTAGCGACTCAATATGCTTCTTCAGCTGGATACACTCCTCCGTGCCGTGTCCTTTGTCATTATGGAATTCGCAGAAGCGACTTCCCTGCCGACGTTCCGGGGGTGTGGTCATTGGGGGAGGTCTTGGAAAGTTCGCCCCTTCAGTCAACAAGATCTCCCGGTAGGACATCTTTAAGGGGGTGAACTTGTCGTCCGACCGTCCGCCTTTGCTTTGGCTCTTATAGTCCGAGCTCTTGTTATTGTTCTGGCTGCCTTGGCCACCCGACTGCCTCCGGGACTGGTCATTTGAGCGGTACCCATTTCCTCGGGATGGGTAGGCCGCGGCAACAGCTGTCTCTCCCTCTATGAAATTTCTGACCCTTTCCATGAGGTCATCATATCTCTCTGGACGCTTGTCGTTGAGACGCCTGATTAGTTCTCTGTCTGTTATGGCGTGCATGTAGTCCGAGATTTTCAGGAGCTCTGGCATGGTTCTCGTGCGGGTGCACTCATCATTGAAGCGCTCAGTGAAGGCTTCTGTGGACTCCCCCGGCCGTTGCTTGACAGTTGCCAATGAAACCGGATCCCTATTATACTTCTTCCTTTGAGTATAATTGTTTTCGAACGCAGTTCGTAGTTCCGTGAAACTATCAATGCTCCGTGGGGGGAGTGCCTCGAACCAGTCACGAGCGTTTCCTATTAAGGTCGAATTGAACATTTGGCACCATATAGGCATGGGCCATCGCTCAATTTTAGCCTGAGTATCAAATATTTTGAGGTGATCGACAGGGTCACCGGACCCATCATACGTTTTGATACACGCCGGCATGCGACGTTTGGTGTCCTCAGAGTAGTTCCGTATACGGAGGGTAAACGGATCTTCCCTGGGATCAGCCCATGGCCGCGTGAGCCTAGGGTCATCCCATGGTTCACACCACGGACGCGAGAGGTCCTCTGCTTCCGTATCCCTATAGTAGGGGCCACCGTAATACTCATCATTGTTTGGTGGTGGTGGCGTGCGCCTAGGCCGACGGCGTTTGGGCGGGTGATCATCTGAGTCCTCCCCTGACGGATCTGGGGACGGCGGTGGTGCCCCGCCTTTTGAGTAGGGACCACTTTTTTGAGACGAACCAGGAGCCTTTCTCCCTGTGTTCATTCTATCCCACACACTTGGGCGGCGTGTGGTTCTGGTCAGCTCTCGGTCTGGCCGCTCGGGTGAGCCATCCGACCTTTCCCCATCTTGAGGTTGCGTTAATTCTTGCATGATGCGATCCCCTATGCGTTCAAACACATTCCGGGGTTGAGGGTCTTCCTCAAAGGTTCCCTGCTCCCGAGGCTGAGTCCTCCTTTTTCTCCGATTTCGGGAAGGAGTGGATGGTCCACTGTCGCCAAAGTTGAGTCGGGCTTGGAGGTTCCTTCCCAGGCTCAATCTTGATGCGATCCCTGGGACGATCCTTTCAAAATTCTGAGTGAGAACTCGAGTGAGCTCGTCCTCACTGAGTGGTTGAGCTTCCACTTCTTCCTCCGTTAAAGGTCTACGTGGCTCCTTATTAGGAGGGGCTGGCGCACTTCCCGGATCAGGGTTGTCCAGGGTTGAAGTGGGCGGGGGTGTCACCGAGATCGTGCTCGTCACCCCTGCGGACTGAAGACCGCTACGGTTACCTGGGCCGCCTGCGAGGCGGCTAGGTGATTGGTTGGGAATAAGAATTCCTTCCCCTGAGGGCTTCCGATTCCCAGGATTCACGTTCCTGGGGTTAACTGGCGGATGCCCCTTCGTCATTGAAACAATCGAGATAAGGTTTTTGTTCTAGCTTAGTGTTAAGGTCCCACGGATGGCGCCAACTTGTTGATGCAAAAGTTGGTTGATCCTTGCTAGACCCGAATTAGGCTTAATTCGGGTTGGCTGGGTACCGGCTCCTGCACCAAGTGAATCGTCTGGTTGGGATCCTGCACACTAAACAACACGCGTTAAGCTTACCGTGGGAAGGTTTCCCACGATTAAACTCCGGCGTGAGAGTAAGTAATCGATTTAGGGTTATATGTGAGTTTAGAGAGAGTTGTGATACCTTTGTGGAACCCTTGGGGGTTCCTTTTATAGGCAGTGAAACCCTAGTGGGCTTTCACTGATCCTTCGGCCCCAAGGAAGAGATAAACACCAGAATTAGAATGATTGTAATCTTCTAATTCTGGTAGTGAATATCCTCTCTTCTTAGGGTAAGGATATCCCTAGACAGGATATTATTCTGTCTGACCCTATGTCGGCCGTATCGGCCATACCGGGCCGTGGGCCGCACACGTGTGTGCGGTTACTATTCATTCAGGCCCATAAGCCTGACTGACATCATCCCACCCATACGTGATGGGCCGGATACGGGTAGTACCCTTGGGCCGGGCTCATGACCCGGCTGGGGACTATACGTCATCACCTGTGAAGTAGCTTATAGCCGTTTGATGGACTTGTATGATCTGAATCATCCAGATAGTCAATGAATTTGTCTTCTTGTTGATCATGTGATCTCTTCTTGGTTGCACATGCTGACTAGGCTCTGAATTACCACATGGGATACGTTTATATTGAGGTGAATTATCATTCTGGGTAGTTAATTTTAATTAACCCCATGATTGATAGTTTTGATTTCTGGGGAGATTAAGGATCGAGAACACTGATTATGGTATGATGATGCAAAAAATACCTGGTTCCCTCTCCTTTTGGTAGATTGACTGGATTTGACCACTAATTAATAAATAATTAGTGGCGGGTCATATAAGCTTTTTTTTACTGGTTCATTTCATGAAAGTGGACTGGCAAGGGTTGTATAGTGGGTGGGGGTGACGTGTCATGAAGGTATTGGTGGAAATAGTTTGGTGTCTAGGCAGAACTGGCCCTCAATCTTCTATGTTTTTGGCATATAAGGTATTAATCAGCAAAACTCCAATTCCCTTTATAAAAACTTTAGGCTAATTGCATTTTCAGTCCCTCCATGTTGTTGTGACGGGAGCAAGTACTAAGCTTGTAAACTTTGAGTTCCTCAAGGGCTATTCTTGACATGTCTTTAATCTGTAAGGACCAATCTTGTACCAACGATTCTTGAAGGGTCATTTGTGGCAAGTCTTCAAAGTTGAGGGACCAAACTTGACAAATCTTCAAACTTCAAGGATTTTTTTGGAAAATTCATTGCTCGGGCCCGGTACCTTGTGCGGCTTCGTTTCCCGTGTTCGTTTTTTCTTCATTCTTGTGATCTTTTGTTGATTTCACGATATCCGTACCTAAAATACACAATGAACAAACACAAGCATATTTTGGGGTATTTTAATGATATTTTAAGCGTTTTAAGCCCGATTTGGACGATGAGACTATGTATAAAAGCAGTCTCATCAATCCTCATACCTTGTCAGGGCCTTTTTGGATAGACTTCTCCATGATCTTTTGGGGAGTATTTGTTGTTCGTCGTGTGTCTCAATCCTTCATATTGATTTTCGATAAATGATTCTTCACATCACTTTTGGATCTTTAGAAACAAAATGTAGCCCTCATGCCTTGTTAGGGCCTTTTCGGACTCGCCAATCTTCGCATCCCGCTTCAATAAGTTATGCCTTGGCTATGAACTCTAATTAATACCGAGCAACTTTTAAACGATCTTGGGATAGAAGCTAAGTAACTTTTCAAATCGTACAACCTTATTTATTGCAGATATATTTATTAACAAGCGATGGGAGAATAGGCTTATAATCAACTCACATAAATTCACGAAAGAATACCAAACTTATAACTGACTCTATCATCTCTCGTTCTCTACAATTTAAAATCTCAAGGAATGAGACTCGTGGATGCTTAGCCAATTAAATCACAGTTTTGGTTTTCGAGTCATCTATAGGATCTGGCAAACTCTTAGACTTTTTCAAGTTTAGACTTCGCATTTTAAAGTTTCCTTGATAAACGACTCTCTAGGATCAATTATAGGAACTTGTGAAAAGTTGTAGTTCTTAACCAGTAAGAGTTAAGACTTTCGCGTTTTAAAGTTCCCTATATAAAGGCCTAGCAAAACTTGACTTAAACACGTTAAGGATACTACATAGAGTAAACTTAGATAAGTAGACTCGGGTTGAGTCAAAATATTCACAACTTTGAAAAATTTAAAACCACTTTATTAAACTTTATTTAAGCAAGGAAAGTAAATAACGATAACAAAGGAGAATACTACTATACTACTAGGCCAAAATAGATCAAAAATTTTGAAAAATGTCGAAAAATCAAGTTTTCTGGTTAAAATGAGGACAAATACAAGGAAAAGCCCACTTAACTTCTATAGAAGTCCCCACACACTTAATATAAACATTATCCTCAATGTTTAAGCATGTGGGAGAAAACTCCCCTACATTTATGACATTGTCCACGTTGTTTAAATCTTGTTAAGGAGAGGACAACTATAGTGATTTCAATGTGAGCATATAAGATATGAAATATTGAATCACGACAGTTTAGGATAGAACCGGGAAGATGGGAACACGGGATCACGGTTCGTCAAAAGTCATCGAGGATGGATCTTTGAAGCTTTAATCCATGCACAGAAGAAGAAACAAGACAACAAACACATACGGGGCTCCCCTACACTTATTATGAAAATGGTAAAGGATAGATCACGGGTTGCCTCCTGAGAAGCGCTTGTTTTTGTTCACCGAGTCACGAGCCTGACTCGACCCAAAACTAGTTCATGGGAAACATATTGAGGGATGGAATCATCTCATGAGAGATGTCCTCACCAAAGTACAACTTCACACGCTGGCCATTCACCTTAAAATTGGGCCCATTTGGTTGAGAAAGCTCAATGGTGCCATATGGGAAGACTTTGGCGACGGTGAATAGACCAGACCAGCGGCTCTTCAGCTTTCCCGAGAAGATCTTCAACTGAGAGTTAAAGAGTAAAACTTGAGCACCAACGTGTAAGTCTCGGTTCTTAATTCTTGCATCATGGATGATCTTTGTCTTCTCCTTGTAGATCAATGAGTTCTCATATGCTTCATTCCTCAGTTCATTGAGCTCATTGAGTTGAATATTGCGAAGATCTCCGGCTTTGTTGATATCGAAGTTAGCCCATGTAGAAAAGCTAAATCGGATCCGGTGGTCTAATGTGGTGGTAAGTGGTGGTGGAAGCCATTGTTGGCTTAGAGAGAGAGAAAGAGAGGTTGAGAGTAAAAGTGTGTGTGTTCCTCAAATGAACAAAATACAATCAACACCCCTCCTTGGAAGCTAAGGAGGGGTATATATAGTCACGCACTTTACAAAGGGCCTAGTCTAGACTGACTGTGCGTGACTATGATAACTAACGGGAATTCTTAAATGTCGTCACATAAAGTGAGTTTCCAACAATCTTCCCCCATGGGACGACGTGTAGAATTCCTTACAATATTCTACCTATCAAGTACAAAATAATTAAGAACAAGAGCTTCCATGAAGCATCCAATGCTGATGAAGTCTTCTGAGGCCTTCGTCTTCAAAACGACTCATCTTTAACTTGTAGTAGAAATACTGTAACGGCACGAGCTAAGTAACCCATACACTTCTGGTTAAGGAGAAGCTTCTGAATTAGCTTCCCCCTAATTCATGCCACGTAAACTTGATGTAGAAGCATTTTAAATAGCTTCCCCCAAGTAGATCAACAACTTTTCATCTCACGCTTGAATAATTCTTCTGAATTTTTTTTTTCCCCTGAGAGTTCAAGTTATGCATACCAGAAAGAATCAAGACACTTCTTCCCCCACATAGTTGAAGAAGGTAAATCAATCCCAATTATGAAGCTCAAATACTGAAGTGGACACTTTATCCCATTCATGAAGTTGACATCGTAACACCAGAGTCAATTAAGTCCCGGAAATGCACACGTCTTCTTCCGGAGATGCACCAGAGTCAATTAAGTCCCGGGAATGCATATAGGATAATGATGATGTTTAATTGCAACAATCAAACAATTAAACCTCGAATCAGTAGTGTACCGTTTAGAGATTGATTGATAACGACACGAGTTAAAACACTGATTTTCTCTGCGGCTATGACAAATGTCATCCCGGAATATCTTCAAATCTAAAGAAGGTATGAAGTTCATCACGTGTACTCGTTGTGCGTTCAATGTGTCTTCTTCTTCCCCCTTGATGGTTTCGAGAGTCGGAACCATCAATAAATTGTACGCACGTGAACCTGAAATCTCGTGAGAATACTAAATAAGTAGAATTATATATTTTGTGAGAATCAGCTGTTGATCGAAAATCTCTTCTCATAAACTCTCCATGGCCACCTTTACCATTCCACGTGTAAGCAATTTGAAGTGACCACTGAAAGAATGAACCGGATACATCAAACATGAAACTGAATAAGAATCCTTCGATCTTGTGACTTAAGCTTGCACAATTGTTGAATGAAGAACGGTGGAGAAATCTCTAAGTACTCAATGCATCACTGAAGAAGTCTATAAGCACAACACCTCTTGAAATTATCCACGTCGACTAAGCGTGTGACACTGAGTACAACAATGTAACCCCTTTAAGTGATAGTTATCCGAGTCATCAACCATCCACCCCGAACCCGGAAACTAGATAAACAAGTCTTCATTTTAAGATTAAGCACGAACAAGTTATCTTTAAAATCATGCATCCAACCAACCCCGATTTCAAAGATAAAATAAGACCACGCCTTCGAAAGATCCGTCTCCAACGTCACGTAATTAATACCCGATCAAATAAATCCGTAGCCACTAAAAAATCGCCCATTTTTGCTTGGTCTCGTCTAAAAAAATTCTGTCACATTTGTCTCGTCACATATTCTCGTCACTTTGTCACGTCACTTGTTGTCTCGACACATTTTGTCACCTTTTAAAAAATAGTTAATCAAAATATTTTCAAAGAAAAGAAAATAAAATGATAACACATTATTTTGAAGTAACAAAACTATTAAGTCACACACATCTGGCCCAATTTACACAAGTAACACGTCTGGCCCATGTACCTAAATGAGGCCCGAATCAAGTGCTTTGTAAAAAAAATTGAGTCCAAGGCAACCCTAATCATATACCCGGTCCAACATTTGTTTTATAAAGCACCTAACCCTAATCACCCGGGGTATAAATACCCACTAATCCACATTGTGTCTTAACCTAATCTCCTTCCCTAGTTTCATCCGCCCCCATCTCAATCACCAAATCTTAGAAAAATCCGCCCCTCATCTTCTTATTATCATCCCAGCCTCTTCTCTCCCAATCTACCAATCTCATAAACAACTTCTCACTCAGAAACCGCATCTCTCCCAATCTTTTGCCTCAAACCCAGCAGATTTCGAATACTTCCATCTCTATCTAATATTCTGCTCGATTCAAGAAACAACCGTCAATCCTGGCACATCAAGATCTATTGATCTCGGGTAGGTCTTAAATTGTTCTTTTGGTTTGAGTAAATTGATATTAAAACGAAACTAAGATCGATTCTAACAAAGTTGTTATGAATCTTTCTTAAAATTCGTAAATCAGTAAATGGGAATAGCCATACATACGATCTATGATGATATTGTTTCGAGATGTATAGAACTTCTTTGGTCTCGGATAAATTTCACAACTTCGAAACAGATCTGAGATCATTGTATTTGATAGATGCATGTTGGTTTAGATTGAATAAATCGAAAAAAAAAATAAAGTTTGTAACAAGTTTGTTATAAAGCTTTATTTAATTTCGTATATTAAAAAATTGGTTTAAAAGACCAAACACGATTCAGTGATGATATATGTTCAAACACTTTAAGATCTAAAGATCTAAAAACGTGTTGAACGAATCTGAGATGGTTTATGTTTGTAGAGTCTGATGAAAGAGGCAGTCATAGATGGGATATAGGAGTTGATGGGATTAGGATAGATTGGTGTTGATTTGAATGGAGTTATAAGGTTGGATTAGAGTCAAACTCAGTGAGTGACCTGAGTCAACTCGGTAATGACCGAGTTGACTCGGTTGGGGTGATTTTGGTTTAAGTCACATTTTTGTTACACAAGTTTTAACAAAAACAATCCAATCGGAATGTAAGAAACAAGCCAATCGGAATGTTTTAGAACGTGGTCTCATCGGAATAGTTTGTTTTATGAGTCATTATCGGAATCAAATCAACACCCCAATCTGAATAATCAATCCGAAAGTTCAATCTGAATGTTCAATGGGAAAGACCAATCTGAAAGTTCAATCAGAAAGTCAATCTGAAACCCAATCTGAATGTGCAATAGTAAACCCAATCTGAAAATCAATCTGAATAGCCAATCTGAAAACCCAATCTGAAAAGGGTTTTGAATGACCCTAAAAAGATGGAACTGTACCTTTTGTCCTTATCAATCTGCATAAACAGATGAACCCAGAAAGAATGACCAAAATTATATAACTTTGACCATGAAATTGATGAAACTGAGACACAAATAGATATGATAAGACCCAAAAACTTGCTACTGTTTGGACAAATGGACTGAATAAAATGACGTGACCCAAAAAAATTTTGTGATAATGGACAGTAATAGTATAACGAGACTCAAAAAATGATATAGACCACCAAAATCGCATAAATAAACTCGATCCAAGGATAGAACCGAGGCTCTGATGCCAAATGTAGAAAAGCTAAATCGGATCCGGTGGTCTAATGTGGTGGTAAGTGGTGGTGGAAGCCATTGTTGGCTTAGAGAGAGAGAAAGAGAGGTTGAGAGTAAAAGTGTGTGTGTTCCTCAAATGAACAAAATACAATCAACACCCCTCCTTGGAAGCTAAGGAGGGGTATATATAGTCACGCACTTTACAAAGGGCCTAGTCTAGACTGACTGTGCGTGACTATGATAACTAACGGGAATTCTTAAATGTCGTCACATAAAGTGAGTTTCCAACAGCCCACTTCAAGGCCCAGTTGCCTTATGTTCCAACTCGATAGGGAGGTGGCATGCTTTCCCGTACACAAGACGATAAGGTGTACAACCAATCGGGGTCTTATAAGCTGTACGGAAAGCCCACAAAGCATCATCTAACTTATCGGCCCACGAGGCACGATGCTCTCCCACAGTACGTTCCAGAATTCGCTTCAATCCACGGTTAGATATCTCGGCTTGACCATTAGTTTGGGGATGATAAGCGGTGGAAAGACGGTGATGGACACCGTACTTAGCCATGACTCTTGCGAATTGATCATTTAAAAAATGAGTCCCACGGTCACTGATTATAGCACGAGGAACACCGAATCGAGCAAAAAGTTGCTTCAAAAAGTTCACAACCACCCTCGCATCATTTGTAGGGAGAGCCTTAGCTTCAACCCATTTAGAAACGTAGTCAATGTCTACGAGGATGTACTTGTTCCCCTTAGATGATGGAAATGGCCCCATAAAGTCGATACCCCATACATCAAAGATTTCACATTCTTGTATGAAATTTTGAGGCATATCATCTTTATGTGTGATCTTGCCTTGTCTTTGGCAAGCATAACAATGTTTAACCATGTCGTGAGCGTCAAGATAAATGGTGGGCGAAAAAAATCCAGAGTCGAATACTTTCTTCGCGGTGTAATTGGGACCAAAGTGACCACCAGTGGGTCCTTTATGGCAAGCGTCAAGGATTTCTACCGCTGCAGGCCCATCAACACATCGACGAATGAAAAGATCCGCACATTGTTTGAAGAGGTAAGGGTCGTCCAAGAAATAATGTTCAATATCTTTAAATAACTATTTCTTTTGTTGGGACGTTAACCCTTCCTTGAGAATTCCACCCGCTAAGTAGTTTGCAATGTCCGCAAACCACGGGGTGTCATCAAGATTTAGATTGATAGACATTAAGGCCTTAAGGGTAAAGAGTCATTGATCTCTTGATTCGGATGATCCCCTTGATAAGGATCCTCAAGTCTACTTAGATGATCCGCGGCTAGGTTTTCGGCTCCCTTCTTGTCACGAATTTTAATGTTGAATTCTTGAAGGAGCAAAACCCAACGAAGAAGTATTGGCTTAGAATCTTGATTATTCAACAAGTACTTCAACGCAGAATGATCGGTATACACGATGGTGGTGGAAAGAACAAGATAGGGGCGGAATTTCTCAAAAGCATACACTACAGCTAAAAGCTCTTTTTCGGTAGTGGTATAATGCAATTGAGCCCCCGTCATTGTCTTGCTAGCATAATGGATTGGTTGTAAGTGTTTGTTCACTCTTTGTCCCAAAACCGATCCAATAGCAAAGTCGCTAGCATCACACATCAACTCAAAAGGTAGCTCCCAATTAGGGGTAACCAAGACCGGTGCCTTAGTTACCTTATCCTTAAGAAGATTGAAGGATTCAAGACACTCTTTGGAAAAGATGAAAGGAGTATCTTTTTCCAAGAGGTGGGTCATCGGGTGAGCGATTTTAGAAAAATCTTGAATGAATCGACGATAGAAGCCCGCATGACCAAGGAAACTTCTCACACCCTTCACGGTTGAAGGTGGAGGTAATTTGGCTATGACATCCACTTTAGCACGGTCAACTTCAAGACCGGCTTTTGAGATTTTATGTCCAAGCACAATGCCTTCTTTTACCATGAAATGGCATTTTTCCCAATTTAGAACAAGGCGAGTGTCTTCGCACCGCTTAAGCATGTGTTCCAAATTGGCAAGGCAATGAGAGAAAGAATCACCATAGACCGAGAAATCATCCATGAAGACTTTCATAGTTTCTTCAACCATGTCATGGAAGATTGCCATCATACACCTTTGGAAAGTCCCAGGAGCATTGCATAAGCTGAAAGGCATTCTTTTATAAGCAAATGTTCCGTAAGGACAAGTGAATGTGGTTTTCTCTTGGTCTTTGGGATTGATGGGAATTTAAAAATACCCAGAGAAACCGTCTAAAAAGCAGTAATAGTCATTACCCGCTAGACGTTCAAGCATTTGGTCCATGAAAGGGAGGGGAAAATGATCCTTTCTCGTAGCATCATTGAGTTTGCGATAGTCTATACAAACTCCCCACCCTGTAACGAGACGAGTAGGAATCAACTCGTTGTTTTCATTGGGCACAACGGTGATTCCGCCTTTCTTATGCACACAATGGATGGGACTAACCCATGGTGAATCCGAGATAGGGTAGATCATTCCCGCATCAAGAAGTTTGATAACTTCTTTTTTGATAACATCATGGATCTTAGGATTCACCCTTCTTTGGCTTTGAATAGTGGGTTTAAAGTCGTCCTCCATGAGAATTTTATGTGTGCAAAAGTGAGGATTAATTCCACGAATATCGGAGATTTTCCAAGCAATCGTTTTCTTGTGATTCTTCAGCACGGCGATAAGTCGAGATTTTTCTTCCTCTTTCAAGTCCTTTGCGATGATGACGGGTGACTTCTTTTTGTCTTCAAGGAAAACATACTCGAGATGAGACGGTAAGTCCTTAAGCTCGAAATCCGGAGGATTTTTGATGGAAGGCGTAGTCAAATCCGGTTCATCGATAGAGATGTCCTTAGGAGATGGTGGAGAAGTATGGTCCTCATTGAGAAGTTTCTCAATGGTACGAATGTCTTCATCCCAATTGGAGGGAGAATCGTCATATTTTAAGTCCACATCTCCCAAAGTTGCTTCAAAGTCATTGAAAATGAAATCACTTTCTCCAAATGGAGTTAGTGATGGAGCAATAGAGGCAACGGCCTCAACAATGGGAAGAGAAGAAGAGCCACTTTTACAAGCGTCTTTGAAATGTTCCTCACAAGCCTCATCAAGAACGTCAATGAAATTAACATTCTCGTTTTCAGAAGGTTGCTTAGAAAGTTTTCCCATGTTAAAGATGATTTTATCATCACCAACTCTCATGATTAATTCGCCCGCGGCTACATCAATGAGAGTGCGACCGGTCCTCAGGAATGGACGTCCAACAATTAATGGAACACGGGGGTCCATCTCTTAGTCAACGACAACAAAATCCGCCGAAAAGGTGAATTTGTCGACACCGAGGAAGACGTCTTCGGCTATCCCGACTGGATAAGCAACCGTACGGTTAGCTAATTCCAAAGTCATTCGGGTGGGGACTAGCTTGGGTAGAGATCATTGTTTCCAAACGCTTAAAGGTTAAGTTGATACTAGCACCTAGATAGGCTAGGGCCATACAATTCTCTACCCCGGGGAAGTTGCAAGGAATCAAGAAACGACCCGGATCACCAAGTTTGGTTGGTAATTACCTTAAGAGCACTGCAGAGCAAATCTCATTACGTTGGGTCTGAGCAATATCGAGAAGTTTCTCCTTATCACTGAGAAGATCTTTAAACATTTTAGCGTATTTCGGCATGTGAGCGAGAGCCTCAGCAAAGGAGATATTGAAATTCAGTTGTTTAAACATTTTAAGAAAGTTCGAAACCTGAATATCATCCTTGTTCTTCAATTTCTCTTTCCTTAACCTTGAAGGATAAGGTATGTTGGGTTGAGATGAAGGCTTTAGGATAGAATTCTCAGTCACATCCTTGGGTGGTGGAGGGGTGGAAGTGGAAGGTGGTGGAATATGAGAAGGAGAAGTTGGAGGAATTGGAGAAATAGTAGGTGGAGGAACCGGAGAAGGAGACTCGTTTTCCTTTGTCACAATCACCGGTGTAGGTGTAGGAAGCTCGGGTTCCTTTAAACCTTTTCCACTGCGAGTGGTGATTGCTTTCATCTCCCCTCTTGGATTACCAACGGTGTTACTCGTAAGAGAACCCGAACCAGAGGCTTTATTACTTGGGAAAAAACTAGCCATCATGATCCTCAAGTCATTTGTTTGACTTGCCAAAGTGTTTCGCATATCAGCTCGAAGATCATTCCCTTGCTTCACCATATCTGCTTTCATGTTGGCCATTTCCCGCTGAAGATTTTGCACTATCGCATCATTAGTCCTCATGTAGGTTTCAACCTCTTGGTGTAATGCAATGGGTTGGTTGGGAGGAGCATGGTAGGCAGGTGGTTGATAAGCAGGTTGTTGGTAAACTTGGTTGTTTCTTTGAGGTGGATATGGGTTTCTTTGGTTTTGATATGGAGTTGGAGCACGTGGTTGGTTTTGATTGTTGCGATTCAGGTTGGTTGGGTTTTGTAGGGGAAAACCGGGTGGTGAAAAAAGTTGTTTGAGCGATAGCTGAGCAAGTTGCAGTCACCTTGAGGACGTGCTTGATAGCCTCGTGTAGAATAGGTACCGTTGGCGGCATACACATTTTCCAGATTGTCATTAGTTGAAGGACAATCGGTGTATGAGGGAGATCCCCCGCATATTTCACATGATTGAGTCAAAGCACTAGCTTGGGCAGTGATAGCTTTGGTATTATTAGCGGCTTGGAGAGCAAGTGATTCAACAAGCGAAGTAAGCTTATCAATTCTCTTGTCGCTCTCATTAGTGCTAGCACTAGCCACATTGGTCCGAACACTCTTGGTTTGCACTCTAGACTTGTTCTCAATAATATCCTAAGCGGCATTAGAAGACTTAACCAAAATGTTACCCCCTGAAGCACTATTTAGTGAATCTTGGTCATTCATGCTTAAACCATTGTAAAAAGTATTAATTTAATGTTCTTTTGTTAAACCATGTTGTGGACACTTTCGTAAAAGTTCCTTAAAACAGTCCCAAGATTCACTAAATGTCTCACCATACTTTTGTTCAAAAGTAATGATTTCATTCCGCAAAGCGGTAGTACGTGAGGGTGGGAAAAAGTATTTGATGAATTTGGTCTTTAAATCCGTCCACGTAAGAATACTTTGTGGCGGTTCCTTATCAAGCCAATGTCGGGCTTGTCCCTCAAAGGAGAAAGGAAAAAGTTGCAAGCGAATTACCTCTTGTGAAACCCCATTATACTTAACCGTATTAGTGAGTTGAAGAAACCTTTTAATATGGTCATGAGGATCATCAATTGAACGCCCCAAGAAGGGTTAAGCAGAGACCATTTGAATGAAGCCGGATTTAAGCTCTAAGTTGTTGGCTCCAATCTCGGGTATGACAATAGCATCGGTGTTGCCCTCTACGTGCGATTGCAAAACCTCGATCACTGGTTGATTGTCCATGGTGACAATAGGTTGAGTAATGACTTCGGCTTGAGCTACTTTCTTCTTACGAGCACGAGTACGCATGCACACCTACAATAGGAAAAACAAAATAGACAAGAAATATTTTTGGTTTTTTATGTTTTTCTATTTTTTTGTATTTTTGAAAATTATATATATTTTAGTATTTTTGAAAATTTTTAAAGCAAGGAAAATAACGGTAAAAAATGAACGGATCCCAAAATCCAACGCGTCTCTCACTAAAAATCGTTAATCTTAACGAAAAGAGCCTGCAGCGGCGCCATTTAATACGAGGTTTTTAGCCAAGTATAAAATAAATTCGTTCCAAGTCTTTTCGAATTGATTACCAATTAAAAGTGCGACACAATTGTTCTTGGTGGAAAGTAAAAAGGGTAGGGTATCTATTCTACTAAAAAGAGATAAATGAGCAAAGTGGTAAAAATAAGCTAAAAACAATTAACTAAAAATAACTCAATAAATTAAAAACAATTTAAAAATATTAAAGCGGAAATTAAAACTAAACAATAAATGGAAACGTAATTTAAAAACTTAATTTTAGAAAATAAAAGAAACCAGAAATTACTCATGCGGAAAAAGGATTTGATTCGGAATAAATGTTGCTCATTCGGAATAAAGTTCATGTGGAATAATCTTACTGGTTCGGAATAAAGATCGAACAACCTTGGTTCGGAATGTTTAAGCTCATTCGGAATAATCCCTTATGCGGAACAATAGCTTCGCTCGGTATATTTGCTTATGCGGAATAACTTGATTCGGAATAAAGGCTTTACTCGGAAAAATAGCTGGTTCGGAATAATAGCTTCATCCGGAAAGATTTCTTGGTTCGGAATGTCTGCTTATTCGGAATAAATATGCTTGATTCGGAATATCTAACTCATGCGGAATATTACCTTTTTTCGGAATAATCAACTGATGCAGAATAATACCTTTATTCGGAATATCAAGCTCATGCGGAATAAATTATCAGAAGAGTTGGTTCGGAATATTCTTGCTCATTCGGAATATTTAATGCAAACACTTCGTTCGGAATAACTCTCACTCATTCGGAATAATTAATGAAAAGGCTTCGTTCGGAATAATTTCATTCATTCGGAATCTGGGAAATTTTTGAAGACGAAGAACAGGGAGAAAAACCAAAACACGAATTTGACTAAAATCAACCAAGTTTTAACCAAAGATTAAACCAAACTAACCACTAATCATCTACTAATGATAAACAGCAAACCGAATCAACAAAAACACAAAACCCACTTGTTTTTAAAGATCAAAATCAACAAAATAAAAACTTAAAACTTTGGAATCAATAAGAAAAGGAAGAACAAGATTAAAAGGAAACTTGTATTAAGGATTAAGATTCAAACAAACAATAATAAAAATCAAACTTACATGAAGATGGATCAAAAATTAAACGGTACCAAACACCCTAATGGTGTTTGGTTTGCTACGAACCAAAAGAAAGGAAAAAACAGAAAATGAAAGCTAGCTTGAAAATGTGAAGGAGGTCTCCTATTTATAGGCCTTGGAGTTGGTTGGTGAGTGGGCTTTCTCCCCTTTTTTTTGTCTTCTCGTCTTTTCAGTAAAGTTGGCGTTTTCGACTTCGATTCAGGATTTGTCGATGAATAAATTCAACTCGTCTTTTAATTTCTTCATTTAATAGACTTGAGTTCTTCGACATATAAATCTTCCGTCTTTGGTCCTTTTCCTCCATAAATCTTCAATTAGGCCCATTGACTTCTAATCTTATGCATTCTCGATCTTTCGACCTCGTCTTTAGTCTTTTTCTTTGATAAAAGCCCGTGATAGCCCATGTTTTCTTCCTTTTGCATCATTTGGTCCTAAAACACAATAAAAACACAAACCACGCATAATTCCGACTTTTACGACATAAAATACACCTTTTGGTCTTGTTATTATTGGAAATAAGTGGTAAAAGGATAAGTGTTTTCACACTTATTAGAGGACTTACTTTTGATATTATACTTTTGTTCTGATTTCAACGATTTTTTTTATATAACGGTTTTATTGAACTCTATGAATTCACTCGGCATTCGGTAATATGATTTTTTCATGTTTTTATCTCAGATGCTTTGTAAACTTATGGCCCACATAGTAATAAAACTGTTCATTCGATCTATGTTTTGTAAACTTAATGACCTGTATAATTTGGGACCTGTTGTACACTTGAAACTTTTATTTCGAATGAATGTATGTTAAACCTTGTACAACCATTTTCATGTGTTGTCTATGATTGGAGTTATTGTGCTATCCCGTAACACTCTAAAGACTCTTCCGCTGTACAGATATGAAATTTGAGAGTGTTACATCATCATTAGAATAAGAGTGTTTCATTGCTTCATCGATAGTAAAGGAAATTCTATCTTCTCCAACTCCAAGGTTGTGTTGTTTTTGTTTCTCACGAATCACATCATCAGCTGTATGCAAGAAGGGTCTACCAAGGATATGTGGTACCTTGCTATTTTCTTCCATTTCTAGGATTACAAAGTCGACAGGAAAAATGAATTTTCCAACTTCAACGAGCATGTTTTCGGCTATTCCCATTGGGAGTTGAAAAGATCGGTCCGCAAGGCGAACGCTCATTTTTGTGGGTTTGAGAACATCTTTTGAGAGTATAGCATACAAGGAGTATGGCATGAGGTTGATACTAGCTCCAAGATCGGCCAAGGCGTTACAAGAGTATGAGTGATGGAAAGTACATGGAATTAGGAAACTTACAGGATCTCCAAGTTTTGGTGGTACTTTGTTTTGGATAATTGCAGAACATTCATCATTTAGAAAAGCTGAAGATACATCTTCGAACTTATGTTTGCTTTTGATAAGTTCTTTGATAAATTTGGCATAATTTGGCATTACAGCCAGAACATCGACTAAAGGCATGTTAATTCTAACTTCTTGGATTAAGTCGAGGAATTTACCATACTTAGCTTGCATCTTTTGCTTGCAAAAGCGTTGGGGGTATGGTACTTTTGGTTTATATGGTTTGGGTGTTGGGTTTCCAGTGGTTTTGGTTTTAGTTGGTTGGGCTTCATCGTCATCGTCACTATCGGTTGGGTTTTTGATTGGTGTGTCTTAGGTAGGTTTGGTAGGTGATTCATAAGATAAACCACTCCGCGTGAATACGCCATTCACATGATCATTACAAGCTTGCGGTGGTTGATATTTATTGTTGTTTTTGGGGTTTGGGTTGGTGTTGCTAGGTAAAGAACTAGAAGCACAATTCGACTGCTTATCGGCAAAACGATCAAACTTAGCTTCAAGGTTTTGAATGGAAGCTTGGTGGTTTTTGTTTGAAGTCTCGAACTTTGTTTTGAGGTCAGTGAATGTATCTCGTACGAAAAGGTTGGTTTTTCTTAAAGATTCGATAAAATTGTCGAGCTTGGTTTCGAGGTTAGGTTTTTTTTCGGTTTGGTTAGGTTTCTTGTCATCTAAATTGTTGATGCAAAAGTTGGGTGTTCCTTGCTAGACCCGAATTAGGCTTAATTCGGGTTGGTTGGACTCCGGCTCCTGCACCAAGTGAATCGTATGGTTGGGATCCTACACACTAAACAACACGCATTAGGCTTACCGTGGGAATGTTTCCCACGATTAGACTCCGGCGTGAGAGTAAATAATCGGTTAGGGTTATAGGAATCGGATGAGAGTTGAAAGTGTGTAGAATGTAATACCTTTGTGGAACCCTTGGGGGTTCCTTTTATAGGCAGTGAAACCCTAATGGGCTGTCACTGATGCTTTGGCTCCAAGGAAAGGATAAGTACTAAAATTAGATTGATTGTTATCTTCTAATTATGGTGAGTGAATATCCTCTTCTTTGGGGTAAATCCTATTCATACACAGAATATGATTCTGTCTAACCCTGTACCGGTCATGTCGGGTCGTGGGCCGCACACGTGTGTGCAGTTACTGTTCATCTAAGCCCATAAGCTCAAATGACATTATTCCCACCCATCCGTGATGGGCAGGATACGGTTAGTACCCGTGGGCCGGGTTCATGACCCGGCTGGGGACTATACGTCATCATGTCCCCCCAGTCTAGTTGTTACAGCCGTAGGCGTAACCTCTAGACTATCCAGATGCTCTCCGGACGCACCAAGAAAGATCTAGGGAATGATAAACATTTAAGATTTTGTTTGGCCGCACGTGGCTGCCTGTCTTAGGAATGTTATTCTAATAGGACCTCAGCCGCACGTGACGACCGAGACAAATTAAATGCAGCATTGAATTCGGGTCTTACGTAAGACCGCATATCCCGACATAAATAACTGTTCACCTACCACTTGACTGACAAAGTGCAAACAGTCAGAACCTCGAGTGGCATAAACTTCTGAGTCAGAAGTGACCCGTGGGTCCCACCTGACTCTCCACTTGCCACTTACACCCTAACCACACGATTAAGGATAGTGGCAAACACGTGTCACGCATCTAACAGACCATGACCCACAAGGCAACCATATAAATATGCCACCCATACGGATGTGTGAAACACACAGTCTTTTCCTCCATTTCTGCCATTAAAGCTTTTCTTCTTAGCTTCACTTACTCACGCACGGATCCATTCCTCCGCAGGTTAGAATACCACGTCCTTAACTTTTTATTCAGTAAGGTCCCAAAGAAACAACCCCAAAATTGTATCCGTGCTCAATGTAATGACCCAGGAGCAACTAGATCATTTTTGTACCAATTACTTCATCCCTACCAACCTACACCCCTCACTCCCTAGTGTCGGAGACCTCATAACTGAGGTTCCGCCGGGAAAGATTGGCCTATATACTCGCCTTTTTGATGCGGCCAACTACGGCATTCCTTTCACTCGTTTCCTCATAGATCTATTAGGGTATTATGATGTACATATTAGCCATCTTCACTGTATAGGCGCATGTAAGATAAGTCAATTCGAAATTATTTGTCGCGCAAGAAGAATCCCCCCAACCGTAGAACTATTCCGGCTATTTTACACCCCCAGTATAGTAAATGGTTGGCTATCTTTTAAGAAACGATCTCCCAACAGCCCCTAGTCCCATAATAAGCCCATGGACTCATTAAAAAACTGGTATGACCATTACTTTTTTATTGACTCGATAGTGTGGCTGGCCGATTATGTCTTCAAACATAGGTTATCTCACGACCCCCTTCCGTACACCACTACATATAATCCCCAACATTCCCGAGAAATAGATCTTAACAGAACAGGATTCCATAGAAACCTCCCCCAATCATTCCTCTGTTTGCTAGGGATTAGCCGCAACTATTTTGGCTCGTCCAACAAATATCCCGTGTTTTGGAGAAGGCATGGTGAAGGTAGGTTAGCATCCGTACATCAAAGACGCATACAATATCTGTTAATGCCTAACATATTTCTTTTATTGTGGCAGAAATGAACTTCTTTGGACTCCTACGTCAAGGCGACCCAAAGCTTGTACTAGAGGGATCCCGTCCCAGACGTGAGAACGAGCTACCTCTCCTTGAGCATACCCGAAATGTGACAGTTTCCCTGGAGGCCTTGCCGGACCTCCACTCAGACGAAGAGGAAACAACGCTCCTGAGAACCCCCGTCGACTTTGATAATGAGGACGGTGATAACATGTTGCTTGAACAAGAAGTCGGGCCCTCCTCGCCGCAAAAGACTGCCACCCCCGCATACGGGGAGGAGCAAGAAGACAACATTGAGAGGACCACCTCCAGTCTTCGCCAAATGTTGGGCGATGACGAGGAGGAGATGCATCAAGTAAATGAAGAAGAAGACGAGGGAGCAGAAAAAGAACTTGAAGATGAAGTTGAAGAAGCAGCAGCCCATCCCGCCACTAAGCGTACCCGTATAAAAAAGAAGAGGGTAAGAAGAGTCGCTCCGGCCGAGGTTGGCGAACATAATGCCCCCCCCCCCCAAAAAAAAAAAACTTCGCGAGGACCACCCCCTATATCAATCAGTTGGGAGCACCACCCAGGCCTCCGAGATGGTGCGGGTTGCACATGTAGATCCGGTTACTCAGGTTCCCCCGACTGCATCAGAACTAGCAGGGAATAACATGTAAGTCTTCTTCTTGCTAAGTAAGAACCACGACTTTCCTTTAATCAATACTTGATATTTATTCAAATGTTTGTTTTGTAGAGATGAACAAGCTGGTGCCGCGCCTCCACCCGATGCCCAGAAAGAGAAGGGAAAAGAGAAGGAAGTGGAGAGAGAACCTATGCTTCATACAACCGCAACAAGATCCGGCCCTGTATTCAAAGAAGTTACCCCCACAGCTTCTCAAGACATCCCAACATCTGGCCCACCTTAATCATTCAATCCTGTTTGGAATATTACTACTGCGTCACAGATGAGAGAGGCCGAGGAGTGCCGTGAGTACCTCAATAACTGCATCCCACCAGGTTTGGTGCGAGACGTGAATGTACTAAGCCATGCTGACTTGGTGGATGAGTACAACGGCGCCCTGGTGCATCAAATTGCAATGGGCACTTCTATGAGGGTAATATTTGAAGCCGCGTTAGGGCATGTGGAGTCCCTCAAACGAAAGTTGGGCGAAGGGAAAGGATGATCGAGGAGATTGAAGCTCAAATTGCTGCCCTCTAATCCCATCTTGCCACCACCGAGGCGACCGTGAAAGAACAATCAGCCCACGCTAATGCTCATGACCAGCAGGTAGCCGAGCTTGAGGCAAAACTTGAGGCCGCAACAACCAAGGTACGTATCCATGCCGCATCACTCTTATTCCATAATAATCACAGTTCTAACAAGTAATGTATCTCATATAGGTGACCGCAGCAGAAGCGTCGGCCAAGTCCTCCTCCAACCAAGTATCCATGCTTACCAAAATACTTGAGGATTCCCAGACGATAATCCAAAGCGTGGAAAAGGTACAAGAGGAGCTTGCTCATGAGAGGGATATGACCAAACAGCTGAGGGAGGCGTTGATGAGACTACTTTTATACATGGTCTCATCGTCCAAATCGGTCTTAAATTGCATAAAATATCATAAAATATGCCAAATATATGCTCGTGTTTGTTACTTGTGTATTTTTAGGTACGGATATTGAGGAAATGGCAAAAGATCACAAGAATCAATCAAAAACGAACACGGGAAACGAAGTCGCACAATGAACCGGGCCCGAGTTTGGAATTTTGCAAAATGACCCTTGAAGAATTGAAGATTGGCAAAAATGGCCCCTCATCTTTGAAGAACTTGTCACAATTGACCCTCCAAATGTCATTTGTACAAGTATGGACCTTAATATTTGAAGATATTACAAGACCAGCCCCTGAAATATGAAGAATATACATTTAATACCCCTTGGAAAAGTTTTGGAATTGATTGTGCCATTTTTGACAACTTGTGCAAAGTTGACAAAGGCAAATTGGGCGCTGATAACCTTTATTTACAAAGTGAAGAGAAGTGAGAAGCTTGGGGACCTAATCTGCCAACTACCCAAACCTTCCCACCCAACCAGACTATGCCACGTCACATAACCCACCCACCAACCCAACAACCCATACCCAAACCCGTCCACCCACCCAAGTCCAAACCATTTTAAACCTGGTCAAATACAAGTCAAACTTTCCCCACTAATCCTTTTTCCCACTAAAACAATTTTTTAAATCAGTTAACACCCAAAATGGATTAAATCCATCTCTAAATCCCCCAAGAACCCTAACCACCCCAGATTTAATTACCCTCGTTTTTAAACTAAACCCTAATTAACCATAGGGGTTTTACTCTTTACCCCACACCCAACATACCCCACAACCCAGAAAACGACCTATCAGTCCATTGTCCCCTCCCCTGCTACACAACTCACGTGTCACTGTTCATGCTTGACCACATCAACGATTTAGATGCATTGGCTTGCTCCCAAAGCTATTTTGGACGTCCCTGATCATTTGTAACCTGCTGGCATGCACAAGACTCCAACAATTCACATGAGACGATTTTAAAAAGGGCATCAAAGGAGCATAAACTCAAGATTCCTCAAGGGCATTCCTGGAATTCCATTAGCTAGGGTTTTTAGCACTAGAAGGTTCTTTTAGCAGTATTTAAAGAGGATGAGCCTGTTCATACCTCTTGTTCCAGTTTTTAGCCAAAAACCTTGTAATTCCTTTTTTAATTAATAAAGCTTGGTATTTGTGTTTAAACAATTATAATTCCTTTTATTGAGTTAAAAAGTTGTGTGTTGAGTTAAAAGCTAAAACTGAGTTCCATTTTCAAAATTGTGTGAACACTTTGAGTGTTCAAGTTTTTCAAAAAGGTTTTAAAAGGAATTTTATAAATTTCAGAAATTAGAGGTTGTTAGGAAGTGAAAGTGGAATAACAATCCTAAGATTTCTGATTTATAAATTGCTTTTAAAACGTGTTAAATTCAAGTGGTGAAAAGGTTTTTAAGTTAAGAAAATCAGAAGTGCATGTTCTTGTGTTTGTTCTTGATTTGCAGGATTTTGGTTGATTGTTTGTTGATAAAGTTCAGCACCAACCCCAGTTGGTAGGAGGTGGTATTGCAACCACAAAGAACCTTGGATGTAGGGTTCTTAGGTAAGAAAGATTTTTCCCTTTTGAAAGTTTCAGAAAAAGTTGTGATTTATGTGAATTTCCATGTTTTGAGTTGGATGTTTGTTTAAGCTGCTGGATTCTAGATCTTAGGTATTTGTATGCATGTTAGACCTGTTTTAGATCAGTATTGGGATGATTTAAAGTGTTTTACTTTGAAAATTTTTGGTTTCCAAGTTTTTAAGGGAGTGTATGGATCAGTGCATTAAACTAGTAATTTGTTAGGTTTTTGGATTGAAAACCTGTTAGATAACTTCATTAAGGTTGTGTTAAGTTATGTGTAGTATTATCTCAAGTTTGGTAGAGATTTTGAATCATTTGGTGTGATAAAAAAGTGAAAAGTAAGCTAAAAATCTGCATAATCATACTTTCTGCTTGTTTTTCCTTATTTGTGCTTAAATCTTTTGAAATCTGATAAGAGATAAATCATTGTGGGATTGTAAGGTGTTCTTATGTTATGTGGTAAGTGAGTATGCAAATTATTAGCCCTTGAAACTCATTTTGGTGCAAGCTGTTAGCAAAAAAACCCACCAGACCTAAGCCTTTGTTACAGCAACCTTAAATTGCTTGTTGTGCATCATTTTTGTGAGTTTTTGTGCTAAGTTGTTGTTGCTTTCTGCTTATATTGACTCCCTACACTCAGAAAGAGTGTAGGGGTGCCCTATTTGTTCCAAAAACATCACCAAGTAAGCAAGCCAAGCCCTCTTGGCATTCTTTGCACAAGTGAACACAAGCAAACCTGCTTGTGTTCTTGAAAGAAAAATTGTCACGTTTTATTTTAATCCTGTTAGATCTTGGTAAAAAGAGTGAATTGATTTGAGTTTTTAAGCATCAAAGGTTACTGATTGGATTGAAAAGTAAAAAAAAAAGAATTTTTTTATAAAAAGGTCACCCCGCCCGGACTCGAACACGCGACCCCTCGCTGGGGGACTAAGCGTGTTAACCGGTGATCCTGATGCCTTTTTACGTTCTCATTTCATTTCAATAGCTACTTAAGGGTGTTTTAGCTTTGGCCTATATTAATAAGCCGTAGCTTATTTGTTTATTTTCAGCTTATTTATTAAGCATTCTGGACTTATTCCATTTTTCCTAGGATTTGATTAGTTTTTTAGATTTTTCTGTTTAAAAGTTTTATTTTTCCTTTTATTTAATTAATTAATAGGATTATTTTTAGTTTTAAATTTAGAAAGTAATTAAAAAATAGTAAACAGTAATTTAAAAATACAAAAAAATAGTTTTTAGCTTAATTAGGTCATTTTTGAGGTTTACAAACTATTAAATCTTGTTTAGGGCTTTTTAATATTTAAAAGTGATTTTTAGGGCTTTAATTAGCATTAAAAAGTCATTATTAAATTAATTAAAAGGTTTTGGCGAGTTTGGATTTTTTGTAAACTCTTAGAATAATATTGTGGATTTTTAGTAATTTTTAGGAATTTTTTAGATTAAAATTTTAAATTTTGCACTTTTTACGTTCTACGTCGTAACTTTCTAGTAGTGTTTTTGCCTATTTTTCTATTTTTTCGTCTTCGTCATTTTCTCTTCTTTTTCTTCTTGTTAATAATCAAAAGCATAAATCAATCATTCATCACACAACGCACTAGCCTCCTCGAGAACGAACTCACTTTTAGGGTCATTCACACACGGTTTTCCTAAATCGTCGTGCACGCTTACCCATACTTAGTGCTTGTTTTTCCTAAAGCAAGTATCTAAATTTTACAACTAAGGGAGTGTTTGAATCAGTGCATTAAACTAGTAATTTGTTAGGTTTTTGGATTGAAAACCTGTTAGATAACTTCATTAAGGTTGTGTTAAGTTGTGTGTAGTATTATCTCAAGTTTGGTAGAGATTTTGAATCATTTGGTGTGATAAAAAAGTGAAAAGTAAGCTAAAAATCTGCATAATCATACTTTCTGCTTGTTTTTCCTTATTTGTGCTTAAATCTTTTGAAATCTGATAAGAGATAAATCATTGTGGGATTGTAAGGTGTTCTTATGTTATGTGGTAAGTGAGTATGCAAATTATTAGCCCTTGAAACTCATTTTGGTGCAAGTTGTTAGCAAAAAACCCACCAGACCTAAGCCTTTGTTACAGCAACCTTAAATTGCTTGTTGTGCATCATTTTTGTGAGTTTTTGTGCTAAGTTGTTGTTGCTTTCTGCTTATATTGACTCCCTACACTCAGAAAGAGTGTAGGGGTGCCCTATTTGTTCCAAAAACATCACCAAGTAAGCAAGCCAAGCCCTCTTGGCATTCTTTGCACAAGTGAACACAAGCAAACCTGCTTGTGTTCTTGAAAGAAAAATTGTCACGTTTTATTTTAATCCTGTTAGATCTTGGTAAAAAGAGTGAATTGATTTGAGTTTTTAAGCATCAAAGGTTACTGATTGGATTGAAAAGTAAAAAAAAAAGAAAATTTTTATAAAAAGGTCACCCCGCCCGGACTCGAACACGCGACCCCTCGCTGGGGGACTAAGCGTGTTAACCGGTGATCCTGATGCCTTTTTACGTTCTCATTTCATTTCAATAGCTACTTAAGGGTGTTTTAGCTTTGGCTTATATTAATAAGCCGTAGCTTATTTGTTTATTTTCAGCTTATTTATTAAGCATTCTGGACTTATTCCATTTTTCCTAGGATTTGATTAGTTTTTTAGATTTTTCTGTTTAAAAGTTTTATTTTTCCTTTTATTTAATTAATTAATAGGATTATTTTTAGTTTTAAATTTAGAAAGTAATTAAAAAATAGTAAACAGTAATTTAAAAATACAAAAAAATAGTTTTTAGCTTAATAAGGTCATTTTTGAGGTTTACAAACTATTAAATCTTGTTTAGGGCTTTTTAATATTTAAAAGTGATTTTTAGGGCTTTAATTAGCATTAAAAAGTCATTATTAAATTAATTAAAAGGTTTTGGCGAGTTTGGATTTTTTGTAAACTCTTAGAATAATATTGTGGATTTTTAGTAATTTTTAGTAATTTTTTAGATTAAAATTTTAAATTTTGCACTTTTTACGTTCTACGTCGTAACTTTCTAGTAGTGTTTTTGCCTATTTTTCTATTTTTTCGTCTTCGTCATTTTCTCTTCTTTTTCTTCTTGTTAATAATCAAAAGCATAAATCAATCATTCATCACACAACACACGTGCCTCCTCGAGAGAACGATCCCCATTAAGGGTCATAAGTGTTTACGTTTTCCTAAACGTACGCTTAACGCTTACCGCTTTTACCTTCCTTTTCCTAAAGGGGTAAAAATACAACTATCATTTTGGCGCCGCTGCCGGGGAGGCGTGTTGTGTGATGATTGAACATTGTTGTTTTCTATATTAGCCATAATAGTAATTGTATTAATAGCACTCTATTAATACGTATTATCGTTTTTCGGTTTTTGTGTGAATACTATTACTATATTGTATACGTAGAACAATAAATACACAAGTACTCCAAATACGTGAGCAATCACAACCTTGATTCGGGATTTCATCACTCGATCATTGTATTCGAATCTCAAACCAAAGAAAAAAGGCAAAAATAGATAAATACTTTCGTGAAGCTTAATCTTGATAATACAAACTATAAGGTGGGTATAAGGCGGTTGTATTTCACGACCTAAAGGAAAAAGGCTCTTAAGTGCTTCGCGCCGCCTCGTTTCCTCCGCTTGCTTGTGCGTATTTGATTTTGAGAGTGAATCGAGGGTTTTGCCGCCCAAAGTATTACTACATATCATATATATTTTCTTGGTTTCTATTTGATTAAACCCTCTTGAACGATTTGGTGTTCCACCATCGTTCTAAAGTCATCAAAGGCGTTCACTCCACGTGATCATTTTCATTCCTTGAGGCCTTTTTAATCAAGAGATTTGATTAGTGAGGAGATTTGTGGACTCATTGTCTACTTAATACATTCACCAATTTCCAAAAAAAGGTTAATACAATCAAAAACCACAAAAAAATTGAAAAAACACAAAATACCAAAAAGAATCTTCTTTGCTCGCCTTCTCATTTTACGTGACGTTTATGCAAACTCGCTCTAAAGCTAGACGTGCTCGTAAACGAAGAAACAAATCACTCACTCATTCTAGTGAGGAGTCTCCTATTGACGAACCCATTGTACGAGAAGAACCAACCATGGCGAATCGAACTATGATGGAGTTACTTCAAGCACCCACCGAGGGTTATGGAGAAGCTATAGTGATTCCCGCAATCCTTGCGGAGAATTTTGAGGTGAAAACGGGTTTGTTGTCGATGATCCAAAACAACAAATTCCGTGGTGATGAGAAGGACAATCCCCACAACCATATCCGCCAATTTAATCGTCTTACCGCCACGTGCAAATTCAAGGATGTCTCGAATGACTCGATTAAGATGATGCTTTTTCCGTATTCCTTAGCGGGGCCCGCTAAAATTTGGTTAGAGAAAGAGCCACCCAATTCTATATTGACGTGGAAGGATCTCGTTTCGAAGTTTGTGAACCAATTTTTTCCGCCCTCTAAGACTACGCATTTGAAAAATGAGATTTCTAAATTTTCACAAGAATCAAATGAAAGTTTTTCTACGGCTTGGAATAGGTTTAAGGAGATGTTACATGAATGTCCTCATCACGGTTTTTCCGATTTGCACCAAATCGACACGTTTTACAATGGACTTAACGATCATGAAAGAGATTATTTGAATGCCACCGCGGGTGGTAATGTTTTGTGTAAAACGGTTGAAGAAGCTTTGGTCATAATCGAGAATAGGTCTAAGGTTTATAGCCCTCGTCACACACCGAGTGTTGCCAAAAGGGGCTCATCATCGTCTCAAAGTATCAATGCATTACATGATGAAGCAAATGAAGAAAACCGATTTTTCGATAGGTTTGCTAACCTTATGTCCCATTGGAAGGCTCAAGAAGCTTCCAATTCCGCTTCGGTTAAAGCGGTTTCTAAGAGTTGTTTGTCGTGTGGGGAGCTCATGATCTTTCCGAGTGCATTACCGCGGATGGTAACACTTCGAATGCTTTTGTAGCCACGGGAACTTATAACCAAATCGGTCAAGGTTCACGTTCAAATCAAGCTCCACCCAATCAAAATGCTAATAATTATCGCAACAACAACAACCAAGGTGGAAATTACCAAGGAAATCAAAGAAATTATAACAAAGGTAATTACCAAAGTGGAAATGGGCAAATTTCAAACCAAAACCAAAACCGTGATTTTCAAAACAATGCCCAAGGTTTTCAAAACGATCACACCAAAAATCTTCAAGGAGAATTTTTGAATTATGCTAAGGCTAATGATGCTAAGTTTGACAACATGCAACGTGAAATGGTTAGCTTAAGATCCGAGTTGAAAAACGAGCTTAAAAACGAACTTGCTAATGAACTTAAAACTCATGCTAATAAAATGGAAGGAAATGTCACAAGACTCCAACAAAATCAACAAAAAATGGAGCAAGGACAACATGAGATTAAGCAAGAGTTGTTAAAAGCGGATGCTAGGCAATCTAAGTTTGAATACCGTATGGCTAAAATGTTTGAAGCTATCATGTGTAAGCCCTCTTCTTCGGGTGGTCTTCCTAGTGATACCATCGTGAACCCGAAAGGAGAATTGAAGGTTATTACTACACGAAGTGGTAAAACTTTCAAAGAACCCATTTCTCGTCCAAGTACTTCTATGGAGAAGGAAAAAGAGAAAGAACCCGAGGTTGTGGTTGAAAAGGAGCACATTGCAATCCCACGAAGTACCGCTCAAACCACACCTACGGTTGAACCAATACCCATTATGGAACCCGAGATTCCAAGGCCGATGCCTATGCCTAATTTGCCCCAACCCACACCACCTTTACCCTACCCATCAAGACGAGATAAGGAAAAGGCACAAGAACGAAATAATTACCAATTTGAACTCTTTATGAAAATGTTTCGTGACTTGCATTTCAATATAAGTTTTGCCGACGCCTTAGTCATGATGCCTCGATTTGCCGCGAACTTCAAAAGTATGTTGAATAACAAAGAGAAATTGCAAAAATCGTCTAGTTGTTCTTCAGTTTTTCTAAGCCGCATACCTCAAAAAGTCGGTGATCCTGGAAAGTTTTTAATCCCATGTGCTATCCAAGACATGGAAGAATGCTACGCCTTGGCCGATCTTGGTGCTAGTATTAATTTGATGCCTCTTGAGATTTTTAAATCGCTCAATCTTCCAAATCTCACTCCTTCAAGAATGTCAATCGAGATGGCCGATCATTCTACGATTCTAGCTTGTGGAGTTGCCGAGGACGTCTTTGTGAAAGTTGGAAAGTTCTACTACCCTGTAGACTTTATTGTTGTTGATATTCCTATCGATCCTAAAGTTCCGTTAATTTTAGGTCGATCTTTTTTGGATACCTCGAGAGCACTTATCGATGTGCATGCAAGAAAAATCACTCTTCGTTTCAATGAGGAAGAACTCGTCATTAATGCAACCCAAAACTCCACTCTTTCTCATGTGTATTCGATCACATCTTTGTACAATGTCAATCCCACCAAAAGCATTTGCAAAAAGATTTCAAATAGAGTTTTAGGAGTTGTTGAGAAAAATGAAGTTCCGTCCCCTCCGCCGGTGGAGGTTAAGAGTGTTAAGCCTATGATTCCAATCTCGAGAGATTCTTCGGATGATGAATACGTTGATCCCGATGGGGAGGTTTTCTTTGTTGACAAAAGATTTGAAAACTTGCCACCACCTAAACCAAAAAGATTTCAAAATGTGAGAATTTTTAGTGTGACTAACATTGCTTTAGATACACCAAATATTTTTGACATAATTAAATCGGGTTTTCACAAGGAGAGTTTTAAAGATGAAAAAGGAAAAGATTTTGAATTTAATTTAAAAGATTTTTCTACAATTCTAACTCCGTCATCACCGCGTTTATTGAGTACTACAAGCTCGTCTTCTCCTTTTGACGATGCTTTGTGTGGACTTAGTGTGGGGGAAGCCCCTTATGTTCCCTCCCCTTTCTCCACCGAGGACGAGATATTTGATCCTGGAATTGCTTTTATAGGGAAATCTCGGTCTTCCACCGATGTAATAAATGGAAAATCTTTTCATTTGATTGGTGCGAGTCTACCTCGAGTAGCTCAATGTTTTGCCTTACCCATTGTCCCACCCTTCTATTTCTTCTCTCCTATTTTCTTCTATCCCATTGGGATTTGTGTTGGAGTTGTGTTGTCTCGTCTTTCATCCGAAAACGAGGACGCTATCTTTGACCCCGGTATACGTTTATCGGATTTTTAAAGTACTCCACGTGCTTTTGGGCCTTGTTTATCATGTAAGCCCCACCAAAAATTGACCATACCATGATTATCCCTAAATGATCACATTTATGGGGATTCGAGTCGAGCTTTTGACTCGGTTATCAAAAACAAGGTGCCTCGTGGGGGAGACCCATGCTTATCCATGTACATATTATTGCTTTCTAATTAGTGTAACGTGAGGGGATTTGTGCCCTTCCAACCTTTGTTCCGTGGTTGTTTGTGCATTGTGGATTTTAGATCATCATCTTCACGATTGGAGCCTCTCGTGTTCGTTTCATGGGAGCACTCGATCGTTTGCTTTGGAGGCCTTTCCCAATATCCATATGATATATCCTTTTATGTTCTAACCTTAGGTTTATTAGCACACTTCATAAACGGCTTTAAACTTATTGGTTACACCCTTTCCATGCTAGATTAGGCATTCGACTAAGTCTCTAGTATGGGGGTGTTTGTACCCCTAGACTCGAAACATTGAGGACAATGTTTAACTTTAGTATGGGGGGGGGGGTGAATAGATACTTGCCTTGCCAAACCTTCACGCTTTCCAAAGTTTATCGTTTTGTTTATCGTTTTTGTTGTAAAATAAGGCTAAAAATGGCCAAATTTTAAAAATTTTCTCATGTTTCATAAGTGTTTGAAGACACGAATGTAGATTTTCCGATGGCGAGAATAAGAGTAATTTTTGACTCGACCGTGCGTGTTGAGCACTTAGCTTTGATTCCTTAACTTCACATTAGGCTAAGTCTCTTAAATGAGGACGAGAAATGATAGAGTTAATTATAAGTTACTATGCTAAACGTAGAGTACTCGTATTCTTTCAAAAATTCATGTGTTCTCGTTGTTTGCTTATTCTCCCTTCACATGTAAATATTTTTGCTTAATAAATATTGATTTAGCGGTTTAGTTAGGATTGTTGGGTTTCTAGTCTTTTCTAGTAGCTTCCGTGTAATTAAATTGGGAAGACATTAAGGTATCGCCAGCGTCACGGTTTTGAAGTATTGGCACCCCAATAATCGGAAGCTTCACCCAATAATAAGATTTCAAGTGCTCACCTAAATCTAGCAAACAATTTGAAGCCCCACAAGGCCTAAAATCTATGCAAAATTGAAAGTGAATCAAGCCTTAATCTTCGAAGCTTTAAAGATCCAAAATTCGCTTTAGCGTGAGGATATACGTCTTTGGCTAATAAAACCACCGATGAGGCGGATAATAAAAGGCAAGGCAAGACCGAAGTCATAATAAAAGCTTCATGGCGAAGTTGAATAAAAGATGGAGGTAAACCAAAGATAATAAGGTCCTTCCGTTAGGGGGCTTATAAAAGTCTTGGTAATAAGTCTCATGTTCAAAACCGTTATAAAACCGTGTTTATCGATTCTTCTTGTCAACTTAATTTTTTAACATCGTTGTCTATTAGGAGGGGTTATTGATTTGATGGTTTTAGTTACACCGTTAGGACTCTATTTTTAGACCTAAATCTCTATTATCGCATAAGTCAACAATGTATCCTCGTGATCATTAAGACAAAATAAAATATAAGAGATACAACTTAGGAATAATGGGAGAATAAGTACGTGATTAGGGCATATGAGTAGTGTTAGCATTACTAACTTATAATGACAATGATCTCGTTGCACGCTTGGCATGGAATTAAGGTGAAAATCGAGGACGACGAAATTATTTCTAACGAAGCATTCATGTGTTCTTGTTCTATGAACCTAAACGTCCCATTTTGCGATGAAAATCATACATTATGTCTAAAACACAAGTAGAAGTAATCATAGTGTGTAGCTAGTTATCATTTCAATAAAAGTGAATAAAAATGAATTTTGGAAGTGCTTTGATACTTTATTCTAGCATTGCGTGAGGACACGGCAATGGTTTAGTATGGGGGAGTGATGAGACTGCTTTTATACATGGTCTCATCGTCCAAATCGGTCTTAAATTGCATAAAATATCATAAAATATGCCAAATATATGCTCGTGTTTGTTACTTGTGTATTTTTAGGTACGGATATTGAGGAAATGGCAAAAGATCACAAGAATCAATCAAAAACGAACACGGGAAACGAAGTCGTACAATGAACCGGGCCCGAGTTTGGAATTTTGCAAAATGACCCTTGAAGAATTGAAGATTTGCAAAAATGGCCCCTCATCTTTGAAGAACTTGTCACAATTGACCCTCCAAATGTCAATTGTACAAGTATGGACCTTAATATTTGAAGATATTACAAGACCAGTCCCTGGAATATGAAGAATATACATTTAATACCCCTTGGAAAAGTTTTGGAATTGATTGTGCCATTTTTGACAACTTGTGCAAAGTTGACAAAGGCAAATTGGGCGCTGATAACCTTTATTTACAAAGTGAAGAGAAGTGAGAAGCTTGGGGACCTAATCTGCCAACTACCCAAACCTTCCCACCCAACCAGACTATGCCACGTCACATAACCCACCCACCAACCCAACAACCCATACCCAAACCCGTCCACCCACCCAAGTCCAAACCATTTTAAACCTGGTCAAATACAAGTCAAACTTTCCCCACTAATCCTTTTTCCCACTAAAACAATTTTTTAAATCAGTTAACACCCAAAATGGATTAAATCCATCTCTAAATCCCCCAAGAACCCTAACCACCCCAGATTTAATTACCCTCGTTTTTAAACTAAACCCTAATTAACCATAGGGGTTTTACTCTTTACCCCACACCCAACATACCCCACAACCCAGAAAACGACCTATCAGTCCATTGTCCCCTCCCCTGCTACACAACTCACGTGTCACTGTTCATGCTTGACCACATCAACGATTTAGATGCATTGGCTTGCTCCCAAAGCTATTTTGGACGTCCCTGATCATTTGTAACCTGCTGGCATGCACAAGACTCCAACAATTCACATGAGACGATTTTAAAAAGGGCATCAAAGGAGCATAAACTCAAGATTCCTCAAGGGCATTCCTGGAATTCCATTAGCTAGGGTTTTTAGCACTAGAAGGTTCTTTTAGCAGTATTTAAAGAGGATGAGCCTGTTCATACCTCTTGTTCCAGTTTTTAGCCAAAAACCTTGTAATTCCTTTTTTAATTAATAAAGCTTGGTATTTGTGTTTAAACAATTATAATTCCTTTTATTGAGTTAAAAAGTTGTGTGTTGAGTTAAAAGCTAAAACTGAGTTCCATTTTCAAAATTGTGTGAACACTTTGAGTGTTCAAGTTTTTAAAAAAGGTTTTAAAAGGAATTTTATAAATTTCAGAAATTAGAGGTTGTTAGGAAGTGAAAGTGGAATAACAATCCTAAGATTTCTGATTTATAAATTGCTTTTAAAACGTGTTAAATTCAAGTGGTGAAAAGGTTTTTAAGTTAAGAAAATCAGAAGTGCATGTTCTTGTGTTTGTTCTTGATTTGCAGGATTTTAGTTGATTGTTTGTTGATAAAGTTCAGCACCAACCCCAGTTGGTAGGAGGTGGTGTTGCAACCACAAAGAACCTTGGATGTAGGGTTCTTAGGTAAGAAAGATTTTTCCCTTTTGAAAGTTTCAGAAAAAGTTGTGATTTATGTGAATTTCCATGTTTTGAGTTGGATGTTTGTTTAAGCTGCTGGATTCTAGATCTTAGGTATTTGTATGCATGTTAGACCTGTTTTAGATCAGTATTGGGATGATTTAAAGTGTTTTACTTTGAAAATTTTTGGTTTCCAAGTTTTTAAGGGAGTGTTTGGATCAGTGCATTAAACTAGTAATTTGTTAGGTTTTTGGATTGAAAACATGTTAGATAACTTCATTAAGGTTGTGTTAAGTTGTGTGTAGTATTATCTCAAGTTTGGTAGAGATTTTGAATCATTTGGTGTGATACAAAAGTGAAAAGTAAGCTAAAAATCTGCATAATCATACTTTCTGCTTGTTTTTCCTTATTTGTGCTTAAATCTTTTGAAATCTGATAAGAGATAAATCATTGTGGGATTGTAAGGTGTTCTTATGTTATGTGGTAAGTGAGTATGCAAATTATTAGCCCTTGAAACTCATTTTGGTGCAAGCTGTTAGCAAAAAAACCCACCAGACCTAAGCCTTTGTTACAGCAACCTTAAATTGCTTGTTGTGCATCATTTTTGTGAGTTTTTGTGCTAAGTTGTTGTTGCTTTCTGCTTATATTGACTCCCTACACTCAGAAAGAGTGTAGGGGTGCCCTATTTGTTCCAAAAACATCACCAAGTAAGCAAGCCAAGCCCTCTTGGCATTCTTTGCACAAGTGAACACAAGCAAACCTGCTTGTGTTCTTGAAAGAAAAATTGTCACGTTTTATTTTAATCCTGTTAGATCTTGGTAAAAAGAGTGAATTGATTTGAGTTTTTAAGCATCAAAGGTTACTGATTGGATTGAAAAGTAAAAAAAAAGAAATTTTTTATAAAAAGGTCACCCCGCCCGGACTCGAACACGCGACCCCTCGCTGGGGGACTAAGCGTGTTAACCGGTGATCCTGATGCCTTTTTACGTTCTCATTTCATTTCAATAGCTACTTATGGGTGTTTTAGCTTTGGCTTATATTAATAAGCCGTAGCTTATTTGTTTATTTTCAGCTTATTTATTAAGCATTCTGGACTTATTCCATTTTTCCTAGGATTTGATTAGTTTTTTAGATTTTTCTGTTTAAAAGTTTTATTTTTCCTTTTATTTAATTAATTAATAGGATTATTTTTAGTTTTAAATTTAGAAAGTAATTAAAAAATAGTAAACAGTAATTTAAAAATACAAAAAAATAGTTTTTAGCTTAATTAGGTCATTTTTGAGGTTTACAAACTATTAAATCTTGTTTAGGGCTTTTTAATATTTAAAAGTGATTTTTAGGGCTTTAATTAGCATTAAAAAGTCATTGTTAAATTAATTAAAAGGTTTTGGCGAGTTTGGATTTTTTGTAAACTCTTAGAATAATATTGTGGATTTTTAGTAATTTTTAGGAATTTTTTAGATTAAAATTTTAAATTTTGCACTTTTTACGTTCTACGTCGTAACTTTCTAGTAGTGTTTTTGCCTATTTTTCTATTTTTTCGTCTTCGTCATTTTCTCTTCTTTTTCTTCTTGTTAATAATCAAAAGCATAAATCAATCATTCATCACACAACGCACTAGCCTCCTCGAGAACGAACTCACTTTTAGGGTCATTCACACACGGTTTTCCTAAATCGTCGTGCACGCTTACCCATACTTAGTGCTTGTTTTTCCTAAAGCAAGTATCTAAATTTTACAACTATCAGGCGTCCGCCCAAAGAGATGTGATAATAGTTGCCCTTAACACCGAACGTGACGAGGTGCTATGCCCCCAACTACTAGCAGCCATTGCCGGCCGTAGGTGGATGGTGGGTCACGGGGCACGTCTAGCCGTTACCAAGTTGCTGGAAGCCCCTGAATTTGTTCAGCAGTTTGCGAGCCTTGTGTCAGATGGCATTGATCACGGCCGCCATGAAGGAATGGTCAAGGTCGTAGAGCTAATCAGGAAGAAGGAAAACTTCACAAGGCATGCCTTATTTAACACCGAAGCTGCTAACAAGATGACTGCTTCCATGGCCGCAATGCGAGATCTACATTACCCATTCTTGGCCGAGCTAGAAGCCACAAAGGATGCATCAAACATGGAGATCATGGAAAAGCTTAGTCTTGGTGCGTTCTCTCAAGATGAGGGTCATTCCTGGGCTTCCTTCACTCCCTCGCCCAGCCACCTTACACTTCCTATTTATGAGGACGTGACTAGGCTCGTAACTGATGTGGAACCATTAAGCGGGGTGCTGGAGAGGAATGCGGCTCAAGCCTTGAAGCAGAGGGAGCGCGGTGAGAAATTGCCTTGCCTGGTTGAAGAACAAGTGGAGATAGGTAGGTTTCTCCCCCCCATGTAGGGTGCCCCTAATTTGTTATCTATTTCAGACAATTTGGTTTGTAACCTTTAAACATTTGGGCGTGGATGTCCACGGTACCTTATGATTGTAAACATTTTTTTTGCTATGTATAAGTCCTTGCGTAGGCACGACAATTTTGATGTTTTGGAAACTTGTTTATATTTCTAGATATCATGTATATGTGTCACGTGACATGTCACGTCTTACCCAAAATATAACAAAGTCTATACTTTACTAGACGTGCGGCGTGCGTCTTTACCTTGCAAAGCACTACGTGAGCGCGACATATGGAAACTTATCACAACGTCTTGTGAATAAGGTGTCTAGTAAGGATACATGATCTGCGTCACTGGGGTTGCATCCCTCTTACGTGACAAGTTGAATTATTAGGTTCACTTAATCCTCTTACCCCACCTGGAGGCGTATTGTACATGTACGGTATTGAATGAATGCATATGAATAAGACATGGCACATTATAATAATAATTAAATTCATACGACTATAACGAAATCCTAAAAAATAATTTGCACAAGACAAGCAGTGGAGCTAGCTAGGCACCACGACATTTTATTAGAACGTTTACAATTTTTGTTTTAACAAGAATGGGAAGTCCTAAAAACAAAAAGGAACCTAGAAAAAACATAAGAAACAAAACAGATAGAGCGCATGGATCTTCATTAAAGCCATATATAGCGAAGTATCCATGCGGAAGTCGTAGCTTTCAAAGATAGCACCTTTAGAGATTAGAGATGTTCCATGTGCGTTCCAGATCGCGGCCATCCATGTCAGGTAACTTGTACGCGCCTCGTCCTAAGGCTTCCGTGACCTCATATGGTCCTTCCCACTTAGGACCCAGCTTTCCTGTATTCTCTGCTCGACTTGCTTTGTTAGCACGATAGACATAATCTCCCGGTCGAAAAGAAACACCTTTAACCTTGGCGTCATAATAAGCCTTCATTTTAGCCTTGGACTTAGCCTCATTGATGGCTGCTATCTCCCTTTTTTCTGCCAATAAATCCAGGTTCATCCGTAGTTGCTCGTTGTTCGTGACGACGTTAACCTCCGTTGTGCGGATGGTAGGCATTCCTATTTCTGCTGGTATAACAGCTTCAGTGCCATAGGCCAATGCGAATGGAGTGTCCCCGTTGGCTGTTTTGATCATAGTCCTATGCGCCCATAGAACATGTGGTAGTTCATCCACCCATTTGGCACTTCGTTCCTCCAAGCGTGCCTTGATGCCGTTTCCCAAGCTTCTATTTGCTCGTTCCACAAGGCCATTTGTCTGCGGGTGCTTAACAGACGCGAAGCGCCGTTTGATATTCAATGATGCGCACCAGTCCTTGAATGGATTATCCGCGAACTGTTTACCGTTGTCTGAGATGATTTCTCCTGGTAAGCCAAAACGGCACACAATGTTCTCCCAAAAAAACTTAATAACTTGTTTGCCTGTGATGGATTTGACTGCCTTGGCCTCTATCCAACGTGTAAGGTAGTCCATTGTGACAATAAAGAACTTAACTCCCCCCGCAGCTATAGGAAATGGTCCTGCGATGTTGATAGGTGTGTAAACACCCATCTTTTCTACCACTTAATTACAATAATAACCGGACCAAAACGTGTATTTTATGTCTTTTATGTCGGAATTATGCGTGGTTTGTGTTCTTTTTGTGATTTAGGACGAAAAGGTGAAAAAGTGGAGAAAACACGGAAATTCACGGGCATTTACGGACTTTTATTGAAGAAAATGATGAAAGACGGAGTCGAGAAGTCAAAAGTGGACAAAGAACGGAAGTCCAAGACCAATTCTGAAGATTTATCTAAGAAAAAGTCAAAAGACGGAAGTTTATCAAAAGCCGAGAAACTCAAGTCTATGTTATTGAAGAAATTAAAGACGAGTTCAAAAGATATCCCGAGCCACAAGTCCTTAAAGTCCAAACTTAAAAGAAAGATTAGAAGAAAAGGACTAATGACGCAATTAATGAAGATTAAATGAAGGAAGGACTTAATCTTGCAATTAACAAGAAATGAAGGAGGGGAGGAAGCTTCCTAATCCTCCCCTATATATAGATTAGGATTGTTAATTTTTCATTTTTGTTGACTAATCGTGACAATTAGTTCTTCCATTTTTTTTATGCACATTTAATTACTTGCATATTTAATTACTTGTCTTGCACTTTTAATTACCTTTAATTTTCAAGTAAGTGTTTCTTTAATTTCTTGCACCTTTACTTTATCTTGTTGATCTTAATCTTCTTCTACCTTTCTTTGATTTACACGTTTTTAATTCGTTGATTTGTTAAAGATTTGATTTTTATGCTTTTGATTGTTTTAAACTTCTTATTTTCATAGCTTATTTGATTTATTTTCAAGTTTATATAGTTTTTATAAAAGTTATTTTTATATAAAAGTTGTTTTTCTTAAAGTTTATCTTTTTAGTGTCTTAAAAGTTTTTAACTTTCAGTTTTATAACTTATTTTTACACGGTTTTAGCTAAGTTTTTCGTCTAGTGCTTATTAGGATTATAGCTTATTTACTTAGCTTATTTTTAGAATTCTTTTCCGTATTCCGATTGGTATCAATCGGAAAGGGGTTTATCTTTCCGATTGGCAAGATCAGAAAAGGGTTTGACATTCCTATCTATCATTCCGATTGGGGGAATTCCTATCATTATTCCGATTGGTGAATTGGCCTGGTATTCCGATCAGGGAGGGACTTGAGGTATTCCGATCAAGGTAAGGTGACATATTCCGATTGGTACCAGTATGTTCATTCCGATTGAGGTGTAGTTTGGTATTCCGATTGGGTGAGGTGACAACATTCCGATTGTGGGTTCCGATTGACATTCCGACCAGCGTCTTTCCCATATTCCGATCAAAGTGTTTGGTTATTCCGATTGGGTGAGTGACAACATTCCGATTGGGGTGATTGTGCACCGATCGGAATATATTCCGATTGGGCTATATTTTAGTGTTTTATCTTGTTTTATTTTTACGTTATCATTTTCTATACTTGTCTAATTTTAATTTCCGTCACACCTTAATTTTTAAGTCATTTTAATTAAGTTACTTTTTGTCACATTTTTAAATATCGCACCCTTTTGTTTAATTAGACTTAGATTTATTTTCACGCACTTCACCTTAACGCCACTTTACTTTCAACGACATTTACTTTTAAGTCTTGCACATTTAAATTTAAAAACAACCAAAAATATTTGTTTCCACCAAAATAAAACTGAGTCACATAGAAAACCTAGATCAATTCGATTAGACCACATCAACGAACACAATAATTTTAATACTAAGTAAAAACGTTGTATTAAATGGCGCCGCTGCCGGCTCTTTTCGTTAAGATCAATAGTTTTCTGTGAGAGACACGTTGCTTTTTGGGATCCGTTCACTTGTGAACGTTAATTTTTCTTGCCTAAAAAATTCAAAAATCATAAAAATTAAAAATTGATAAAAAACCATAAAAATTAAAAATTTCAAAAATTCAAAAAGATTTTATCTTTATTGTGTATATATATTGTCTTTGTGTTTGGTTTTGTTTTCTTTTGCATTTTCAGGTGTATGCGTACTAGATCTTCTAATTATCAAGAGCCCGAGCCTCAAGAAGATTTAGATATGGCAGGTGTTAACAACAATAATCAACAACCGCACCTCAATAATAATAATAACAACAACAATGTTCTTCCACAGCCCGATCTTCGGACCATGGAGGAACTTTGTCAACCAACCATGTTTGGACGAGGAGGACCGATTGCGCCGATGCAAATCAACGCTCCTGAGTTTTTGTTGAAGCACCACATGATTCAGCAAGTACAAACAAACCCATTTAGAGGATTGCCTGATGATGATGCCAACAAACACCTCGACAAGTTCATTACTATCACTCAGAGCATGAAGTTGGCTGGTGCCACAATGGATGAGCTTCGCCTACAACTCTTTCCACACACTCTATTACATCATGCCGAGAAATGGTTTGATCGTCTCCCGAAGAATTCTATTCACACTTGGGATGACATGACTCAACGCTTTTTGTCGCGCTACTTTCCACCATCCATGGTTACAAGCCTTCGCAATCAGATCAGCGGTTTCATGCAAGATCCCGATGAATCTCTTTTCGATGCATGGGAGAGATATAATGTCTTGATCGACCGTTGTCCAAACCACAACATGCTTCTGGTCACCTTGATCGATACTTTCTACAACGGTTTAACTTTTCGAGATCGTGATACGATCAATGCAGCCGCCGGTGGCACATTCATGAAAAGGAGACCCGAGGAGTGTAGAGAGTTAATTGAGAACATGACTACTCACCACAAAAACTGGGATTCCTCTGCATCTTCAAGGAACAACCCGAGAGTCAATGTTTCCTCAACCTCAGCAAACCCTGAGATGACCGAACTCACCCGCATGATGACTGAAATGAGCAAAAGTATTACGCTTCTCGCTTCAAACCAACAACAACAACAAGTTAAAGCAGTTGCTAATCCTTGTGAAACATGTGGCGGTCCTCACTCATACACCGATTGTCCTTCGACACAAGGAAATCCGGAAAATGTGTATGCAGCTTATGGTAATTATTCACCGGAAAATTACCAAGCTAGACAACAAGGGGATAGAAATCTGCTGAGCTACCGATCCAACAACTACCTTTCACCCGGTTTTTCTCCTCAAAACCAAAATCCCGCCAACAACTACAATAGAAGCAACCAAATCCCACCTCGTGCTTCTAATCCTTATCACCCACCCGCCCAACAAAACCCACCTAGTAATCCGGATGTTGAGGCCATCATGAGAACCCAAGGAGAGCAAATCAAGAACTTGCAGAGCCAAATTATCAATCTTAAAGGAGATATCACAAAGCAAGGAAATGAGATAAGATCCGAGCTTCGAAATGATATTCAATCCTCCTTCAGCAATCAAACGAATGATTTGAAGAATATGCTTGCTAGTTTCTTGCCCCCTGCTCAACCTTCTACTTCGAGTTCTCTACCCTCAAACACCGTCACTAATCCGCGAGCCAATGTGAGTGCTATTACTACTCGTAGTGGAGTCACCATTGTAGGACCACCAATCCCACCCCCATCATCTACACCTCCTCCACCACCATGTATCCCTACTCCTCCTACACCTAGTATTAGTGCACCATTACCGTCTCCGCCTCGACGTGATGAAGTTCCCACCAATGATCCTTCAACATCTCAACCTTTACCTACCACACCAGCACCCTCCCCACCCAAACCTAATATCCCTTATCCTTCTCGCTTGGGTAAGAACAAAATGCTAAACAAGGAGGACGCTCAAGTGACTAGCTATATCAAGATGATTTCTCAAATGAACTTCAACATTAGCTTTCTTGAGGCACTTGTCCACATGCCCAAATTTGTTAAAGCATTTAAGGAATTGCTTAGCAAGAAGGAGAAGCTTATTGAACTCGCCAACACACGCTTAAATGAAAACTGCTCAGCAGTTATTCTTAAAGAATTACCGGAAAAGCTTGGAGATCCCGGTCGATTTGTGTTGCCTTGCGTGTTCAACAAAACTGAAGAATTTACTGCCCTTGCTGATCTCGGGGCTAGTATTAATTTAATGACACTCAGTGTTTGGAAAACACTATCATTGCCCGACCTCATTCCAACAAAGATGACTCTCGAACTTGCAAATCGCACTCTCGCTTACCCCGTTGGTATAGCTGAAGACGTGTTTATCAAAGTTGGCACATTTACTTTCCCGGTCGATTTTGTCGTAGTTGATTATGAAATGGACCCTCGTATTCCTTTAATACTTGGTCGGCCATTCTTGAGAACCGGACGTGCTTTAGTAGATGTGGCCGAAGGTGAGTTAATCTTACGAGTCGGGGATGATGCAAAAGTTTTCAAAATGGGGAAGCTTACTAGTTTAACTTTTGGAGGCCGAGAATCAGTGAATATGATTAATGTGCTAGATGACTTTACCGTCTATGACAATCCTCTATTCGATTCTTACATCGATAATCCACTCTTTGACGATGATGTGGATGATTCTCGCTCCACTCTGGACGCTTCTCCCATTTATGATTCTTCACCGGTCTTTGATGCTTATGATGATGATGATTCTAGCTCAGATTCGGATGATTTTGATGATTGTACTTCTGAGTATCCCGAGCTGCCCACTTTCGATGATTTTGATGAGGCTGATACTCTTTCGAGCGATTCTTCACGTGATGAAGATCCTCTGCCATCACTCGATCCTACTTTGGACGATTACTCATTTGAGGAAGATTTCTCTGAATTTCTCAACACATACTTCCCTCATGAGAGTGATGCTCCTCCTTTTGACTTTGAAGATTATCGCCTTGATCCTACTTTGGATTTGAAGAGCATTTTGTCAAAGGAGAAGAAACCGGTCGACACCGAAATCCGTTGCACGTATGATTTGACACCTCTTTGTCCCACTTCGGAGGACGAGGTTATGCTTCTTTGCGGATCTTCTTCACACTCGGCTGAGCCTGAGTGTTATTTTCCCCTGAAGGAAAAGGTGTTCGACCCCGGTATTGAAGTCTTTAAGCCATCTCAGTATCCACCTGATGAAATAAAAGGAAATATCTTTGGAAATTTTGAAGACATGCTTGCTCCACTTCAACTTTGCTTCCACCGTGCTCCATCGCTGCTTAAGGGAACCTTGCCATTTCTCTTTTGGCTTGCCTTGTTCGCCTTAAGCTCGTTCTTATTGATGGATGAAAACTATGTCTTTGATCCTGGTGGATTTGTTTCATGCTACTTCCGTTGATGATCAAGGTCGAGTCAGGCTCACGACTCGGTTAACAAAAACCAAGCGCTTCTTGGGAGGCAACCCATGCATCTATCTTTTCGCTTTCTTCACCATAAGTGTAGGGGGGACCCTTTGGATTGCTATTTCCTCTCCTCACTTCTTAATCAGGGATTCGAGCTTCAATGATCCACTCTTGATGATTCTTGACGACCCGTGATTCCGTGTTCTACTTCTTCCCGGTTCTATCCTAAACTCTTTTCGATTTACTATTTTATATTTTCTCAATATTAAAATAGGAATCTCTTTAGTTGTCTTTTCCTTAGCGAGATTTAAACAACGTGCACAATGTCCTAAGTGTAGGGGAGTTTACTCCCACATGCTTAAACATTGAGGACAATGTTTATCTTAAGTGTAGGGGGACTTCTATCGAAGTTAAGTGTTTTTTTTTTCCTTGTATTTGTCCTCATTTTAACCGGAAAATCAATTTTTCGACATTTTCCAAAATTTTTGATCTATTTTGGCCTATTAGTTTTTCCCTTTGTATAGTTATTTTCTTTCCTTATTAGAATAAATGTTTAATAAGTGGTTTTAATTTTCAAACGTTGTGAATCTTTTGACTAAACCCGAGCTTACTTATCTAAGTTACTCTAGCTAGTACCCTTAACGTGTTTAAGTCAAGTTTTGCTAGGCTTTTATATAGGGAGCTATAAAACGCGAAAGTCTTAACTCTCACGGGTTAAGAACAAGAACTTTTCGCAAGTTCCTATAATTGATCCTAGAGAGTCGTTTATCAAGGGAACTTTAAGATGCGATTTCTAAACTTGAAAGAGTCTAAGAATTTGCAAGATCCTATAGGCGACTCGAAAACCCAAAACTTTGATTTAATAGGCTAAGCATTCACGAGTCTCATTACTTGAGATTTTAAACTGTGGAGAACGAGAGATGATAGAGTCAATTATAAGTTCGGTATTCTTTCGTGAATTTATGTGAGTTAATTATAAGCCTATTCTCCCATCGCTTGCTAATAAATTTATCTGCTAATAAATAAGGTTGTACGATTTGAAAAGTTACTTAGCTTCTAGCCCCAGATCGTTTAAAAGTTGCTCGGTAATGACGAGAGTTCATAGCCAAGGCATAACTTATGAAGCGGGGCGCGAAGATTGGCGAGTCCGAAAAGGCCCTAACAAGGCATGAGGGCTATGTTTTGTTGCTAAAGATCCAAAAGTGATGTGAAGAATCATTTATTGAAATCAATATGAAGGATCGAGACACACGACGAAAAGCAATAACTCCCAAAAAGTCATGGAGAAGTGTATCCGAAAAGACCCTAACAAGGTATGAGGATAAATAGATCCAAGTCAATAAAAGGAGGCGGATCGTTGTATATCAAAGTCCAAAATAAAGATTGGAGAAAAATGAAGAAGTCGTGGTCCAAGTATGAATCTCTCAAAAATTTCAAGTGAAGAAATTCCAATTATGAAGAGAAGACCATTATTTCATGAACGTCTCTCAAGATTTGAAGTATGAAGTAGCTGCCAAATATCGGCCCGAGAAAGGTCTCAAATCGCGAACCAAGTTATGCCAAGATATGAACTTTTTGATATCCCGAGAAGCAGTTTTAAAAGATTTGGTCCTTTAGCTAACTATTGATTAAATCGTGCACTTTATTTTCAGACTAAATAATTATCGAAATAAGTCAAACAATGCATCTTCGTGATCATTCAAGACAAATAATAAAATATAAGAGATACCCATAGGAATAAGGGAGTCTAAGTAAATAATTGGCCCACATGAGTTCGAGTTAGTTTACTAACTTATAATAACAATGATCTCGTTTTTAAGCTTGGTTTGGAGAAAGTGAAAAGTTGAGGATGATGATTATTCATGACAATTTCAAAACCCAAGGTATGCTTTTAATTTCTTTGCTTTGCATTTTTATAATTTTCTATCTCTTTAATAAAGGCCAATATGGATTGATTATGATGAAAAGTGTAAACATGCTTTGTAACTAATGCATTGCATGAGGACATTGCAATGGTCAAGTGTAGGGGATTTGATAGGTGTGTAAACACCCATCTTTTCTACCACTTAATTACAATAATAACCGGACCAAAACGTGTATTTTATGTCTTTTATGTCGGAATTATGCGTGGTTTGTGTTCTTGTTGTGATTTAGGACGAAAAGGTGAAAAAGTGGAGAAAACACGGAAATTCACGGGCATTTACGGACTTTTATTGAAGAAAATGATGAAAGACGGAGTCGAGAAGTCAAAAGTGGACAAAGAACGGAAGTCCAAGACCAATTCTGAAGATTTATCTAAGAAAAAGTCAAAAGACGGAAGTTTATCAAAAGCCGAGAAACTCAAGTCTATGTTATTGAAGAAATTAAAGACAAGTTCAAAAGATATCCCGAGCCACAAGTCCTTAAAGTCCAAACTTAAAAGAAAGATTAGAAGAAAAGGACTAATGACGCAATTAATGAAGATTAAATGAAGGAAGGACTTAATCTTGCAATTAACAAGAAATGAAGGAGGGGAGGAAGCTTCCTAATCCTCCCCTATATATAGATTAGGATTGTTAATTTTTCATTTTTGTTGACTAATCGTGACAATTAGTTCTTCCATTTTTTTTATGCACATTTAATTACTTGCATATTTAATTACTTGTCTTGCACTTTTAATTACCTTTAATTTTCAAGTAAGTGTTTCTTTAATTTCTTGCACCTTTACTTTATCTTGTTGATCTTAATCTTCTTCTACCTTTCTTTGATTTACACGTTTTTAATTCGTTGATTTGTTAAAGATTTGATTTTTATGCTTTTGATTGTTTTAAACTTCTTATTTTCATAGCTTATTTGATTTATTTTCAAGTTTATATAGTTTTTATAAAAGTTATTTTTTTATAAAAGTTGTTTTTCTTAAAGTTTATCTTTTTAGTGTCTTAAAAGTTTTTAACTTTCAGTTTTATAACTTATTTTTACACGGTTTTAGCTAAGTTTTTCGTCTAGTGCTTATTAGGATTATAGCTTATTTACTTAGCTTATTTTTAGAATTCTTTTCCGTATTCCGATTGGTATCAATCGGAAAGGGGTTTATCTTTCCGATTGGCAAGATCAGAAAAGGGTTTGACATTCCTATCTATCATTCCGATTGGGGGAATTCCTATCATTATTCCGATTGGTGAATTGGCCTGGTATTCCGATCAGGGAGGGACTTGAGGTATTCCGATCAAGGTAAGGTGACATATTCCGATTGGTACCAGTATGTTCATTCCGATTGAGGTGTAGTTTGGTATTCCGATTGGGTGAGGTGACAACATTCCGATTGTGGGTTCCGATTGACATTCCGACCAGCGTCTTTCCCATATTCCGATCAAAGTGTTTGGTTATTCCGATTGGGTGAGTGACAACATTCCGATTGGGGTGATTGTGCACCGATCGGAATATATTCCGATTGGGCTATATTTTAGTGTTTTATCTTGTTTTATTTTTACGTTATCATTTTCTATACTTGTCTAATTTTAATTTCCGTCACACCTTAATTTTTAAGTCATTTTAATTAAGTTACTTTTTGTCACATTTTTAAATATCGCACCCTTTTGTTTAATTAGACTTAGATTTATTTTCACGCACTTCACCTTAACGCCACTTTACTTTCAACGACATTTACTTTTAAGTCTTGCACATTTAAATTTAAAAACAACCAAAAATATTTGTTTCCACCAATATAAAACTGAGTCACATAGAAAACCTAGATCAATTCGATTAGACCACATCAACGAACACAATAATTTTAATACTAAGTAAAAACGTTGTATTAGATGTCGATTCCCCACTTATAGAATGGCCATGGGGAAGTAATAGGTGTAAGCTCCTTCTGCGGATGTCGCGACACTGGTCTATGCACTTGGCAATCACTGCACTTGTGAATCATGTCGCGTGCGTCCCTATACATGGTAGGCCAATAATATCCTGTACGTAGGGCTCGAGCTACCACGGATCGTGGACCTGCGTGCATGCCGCATAACCCTTCATGTATCTCACTGATCACATAAGCGGACTGACGTGGTCCAACACACCGCAACCACGGCTGCAAGAAAGAGCGCTTATAAAGGATACCTTCTCGAAGCTCGAAGTGCTGCGACTTCCTTCTGATGCGCCGTGCCGCTTTTTCATCGTCCGGAAGGGTTTCATTAGTCAAATAGTTGACGATCGGGGTCATCCATGTAGGTCCCTCCTCCTCAACTATAGTAGCGACCTCCCCTTCTGTTACAGACTTTTCCTTGAGTATTTCCACCAAGACTTGCTTGGACAAGTGGGCGAAACTTGTAGACGCGATCTTGCTAAGAGCGTCCGCCTTCTTGTTCTCACCTCTTGGTACCTGCTTGATAGAAAACTTGCTGAAAGCCGCGATGAGTGACTTGACTTTCTCCAAGTATCGGACCATGTTATCCTCCTTAGCCACATATCCACCTAGAATGTGTTTCGCGACAAGCCGTGAGTCCAAGTAGGCCTCAAGGTTGCGGACTCCCATTCTAGCGGCGATTTTTAAACCCGCAATTAATGCTTCATATTCCGCCTCATTGTTGGTGGCTGTGAACTCAAAGCGAAGGGCGTAAGTAAACTCCATTCCTTCCGGATTCATAAGGATGAGACCAGCTCCTGACCCATCCGTACACAAAGATCCGTCCGTGAATAACACCCATGGTTCTGCTGGAGTTTCGTCTTGTTTTACAATTGGTCCTTCTTCATCCAGCTTTTCTACCAAGAAATCTGCCAAGATTTGGCCTTTAACAACCGTCCTTGGCCTATAAGATATGTTGTGTTCTCCCAATAGGATGCTCCACTTTTGTAGCCTACCTGCCACATGCGGTCTAGAGATGACTTGTTTTATTGGTTGGTCAGTAATGACTATAATTGGATGCGCCTGAAAGTATCGGCGCAACCGTTTTGTAGCAAACACTAGTGCCAAAACAAATTTTTCCATAGAGGAGTAATTCAACTCCGGCCCTTGTAATGTTCTACTTATGAAGTAGACCGGAGTTTGCACCATGTCCCTATCCGTCATGAGTACCGCACTTATTGCTCCATGTGTGGCTGATAGATACATAATGAGCTCCTCCTTTGGCCGGGGAGCTACTAGCATAGGGAGAGATGCGAGGTGTTGCTTGAGTTGACCAAAGGCTTCCTCAGCTTCCTTTGTCCACCGGAAGTCTCCCTTCTTAATGCACTTCTTGAGTGTTTTGAATAGGGGGAGTGACTTCTCTGCGGACTTTGATAAGAACCTATTTAGCCCGGCCAGCTTCCCATTTAAGGACTGCACCTCTTTCCGCGTCTGAGGGGATGGTAGCTGTATTATTGCGTCTGTTTTTTCTGGCAAGGTTTGATGCCATTTGGATCAATCATATATCCAAGGAACATTCCTTCCGTCTCCCCAAACGTGCATTTCTTTGGATTCAGATTCATATTAATCCTCCTCAATGTGTCGAACGTCTCTTGGACATCCAGGAGAAGTGCATCCTCCGTATCACTTTTGATGACTAAGTCATCCACATAGACCTCCAGGTTGCGGCCTATATGTGAGTCAAAGGCTTTGTCCAAAAGCCGTTGGTATGTTGCCCCGACGTTCTTTAGTCCAAACGGCATTTTTGTATAACAGTATACGCCCTGACTAGTATGGAACGCCGTCTTCTCTGCGTCCTCTTCCGCCATCTGGATCTGGTGGTATCCTTTATATGCGTCTAAGAAGCACTTAAAGGGATATCCACATAGGGATTCCACATTCTAGTCGATCTCCGGTAACAGGTAACAATCCTGTAGCCAAGCTTTGTTTAGATCCGTGAAATCCACGCACATGCGCCAGCTTCCGTCATGCTTTTTGACCATGACTGGGTTGGATAACCACTCGTGGTAGTATACCTCGCGCATGATACATGCGTCTCCACTAGTTTTCGTACCTCATCCAGTATCACTTGGCTGCGTTCAGGTGCCTGACCGCGCTTCTTTTGCTTGACGGGTGGGTATCCCTGGCGGATCTAGAGCCTATGTTCTGCTATCGCGCGTTGTACGCCCGTCATATGCTTGGGCTCCCATGCGAATACATCCAAGTTTGCCTTCAAAAGAGAGCACATGGCCCTCTTGCCGTTGTCCAAGAGCGTTCCCCCTATGGACACCTCCTGTTCCGGGTAATCAGGATGGATTGCCACCTTCCAATTGGGAGGTGGTGATCCATCGTTGGGGGGAACAGGTGGAACCGGTGTTGTCACGGCGTGACACTCAGATGCTGGTAGGATTGTGTTGTAGATTGTGATGATTCCTCCTTCCACCGGGAATTTGATCATTCCGTGCGCCGTGGAAGGCACTGCTCGTATGGCCAGGATACCCGGTCTGCCTATGATCCCATTGTATAGGGAGTGTGAGCGTATCACCATAAAGTTCATCCACACCGTGGTGGAGTGGTCTTCGTTCCCAATAGTTACAAGCAGACGCAATTTCCCTATTGGCCAGATTGTGTCTCCACTAAAACCAATGAGCGGCGCCGTCGCTGGTACCAATTGGCTTCTTATTTCTGGTCGTAACTGTAAAAAACTGTGTTCGTACATTACTTCTGCTGATGATCCTCCATCCACATACATGCGACGGACATTGTGTGTTCCAATGCTTATCTCAATAGTGAGAGGTGCGTCAATCACATCGCCTGCTGTGATGGGAGGGAATGAAATTTCCCTGCCGCGTGAAAATTTTTGACCAATTTTCTGCCTCGTGCGGCGTTGTCTGGATTGGATCATGTATATGGTCGAAGGTTTGTCCTTTTGGGGATCCTTCTTGTCAAACTTCTTGTTGTCTTTTCCATCCTTCTAATCCTTAACCAAATGTTTGAGTTTACCTGACTTGATCAGTGACTCAATGTGCTTCTTGAGTTGGATACACTCCTCCGTGCCATGGCCCTCGTCGTTATGGAACTCGCAGAAGCGATTTCCTTGGTGACGGTCCAGCGGAGTCGTCATTGGGGGAGGCCTCAGAAAATTAGCCCCTTCCATCAGCAAGATCTCCCGATAGGACATCTTTAAAGGGGTAAACTTATCGTCCGGTCGTCCTCCCTTGTTTTGGATCTTGTAATCTGAGCCCCTACCATTGTTCTGGTTGCTTTGACCGCCCGACTGTCTCCTGGACTGGTCGTTTGATCGGTAGCCATTTCCTTTTGAAGGGTAGGCCGCGGCAACCGCTGTTTCTCCCTCTATGAAGTTTCTGACCCTTTCCATGAGGTCGTCATACCTCTCCGGACGCTTGTCATTGAGGCGCCTGATTAATTCTCTGTCTGTTATGGCATGCATATAGTCGGAAAGTTTCAGGAGTTCCGGCATTGTCTTTGTGCGTGTGCACTCGTCGTTGAAGCTTTCAGTTAAGGCTTCTTGTAGACTCCCCCGACCGTTGCTTGACAGTTGCCAATGAGACCGGGTCCCTATTATACTTCTTCCGCTGAGTATAATTATTCTTGAACGAAGTGCGTAGTTCAATGAAGCTATCAATGCTTCGCGGAGGGAGTCCTTCAAACCAGTCACGAGCATTGCCGATCAAAGTTGAATTGAACATTTGGCACCATATAGGCATGGGCCATCGCTCAATTTTATCCTGCGTATCAAATATCATTAGGTGATCATCCGGATCGCCAGTCCCATCATAAGTCTTGACGCACGCCGGCATGAGACGTTTTGTGTCCTCAGAGTAATTCCGTATGTGGAGAGTAAAAGGATCTTCTCTGGGGTCTGCCCATAGACGGGTGAGACTAGGGTCACACCATGGTTGGGAAAGATCTTCTGCTTCCGTCTCTCGATAGTAGGGACCGCCATAGTACTCATCATTGTTTGGTGGTGGTGGAGGAGTACGCCTAGGTCGGCGGCGCTTGGGCGGATGGTCATCTGAGTCCTCTCCTTATGGATCTGGTGAAGGAGGCGGTGCCCCATCTCTTGGATGAGGACCATTCTTTTGAGAAGAGCTAGGAGCCTTCTTCCCAGTATTCATCCTATCCCACACACTTGTGCGGCGAGTGGCTCTGGTCAGTTCCAGATCTGGTCGTTCGGGTGAACTGTCAGACTTATCCCCCCCTTCTCGAGAATGCATTAGTTCCTGCATGAGGCGATCCCCTATGCGTTCGAACACATTCCTGGGTTGGGGAGTTTCCTCGAAGAGGTTCCGCTCCTGGGGTCGCGTCCTTATTTTTCTCTAATTTTGAGAAGAGGTACCTGGTCCGGCATGGCCAAAGTTGAGCCTAGATTGGAGGTCCCTCCCTAGGTTCAACCTTGACGCGATCCCTGGGACGATCCTCTAAAAGTTCTGCGTGAGAACTCGAGTGAGTTCTTCCTCGCTGAGTGGTTGGACTTCTACTTCTTCCTCGATCGACGGTCTGCGCGGTTCCTTGTTAGGGGGGTTGGGCGCACTCCCTGGATCAGGGTTGTCCAGGGTTGAAGTAGGTGGAGGAGTCATGGAGATCGTGCTTGTCACCCCCATGGACTGAAAAACCACTGCGGTTGTTTGGTCCGCCCGCTGGACGGCTAGGGGATTGATTGGGAATGAGTATCCCTTCCCCTTGGGACTTCCGATTTCCAGGATTTGTGTTCCTGGGATTAGCTTGCGGATGCCCCTTCGTCATTGAGAATTCAAGATGAGATTTCGCTCTAGCTTAGTGTAATGGGTCCCACGGATGGTGCCAACTTGTTGATGCAAAAGTTGGGTGATCCTTGCTAGACCCGAATTAGGCTTAATTCGGGTTGGTTGGACTCCAGCTCCTGCACCAAGTGAATCGTATGGTTGGGATCCTGCACACTAAACAACACGCGTTAGGCACACCGTGGGAATGTTTCCACGATTAGACTCCGGCGTGAGAGTAAGTAATCGGTTAGGGTTATAGGAATCGGATGAGAGTTTAAAGTGTGTAGAATGTAATACCTTTGTGGAACCCTTGGGGGTTCCTTTTATAGGTAGTGAAACCCTAATGGGCTGTCATTGATGCTTCGGCCCAAGGAAAGGATAAGTACCAGAATTAGATTGATTGTTATCTTCTAATTATGGTGAGTGAATATCCTCTTCTTTGGGGTAAATCCTATTCATAGACAGAATATGATTTTGTCTAACCCTGTACCGGTCATGCCGGGCCGTGGGGCCGCACACGTGTGTGCGGTTACTGTTCATCCAAGCCAATAAGCTCAAATGACGTTATTCCCACCCATCCGTGATGGGCAGGATATGGGTAGTACCCGTGGGCCGGGTTCATGACCCGGCTGGGGACTATACGTCATCATCGATCGTAACTTGGTTTATCGTTAGATCTCCAATTATCGCGGTCATGATTATAATAATCGTTATAAAATCGAGTTCGACGAAAGGTGTTCATGAAATTGACTTCTTCTTCTTTCGTCATAGGTGTGTCATCGTCACCACGAAAGGTGTTCATGAAATTGGATTCTTCCTCCACAGTGTTTGCGGGTTTCACGACTTTTGTTTTTCATATCTTTATATTGAGTGTCGATTTTGAGAGACATGGCGTGTAAAACCCGCATACTTTTACAATGAATAGTACACTTAGTAAATATAAGAACAAATTAAAACTTTCCTTTTATAGCACGAACACGTGTCACGAATACTAATTACAGAAACAACGTACGTGATATCACACGATAAGTATTAAGTACGTGATATTACACGATAAGTATAAAGTACATGATATTACACGATAATTATTAACCATAATAATTATAATCACGAACATGCAATCATGAACGTTAAATCACGAACACGTAATTACGTATGTATTTATATAATACGATAATATATCGTTTACGTACAAGTATAATCGTAACTCGGACAATTAATTATAATATAACATGAAAACACTAGCGTATGAACACATAGATTATACGACATGAAAAATTTATGGATTTCCCTTGGTGGACCCTTATAGCCGCGGACAACAAGAGAAGAAGAGGGCCCAGGCCCAGTTTGGTTTTAAACTAAATAAACAAAAGGGATTTTTACACATTCATTTTATAGAGTTTTCTATAAAAAAAAAATTAAAACCCTAGTTGTTCTTGTCCTCTTCTTGGCCGCCGGCTATATCAACACAAAAGGGGTGTTTGTTTGATTTTTGTGATTGAATTCTAGTATTAATGTTCGTGTTATAATCCTTCTACATCACGTACTCGGTAAACCTTTCAATATTTTCTTTTTATTCTTTTAGTTTGGATCAAGAACACATGTTATGCAAAGCTTAGATAAAACAAGAAAACATGTTAGCATAAACTTGGATTAATAAAAAGAAGAGGGGTTGTGGGGTTTTGTTTCAGCCGACACACAAACCGAGAGCCGAAGCTCTCGGTGTCTCGCGTGTGACCACAGCCGAGACCTTATGGTCTCGGTGTAGCCTTTGTGGTTCGGCAGCAGGGTAAAACAAGGGACCCCGACTTGAGTCGGGGTACCGTTTGGTTTGTGTTGGGTCTCGGCGCAGCAGCAAGAAACACCACTGGTATATGACTGATAGGTGTGTAAACACCCATCTTTTCTACCACTTATTTCTTGCTAAAACAAGACCAAAACGCGTATTTAATGTCATTTGTTTGGAATTATGCGTGGTTTGTGTGTTTGTTATGTTTTCAGAGCCAACCGGATAAATATTGGAGAAAACATGGGATTACACGGGTTTTATCAAGGAAAAAGACTGAAGACGAAGTCTATTGTCCAAGAGATGCAAAAGATTTGAAGTCAATGGGCCTATTTGAAGATTTATCGAAGAAAAGGACCAAAGACGGAAGATTTACACATGTCGAAGAAACTCAAGTCTATTTAACAAAGAAATTAAAAGACGAGTTGAATTTAATCGACGACAAATCCCGAATCAGAATCAAAAACGTCAACTTTTCTGAAAAGACGAGAAGACAAAAAGAAGGGAAGAAAGCCCACTCACCAACAAAGGGAGAAGCCTATAAATACTCCTCCCATTCAAGAATCCAGGATCATTCTTTTTTCAGTTACTCTTCTTCCTAGTTTTTAGGAACCATCTCCCTTAAGGAGTGGTTTAATCTTTGTTTGATTTATCTTCCAATCTTGTAAGTTAATCTTTTCTCGTTTTGTTGAATCTTAATTCATTAATACAAATCATCTTTTAATCTTTTCATCATCTTGTTCTTCATATCTTTTTGTCTCTTAGTTCTTAAGTTCTATTCGAAGGGTTTGATTGTCAAAAGTAAGTGGGTTTTGTGATTTTGTTGTTTTGGATTCAAGCTTTCTTTGAGTAAAGGATTAGTGGTAAAATTGGTTTAAGTTTTGATCAAATACTTGGTGATTTTTGGTTTTGATTTCGTGTTCTTTTAATTCCCCTGTTCTTCGCTACAGTATCTGATCTCGCCAAGATTCCGAATAGGGAGTCTGGGATTGAGTCTAGTCGGAATATTTCATTTATTCAGAATAGAGGTTATTTTCTTGGCTATTCGGAATATTTCAGTTATTCCGAGTGGTTGTAGATTTTCATTGTTATTCGGAATACCAGTTATTCCGAGTAAGGATTCTTTTTCCGCATAGCAGCACTATTCCGAATAGGATTTTCACAATTTTTCCGCATAAGGCTTTTTCTTCAAATATTCCGAATAAGAGATATTTTCCGAATTGCCCTCCTTTCCGCATAGTCTGATTTCATTTCCTCTATTCGGAATATTTTCCATATTCCGAATAGCCCCATTATTCCGCATAGAATCTTGCTTTCCGAACAGGGCATTTTTCCGCATAAGGAAGATTATTCCGAGTAAGACATTTTTCCGCATAGTCATGACTTTCCGAATAGCCCTACTTTCTGAATAGGGATACTTTCCGCATAGAGCTCATATTCCGAGTAAGGCCATCATTCCGAATAGAGCAGTTTCATTTTTCATTAAGGTATTTTCTACTGATTTCTACTGTTTCATTTAAAGTCTGAATTTATTTTCAATTCTAGTCTCTAGTGTTATTTTATTACTTGTCTTTATCAGTTTAGTAGATTTAGACCAAAGCTCCCCCTTTTTAGTCACCAATTACAACGATCCCACTTTTGACCGTGATCGATTCGAGAAGATACCGAGAACGAAACAACGATATATATCAATTGGGTACGAGCAACGCAAAGAGAGATCTTGCAAGCAAAAACCTTTTTATTAACCAACCAAAAGTCAGTTATTAAAATGGCGCCGCTGCCGGCTCTTTTCGTAAGGATCAACGGTTTCTTGTGAGAAAAATTGGATTTTGGGATCCGTTCTTTCGGGAACGTTATTTTCAAGCACAAAAATTTTCAAAAATCCATAAAAATATAAAATTTTCAAAAATACAAAAACATTAAAAAAAAAAAAAAACCTATAAAAACAAAAAATATTTTCTCTTGCATTTTCTTTTTAGTGTATGCGTACTCGATCCACGTCTTATTCAGAGCCCGAGACTCTCGAACAATTAGACATGGCCGGTGTACACAACAACAACAACAATATTCCACCCCCCCAAAACAACAACAATAATAATAACCCACCCCACCAAAATATGAATAATCCACCCGATTTACGAACCATGGAGGAGCTATGTCAACCCACAATGAACGGACGTGGAGGCCCGATTGCACCGATGCATGTCACGGCTCAGGAGTTTTCATTAAAGCATCACATGATCCAGCAAGTACAAACGAATCCATTTCGCGGAATTCCGGATGATGATGCCAACAAACACCTCGACAAATTCATAACCATTACCCAAAGCATGAAATCTCCCGGTGTTTCTATGGATGACCTTCGCCTTCAACTCTTTCCCCACTCGCTTTCTCATCATGCCGAAAAATGGTTTGACCGTCTTCCTAAGAATTCTATTCATACATGGAACGACATGACTCAACGCTTTTTATCGCGCTACTTCCCACCATCCATGGTCACTAACCTCCGTAACCAAATCAGTGGATTTATGCAAGAGAATGATGAATCGCTTTTCGATGCTTGGGAACGATACAATGATTTGATCGACCGCTGTCCTAATCACAATATGCTCCCCGTCACTCTCATTGACACCTTCTACAATGGTCTCACCTTTCGCGATCGTGACACGATCAATGCCGCCGCCGGTGGTAATTTTATGAAAAGGAGACCAGAGGAGTGTCGAGAGTTGATTGAAAACATGACTACTCACCACAAGAATTGGGATTCATCCGCATCCTCAAGATCTAACTCGAGAGTCAATGTTTCTTCTACTACTTCCAATCCTGAGATGACTGAAATTTCTCGACAACTCGCTGAAATGAACAAGAATTTCATGACCATAGCCACAAACCACTTTCAACAAGCTAAAGCCATTGCTATTTCTTGTGACACATGTGGTGGTCCTCATTCTTATAACGATTGTCCTTCAACTCAAGGCAATTATTCTGAAAACGTTAACGCGGCATACGGTACATATCCCACGGGAGGCTATCAAGCTCGTCCTCAAGGAGACCGTAGCTTGCTAAGTTATCGTTCCAACAATTATCTTGCACCTCCCGGTTTCCCTCCTGCAAACCAACCCCAACAACAAAGCTATAACCGCATCCTCATCCTCAAGATCTAACTCGAGAGTCAATGTTTCTTCTACTACTTCCAATCCTGAGATGACTGAAATTTCTCGACAACTCGCTGAAATGAACAAGAATTTCATGACCATAGCCACAAACCACTTTCAACAAGCTAAAGCCATTGCTATTTCTTGTGACACATGTGGTGGTCCTCATTCTTATAACGATTGTCCTTCAACTCAAGGCAATTATTCTGAAAACGTTAACGCGGCATACGGTACATATCCCACGGGAGGCTATCAAGCTCGTCCTCAAGGAGACCGTAGCTTGCTAAGTTATCGTTCCAACAATTATCTTGCACCTCCCGGTTTCCCTCCTGCAAACCAACCCCAACAACAAAGCTATAACCGAAACAACCAATCCCAACCTCGTGCTCAAAACCAATATCCATCCCAAATAAATACCTACCAAACTCAAGGAAATTCTCAAGCTTACCAAGCTCCACCTCTCAATCAACCGATGGCAGTGAATCCCGACGTCGAGTCGTTCATGAAGACTAATCGTGAGATGGTGACGAATCTTCAGAGTAAATTTGTCAACTTGAAGAATGACATGGTGAAACAAGGAAGCGATATTCGAGCCGAGCTAAGGAATGATATGGCCAAACACAGCGATGCTATTAATGCCAACATGCAAAACTCTTTTAATAATCAAGCTCTTCACCTTCGTGATATGATTGGTTCGCTCATCCAAGGTAATCAACCCTCTTCTTCGGGTACTCTTCCGAGTAATACCGTTGCAAATCCAAGAGGAGAGATGAAAGCAATCACCACTCGTAGTGGAAAAGGTTATATGGAACCCGAGCTTCCTACACCTCCACCCGTGATTGTGAACAAGGAAAAAGAGCAACTTTCTCCACCTCCTTCACCTTCTATCCCCATTTCCCCACCACCCGTGGTTGTGAGTGATCCTATCCCCTTAAAGCCTTCTTCTTCATCCAATATACCTTATCCTTCAAGGTTGAGGAAAGAGAAGCAAAAGAGCAAGGATGATATTCAGGTTTCAAACTTCCTAAAAATGTTTAAACAATTGAATTTTAACATCTCCTTTGCCGAGGCTCTCGCTCACATGCCCAAATATGCTAAGATGTTTAAAGATCTTCTAAGTGATAAAGAAAAGCTTCTTGACATTTCTCAGACCCAACTTAATGAGAACTGCTCCGCAGTACTCTTAAGGAAATTGCCCACCAAACTTGGTGATCCGGGTCGCTTCTTGATTCCTTGCAACTTCCCGGGAGTAGAGAATTGCATGGCCCTAGCCGATCTAGGTGCCAGTATAAACTTAATGCCTTTAAGTGTTTGGAAGCAATTATCTCTCCCCGAGCTAGTCCCCACACGAATGACTTTGGAACTAGCCAACCGTACGGTTGCTTATCCAGTGGGGATAACCGAAGATGTCTTCGTTGGCGTTGACAAATTCACCTTCCCGGCGGATTTTGTCGTCGTTGACTACGAGATGGACCCTCGTGTTCCATTAATCGTTGGACGTCTATTCCTGAGGACCGGTCGCACTCTCATTGATGTAGCCGCAGGAGAATTAATCATGAGAGTTGGTGATGATCAAATTGTCTTCAACATGGGTAAGATTTCTCAGCAACCTTATTCATATGAGAGTGTTAATGCTATTGATGTTCTCGATGAGGCTTGTGAATAACATTTTCATGATGCTTGCAAAAGTACTCTCTCTTCTCTACCCACTGTTGAGACCGTTGCCTCAATTGCTCCGGCATTTACTCCTTTTGGAGAAAGTGACTTGGATGAGTTCGAAGCTAGCTTGGGTCCTCTCGACATTAAGTATGATAATTCGTCCACCAATTGGGATGAAGATATTCGTACTATTGAGAGACTTCTCAATGAGGACCCATTGTCTCCTCCTACTCCTAAAGAGGTGACTAATGATGATCCATCGTTAGTTTCACCATCTACTGAGGATCCTCCTACTCTCGAGCTTAAGGACCTACCGCCTCATCTTGAGTACGTTTTCCTAGAAGACGACGAGAAGTTACCGGTTATCATCGCAAAGGATCTGAAAGAAGACGAAAAAGCCCGACTTGTCGCTGTGTTGAAGAAGCATAAAAGAGCTATCGCTTGGAAAATCTCCGACATCCGTGGAATCGATCCTCATTTCTGCACACATAAAATTCTCATGGAGGACGACTTTAAGCCCACTATTCAAAGCCAAAGAAGGGTGAATCCTAAAATACATGATGTCATCAAAAAGAGGTTATCAAACTTCTTGATGCGGGTATGATTTACCCTATTTCGGATTCCCCATGGGTTAGTCCAGTCCATTGTGTGCCTAAGAAAGGCGGAATCACCGTTGTGCCCAATGCAAACAACGAGTTAATTCCTACCCGTCTCGTTACTGGGTGGAGAGTTTGTATAGACTACCGCAAACTCAATGATGCCACGAGAAAGGATCATTTCCCTCTACCTTTTATGGACCAAATGCTTGAACGTCTAGCGGGTAATGAATATTACTGCTTTCTGGATGGTTTCTCGGGTTATTTTCAAATACCCATCGATCCCCAAGATCAAGAGAAGACAACATTCACTTGTCCCTACGGCACATTTGCTTATAAAAGAATGCCTTTTGGCTTATGCAATGCTCCCGGGACTTTCCAAAGGTGCATGTTGGCTATCTTCCATGACATGGTTGAGCAAACCATGGAAGTCTTCATGGATGATTTCTCGGTCTTCGGGGATTCCTTCTCTTCGTGCCTTGCCAATTTGGAACGTATGCTTAAGCGGTGCGAAGACACTCGCCTTGTTCTGAATTGGGAAAAATGCCATTTTATGGTAAAAGAAGGCATTGTGCTAGGACACAAAATCTCTAAAGCCGGTCTTGAAGTCGACCGTGCTAAAGTTAATGTCATAGCCAAATTACCTCCACCTTCAACCGTGAAGGGTGTGAGAAGTTTTCTGGGTCATGCGGGCTTTTATCGACGATTCATTCAGGATTTCTCTAAAATCGCTCGCCCGATGACCCACCTCTTGGAAAAAGATACTCCTTTTATCTTTTCGAAAGAGTGTCTCGAAGCCTTCAATCTTCTTAAGGACAAGCTAACTAAGGCACCGGTCTTGGTTACCCCTAATTGGGAGCTGCCTTTTGAATTGATGTGCGATGCTAGCGACTTTGCTATTGGTGCGGTTCTGGGCCAAAGAGTGAATAAACACTTCCAACCAATCCACTACGCTAGCAAAACCATGACGGGGGCTCAATTGCACTATACGACAACCGAAAAAGAGCTTTTAGCTGTTGTCTATGCTTTTGAGAAATTTCGCCCATATCTTGTTTTATCTACCACCATCGTATACACGGACCATTCCGCGTTGAAGTACTTGATGACTAAGAATGATTCTAAGCCAAGACTTCTCCGCTGGGTTTTACTCCTTCAAGAATTCAACATTGAAATTCGTGACAAGAAGGGTGCTGAAAACCTGGCCGCGGATCATCTGAGCAGACTTGAGGATCCATATCAAGGGGACCATCCGAACAAAGAGATCAATGACTCTTTTCCCCTTGAAACCTTAATGTCTATAAATCCTAATCTTGATGGCACCCCGTGGTTTGCCGATATTGCAAACTACTTAGCGGGTGGTGTTCTCATCCAAGGGTTAACATCCCAACAAAAGAAGAAGTTCTTGAACGATGTTAAGACTTACTTTTGGGAGGACCCTTTTCTATTCAAACAATGCGCTGACCTGATTATTCGTCGGTGTGTTGACGGACCGGCAGCTTTTGATATTCTCCAAGCTTGCCACAAAGGACCCACCGGTGGTCACTTTGGTCCCAACTACACCGCCAAAAAAGTGTTTGACTCGGGATTCTATTGGCCCACCATTTATCGTGATGCTCACGAGATGGTTAAACATTGTGATGCTTGCCAAAAACAAGGCAAGATCACACATAAAGATGAGATGCCTCAAAATTTCATACAAGAATGTGAAATCTTTGATGTATGGGGCATCAACTTTATGGGGACATTCCCGTCTTCTAAAGGCAACAAATACATCCTTGTCGCTGTCGACTACGTTTCTAAATGGGTTGAAGCAAAAGCTTTACCCACTAACGACGCGAGGGTGGTTTGTAATTTCTTGAAACAACTGTTTGCTCGTTTCGGTATTCCTCGTGCTATTATCAGTGACCGCGGGACTCATTTCTGCAACGATCAATTTGCAAGAGTCATGGCTAAGTATGGTGTCAATCACCGTCTTTCCACCACTTATCATCCTCAAACCAACGGTCAAGCCGAGATATCCAACCGTGGATTGAAGAGAATTTTGGAACGTACTGTGGGAGAGCATCGTGCCTCGTAGGCCGATAAACTTGATGATGCTCTGTGGGCTTTCCGTACCGCCTATAAGACGCCGATTGGTTGTACACCTTATCGTCTTGTGTACGGGAAAGCCTGCCACCTCCCCATCGAGCTGGAACATAAGGCATACTAGGCCTTGAAGTGGGCTAACTTCGACATCAACAAAGCCGGTGATTTCCGGAAGATTCAACTCAACGAGCTTCAAGAATTGAGGAATCAAGCTTACGAGAACTCATTGATTTACAAGGAGAAGACCAAGATTATCCACGATGCTAAAATCAAGAACCGAGAGTTCAACGTTGGTGATCAAGTCTTACTCTTTAACTCTCGGTTGAAGATCTTCTCAGGCAAGTTGAAGAGCCGCTGGTCTGGTCCATTCACCATCGCCAATGTCTTTCCCTATGGTACCATTGAGCTTTCTCAGCCAAATGGGCCTAACTTCAAGGTGAATGGCCAGCGTTTGAAATTGTACGTTGGTGAGGACATCTCTCAGGAGATGATTCCATCCCTCACCACGTTTCCCTTGAATTAGTTCGGGACCGAGTCAGGCTCGCGACTCGGTAAACAAAAACAAGCGCTCCTCGGGAGGCAACCCGAGTATCGATCCCCCTTTCCCGTTTTTCATCATAAGTGTAAGGGGAGCTATATAGGTCGCTTGTTTTTGGATGGTGATGTGATTACAGGGATTATTGCACTCTTGGGATCTTTGAAGAACCGTGATCCCATGTTATCCGAAATCCGGTTCTATCTCTCAACTATCGTGATTCAATTTTCTTCATACTCACATTTGAAATTTATCACTTTAGTCGTCCCCTCCTTAGCTTGATTTAACCAACGTGCACAATGTCATAAGTGTAGGGGAGACTCTTCCCACATGCTTAAACATTGAGGACAATGTTTATCTTAAGTGTAGGGGGGACTTCTATCGAAGTTTTAAGTGGACTTTTCCATGAAAATGCCTTCATTTAACCGGAAAATCATACTTTTCAACATTTTTCAAATTTTTAATCAACTTTGGCCATTTTGTCGTAATTTTTAAATTATTATCGTTACTTTCATATGTATATACCCCGCAATAAAGTCAAAAATATTAATAAAATGGTGTAGCTAGTTTTGAAATCTTGAACATATTAGGCCCGTTGCGTTTATTTTGACTCAACCCGAATAGACTTATTCTAGTTTATTCTAGCTAGTATCCTTAACCATGTAGACCTTAATTGGTTTATTAGGCTAAGTGTCCACGAGTCTCATTACTTGAGACTTTAAATTGTAGAGGACGAGAAATGATAAAGTCAATTATAAGTCGGTATTCTTGCACAAGCTCACTTGGTGTAATTATTTGCCTATTCTCCCATCACTTGCTAATAATTTATCTGCAATAAGTAAGGTCGTACGATTTGAAAGGTTACTTAGCTTCTAGCCCAAGATCGTTTAAAAGTTGCTCGGTAATGACGAGAGTTCATAGCCAAGGCATAACTTATGAAGCGGGGCGCGAAGATTGGCGAGTCCGAAAAGGCCCTAACAAGGCATGAGGATTCAATTTTATTGCTGAAGATCCAAAAGTGATGTGAAAAGCATTATTCCCAAAATCAATATGAAGGATCAAGACTCACGACGAAAAGCAATCAACTCCCATAAAGAACATGGAGAAGTCTATCCGAAAAGACCCTAACAAGGTATGAGGATAAATAGATCCAAGTCCGAAAAGGAGGCGGATCGTTGTATCTCAAAATCCCAATTAGAGATTGAAGAAATAATCATGAAGTCGTGGTCAACAAAGTTGGAGTACCCCTCAAAAGTCTCCAAAAGTGAAGAAACTCTATTATGATGAGAAGACCATTATCTCAAGAACGTCTCTCGAAGATATGAAGTATGAAGTACATGCCAAATATCGGCCCGAGAAAGGTCTCAAATCGTGAACCAAGTTATGTCAAGATATGAACTTTCTGATATCCCGAGAAGCAGTTTTAAGAGATTTTGTCCTTTAGCTAACTATTAATCAAATCGTCCTACTTTGCTTTCAGCCTAAATAAACTATCGAAATAAGTCCAAAAATGCATCTTCATGATCATTCTAAGACAAAAATAAAATATAAGAGATACACCTAGGAATAAGGGAGTTTAAGCATTTAATTAAGCCATGTGTGTAAGTGTTTGAATTGCTAACTTATAATAACAATGATCTCGTTTTTAAGCTTAGTTTGGGGAACGTGAAACTTGAGGGTGATAAATCTTCGCAGCACCAAAGCCCTAATGTAAGTCCTCGATCTCTTTACAAGTTATTTACACATAGCTATGTTCTATCCTTTTGTTTACTTTAAATTTCTCTTAGTGCTTTAATTTTTGTTTAGTAGTATTTGAATAAGGCCAAGGTTAATTAATTATGAGAAAAGTGTAATGTTGCTTTATCACTAAGCATTGCATGAGGGCATGGCAATGGTTAAGTGTAGGGGATTTGATAGGTGTGTAAACACCCATCTTTTCTACCACTTATTTCTTGCTAAAACAAGACCAAAACGCGTATTTAATGTCATTTGTTTGGAATTATGCGTGGTTTGTGTGTTTGTTATGTTTTCAGAGCCAACCGGATAAATTTTGGAGAAAACATGGGATTACACGGGTTTTATCAAGGAAAAAGACTGAAGACGAAGTCTATTGTCCAAGAGATACAAAAGATTTGAAGTCAATGGGCCTATTTGAAGATTTATCGAAGAAAAGGACCAAAGACGGAAGATTTACACATGTCGAAGAAACTCAAGTCTATTTAACAAAGAAATTAAAAGACGAGTTGAATTTAATCGACGACAAATCCCGAATCAGAATCAAAAACGTCAACTTTTCTGAAAAGACGAGAAGACAAAAAGAAGGGAAGAAAGCCCACTCACCAACAAAGGGAGAAGCCTATAAATACTCCTCCCATTCAAGAATCCAGGATCATTCTTTTTTCAGTTACTCTTCTTCCTAGTTTTTAGGAACCATCTCCCTTAAGGAGTGGTTTAATCTTTGTTTGATTTATCTTCCAATCTTGTAAGTTAATCTTTTATCGTTTTGTTGAATCTTAATTCATTAATACAAATCATCTTTTAATCTTTCCATCATCTTGTTCTTCATATATTTTTGTCTCTTAGTTCTTAAGTTCTATTCGAAGGGTTTGATTGTCAAAAGTAAGTGGGTTTTGTGATTTTGTTGTTTTGGATTCAAGCTTTCTTTGAGTAAAGGATTAGTGGTAAAATTGGTTTAAGTTTTGATCAAATACTTGGTGATTTTTGGTTTTGATTTCGTGTTCTTTTAATTCCCCTGTTCTTCGCTACAGTATCTGATCTCGCCCAGATTCCGAATAGGGAGTCTGGGATTGAGTCTAGTCGGAATATTTCATTTATTCAGAATAGAGGTTATTTTCTTGGCTATTCGGAATATTTCAGTTATTCCGAGTGGTTGTAGATTTTCATTGTTATTCGGAATACCAGTTATTCCGAGTAAGGATTCTTTTTCCGCATAGCAGCACTATTCCGAATTGGATTTTCACAATTTTTCCGCATAAGGCTTTTTCTTCAAATATTCCGCATAAGAGATATTTTCCGAATTGCCCTCCTTTCCGCATAGTCTGATTTCATTTCCTCTATTCGGAATATTTTCCATATTCCGAATAGCCCCATTATTCCGCATAGAATCTTGCTTTCCGAACAGGGCATTTTTCCGCATAAGGAAGATTATTCCGAGTAAGACATTTTTCCGCATAGTCATGACTTTCCGAATAGCCCTACTTTCCGAATAGGGGTACTTTCCGCATAGAGCTCATATTCCGAGTAAGGCCATCATTCCGAATAGAGCAGTTTCATTTTTCATTAAGGTATTTTCTACTGATTTCTACTGTTTCATTTAAAGTCTGAATTTATTTTTAATTCTAGTCTCTAGTGTTATTTTATTACTTGTCTTTATCAGTTTAGTAGATTTAGACCAAAGCTCCCCCTTTTTAGTCACCAATTACAACGATCCCACTTTTGACCGTGATCGATTCGAGAAGATACCGAGAACGAAACAACGATATATATCAATTGGGTACGAGCAACGCAAAGAGAGATCTTGCAAGCAAAAACCTTTTTATTAACCAACCAAAAGTCAGTTATTAATGACCGGTGGCTGTTTTGGTCAAGCAGGGGGAACACACGGCTCAGCAGGGGGAACCACCGGATAACTGCCGGTGGGAACTCTATGTCAGCAGTGGCTAGCCGAGAGCAGGGGAAACCACCGGCTGCAGTCGGTGGTAATTTTGCAAGAGTAGTGGCAACCGGCTGAGCCGGGTATCCACTGCTAGGGGCGTTTGGTTCAGTCCGGTTCATAGGTTCCAGTCCGGTTATGTTTCGGCTTATAATTATAACACAGGTTTTGTCACGGGAACATTTTTACAAGTCACGTTTTCTACTAGTTATAATATTTTTACAAGTTACATTTTTAAAAGTATATTTTTTTAACAAGAAAATTAAATTAATTAATCATTGCTAATAATTAATTTAATTAAACATGGACTTAGGTTATTTTTATTTAGTAAATAATACATGTTATAACCTAAGTATTCTATTATTTAATTTAGACTACAGTATTAATTAATTATTTAAAACATGGATTATAATTAAATAATAAACATGACTTAGTTTATAATTAATAAAATATTAATACATGTTTAACCTAGGTATTTTATACACTCTAATTTAATTAAATCATGCTTATATTTAATTAAATCGTATAACCTATAGTTTATTTAATTAACATGATATTATTAATAAACTATACAAATAATTACATGACTTACGATATTTAATCGATGAACTTAAGCTTATATTATTAGCTTATTTATCCAACTTATTTCTAATTATGGAGACTTTCTATTTCAGAAAACTTACTATTTTTGGAAACTTTCTATTTTTTGAAACTGATCTGTTTTTAAAAACTAATCTATTTTTGGAAACTTTCTATTTTTGGAAACTTTCTATTTTAGGAAACCTGCTATTTTTAGAAAGTTACTTAACCATAACACATAGAATACATGATAAACACAATATAACATTTAAATCAGTAAAACAAGACAAGAACATAAAAAACAAGCTAAGACACGATATAATCAGTAACATACTTAGTAAGCAGAATACTTATGAATGTCCCCTATTTATGTAGCATTAGTGAGATCGGAGTAGGACTTTCATTCTATCGTCTTCTTCGTTTACTGGACATAAGGTACGGATTTTCCGTCCCATTAGTATGGACATTCTTTCCTTATTAGTATTCCTCGTTTGCAGCCAACTGTTTTCCCAATATTGTTTTATATGTTGATACTTATGTTAGTTTAAGAGCCTAAGCCATATACATGTATGACCAGTGTCACCTAGTTATGGAGGTACCATAACCATAACACTAGAGGCACCAGTGTTATGACTTCCCATGGCGAAGTGATTGCTCGTGGCGTCCCTTTACAGTTTTGGACATTATATTATCATGTGTGGCGTATGGGTGCATCCTACTTATATGTTTACCAGTAATACCAGTGTGAATGTGATGTGTGCCTTGCATCCTTCACTAGGAGTTGATCCCTCCTACCCAGACTATTTAATTAGAGGCAACCCCTCTAGTTGCATGACGAGTTCTCCCCTCTAAGTATTCATGCACGGTGGAACCTCATGACCTATATGGGGTATTGGCTAATTAATACAGATTTTACATAAAAAACGTAAGTCTTTTCAAACTATAAAACCAGTTTTATAAACATGTTCTAGGTTACTTCAGACTTATTCTTTTCCGCTGCTATTAGTCTTTATGCTTATGTTATTCCATGTTATACTTGTATATCCGTGCACTAAGCGTTATGCTCAGCCGTTACTTTCCTGTCCATGTCCCAAAACGGCAGGTACTCATGGACATACTCGAACATTTGGAGGACGCGCATAGGATGGAAGCTGCCTCAGACTTCTTCACCTTTTTGCTTTCATAATTATGCTTGTTTGGATACTTGTCTTGTCCTCTTAGTTCATTTACTTTATTTATGTTTTGGGCTTATGTTTGGGAACCGATGTTTGATTCCGGTCTTCCCTTTGGTCATGTATGTTTTAGTACATATTACCTTGCATGCTTTGATGACATGCTATAATTACGCGTAACGGTCCACTTATCAAAGTGGGGTGTTACAGTAATGGTATCAGAGCCCAAGGTTTCGACCTGTAGACTCTAAAACTCGACCAGTGACTAGTGGGTAGTCACCAGAAGCTTCTAAGTCAACACTTGTTAATTCCACGTATTGATGTTTTCAGCACCGTGTTGTTTTAACCATGATATTTTCATTGCTATTGTTTTTCTAATATGGATGAACAAACGTCATCCATACTTAGTTATGTGTTATTGTTTCATGCATGATGTTCCTCGTGAACTGTGGCTAATGTGGAATGACCCCAATAGTTCTAATTGGTCACATAGAAAAAATTATGTTATGTTTTGACAGCTGATTTTCAACCATTTATTCCATATATTATTGTTGCAGGTATTTTGACTAAGTATTGGTTGGTACAAGACTGGCCATATTTAGTCACATGTTCTTTTAATCGGATCATTTTGTTTAGGTGAACCGACCCATAAGCGTTCACCCAAACCCATGTCATTTTCATTATCGTGCATCCATACACCGTTTTCATGTTTACATGCATAAATTTTTCATGATCTTGTATTACGTACTAATCAAATAAATCATGTCAAATTTTATTTTATGAACCGACCTATGGTCGTCCACACCAGCGATTTTCAGATTCATTTCATTACAGTCATAAATATTTTTCATGTCCCCTCATTAGTTACTATGTCTCTTTATGTCAAGTATGTTTCCATACTATCATGGTTAACTTCGTTTTCATGTGATTATGTTTTATACTCCTTCATGTTAAGTTTGTTCCATGTTTCTTCATGTTGATTTCGTCTTCATGCTGATTTTGTCTTACGTTTCATATGTGGATTATGCTTTCATCATGTTGATTATGCATTCATGCAAGACATTGATGGATTTCATGTAATCTTGATTTCACGATAGTCATGGTTGGTTTTCATTAATCATGCTTTCGTACAAATCATCGTTGATTTTTCGTTTAAACATACTTTTAGCGTTTCTCTACGCAACCAGAAAGATGTCTATACTGGCATTGCCAGGTTATCATGATGGTTTTCTAACCGTTTAACCAATTATTTTCCTTTCAAATCATGTCAGATGATCGACCCCATACCGATCATTTCATGTGTATTCCATGTGTACTCCATTTACCGTATTCCATGTGTATTACACGTACTATAATCCATGTGTATTTCACTTGCAATATTCCATAAGTATTCTCTAGTCAATTCTAAATCATCTCAGGCGTATTTCACTTGCTGATTTCCTACAAGATTGCTGATGCCGCTCATAACTTGGTGATGTTACTAAAGGTTGATGCTGTTGATTTTTAGAGACGCTACGAGATGCTGATGCTATTCACAACTTAGAGATCTTACAAGACGAATACAAAGGCGTTAGATCAAAGCGATTGACCTAGAAGATGTTTCACCACCAGACTATTCCATCACAATACGTGTCCTTATTTTGACATATGTCACACGTCTTTTAGTTGTCTTTTCAGTCATATGAGTAGGAACTGGTACAAGCCGACCACTCAGATGAATAATTACATGAATCACAGTCATGAGAATGACCGTCATGGAACTGACAAACAAGATGATTATAACCATTACTATGACAACAACTATCCTGGTAACCATAATAGAACACCGATCACGGACGTGATCAGATATTACAAAGGATAGGCAGTCCAACCGATCCGCTAATTCTAGCATGATAACCTAAGAGTTTCAGTTTCATTCGTTTCACACCTCGAGACACATGTCAAGACATCAGTCAAGACACAAGTCTCACGCATATTTTCTAAAGACACATGTCAGGACACCAGTCAAGACACATGTTATGCGCACATTTCTCGAGACACGAGTCATGACACATGACTCACGTCTATTTCCGGAACATCCCTAATAAATTCAGGGTACCCTCCAAGGGGTATATCCCTTGTGATGTGCCATGTACTAATCTGGACACAAGGATTTCAGTACCATCAACGGTGTATTATACGCGCTTGGAAACGCATGACTCGTTCTGCGTGGGACAGGCAAGCACATTTAGTTAGACCTGTCACGTTTGCTTCTGGACACTTTCATTCTTAACCTCATACTTCATATATTCATGACTATAAAGTACGCCATTCGTATCACCCATGTATACGGAGGTTCTTCCTTCAGTCTAACGATAAGATCCAATCTGCTAACGCACTAACCTAGGAAGGATATGAGTTAAATATGATCCTAATTATGGACTATGAACAGCATACCATGCTACGACTGGTCGGAATTTACTTTAGATTATGTACAGTAATGTTCAGGCTCCTGAATACATTTAGCACGGTTTTCCATCAGGAAAATATGTACAAATTATCTATGCTTTACAGGAATGTGTGTTGTTAGCCCATGGCTACGAAATTTTTCTAGCCGTCAGCTAAGACACGACCACTATAATTCCTTTTATGCATAACCAGCCGATTATTCCAGAATCTTCCCATATATTTCTGAAGAACCATCAAGGAGAAGGACGGTAACATGAGATTATGTGTCGACTACCGTCGATTTAAACAAATCACCATTCATGACCGTTTACCTCACCCACGTACTGACAACGTGTCCAATCGACTTTAGGGTGTTGAACACTTTTCCATGATCGGACTCATGATCATGCTGCCAATAGTGATGACGAAAATAGTAGGACATTCCATGACTTATATTCGTACACGATTTGGTCATGCTAAATTCATGATTTTGTTTGTCTTATGGATGCTACAACTGTATTATGGACTTAATAAATCGAGTTCCCAGGAACTCATAAACAAATTCGTTATCATTTTCTTCTATGATAATCTAATCTCCTCTAAGCCTAAAGAAGAGCACGACGACCACCTTCACTCCATGTTACAAAAGAAGAAATTTCACCCTGAAATTTTAGAATATAAATTATTGTTGATTACAGTGACACGCTGAATCACATGGATTCTCACGGGTAATCTTACCATGACTCAGATTATGCATAAAGGTGAGAACCCTATACTATAGTAGGTGTTCCAGTAAATCCTATGCTAAGAGAAGTCTAATTTCGGAGACTCATAGTTTTGCAAACTCCTATGTATCAAGTATATATGAAGCAAGATACAGTTACGTTCATATCTAAGTACCTGACATGCCAACAGGCTAAGATAGAACACCAACAGACTAGGATGTTATTTTCCACCATCAGGAATTGTGAACAAAAACAGGACAAGATCTCCATGGATTTTGGTTACGCGATTACCGCAAACTCAGAAGATGCATGATGCTATATGGGTTATTGTCAACAGTTTGACCAAGTCTGCAGAATCCTTACATCCACAAGGATTTCAAAGTCAGCGGATTCATCGAACATGTTCCAGCCAAGGCTCATCCGATCACTTGGTACCCCCTCAGCTATCGGGCAAGACAAAGGTTCACATTTGGGTTCCTTATTTCCGTTCACGTCCCTTTTCTAATTTTACGACTTGCTTTCGCGCTCACGTTCATGATTGTATCCTGGTTTATGATTGACGTTTCATGTTTCGTTCTGGAAGTTTTGCTGAAGCTTCAGAGGCTAGACTTAAGTCTAATAAACTTTCCATCACCTTATATCGTTTGGCATTACCTCCTCAATTATCTCACGTTCACGATATGTTTCACATGTCATGTTCATTCCACGTTTCTCATATCACGTTCACGATATGTTGCACGTATCATTGTCCATCGTATGTTTCTCATACTACACTCACCATATCTCTACGTATCACGTTCACAATTGTTCACGTATCACGCTCAAAATTATTCACGTACTACGTTTCAGTATGTCTCGGGCATCAATGTGCAGACATACTTATGTCATTTGCTTCAGATTATTTCGCATCATAATGTTTTAGTTACCCTTGCACGTTAATTCTCATCCACTCGATCATATTCATGCAAATCTGTCTTACGTTGATGAACCAGAAACTTTTGTATCGTAAAGACAAGGTCATGAAGACTAATATTGTTACGTCAAGATCCTGTGGAGGAACCGTTCCGAGAGGGAAGCCACTTGGAAACAGAGGAGTCCATCCGGATTTTATCCTCTCATCCTTCCATAATTCAATTATGTTCTTTTCAGGCACGTCACGTTCCACGTCCTAGTCATTCATGTTGCGTCCATGTTCTTTTTAGTTTACGTTATCTATAATTCGGGGATGAATTATTCTTTTTAGGGGGAAGAGTTGTAAAACCCGCATACTTTTACCATGATTAGTACACTTAGTAAACATAGGAAAAATTAAAACTTTCCTTTTATAGATCGAACACGTGTCACGAATATTAATTACAGAAACAACATACGTGATATCACACGATAAGTATTAAGTACGTGATATTACACGATAAGTATTAAGTACGTGATATTACACGATAATTATTAACCATAATAATTATAATCACGAACACGTAACTACGTATGTATTTATATAATACGATAATATATCTTTTACGTACAAGTATAATCGTAACTCGAACAATTAATTATAATATAACATGAAAACACTAGCGTGTGAACACGTAAACTATAAGACATGAAAAATGTACGGGTTTCCCTTGGTGGACCCTTATAGCCGCGGACAACAAGAGAAGAAGAGGGCCCAGGCCCAGTTTGGTTTTAAACTAAATAAACAAAAGCGATTTTTAAACATTCATTTTACAGATTTTTATAAAAAAAAATTAAAACCCTAGTTGTTCTTGTTTTCTCCTTGGTCTCCGGCTATATCAACACAAAATGGGGTGTTTGTTTGATTTTGGTGATTGAATTCTAGTGTTAATGTTAGTGTTATTAATCCTTCTACATCACGTACTCAATAAACCTTTCAATCTTTTCGTTTTATTCTTTTAGTTTGGATCAAGAACACATGTTATGCAAAGCTTAGATAAAACAAGAAAACATGTTAGCATAATCTTGGATTAATAAAAAGAAGAGGGTTTGTGGGGTTTTGTTTCGGCCGACACACACAAACCAAGAGCAGAAGCTCTCGGTGTCTCGCGTGTGACCACAACCGATACCTTGTGGTCTCGGTGTAGCCTTTGTGGTTCGGCGGCATGGTAAAACAAGGGACCCCAACTTGAGTCGGGGTACCGTTTGGTTTGCGCTGGGTCTCGGCGCAGCAGCAAGAAACACCATCGGTCTATGACAAGTGGCTGTTTTGGTCAAGCAGTGGGAACACATGGCTCAGCAGGGGGAACCATCGGCTAACTACCGGTGGGAACTCTGTGTGAGCAGTGGCTAGCCGAGAGCAGGGGAAACCACCGGCTGCAGCCAGTGGTAATTTTGCAAGGGTAGTGGCAACCGGCTGAGCTGGGTAGCCACTGCTAGGGGTGTTTGGTTCGTTCCGGTTCATGGGTTCCAGTCCGGTTATGTTTCGGCTTATAATTATAACACGGGTTTTGTCACGGGAACATTTTTACATGTCACGTTTTCTACAAGTTATAATATTTTTACATTCTTTTAACAAGAAAATAAAATTAATTAATCATGGCTAATAATTAATTTAATTAAACATGGACTTAGGTTATTATTATTTAGTATATAATACATGTTTTAACCTAAGTATTTTATTATTTAATTTAGAGTATAGTATTATTTAAGTATTTAAAAATGGATTATAATTATTTAATAAACATGACTTAGGTTTTAATTAATAAAATATTAATACATGTTTAACCTATGTATTTTATACACTCTAATTTAATTAAATCATGCTTATAATTAATTAAATCGTATAACCAATAGTTTATTTAATTAACATGATATTATTAATAAACTATACAAATAATTACATGACTTATGATATTTAATTAATGAACTTAAGCTTATATTATTAGCTTATTAATCCAACTTATTTCTAATTATGGAGACTTTCTACTTCAGAAAACTTTCTTTTTTTGGAAACTTTCTATTTTTAGAAACTAATCTATTTTTAGAAGCTAATCTATTTTTGGAAACGTTCTATTTTTGGAAACTTTCTATTTTTGGAAACTTTCTATTTTAGGAAACCTGCTATTTTTAGAAAGTTACTTAACCAAAACACATAGAATACATGATAAACACAGTATAACATATCAAATCAGTAAAACAAGACAAGAACATATAAAAGAAGGTAAGACACGATATAATCAGTTACGTACTCAGTAAACAGAATACTTATACATGTCCCTTATTTATGTAGCATTAGTGAGATCGGAGTAGGACTTTCATTCTTTTGTCTTCTTCGTTCACTGGACATAAGGTACGGATTTTCCGTCCCTTCAGTATGGACATTCTTTCCTTATTAGGATTCCCCATTTGCAACCAACTGTTTTCCCAATATTTTTTTATATATTTGATACTTATGTTAGTTTAAGAGCTTAAGCCATATACATGCATGACCAGTGTCACCTAGTTATGGAGGTACCATAACCATAAAACTAGAGGCACCAGTGTTATGACTTCCCCACGACGAAGTGATTGCTCGTGGCGTCCCTTTATAGTTTTGGCCATTATATTATCATGTGGGTCGTATGCGTGCATCCTAGTTACATGTTTACCAGTAATACCAGAGTGAATACGATGTGTGCCTTACATCCTTCACTAGGAGTTGATCCCTCCTACCTAGACTATTTAATTAGAGGAAACCCTCTAATTGCATGACGAGGTCTTCCCTCCAAGTATTCATGCACGGTGGAACCTCATGACCTATATGGGCTATTGGCTAATTAATACAGATATTACATAAAAATATAAGTCTTCTCAAAGTATAAAACTAGTTTTATGAACATGTTCCAGGTTACTTGGACTTATACTTTTCCGCTGCTATTAGTCTTTATGCTTATGTTATTCCATGCTATACTTGTATATCCGTGCACTGAGCGTTATGCTCAGTCGTTACTTTCCTTTCCATGTCCCAAAATGGCAGGTACTCATGGACAGAATCGAACATTTGGAGGACGTGCATAGGATGGAAGATGCCTCAGACTTCTTCTCCTTTTTGCCTTCATAATTATGCTTGTTTGGACACTTGTCTTGTCCTCTTAGTTCATTTACTTTATTTGTGTTTTGGGCTTATGTTTGGGAAACGATGTTTGATTTCGGTCTTCCCTTTGGTCATGTATGTTTTATTACATATTACCTTGCATGCTTTGATGACACGTCATAATTACGCGTAACGGTCCACTTATCAATCTGGGGTGTTACATGGCGTCCACACGAGCCATAACTTTTCAGTGTCGGTTGGTGATGAGATGGCATTTATACATGATCTCATCGTTCTTTTCGGGCTTTAAATGCATAAAAATGTCATAGAATACCATATATATGCTTGTGTTTGTTTACTTGTGTACTTTAGGTATGGATATCGTGAAAAAGACAAAAGATCATAAGAAACAAGGAAAAACGGACACGAGAAACGAAGCCGTACAAAGAACCGGGCCCTAGTTCATAAATTATCCAACATTTACCCTTGAAGACTTGAAGATATGCAAGATTGATCCTCAAACAATGAAGAAATGACACTCAAAACCCTTGTGAAATCATAATTACAAGTTTGGTCCCTTAAGTTTGTCAAAATTGCAAAAAGGTCCCTCAACTTTGAAGAAATGACAAGATTAGTCCTCATCAAATCTAATTTGTCAATTATGGTCCCTCATGAAGTCAAAGTTACATTGAAGACCTTTGAAGATCAAGATTGTCCAAGATCAGTCCCTCAAATATCCAAAAATGGCAAAAACAACCCTTTAAAACCTTTTGCCAAAGTTTTGGGGCAAAAGTGTGAAAATGGGAAGTTTATTAACAAAGGGATGCGTTTATAATGGCTGAAATACTTCTTATACAACTTTTCCCAAAAACAAAGGACCAAAGCTGCCATTCCCAAAGTTTGAATTCACAAACACGCGCCAAACAAACACAATCCTACAAAAACGGATCAAACTTTGTTACTGTAGCACGTATGAACCCAGTTTTTACCTCACTTAAAACAAAGGGTAATTTTCAATTACCCACACTCACGTGTGATTCACACAAGCAGAAACTCATCCCAACCTTAAAACCCTCACTCCCACTCACCAAGAGGCCCCACACTCAACCTCGTCCACCTATCACGTCACCACTTCTTCCTAAAGGACTGCCAAGTGTCAAAATCAACGGCAAAGACTCTTAGCTTCACCCCAAAGCTAAGATAAACGTCCATGATCATTTTGGACAGCTCACATCAAAGAATCGTCTAGAAGCCTCAAGGATAATATTGGAATTTCACTTCTAGGGTTTGTGAATAGTGTTAGCATAGCATTTGCCTATAAAAGGAGACCTCAACCTGTGAGAGTCCCTTTGTTCCAGTTTTACCTTTTAAACTTGTAATTCCTTTTTGAAATTAATAAAAGTTGATATTTTGAGAAAATTGTAATTCCTTTTTATGTTTTTGAAAGTTGGTGTTGTTTAAAGGTGATCCTGAGTTCCATTTGTTGTTATAAGTGTGCTTGAATCTTTTGGTTCAAGGACGTTTATGTTTGGTAAGTTTTTCAAGTTTGAAAAAGCTTGAAAAGTGGTTTCTGAATTTGCTTATTATTGTGTACTAACCCTTAGCCAAAGGCCTTAAGCTCCTTCAAGCTTGTTGACACCAAGCCTGAGAAGAGTTTTGAGCTCTTGGTTAAGTTTTTTTCTGATTTGTGTTGAAGATATATCATAATCAAAACCTGTTCTACTTTGAACATCAGAAGGTTTTGATCTTCCTTTTTGAAGAACCTTGGTCTTGTTCTAGTTGTTGAACAAGGTCCAAGGAGCATAGCTGGCCCTCCTAGTATATTGTGGAGGGCAGGTATAGTCCCTTGTTTAAGATTCCTCTAAAAAATTTCATGTTACTGCCTGTTTTGCATTTTGGTATATGATTTGGTGATTATGTGTTTTTACTTTGTGTTTTATGGTTGCAATCTGTTAGTTGTCACCTAGTGTAGCTGTTTGAATGATAAAATCAGTAGGTTGCTTTGAAAAGTGGTTGATTAAGGACTGTTTGGGATTACTGGTTCATAAGGCCTTGTGGCCTTGTGCCATTGGTTCTTAGGGTTTGGGAAGTCTAAACAAGACATTTTGAACAAGTTTTAGTCATTGGTTAAGTTTCTGAAAGTTTGGAAAAAGGATTGGAAGTTTTGCTAAAAATCTGATAAGAGTGTTTTGGAAACTAGCTTATTTGGCTTTTTCAGAGTGCTTATTGGCTCTCACAGCTTATTCGACTTGGCTTTTTGTGATTTTTGATTGTGGTAAAATACGACCTTTAGGAAAAGGTGCGTAAAAGCGGTAAGTATTAAGTGATGATTTAGGAAAATCAAGCACTAATGACCCAAAGGTGAAAGTTCGTTTCCCAAGGAGGTATATGTGTGTGACTCAGAGGTAAATGGTTTGAGATTAATATTGGTTTAGAAGGGGATGAGAAAAGAAGATGACGAAGACGTGAAAATTATTACTACGACGACAAAACGTAAAATCGTAAAAACTACAAAAATAAAAGTTTACCAATGATCAAAACTTTTTCAAACCTTTTAAATAATTAAATATTCAATTTTTAAATGCTAATTAAAGCCCTAAAAATCAAATAAATTATCAGAAAGCCCAAATAAAGATTTTTCAATTGGTAAACCTCTAAAATAACCTAAAAAGATTAAAAAATATTTTTAGAAATTTTTAAACTAATAAAAACTATTTAAAATGATTTAAAAACTATTAAAACTTAAAATAATTATAAAAAATTAATCTAAAAGTGATAAAATTATTCTATAAGTTGCAAAAATCCTATTTTAATGTATTTAAGCTAAGAAAAATGTAAAAAGTTGAAAAATGTGAAATTGGAAAAATAATAATAAAATAATATTAAAATAATATTAAAAATCCAACATTTATAAAAAAATTCTAAACACTTGCAAACTAGTTTATTTTAACCTAAAAAAACAGAAAATGAAAGTGAAATGACCAGAATACCCCTATTGGGCCCTCAAATGGGCCAAAACCAAATTTCAGTCAACACTAATGGGCTTTTTAGCCCAAAAAAGTCAAACCTGGCCTAATTAACTTGAAAAAGCCCAATCTGACTCAAAATTTGATTCTAAACACAAAACTCTAAAGGCCCAAAAGCTGAAAGTGAGCTTATCATAGCTTATTATGCAAACAGCTTATCCTTATTGGGCTTTTTAGCCCATTAAGCAATAATCTAATGCCATAAGCTCTAATTTTACACACAACCTTCTTTTGGGATGCTTATGAGATCTGTAAAAATAATTTTTTAAAAAGCACACTCAATAAGCCAGAAATAAGCAAAGTAATATTTCACTAAAAGACAAAATAGTCGTTTTTGAGAAATAAGGCACCTCAGAACTTGATTCAACTTGCAAAATGTCACAAATGGACTCAATAAGCCAAAACAATCAACAAAATTCCAATAAGCAAAACCAATAAGCCAGAATAAGCCAATAAGCACTTATGAAAAAGTCAATTAAGTTGGTTTTCTAGTCAAACCCTAAAGTCAACCCACAAAATGCTCCAGTATGAACAAATGGGTCAAATAATGAGCACCTATTACAAAATCCAAGTTGTTGCTGGTTAAAATAAGCTATTATAGCTTATTGATAAGCTGAAACCTAATTAACACTAGCAGTGGCAACTAGCAGGGGAAAGGAGTTCCCACTGCTTTGACTATTTGACCAAGCTTTTTAGAGAGATTTAGTTGGATTAAATTGGAAACAAGGGCACCCTTGTGATCAGTGAATCACAAGGAGTCAATAGCAACAAGAAAATCCAAATTTGGTTCACACAATAAGCCAGAAATGATCAAACAGTCACCAGATGATGCACAGACATGGAAAATAAGCAATAATGCACAAATAAGCAGATTAAGCCTGAATAAGCCAACCAAACTCAGCATGATGCATACACAAGCTATATAAACTATGAATAAGCACAAACAAACTTATATCAAACACTGAATCAAAGTAATTAACAAGTTCAAAGCAGATGAATGTTACTGATGAACAAAGTGCATATTCAGAAACCTTTTTGCTGATCTAATTGACCACAGATCCAAATTCAAGCACTCAAATCTCCTTCCCTGGTGTAGTTAACCTATATTTAACACTTGTTAACCCTATTCTAAGATTAGATCTAGGTGTCCTCAAAATCCTAGCTAATTTTACCAAGTAAACAAGATTCTATACCCTTTTTATGAATCAAGGTGTTTCAAACCTCAAAATGTGCAGCAATAAGACCAAGTATATCAGATAAGCATGTACCAACAGATAGCAACAATAAACAACCACTCAAAACACCACAAATCCAAACTATGCAGTTGACCCAAACACCCCTTAAAAACCTGTTTTCACAATTTTTCAAAGGATTATCCAGTTTCAAACCACAAATCCAGTCAATAACAACTCCAAACATCAAACAACACCAAATGAACAATAATCAACCACCAAATAACAGATTCTAGAACAAACAAGCAGATATCACAAAATTCAGAAAAATAAGAGAGAAAATGAAAAGGGAAGAAGGTGCAAACCTCCAAGACCTACATCCAGGCCCTGGATTGTTTGAGCTTAGGTACTAGCAAAACAAGTACCAGCTTCCAAGTACCTGCTAAGATGAACAAACAAAGTGATGCACAATAAACAAGTACTTTCCTAATTTTTGAAGCACAAGCCTTATGGATTAAAACCTTCAAATATCAAAGTGGAACTCAGAATTAGGCTATTCCAATACCAACTTTTAACAAATATCAAAGAGATTTCAAAATTCAGAAAATCAACTTTTATTAATTTAAAAAGGAATTACAAAGATTAATAGCCTAAAACTGGAACAAAGCTCTCTCACAGGTTGAGGAGTCTATTTATAGGCAAATGCCAAGCTTAGCACTATTCACAAACCCTAGAAGTGAAATTCCTATTCTATCCTTGAGCCTTCTAGACGTTTTCTTGGTGTGAGCTGTCCAAAGTGATCTTGGATGTTCATTTTAGCTTTGAAATGAAGCAAGGACTCTCAACTGTTGATTTTGCCACATAGGATGACTTGGAGGTTAAGTTTTCATGTGATTGGTTAAACGGGAATTGGGGGTGGGGTCCATAGTGAGTGGGATTAAGAGTTTTAAGGTTGGGATGTGTTTCTGCACATGTGAATCAAGTGTGTGCAAAGGTAATTGAAAATTACCCTAAGTTTAAGTGGTGTAAAATGTGGGTGGTGAAAAAGGTAAACAGTGGTGCATTTGATCCGAAATTGGGGGATAAAAGGTGTTTGGCGCATTTTTGGGTTTAAAAGTTTGAAATTGGCAACTTGGGTCCTTGTTCTTTGGTGAAATAGGTATAACACGTTTTTCAGCCATGAAACTTCATTCCCTTTGTTATAAACTTTGCCAACTTTGCATTTTTGGCACAAAACTTTTCAAAAAGGTTTAAAAGGGTTGTTTTTGCCATTTTGAGATAATTCAAGGACTGATCTTGTACATTGTTGATCTTCAATGCTATGCTAGAATAAAGTATCTAAGCATCACCAAAGTTCAATTTTATTAACCTTTATTGAAAAGTAAAATACTTGCAACATACTACGAAGATGTGTAAAGACATAATGTATGATTTTCATCACGAATGTGACTTTTAGGGTCAAAGAATAGAAACAAGTAAATGTCCCTTAGAGTAAACTTAGTCATCCTTGATTGTCATACTTTCCATGCTAAGTGCAAAAACGAGATCATTGTTGGTACAAGTCACAATGCTAACACTACTCATACGTCCAAATTGTGTAATACTTTTTCTCCCCGTAATCCTAGCTATTATAAAAGGAAATGGGTTACTAGCATTTTTTTAACTATTTGTCATGGATCACAAGTGATTCATATTGACTTATTTGAGTAGTTATTAGTCCGAAAGCAATGTAGCACGATTTAATCGATAGTTAGCCGAAGGACAAAATCTTTTAAAACGGCTTCTCGTGTATCTCCTTAAGTTCATATCTTGGCATAACTCGTTTCACGATTTGAGACCTTTCTCGGACCGATAATTGACATGTACTTCATACTTAAAATCTTGGGAAGACGTTCTTGAAATTATGGTCTTCTCTTCATATATTTGGAATTTCTTCACTTGACGTTTTTGAGAGATTCTTCATATTTGGACCACGACTTCATCATTTTTTCTTCAATCTTTACTTTGGATTTTGATATACAACGATCCGCCTCCTTTTCGGACTTGGATATATTTATCCTCATACCTTGTAAGGGTCTTTTTGGATAGACTTTCTCCATGATCTTTAGGGGAGTAATTGCTTTTCGTCGTGTGTCTCGATCCTTCATATTGATTTAGGAATAATGATACTTCACATCATCTTGGATCTTTAGCAAAAAATAGAGCTCCTCATGCCTTGTAAGGGCCTTTTTGGATGATCGCCAATCTTCGCGTCCCGCTTCAATAAGTTATGCCTTGGCTATGAACTCTATTCAACCCCGAGCAACTTTTAAACGATCTTGCGCTAGAGGCTAAGTAACCTTTCAAATCGTCGACCTTACTTATTGCAATTATATTTTATTCCTAATGCATCGATCTTATGGGAAGAAAAAGCCACAATTAAAAACATATGAGTTTTTGAAAGAACATTTTCATGTTCTACGTTTAGCATGATCACTTGTCTAACTCTATCATCTCTCGTTCTTCACTATATAAAAACCTCTAGTTAAAGAGACTCGTGAATACTTAGCCATGCAAGTCAAAATTAAGCCAAATTTGGATTAGCTTTCATTAAGACTATATCAAATCAAAGTTTTGGGTTTTCAAGTCACCTATAGGATCTTGCACTTTCTTGGACTTTTTCAAGCTTAGAGAATGCATTTTATAGTTCCCTTGATAAGTGACTTTCTAGGATCAATTATAGGAACTTGTGAAAAGTTCTTGTTCTTAACCCGAATGAGTTAAGACTTTCGCGTTTTAAAGCTCCCTATATAAAAGTCTAGCAAAACTTGAATTGAGCGGGTTAAGGAATGTAAATGGCTCCAAATGCCCATCAAGTCAAAAATTAGCTCTTATTCTACCCATCGGAAAATATACATTCGTGTCTCAAAAACACTTATGAAAACTAAGAAATTTTTTTAAAAATTTGGCCATTTTTAGCCTTATTAGCAACAAAACATTGAAAGTTGGAAAGCGTGATGGCGTAGCAAAGCAAGTACCTATTCACCCCCCATACTAAAAGTAAACATTGTCCTCAATGTTTCGAGTCTAAGGGTGGAGCACCCATACTAGAGACGAAGAATCGAATGCTTAGGATCTAGCATGGAAAGGGTGATCAACAATATATCTAAAGCCGTTTATTAAGTATGCTAAAAGATAATTGTTAGAACAATAAAGGATATGTCATGGATTCGTGAAAAACATCTTCAAGCAAACAATGGAGGCTCACGTAAACGAACACGAGAGTCTTCAATCGTAGATGATGATGATGATCTAGATAACACAATCACAAACAACCACGAGACAACGAGTTGGAAGGGTACAAGTCCCCTTATTAGTGAATAGTTAGCATAAAAGGATAAGCATGGGATCTCCCCCACGAGGCACCTCGTTTTTGATTACCGAGTCATGAGCTCGACTCGATCCCCTCAATGCTAATTATCATTGGGGAAGGTGACTTGGTCGAGGGCAACCATTGAAGGAATTTCCCCACCAAAGTAGTGCTTAAGCCTATGTCCATTCACCTTGAAGTTAGGACGATCATCTTGAGCTAGCTCAATGGTCCCATAAGGAAACACTTGTGTAATGGTGAACGGACCCGGCCAACGAGATTTTAATTTCCCGGAAAATATCTTAAGTCGAGAGTTAAAAAGTAACACTTGACCACCAACGTTAAAAACCCGGTTTTTAATCTTTGAATCATGAAGCTTTTTAGTCTTTTCTTTAAAATTTAGTGAATTTTCATAAGCATTGTCTCTTAATTCATCCAATTAATTCAATTGCATTTTTCGGTGATCTCCCGCGGTCTTCAAGTCAAAGTTTGCATGCTTTAGGGCCTGATACAAGCTATTTTCTATGTTGAAAAGTTCGTTTCTCGGAATCCTCTCGAATTGATCTCGGCCTTAAGTGGAATGATTTGTTCTTGGTGTCCAAAAATGGGTTTGATTTTCTAATCTACTAAACAGTAAAGCTAGGCTTAAAAATTTAAATTAAATCAAACAGTAAATGAAAAATACCTTAACAGAAATTACCCTATACGGAAAACAAGTACTATGCGGAAAGCATTCTTCTAATCGGAATAAAATGCAACTCGGAATGTGGAGATCTCTATTCGGAAAGCTACAGTCTATTCGGAAAAACACAAACCTATGCGGAAAAATAACTCTATTCGGAAAACATGTCCTATTTGGAAAAACAGATCCCTATTCGTAAAAACTGGCTTATGCGGAAAGTAAGTGCTATTCGGAAAGCTGGTTCAATTCGGAAAAGTTGTTCTATACGGAATAAATGCTCAATTCGGAAAAAATGGTCTATTCGGAAAATCTTGCCTATGCGGAATAAATGGAGTATTCAGAATAAGGGACGAAACCAACAAGCTATGCGGAATATTAGAACATTCCGAGTAAGGGAAAAACCAAGAGATTATTCAGAATAAGTAAAATATTCCGAATAGGGGACGAGTCCAATAGCCTATTCGGAATAATTCAGGTATTGAAGAACAGTAACAGCAACGTGAGAACAGGGCATACGAACTTAAATCCAAATCAACTCGAATACTCAAAAAGGTTTTACCAAACTAATCAAATATCTTTTAAATACCATAAGTAACAAATCCCACCAATAAAAACACCAAATCAACAACTTTTAAAAGATCAAAATCAATCACAAAAGAACTTAAAAACTTGCAATAAAAATGGAGATGAACTAGATGAATAGAAAGATTGGATTGAAAGATTAATGTAAAAGTTAACAATAGTAATGATTAAAACTTACAAGATTGAAGGAAAAATTAAAAATCACCAAACACCCTAATGGTGTTGGTGATGAAACGAACCAAAGAGACTGGGAAAAAGAAAAATGAAAGCTAACTCCCTAAAATGTGAAGGAAGAAACTATATATAGTCCTAGTGGTTGGTTGGTGAGTGGGCTTTCTCCCTTTCTTCTTGTCTTCTCGTCTTTTCAGAAAAGTTGACGTTTTCGATTCTGATTCGGGATTTATCGTCGATTAAATTCAACTCGTCTTTTAATTTCTTCGTTAAATAGACTTGAGTTTCTTCGACATATGTAAATCTTCCATCTTTGGTCCTTTTCTTCGATAAATCTTCAAATAGGCCCATTGACTTCAAATCTTTTGCATCTCTTGGACAATAGACTTCGTCTTTAGTCTTTTTCTTTGATAAAACCCGTGCAATCCCATGTTTTCTTTAATATTCATCCGGTTAGCTCTGAAAACACAATAAACACAAAAACTACGCATAATTCCAAACAAATGATATTAAATACGTGTTTTGGTTTTGTTTAAGCCAGTTATAAGTGGTAAAAGGATGGGTTTTTACACACCTATCAAATCCCCTACACTTAACCATTGCCATGCCCTCATGCAATACTTAGTGATAAAGCAAATTTACATTTTCCTCATAATCAATCAACCTTGGCCTTATTCAAATACTACTAAATAAAAATTAAAATACTAATAGAAATTAAAACTTTAAAATAAACAAAAGGATGGAAATAACTTGCAAAGAAATCAAGGACTTACATTAGGGATTTGGTGCTGCGAAGATTTATCACCCTCAAGTTTCACGTTCCCCAAACTAAGCTTAAAAACGAGATCATTGTTATTATAAGTTAGCAAATCAAGCACTTACACACATGGCTTAATTAAATGCTTAAACCCCCTTATTCCTAGGTGTATCTCTTATATTTTATTTTTGTCTTAGAATGATCATGAAGATGCATTTTTGGACTTATTTCGATAGTTTATTTAGGCTGAAAGCAAAGTAGGACGATTTGATCAATAGTTAGCTAAAGGACAAAATCTCTTAAAACTGCTTCTCGGGATATCAAAAAGTTCATATCTTGGCATAACTTGGTTCACGATTTGAGACCTTTCTCGGGCCGATATTTGGCATGTACTTCATACTTCATATCTTCGAGAGACGTTCTTGAGATAATGGTCTTCTCATCATAATAGAGTTTCTTCACTTGGAGACTTTTGATGGGTACTCCAACTTTGTTGACCACGACTTCATGATTATTTCTTCAATCTCTAATTGGGATTTTGAGATACAACGATCCGCCTCCTTTTCGGACTTGGATCTATTTATCCTCATACCTTGTTAGGGTCTTTTCGGATAGACTTCTCCATGATCTTTATGGGAGTTTATTGCTTTTCGTCGTGAGTCTTGATCCTTCATATTGATTTTAGGAATAATGCTTTTCACATCACTTTGGATCTTCAGCAATAAAATTGAATCCTCATGCCTTGTTAGGGCCCTTTCGGACTCGCCAATCTTCGCGCCCCGCTTCATAAGTTATGCCTTGGCTATGAACTCTTATCATTACCGAGCAACTTTTAAACGATCTTGGGCTAGAAGCTAAGTAACTTTTCAAATCGTATGACCTTACTTATTGTAGATATATTATTAGCAAGTGATGGGAGAATAGGCAAATAATTACACCAAGTGAGCTTGCGCAAGAATACCGACTTATAATTGACTCTATCATTTCTCGTCCTCCACAATTTAAAATCTCAAGTAATGAGACTCGTGGACACTTAGCCCAATAAACCAATTAAGGTCTACATGGTTAAGGATACTATCTAGAATAAACTTGGATAAGTCTATTCGGGTTGAGTCAAAATAAACGCAACGGGCCTAATACGTCAAAGATTTCTAAACTAGCTACACCACTTTATTAAAAATTTTGACTTTATTGCGGGATATATACATATGAAAGCAACGATAAATTTTTTTAAAAATTACGACTAAATGGCCAAAGTTAATAAAAAATTTGAAAAATGTTGAAAAATAGGATTTTCTGGTTAAATGAAGGCATTTTCATGGAAAAGTCCACTTAAAACTTCGATAGAAGTCCCCCCTATACTTAAGATAAACATTGTCCTCAATGTTTGAGCATGTGGGAAAAGTCTCCCCTACACTTATGACATTGTGCACGTTGGTTAACTCAAGTTAAAGATGGGACGACTAAAGTGATCAATTTCAAATGTGAGTATGAAGAAAATTGAATCACGATAGTTGAGAGATAGAACCGGATTTCGGATAACACGGGAGCACGGTTCTTCAAAGTTTCCAAGATTGAAGTTATCCCTGTAATCACATCACCACACAAACACAAACGACCAAAATAGGTCCTCCCCTACACTTAGGGGTTAAAGGGATAGATACTCGAGCTGCCTCCCAAGGAGCGCTTGTTTTTGATAACCGAGTCACGAGCCTGACTCGACCCAAAATTAGTTCATGGGGAACGTGGTGAGGGATGGAATCACCTCCTGAGAGGTGTCCTCACAAAAGTACAACTTCACTCGTTGGCCATTCACCTTAAAATTCGGTCCATTAGGTTGAGCGAGCTCGAGAGTACCATATGGAAAAATTTGGGCAATGGTGAATGGGCCGGACCAACGAGATTTGAGCTTGCCCGAAAAGATTTTCAACCGAGAGTTAAAAAGTAAGACTTTGTCTCCAACATGGAACTCTTGGTTTTTGATCTTAGAGTCGTGAATGAGCTTAGTTCTTTCCTTATAGATCAAAGAATTTTCATAAGCCTCATTACGGAGTTCATTCAGCTCATTGAGTTGGATCTTGCGCAGGTCACCGGCTTTGTTAATATCAAAATTAGCCCACTTCAAGGCCCAATAAGCCTTGTGCTCCAACTCAATGGGGAGGTGGCACGCTTTCCCGTACACAAGACGATAAGGCGTACAGCCGATCGGGGTCTTGTGAGCAGTACGGAAAGCCCACAAAGCATCATCAAGTTTATCAGCCCATGAGGCACGATGCTCTCCCACGGTTCTTTCCAGAATTCGCTTAAGTCCTCGGTTGGATATTTCAGCCTGGCCATTAGTTTGTGGGTGGTAGGATGTGGAAAGACGATGGTTGACACCGTACTTAGCCATGGCTCTAGCAAATTGGTCATTGCAGAAATGAGTCCCACGATCACTAATAATGGCACGAGGCACACTGAATCTGGCGAAAAGAGCTTTCAAAAAGTTACAAACCACCCTTGCATCATTAGTGGGTAAAGCTTTGGCTTCAACCCACTTTGAAACGTAGTCAACGGCTACAAGGATGTATTTGTTTCCTTTAGAAGAATGGAATGGCCTCATAAAGTCGATACCCCAAACATCAAAAATTTCACACTCTTGAATGAAATTCTGAGGCATCTCGTCTTTATGTGTGATCGTGCCTTGTTTTTGGCAAACATCACATCTTTTAACCATATCGTGAGCGTCACGATATATGGAGGGCCAATAAAATCCCGAATCAAACACTTTTTTGGCGGTGTAGTTGGGACCAAAGTGACCACCGGTGGGTCCTTTGTGGCAAGCATCAAGGATTTCAGACGCTGCCGGTCCGTCAACACATCGGCGGATAATCAGGTTGGCACATTATTTGAATAGGTAAGGGTCGTCCCAAAAGTAAGTCTTGATGTCGGTGAAGAACTTTTTCTTTTGTTGGGACGTCAACCCTTCTTTGAGAATTCCACCCGCCAAGTAGTTTGCAAAGTCCGCAAACCACGGGGTTTCATTCGACTTCGAGTTTATAGACATTAAGGTCTCCAAGGGAAAAGAATCATTGATTTCTTTGTTCGGATGATCCCCTTGGTATGGATCCTCAAGTCGGCTAAGATGATCCGCGGCTAGGTTTTCTGCTCCTTTTTTATCGCGAATTTCGATTTTAAATTCCTGGAGCAGCAAAACCCAGTGAAGAAGTCTTTGTTTGGAATCTTGATTTGTCAACAAGTACTTCAGCGCGGAATGATCGGTATACACAATTGTTGTGGAGAGGACAAGATAGGGGCGAAATTTTTCAAAAGCATAGACAACAGCTAAAAGCTCTTTTTCGGTTGTCGTATAATGCAATTGTGCCCCCGTCATTGTCTTGCTAGCGTAATGGATTGGTTGGAAGTGTTTGTTCACTCTTTGTCCAAGAACCGCTCCAATAGCAAAATCACTAGCGTCGCACATCAACTTAAAGGGCAGCTCCCAATTAGGGGTAACCAAGACGGGTGCCTTAGTTAGCTTATCCTTAAGCGAGTTGAAGGCTTCAAGACACTCTTTGGAGAAGATAAAAGGAGTATCTTTTTCCAAGAGGTGGGTCATCGGGCGAGCGATTTGAGAAAAATCTTTGATGAATCGACGGTAGAAGCCCGCATGACCCAGAAAACTTTTCACACCCTTCACGGTTGAAGGTGGAGGCAACTTTGCGATAACATCGACTTTAGCACGGTCTACTTCAAGACCGGCTTTCGAGATCTTATGTCCAAGCACGATGCCTTCTTTTACCATAAAATGGCATTTTTCCCAATTCAGAACAAGGCGAGTGTCTTCGCACCGCTTTAGCATACGTTCCAAATTGGCAAGGCAAGAAGAGAAAGAATCCCCGAAGACCGAGAAATCATCCATGAAGACTTCCATGGTTTGTTCAACCATGTCATGGAAGATAGCTAGCATACACCTTTGGAAAGTCCCGGGCGCATTACATAGGCCAAAAGGCATTCTTTTGTAAGCAAATGTGCCATAGGGACAAGTGAATGTAGTCTTTTCTTGATCTTGGGGATCGATGGGTATTTGAAAATAACCTGAGAAACCATCAAGAAAGCAGTAATATTCATTACCCGCTAAACGTTCAAGCATTTGGTCCATAAAAGGTAAAGGGAAATGATCCTTTCTCGTGGCATCATTGAGTTTGCGGTAGTCTATACAAACTCTCCACCCAGTAACGAGACGAGTGGAAATCAACTCGTTGTGTTCATTGGGAACAACGGTTATTCCGCCCTTCTTGGGCACACAATGGATTGGACTAACCCATGGTGAATCCGAAATAGGGTAAATCATACCCGCATCAAGAAGTTTGATAACCTCTGTTTTGATGACTTCATGGATTTTTGGATTCACCCTTCGTTGGCTTTGAATTGTGGACTTAAAGTCGTCCTCCATGAGAATTTTGTGTGTGCAGAAGTGAGGATCAATTCCACGAATATCCGAAATCTTCCAAGCAATAGCCTTCTTATGATCTTTCAACACGGCGACAAGTCGGGCTTTCTCTTCATCCTTCAAATTCTTAGCAATGATAACTGGCGACTTCTTCTCTTCTTCAAGAAATACATACTCGAGATGGGGTGGCAACTCCTTAAGTTCCAAATCCGGAGGATTTTCGACGGGAGGCGTATTCGAAGTCGGAGTATCGATAGCAATGACCGTGGGAGATGGAGGAGAAGGATTGTCTTCTTTGAGAAGGTTTTTAATGAAGCTGAGATCTTCATCCCAATTGGTAGTAGAATCGTCATTGTCTAAATGCACATCTCCCATGGTGGCTTCCAAATATTTCCAAAGAAAATCACTTTCTCCAAATAGAGATAGTGATGAGTCGATAAAGGAAACGGTCTCAACATTGGGAAGAGAGGTAGGAATACTTTTACAAGCATCTTTGAAGTGTTCTTCACAAGCCTCATCAAGAACGTCAATACAATTAACACTCTCGTATGAATAAGGCTGTTTAGAAAGCTTTCCCATGTTGAAGACTACTTTATCGTCACCCACTCTCATAATAAGCTCACCGGCTTCAACATCGATGAGAGTGCGACCGGTCCTCAAGAATGGACGACAAACAATTAGTGGCACACGGGGGTCCATCTCATAGTCGACGACAACGAAATCAGCAGGGAAGGTGAATTTGTCGACTCCTACAATGACGTCTTCGGCTATCCCCACTGGATAAGCAACCGTACGGTTAGCTAATTCCAAAGTCATTTTGGTGGGGACTAGCTCTGGGAGAGATAATTGCTTCCAAACACTTAGAGGCATGAGATTAATACTGGCACCTAGATCGGCTAGGGCCATGCAATTCTCTACTCCCGGGAAATTGCAAGGAATTAAGAAACGACCCGGATCACCAAGCTTGGTTGGCAATTTCCTTAAGAGCACTGCAGAGCAATTCTCATTAAGTTGGGTGTTGGCAATATCGAGGAGCTTTTCCTTGTCGCTCAGAAGATCTTTAAACATTTTTGCATACTTGGGCATGTGAGCGAGAGCCTCAGCGAAGGAGATATTGAAATTCAGTTGTTTGAACATTTTAAGGAAATTGGAAACCTGAATATCATCCTTGCTTTTAAGCTTCTCTTTCCTCAACCTAGAAGGATAAGGTATATTGGAAGAAGAGGAAGGCTTTGGAAGAGTAGGATCACTCACATCCTTGGGTGGAGGAGGGGTAGAAGGAAGAGGTGGAGAAATTGGGGAAGGAGAAGGATGAGGAATAGGAGCAGGTGACTCGTTCTCCTTAGTCACAACCACCGGTGGAGGTGTAGGAAGTTCGGGTTCCTTGGTACCTTTGCCACTTCGAGTGGTGATTGCTTTCATCTCCCCTCTTGGGTTCGCAACGGTGTTACTCGGAAGAGTACCCGAAGAAGAGGGTTGATTACCTTGGAAGAAACTAGCCATCATGTTCCTCAGATCATTAGTTTGGCTATCCAACGTATTTCTCATGTCGGCTCTCAAATCGTTTCCTTGCTTGACCAAGTCCGCTTTCAGGTTGAGCACTTCTTTCTGAAGATTTCCCACTATCACATCGTTAGTCCTCATATAAGTTTCCACTTCTTGGTGAAGAGCGGTGGGTTGGTGAAATGTGTATAATGCAAGTTCGTTTTCTCAGTTCTTAACCAATAGAAAGTCCAATCAATATCAGATTTATAATTGTTCTTGGTTGTTCAAGCTTGCTTGGTAATCTATTGCTAATTCAAACAACACTATTTAAAAATGAAAAATATAAACCTACTTATACGTAAAACAAGTTGCAAATACCAAATTTTATTCAAGTAAAATATAAAAATGCAAAACTTGAAACTAAAAGGACTGAAAATGTAATTTCTAGGAAAATTAAATGCTTGAAAATTAAATTCTAAAAGTTATAAGGACTACTAATGCAAAATAGTTAACTAAAAGGACCAATTATGTAAAAACTTTAACAAACTAACCAAATAGTAACAAACTAACAAACTTGATAACTGAAATGTAACAAATCACAAAGTCCAGGGACTAAAAATATGCAAACCCTAAAAACTAGGAAGTTTAGCCAATTTTACCAAACTGAATGAAATGAAGGGACTAAAGTGCAATTAAACTAAACTTTTAACTAAAAACGGGACAATATGAAGAATAAGCTCGTTTGAGCTTATTACTCAACCAAATAAGCTGAAACCACTTGCAAAACTCTTAAAATTCAATTTAAGCTATGTGTGTCTGAGGAATTAAGCTAAAAGTCCAAAATAAGCAATTGAGTGCTTATTAATAAGCACAAAATAAGCTACAGCTTATTCCAAACAATCACAACTTGATTTTTGTGATTAAACTGATTAAGTACTTGATTACAAGAACGGGAAATCAAACTAGAACCATTTTCATCAAGTAATGAATGAAAAATCTGAAATAAGCTCTTTTGAGCTTATGTTGACCAAGTTTGACCAACTTTTATGAAAAAGCTCAAAATTTCAAAACTTCATATTCAACACTTACTCAATGGATTGGTGAAAGAAAACAACAACTTTTGTGAACTAGATTAAGAGAACCAAGAAAACAGTCATCAATTTATCACAGAGAATGACAAATGCTCAGGCTTGAGCTAAAAAGCTTATTACCAGCTTAATTCTTAATACTGTAGATTTTCCTTTTAGAAACTGAAAGTTTATGATGTAAGCTAGAAATAGAAACAAGTTTGAAGAAATTTCATCAAAGATTAAAGGAGAACTAGGCAAATGAAATTGACAAGTTTTGGCTATCAAAGCTGAAATAGGGCTAACCCAAACAATTTTAGTACCAATTGCCTGATTGACCTTATGTTTGACTGGTAAATGACTTAAAACCAATTGTTATCAACTAAAGACTAGAAACAAACTCTTAAACACCAATTTCCAACTCTTGAAAACTGAATCTAAGCTACTCCCAAACACACCTTTATCTATTATGAACAAGATTTTACAAAGGCTTTTTAAGTTCTGAATTAAGCTGATACAAAAGCTATAGCAGACTAGTTTAAATGAATCAAATGAAAGCTAATGAAACTGAAACTAAGCAATTATCAAGACTAGAACTCAATTAAGCTGTTATGCTAAAAAGTGACTGAAAATAAGCTAGTAACTACAAAGCTGAACACAAATGCACAAGATTAAGCAGTAACTGAAATTCAAACACTCAAAACACAATCAAACAACAACTAAAAGCAGTTATATCATACAGCCATCAAGATTAAACTAGGAAATTGAGCATGCAATTGACTGATTTAGAGGAACAAGAAAACAAGAGCTATTGAACCTAATGAAGAGATCCTTTGGGAAGAAGAGGAGCGCTGAGCTCTTTTGCACTAGTGATACCACCACCTATCACTAGTAATCAACTCAAATCAATCAACAATCAACTGCAAATCATCAAACTGCCATGAAATCTCCAAAAGAACTAGGAATGAACTGAATTCTGAACAAACAGCTACAAATCTTCACCAATGTCAGTTATGATCAATGTATGATCATAACAAACATCAAACAGCCACAATATGATCTCACAATAGCAGGTAATGAACTGGAATGATAAGAACACTTTTGGCGGGAAAAAGGAAATTTGAAATTTATTGAAGGAATTCTGTTATAAAGGTTGTTACAAGCTACTAACTAACTAACTGACTCAAGAGTTTGTCAGACTCTTGAGTAGTTAGGGTAAAAGTGAGAGAAAAAGGAAAGGGAAATTGAACTATGTGTTTTTTTACAAAATTAAGCTACCCTGAAAAATGAGGACTAGTCTAGGTATTTATAGGCAAGAATTGAGAGTTTGTTGGAGTTGTGACGTGTCAGAACCAGTAGTAAATTGCCACGTGGAAAAATTCTGCATTTGCTCTTTGAAGGTGATGAACTAATTTGGGTGTTTCTGATTGAGTGGATAATTTGTTAATTGGATTGCACCATTGTATTCCTCTCTTCAAAACGAGCAAGATTGGTGTTTTGATCTTCTCATGAAACGCCTTCTATCAAAATCCCGATCCTGGAAATATTTCTTGTTAAAGAAGATGACACGTGTCATTCCCTGGTTGGCTTAAAACAAGTCACACGGATTGAAACTGTTGAGATATGATATTAAATGTGGCGGCAGTTAATGGGAAATTAATGCTTGATCCGTGTTTACTATTTCCTTGCTTCTGATTGGTTTAGAGCTAATGCACATGGATCATGTCTTGTAATATTTTCCAAACTTGGCAAAACAAGCCCCTTGACTTGGCAGATTCTTGTTTCAAGCTAGTATCTTCATTCCTTTGTCATTTTTGGTCCTTTAACTTCCATAGTTTGTACAAAATGGCCCTTTGACTGAGTTGACTTGATAGTTTGACCAGGTTTGACTTGAATCTTGACTTTTCATTATTTGCACTTCTAGTCCTTCAACTTTCACAACTTGTCAAGATAGGTCCTTGAACTTCAAAGTCTTGTCACTTTTGATCCTCTTTTGTCTTTTTCATCCATTTGAGCTTGGTTTTTCCTTGTTTGCTTGAAAATGTATCTTTTTACCTACATAAGATCACACAAACACAACATACCACATAACACTGCTTTTTACAAGATAAATGGGTATTTTGCTTCATGTTTTAGGGTTATTTGTTGATAAAAGGATATGAGTTTAAGCTCATATCAAATTCCCCTACACTTGAGCATTGCCATGTCCTCATGCAATATTATATTTCAAGGCTTAAAAATTTACATTTCCCTCATAATTAATCCACCTTGGCCATATGAGATGCATCTACACTACTCTAAACTAGATGATGCATGATTTTGACTTTTAATAATGCAATGAATCAAAATACAATTCTATCTATATCTTTTTGATTTTTCTTGAAATGGTTTTGATGGAAATAACTCATAAATAATTCAATGTCTTGGATTAGGGCTTGGGTACCATGAACATTTATCACCCTCAAGTTTCACTTTCCCCATACCAAGCTTATAAATGGGATCATTGCATTCACAAGTAAAAAGTGCATCAACTTATTCATGACAATTAAATGTGGAACCGGTTATTAATTGAGCAAATTGCTTGTGGGCAAATTTGTCATTATTAAAGTGTGAAATATAAGAAATGTAAAATCCAAAAATAAGGAAGCACGGTTTTAATCCTAAGTAATCTTCTCATCCATTACTTGAAAAACCGCTCACAATTAATATAAGTCCGTATTAAGAGTAATAAGTCATTCGCCTTATGTGTAAAATCCTCATGTCATGCTTTCATAAGTAGCTACACACTCGCTAAGGAAAGAAAAATAAAACTCACGCAATAATTTACATCCGCATCTTTTTGAGATTTTGGATCTTCAACCCCGCAACCCGTCAAGGTAATATTGGATTGGAGCAATCTATTGAATCCCCGCAACCCGTCAAGGTAATATTGGAACTCAATAGTCACTATAATTAACACCACACTGCCCCTCTTGGGAGTCTTGCATTATTTTTTTTTCTCTTTTTTTTTTCTAGCCACTCATTTTTTTTCATAAGCCGCTCTTATTTTTCTTTATTCCTCACAAAGAAATTTGAAAAGAAGAAAAGGAAAAACACCCGCTAAATATGGAGCATGACACAAGTCTAGTACACATAAAACGTGCTAACTTAGAATCTTAAGACGTACTCATATCAACCATGAATGATTAGCCAAAAATGCATAAGAGATTACAAACCAATTAAAACCGTACTTGATTATTTATTAACAATTATATACATGCGAAGAAATAGAGGTAAAGAAGAGAAGGGTTTAGCCACAAGTAATTGCCATGAAGTCTATCTAGCCCTTTTACACTGGCTTCAACTCTATCATTTCCCATTCTCCACAAATTTAAAATTTCAAAGAATGAAATTGGTGGAAGCTTAGCCTAATAGACCAATGAAGGACTACATGGTTAAGGATACTAGCTAGAGAGTGCTAAAATAAGCAAACTCGGGTTGAGTCAAAATATCCATGGCGGGCCTAATATGTCAAAGAAGTCTAAACTTGTTAAAACCATGTTTTATTATATTTTTCCTTTTTATATATTTTTGATGAAAAATAAAAGAAGAAATATATACAATGCAAATGTGTTATGCAAATGAAAAATGATTGATGCAAAAATTATGAATGCATATTTTTGGTGGCCAAAGTAGATCAAAAATTTGAAAAATGTTCGAAGAATTAATTTTCATGTTATCATGCAAGACAATGACAAGTTCTAGGTAAGGTCACTTCGATAGAAGACCCCCCTACACTTAAGCTAAACATTGTCCTCAATGTTTAAGAGCATGGAAGTATAAAAACTTCCCCTACACTTATGACAATGAATAGACTTTGCTTAACCCAAGTTAAGGAAAGGACTACTATTAGTGAAATCATATTTAAGCACAAGGTGTCAATGAAAATTCACTAAAGTAACGAAGTGAACCAGATACAAGGGCCTCCTCCAAAAGCTCCAAAGCATGAGATGAGTGAGCAACCCTACAAACAAGCATGAAGACAAAAGAAGGTCTCCCCTACACTTATCTCCAAATCTATGCCTTTATTGCTAACCGACAACACTCTAAACCTAGTTATACGATGCTTGAGTTAATGAGTCTCTAGCTCGACTCGTCCCACACTTAAAAGTGTCTAACACCTATCATGGAGAAGAAAATGTTTGCCTTTGTTAAGAAAAATCTCCATGATGAGGTAAAACAAGTGTTCATTTATCAAAACTCCATAAATATCCACCAGGATCAAATACATAATTACCCTCCCACTTATAACACAAGCCAACAACTAGCTTCCCAATCAATGGTGACAAAAGTGAGGTGTAGTTCTCTAAATTGGTTTCCCATAAGTTCTTTCCAAGGTGATGGTGTAAAGTTCTCAAATCTTTCACAAGGTTTCCTTTTGTTGCATCAGGTGGATACTGAGATGGTTTAGCAAGCTCTATGCCAGGATCAAAAATCCGTTCCTTAATGGGAAAACAACAAGTGTTGATTGCCTTAAAAGACCCTCCTTTGTAGGTCACATGGTGAGAGAAAGGTTGTGAAGTGATTGGTTGTAAAAAGGTTTGGGTGGACAAAGAAGGTAAAGGATCTTCAAGCAATAAAGATTCTAGATAGAGTATGTCCCCCTCCTCATCAAGGTAACCAAGAGTATACTCAAAAGATATATCCTCCAATAAAAACTCATCACTCTCATCAATGATAGAATCCTCCTCATCACCATAAACATCATAGATTGGTGTATCAAAGATGGGTGATCCCTCAAAACCAAAGGAAGTATGATCATCAACAAATGGAGAGTCACAAGTAGAAAGCTCATCATCACTATAGTCATCATATGTTGGTGAATCACAAAGAAAAGATCCCTCATTACTTAAGTCCTCATCAAAGTGATTAGTATTGTGGAAAAGTGGGGTGTCATAAGGAATTTCACTAAAGTTGAGCTCTTGAGGTTCATGAAAATCCAAAGAGGAAGTAATGGAAGCAATAGTCTCAATATGAGGGTAATCATAGTCTCCACTTGAGCAAGCTTCATAAAAGTACTCATCACAAACTTCATCAAGAAGATCATCTTGTGTTTCCTCCTCATGCACAACATCAATATGTTTTACCGCTTCGGGCTCATTAGACTTTTTGGACAACTTTCCCATGTTAAACACAACTCTCTCGTCTCCTACCCGCATTGTAAGTTCTCCTTCCGCCACATCGATTAAAGTACGACCCGTCCTCAAAAATGGTCTACCAACAATCAAAGGCACTCTAGGATCCACATCATAATCAACCACCACAAAATCCGCGGGAAATGTAAATCTATCAACCCCAACAAAAACATCCTCCGCAATTCCCACCGGATAAGCTATAGTACGGTTAGCCAACTCAAGAGTCATCTTAGTAGGAGTGAGCTCGGGAAGTGAAAGTCTCTTCCAAACCGATAATGGCATAAGATTTATGCTTGCTCCTAAATCCGCTAAAGCCATACAATTTTCCACCCCCGGGAAATTGCAAGGAATCAAAAACCGCCCCGGATCTCCAAGCTTAGTAGGCAACTTCTTAAGCAACACCGCGGAACAATTTTCATTCAAAGAAGCATTAGGCAAATCCACCAATCTTTCCTTGTTAGAAAGCAAATCCTTAATCATCTTAGCAAACTTAGGCATATTGGCTAAGGCTTCCGCAAAGGAGATATTGATGTTAAGTTGCTTGAACATCCTCAAAAAGTTAGAAACTTCGATATCATCCTTGTTCTTAAGCTTTTCTTTTCTCAATCTTGAGGGATAAGGAAGACTTGGTTTTGGTTGTGGTTGAGGTGTGGATGAAGGATTTTCCTTATTGAGTGTTTCATGAATGGGCTTTGAAATGGGAGCATTTTGAGGTGGTGAAGTAGAAGTAGAGGGCTTATCACAAGTAGGAGCACAAGTGGGTTGAACAATAGTAGGTTTAGGAGGTGAAGGATCCTTTGTTGTTGTACCACTCCTTGTTGTAATAGCATTAACATTGGCCCTAGGGTTTGTTTGTGTGTTGGAAGGTAAAGCCCCTTGTGGTCTTTGATTTAATGCCATCAAAAGCTTATTGAATTGGTCATTCATTTTCTTGTCTATAGCTTGGAATTTCCTTTCATTCTCTTGATTCATCTTTTGCAAAAGATCCATTGTGTTTAACTCTTGTGGCACATAACCTTGAAAACCTTGAGGTTGGAAAGGTAAAGGTTGGGAGTTAAATCCTTGATTTGGTGGATAAAAGGTACTTGCTTGAGGTTGAAATTGATTGGGTGCCTTGTAGTTATTTCCTTGGTATGGTTGTTTTTGCCCTTGATTCCTTGCTAAAATTTGAGGAGGATTTTGTGGAATTTGGGTGGGTGGTTGGGGTGGGAAGCCGGGTGGAGTAAGGTAATTTTGGGATTTGTAAGAAAGGTTATTTGGATTGATGTTAGGCTTGAAGTGTTCACGATGTTCCTCTTGATAAGCATAGCATTCCCCTTGATACCCTTGCACCTTGTCACATTGTTCATAAGAATGGGGGCCTCCACAAGTAACACAAGAAATGGTGATGGCATTCACATTATTTAAGGAATTGTTCAATGTCATGCTCTTAAAGGCTTGAACTATCTCTTGAGTCATTTCTTGTTGTCCTTGTTTGACTTGTTGAAGGATCTCTTGGTGATATTTAAGGAATTGGTTATCACAAGGTGTTTGAGAAGTGTTTTGGATAACATGAACTCTTTCTTCAAATGGATCGTTTGTTTGAACCAATGCCTTAGTCTCAATAATGTTCAAAGCCTCATGGTATGTCTTGAAAAGAATACTCCCTCCCGCGGAAGCATTTAGTGAATCTTGGTGGTGAGGTTTAAGGCCATTATAGAAGGTATTGATTTGGCCTAGATCATCCATTCCATGGTTAGGGCATCGCCTCAACAACTCACTATACTCTTCCCAAGCATCACCAAAGGATTGACTAGGTTTTTGTGTAAAGCCCATAATCAAATTTCTCAAAGCCATAGTCTTTTGTGGAGGAAAGAATTTGTTCAAAAACTTAGTGGTAAAATCATCCCATGTGGTGATACTATCGGGTGGTTGGGTGTCTAACCAATGCTTAGCACTCCCATCTAAGGAAAATGACACTAACATCAATCTAATGACCTCATGTGGAACCCCATTATGCTTAATGGTGTTGCAAAGTGAAAGGAATCTCTTAAGGTGAGCATGGGGATCCTCATTTTGTTTTCCAAAGAAAGGTGATGCAGCAACCATATTGATCATAGATGTATGTAGCTCAAATGTGTTAGCGGGATAGTCGGGAATCTTAATGGCACTAGCATATCCATGAATGTTGGATTGCATACGTTCATACAAAGTACGATTATCAATAGCCATGGCTTCTTGTGGTGGTGACAAAGCACGATTCTCGTGATCGGCTTGGTGGACGGTAGTGGTCTTACTCTTTCTCTTTTTCTTCCTTTTCGGAGGAAGAGGTTGTACACCAATCAGTATTTGTGCACGCCCGCGAGTGAGCATGCAACTCAATACGAGGAATGAGAGAGAAGCTCTCGTGTGACTTTGAAGAGAAATGGATTATTCTCTTCGAGTTTCGATATTAAATATCCACAAGAAAATAACAATATATGTAATACTACTTTGGGTGCAAGACCCTCAATGAAGCTTTCCTTCTTAGAATACTCCCAAGTGAACGGGGGGTTAGGTGGCGCGAAGCACTTAAGTACCTATTGACCCTTAGATGGCATTTTATAGCACATCGCCTTTCTATTCACTTAAATGTTCGTATTCTTCGAATTGTTGCTTATTGAGAGTATTTATCTATTCTTGCTTTATTTTGTTTGATCGATACGCGTGTCAAGGACCGGAACGCCCCTCAACACGGTGTATTGCCTCGGCAATACTTATGGAAGATATGTAGATTGATTGTTCTTATACGTATACGTATTTACTTATAATAATATATGGAAAATATTTTTGTATTTATGAGTTTTTTAAAGGAAAATACTATATGTACATAAAAACCGAGAGAATCCAATAATATATATTTTTGGGTGCAATCTTTTAGGAAAAAGATTGCTTTTTGGATTTTTTAATTTTTTTTGGTCAATTCTTTAGGAAAAGAATTGTTTTGTTAATTTTTTTAGTTTTTATATATTTTTATATTTTTGATTTTTATTTGTTTTTTATTTATGATACGTAAAAAAATAACGTTCACAAAATGAACGGATCCCAAAAGCCAATGAAAACCGTCAATCGATAGTCTCTCGTGTAGTCAAAGAACCGGCAGCGGCGCCATTTGAAATGTGTATAATGCAAGTTCGTTTTCTCAGTTCTTAACCAATAGAAAGTCCAATCAATATCAGATTTATAATTGTTCTTGGTTGTTCAAGCTTGCTTGGTAATCTATTGCTAATTCAAACAACACTATTTAAAAATGAAAAATATAAACCTACTTATACGTAAAACAAGTTGCAAATACCAAATTTTATTCAAGTAAAATATAAAAATGCAAAACTTGAAACTAAAAGGACTGAAAATGTAATTTCTAGGAAAATTAAATGCTTGAAAATTAAATTCTAAAAGTTATAAGGACTACTAATGCAAAACAGTTAACTAAAAGGACCAATTATGTAAAAACTTTAACAAACTAACCAAATAGTAACAAACTAACAAACTTGATAACTGAAATGTAACAAATCACAAATTCCAGGGACTAAAAATATGCAAACCCTAAAAACTAGGAAGTTTAGCCAATTTTACCAAACTGAATGAAATGAAGGGACTAAAGTGCAATTAAACTAAACTTTTAACTAAAAACGGGACAATATGAAGAATAAGCTCGTTTGAGCTTATTACTCAACCAAATAAGCTGAAACCACTTGCAAAACTCTTAAAATTCAATTTAAGCTATGTGTGTCTGAGGAATTAAGCTAAAAGTCCAAAATAAGCACTCCATTTGAAATGTGTATAATGCAAGTTCGTTTTCTCAGTTCTTAACCAATAGAAAGTCCAATCAATATCAGATTTATAATTGTTCTTGGTTGTTCAAGCTTGCTTGGTAATCTATTGCTAATTCAAACAACACTATTTAAAAATGAAAAATATAAACCTACTTATACGTAAAACAAGTTGCAAATACCAAATTTTATTCAAGTAAAATATAAAAATGCAAAGCTTGAAACTAAAAGGACTGAAAATGTAATTTCTAGGAAAATTAAATGCTTGAAAATTAAATTCTAAAAGTTATAAGGACTACTAATGCAAAACAGTTAACTAAAAGGACCAATTATGTAAAAACTTTAACAAACTAACCAAATAGTAACAAACTAACAAACTTGATAACTGAAATGTAACAAATCACAAATTCCAGGGACTAAAAATATGCAAACCCTAAAAACTAGGAAGTTTAGCCAATTTTACCAAACTGAATGAAATGAAGGGACTAAAGTGCAATTAAACTAAACTTTTAACTAAAAACGGGACAATATGAAGAATAAGCTCGTTTGAGCTTATTACTCAACCAAATAAGCTGAAACCACTTGCAAAACTCTTAAAATTCAATTTAAGCTATGTGTGTCTGAGGAATTAAGCTAAAAGTCCAAAATAAGCAATTGAGTGCTTATTAATAAGCACAAAATAAGCTACAGCTTATTCCAAACAATCACAACTTGATTTTTGTGATTAAACTGATTAAGTACTTGATTACAAGAACGGGAAATCAAACTAGAACCATTTTCATCAAGTAATGAATGAAAAATCTGAAATAAGCTCTTTTGAGCTTATGTTGACCAAGTTTGACCAACTTTTATGAAAAAGCTCAAAATTTCAAAACTTCATATTCAACACTTACTCAATGGATTGGTGAAAGAAAACAACAACTTTTGTGAACTAGATTAAGAGAACCAAGAAAACAGTCATCAATTTATCACAGAGAATGACAAATGCTCAGGCTTGAGCTAAAAAGCTTATTACCAGCTTAATTCTTAATACTGTAGATTTTCCTTTTAGAAACTGAAAGTTTATGATGTAAGCTAGAAATAGAAACAAGTTTGAAGAAATTTCATCAAAGATTAAAGGAGAACTAGGCAAATGAATTTGACAAGTTTTGGCTATCAAAGCTGAAATAGGGCTAACCCAAACAATTTTAGTACCAATTGCCTGATTGACCTTATGTTTGACTTGTAAATGACTTAAAACCAATTGTTATCAACTAAAGACTAGAAACAAACTCTTAAACACCAATTTCCAACTCTTGAAAACTGAATCTAAGCTACTCCCAAACACACCTTTATCTAATATGAACAAGATTTTACAAAGGCTTTTTAAGTTCTGAATTAAGCTGATACAAAAGCTATAGCAGACTAGTTTAAATGAATCAAATGAAAGCTAATGAAACTGAAACTAAGCAATTATCAAGACTAGAACTCAATTAAGCTGTTATGCTAAAAAGTGACTGAAAATAAGCTAGTAACTACAAAGCTGAACACAAATGCACAAGATTAAGCAGTAACTGAAATTCAAACACTCAAAACACAATCAAACAACAACTAAAAGCAGTTATATCATACAGCCATCAAGATTAAACTAGGAAATTGAGCATGCAATTGACTGATTTAGAGGAACAAGAAAACAAGAGCTATTGAACCTAATGAAGAGATCCTTTGGGAAGAAGAGGAGCGCTGAGCTCTCTTGCACTAGTGATACCACCACCTATCACTAGTAATCAACTCAAATCAATCAACAATCAACTGCAAATCATCAAACTGCCATGAAATCTCCAAAAGAACTAGGAATGAACTGAATTCTGAACAAACAGCTACAAATCTTCACCAATGTCAGTTATGATCAATGTATGATCATAACAAACATCAAACAGCCACAATATGATCTCACAATAGCAGGTAATGAACTGGAATGATAAGAACACTTTTGGCGGGAAAAAGGAAATTTGAAATTTATTGAAGGAATTCTGTTATAAAGGTTGTTACAAGCTACTAACTAACTAACTGACTCAAGAGTTTGTCAGACTCTTGAGTAGTTAGGGTAAAAGTGAGAGAAAAAGGAAAGGGAAATTGAACTATGTGTTTTTTTACAAAATTAAGCTACCCTGAAAAATGAGGACTAGTCTAGGTATTTATAGGCAAGAATTGAGAGTTTGTTGGAGTTGTGACGTGTCAGAACCAGTAGTAAATTGCCACGTGGAAAAATTCTGCATTTGCTCTTTGAAGGTGATGAACTAATTTGGGTGTTTCTGATTGAGTGGATAATTTGTTAATTGGATTGCACCATTGTATTCCTCTCTTCAAAACGAGCAAGATTGGTGTTTTGATCTTCTCATGAAACGCCTTCTATCAAAATCCCGATCCTGGAAATATTTCTTGTTAAAGAAGATGACACGTGTCATTCCCTGGTTGGCTTAAAACAAGTCACACGGATTGAAACTGTTGAGATATGATATTAAATGTGGCGGCAGTTAATGGGAAATTAATGCTTGATCCGTGTTTACTATTTCCTTGCTTCTGATTGGTTTAGAGCTAATGCACATGGATCATGTCTTGTAATATTTTCCAAACTTGGCAAAACAAGCCCCTTGACTTGGCAGATTCTTGTTTCAAGCTAGTATCTTCATTCCTTTGTCATTTTTGGTCCTTTAACTTCCATAGTTTGTACAAAATGGCCCTTTGACTGAGTTGACTTGATAGTTTGACCAGGTTTGACTTGAATCTTGACTTTTCATTATTTGCACTTCTAGTCCTTCAACTTTCACAACTTGTCAAGATAGGTCCTTGAACTTCAAAGTCTTGTCACTTTTGATCCTCTTTTGTCTTTTTCATCCATTTGAGCTTGGTTTTTCCTTGTTTGCTTGAAAATGTATCTTTTTACCTACATAAGATCACACAAACACAACATACCACATAACACTGCTTTTTACAAGATAAATGGGTATTTTGCTTCATGTTTTAGGGTTATTTGTTGATAAAAGGATATGAGTTTAAGCTCATATCAGTTGGTTGGGAGGAGCATTGTATGCAGGTGGTTGGTAAGCAGGTTGTTGGTAGACTTGGTTGTTTCGTTGAGGTGGTTGTTGCTGCTTGTGAGGAGGTATGTATGGTTGTCGAGGTTGTTGTTGTTGCTGAGGAGGGCGATTGAGGTTTTGTTGTTGGTTTGAGTTGGTTGGGGGAAAACCAGGTGGTGAAAGATAGTTGTTAGAACGGTAGCTAAACAAGTTACGGTCACCTTGAGGACGGGCTTGATAAGCAGGTTGTTGATAGGTGCCATAAGCCGCATTCACATTCTCTGCAGGGTAGTCTTGGGTGGCAGTACAAGTGGTGTAAGATTGAGGACCACCGCATATCTCACAAGGTTGGCTGACAGCATGAGCTTGAGCGGTTTTAGCGTTGTTGCTGTTGTTGTTGCTGACGGTGTGGGTGACAAGCGATTCAAGAAGCACAGTGATTTTGTCTAATCGCTTGTCGCTGTCACTAGTGCTAGCACTAGCGACATTGGTCCGAACACTCTTGGTTTGCACACGAGATTTATTCTCAATGATGTCCCAAGCAGCATTGGAAGTCTTAGCCAATAGATTACCCCCCGAGGCACTGTTCAGTGAATCTTGGTCACTCATGCTTAAACCATTGTAAAAAGTATTAATTTGATGTACTTTGGTAAAACCATGTTGTGGGCATTTTCTTAAAAGATCTTTAAAACGATCCCAAGATTCACTGAACGACTCATCGTACTTTTGTTCAAAATTTATGATTTCATTCCGCAAAGCGGTAGTACGAGAGGGTGGAAAAAAGTAATTGATAAACTTTGTTTCCAAATCCGTCCACGAGAGAATACTCTGTGGCAGTTCCTTAGCAAGCCAATGCCGGGCTTGTCCCTCTAAAGAAAAGGGAAAAAGTTGTAACCTGATAACCTCTTATGGAACACCATTGAACTTGACCGTGTTGGTGAGTTGCAAGAATCTCTTGATATGGTCGTGTGGATCATCAATGGTACGTCCCAAGAATGGTTGAGCGGAGACCATCTGGATAAAGCCTGATTTTAGCTCGAAATTGTTGGCGGCAATTGGAGGTATGACAATTAGGTCCGTGTTGCCATCTACATGAGCTTGCAGCAGTTCAATCATCGGGCGATTATCCGGAAGGGGCTCATTGTTGTTGTTATTGTTCATGTTGTTGAAAGGCGGGTTGTTGTTGTTATTATTGTTTTGAGGTGGTACACCGGCCATGTATAAGTGATCGAGAGGCTCGGGCTCTTGATATGACGTGGATCGAGTGCGCATACACCTGCAAAAGAACGAACAAAGAAAAACAAAGCAAAAATATTTTTTGTTTTTATGTTTTAAAATATTTTTTTTTGTATTTTTGAAAATTTTATATTTTTTAGGATATTTTTTTTTTTTTTTTTTTTTTAAATTTTTGTGAAAAAGTAACGTTCACAGGGAACGGATCCGAAAATCCAAGTTCTCACAAAAAACTTTTGATCTTAACGAGAAGAACCGGCAGCGGCGCCATTGATACAAGCTATTTTCTATGTTGAAAAGTTCGTTTCTCGGAATCCTCTCGAATTGATCTCGGCCTTAAGTTGAATGATTTGTTCTTGGTGTCCAAAAATGGGTTTGATTTTCTAATCTACTAAACAGTAAAGCTAGGCTTAAAAATTTAAATTAAATCAAACAGTAAATGAAAAATACCTTAACAGAAATTACCCTATACGGACGACAAGTACTATGCGGAAAGCATTCTTCTAATCGGAATAAAATGCAACTCGGAATGTGGAGATCTCTATTCGGAAAGCTACAGTCTATTCGGAAAAACACAAACCTATGCGGAAAAATAACTCTATTCGGAAAACATGTCCTATTTGGAAAAACAGATCCCTATTCGTAAAAACTGGCTTATGCGGAAAGTAAGTGCTATTCGGAAAGCTGGTTCAATTCGGAAAAGTTGTTCTATACGGAATAAATGCTCAATTCGGAAAAAATGGTCTATTCGGAAAATCTTGCCTATGCGGAATAAATGGAGTATTCAGAATAAGGGACGAAACCAACAAGCTATGCGGAATATTAGAACATTCCGAGTAAGGGAAAAACCAAGAGATTATTCAGAATAAGTAAAATATTCCGAATAGGGGACGAGTCCAATAGCCTATTCGGAATAATTCAGGTATTGAAGAACAGTAACAGCAACGTGAGAACAGGGCATACGAATTTAAATCCAAATCAACTCGAATACTCAAAAAGGTTTTACCAAACTAATCAAATATCTTTTAAATACCATAAGTAACAAATCCCACCAATAAAAACACCAAATCAACAACTTTTAAAAGATCAAAATCAATCACACAAGAACTTAAAAACTTGCAATAAAAATGGAGATGAACAAGATGAATAGAAAGATTGGATTGAAAGATTAATGTAAAAGTTAACAATAGTAATGATTAAAACTTACAAGATTGAAGGAAAAAAATCACCAAACACCCTAATGGTGTTGGTGATGAAACGAACCAAAGAGACTGGGAAAAAGAAAAATGAAAGCTAACTCCCTAAAATGTGAAGGAAGAAACAATATATAGTCCTAGTGGTTGGTTGGTGAGTGGGATTTCTCCCTTTCTTCTTGTCTTCTCGTCTTTTCAGAAAAGTTGACGTTTTCGATTCTGATTCGGGATTTGTCGTCGATTAAATTCAACTCGTCTTTTAATTTCTTCGTTAAATAGACTTGAGTTTCTTCGACATATGTAAATCTTTCATCTTTGGTCCTTTTCTTCGATAAATCTTCAAATAGGCCCATTGACATCAAATCTTTTGCATCTCTTGGACAATAGACTTCGTCTTTAGTCTTTTTCTTTGATAAAACCCGTGGAATCCCATGTTTTCTTTAATATTCATCCGGTTAGCTCTGAAAACACAATAAACACAAAAACCACGCATAACTCCAAACAAATGATATTAAATACGTGTTTTGGTTTTGTTTTAGCCAGTTATAAGTGGTAAAAGGATGGGTGTTTACACACCTATCAGGGCCCAATATGCCTTGTGCTCCAATTCAATGGGCAAATGACGATTCTTCCCATAGACTAACTTATAAGGTGTGTAACCGATAGGTATCTTATAAGCGGTCCTAAAGGCCCATAAAGCGTCATCGAGTTTGTCGGACCATGAAGCACGGTTTTATCCAATTGACCTTTCTAAAATCCTCTTCAAAGCTCGGTTCGAAACCTCGACTTGCCCACTCGTTTGCGGGTGATAAGCCGTAGAAAGACGATGAGTAATTCCATATTTCTTTAAGACCTTCTCGAATTGGTCATTACAAAAATAGGTTCCACGATCGCTTATAATAGCACGAGGGGTTCCGAACCGAGAGAATAGTTGCTTCAAAAACTTCACTACCACACGAGCATCATTAGTAGGCAAAGCCTTAGCTTCCACCCACTTAGAAAGGTAGTCCACCACGACGAGGATATATTTGTTGCCATGAGACGATGGGAACGGCCCCATAAAGTCTATTCCCCATATGTCGAAAATCTCACACACTTGAATTATGTTTTGCGGCATTTCATCACGTTGAGATGATTTTCCTTGACGTTGGCACGAATCACGCGACTTCACAAGTGCGTGTGCATCACGATAGATAAAAGGCCAAAAGAAGCCGGAATCGAACACTTTCTTAGCCGTGAGACTAGCACTGTGGTGACCACCCGTGGGTCCCTCGTGACAAGCTCTTAGGATATTAGAAGCTTCGGCACCAAAAACACAACGTCGAACGAGTTGATCCGCACAAACCCGAAAGAGAAAAGGGTCGTCCCAAAAATAGAACTTGACGTCACGAAAGAATTTTCGCTTTTGTTGTGTCGTCATACCCTTTATTACGAAATTGCCCGCATGGTAATTTGCAATGTCGGCAAACCATGGGGTGGTGTCTTTAGAATTCACTACACCGAGAGTCTCGAGAGGAAATGTTTCGGTGATTTCTTTGTTCTCGAAAACATCTTTGTGAGGGTCTTCTAGACGAGAGAGATGATCGGCCGCTAGATTCTCGGCTCCTTTTTTGTCAAGCACGGTGACATCAAATTCTTGGAGGAGGAGCATCCAACGAAGCAATCTCGGCTTAGCATCTTGCTTAGCTAAGAGATACTTAATAGCCGAATGGTCGGTATACACGATGCTTTTAGTTAAGACGAGATAAGGTCGGAATTTCTCAATAGCATAGACCACGGCAAGGAATTCCTTTTCCGTTGTGGTGTACTTTAATTGAGCCTCGGTCATCGTCTTACTAGCATAGTGGATAGAACGGAAATGCTTGTCATAACGTTCCCCTGAGACGGCCCCTATAGCATAATCACTTGCATCGCACATGATTTCAAAGGGTAATTCCCAATTGGGAGCAACAAGAATGGGAGCTTCGGTAAGTTTCCTTTTGAGAGTTTCGAAAGCTCTAACACAATACTTATTGAAGTTAAAAGGATCATCCTTCTCGAGAAGGTGTGTCATAGGTCGAGAGATTTTCGAAAAGTCCTTGATGAAACGATGATAAAAGCCCGCGTGGCCTAGGAAACTCCTAACTCCCTTAACGGTTTTGGGATGAGGTAACTTGGCGATGACGTCTACCTTAGCTTTATCGACCTCAATCCTCGCTTTCGACACCTTATGTCCTAAGACGATTCCTTGTTTACACATAAAATGACATTTTTCCTAATTAAGCACAAGATTGGTTTCTTCACAACGTTTTAACATTTGCTCGAGATTAGATAAACACGACGTGAACGAATTGCCAAACACCGAGAAGTCATCCATAAACACTTCCATCGACTTCTCGATCATATCGTGAAAAATCGCCATCATACACCGTTGAAACGTACCCGGTGCATTACAAAGTCCGAAAGGCATCCTACGATAAGCGAACGTTCCATAAGGACACGTAAAAGTAGTCTTCTCTTGATCACGAGGGTTGATATGGATTTGAATGTAACCGGAAAAACCATCTAAAAAGAAATAGAATTCATTTCCCGCGAGTCGCTCCAACATTTGATCCATGAAGGGCAAAGGAAAGTGGTCTTTACGAGTGGCGTCATTTAACTTTCGGTAGTCAATACACACCCTCTGACCGGTCACAACAAGAGTGGGAATCAACTCGTTGTTTTCATTGGGTACAACGGTCATTCCTCCCTTTTTAGGGACACAATGGATTGGGCTCACCCATGGGCTATCGGAGATAGGATAAATCACTCCCGCGTCAAGGAGTTTAAGAACCTCCTTTTTAATGACATCGTGAATTTTGGGATTCACCCTTCTTTGACTTTGAATTGCGGGTTTGTAGTCCTCCTCCATTAAAATCTTGTGAGTACAAAATTTTTGGTCAATACCCTTAATGTCGGAAATTTTCCACGCAATTGCCCCTTTATGAGCCTTAAGAACTTTCAAGAGCTCAGTTTTTTCATCATTAGCAAGACCTCTTGCAATAATAACCGGAAACTTGTCATCACCTTCCAAGAATGCGTATTCAAGGTGAGAAGGAAGATCTTTCAATTCAAGGATAGGTGGTTCCTCGATTGAAGATTTTTGTTCAACACTCATAACTTCCATCGGCGAAAGAAATGGTGGAATAGAAGTATCATCACTAACCAACACCTCATCTTCATTGTCGATTTCATTTGAAGTGAGATCGCCTCCTTGGAATGGAGTGAGATTTGGTGTAGAATTAGAAAGAATCGGATCCAAAATAGTGGGATTGCCACTTGACGAGCTATCGGAAAAACCTAACACTTCTTGTGAAAACTCATCGCAAACCACATCAACGATGTTGAAATTGTGTATAATGCAGTTCGTTTTTTCTCAGTTCTTGCTAATTGAAAGTCCAACCAATATCGGGTTTTTAACTGTTTTTGGTTGTTAATCTTGTTTGGATATTCTATTTGCTAATTCAACAAAGCCTTGCAAAACGGAAAAATATTACCTACTTATATGTAAAACATTTTGCAAATACCAAGTTTTTATTCAAGTAATATTCAAAATGTAGAATATGAAACTTAAAGGACTGAAAATGTAAATTCTAGAAAAGTTAAATGCTTGAAATGTAAATTCTAACAAATCTAGGGATTAAAAGTGTAAATCAGTTTAACAATCAAGGACTAACAATGAAATTACAACTAACTTCTAACTAACCCTAACCACTTTCAAACTTCCCTAACTAGATTTTAACAAACTGAAAATTAAAGGGACTAATTAACAATAATTCCAAAAGATTAGGAAATTAAACTAATTTGTAACTGTTTGAAAAGCTGAGGACTTAAAGTCAAATAACAAAAGTTTTTAAGGCAAAAACGGGCTAAGGAAAGAATAAGTTCGTTTGAGCTTATTTCTAAACCAAATTTGACCAAACCAATTGCAAAAATCTTAAAATTCAAAATTAGCTAGGCTAGAAAAAAAAAATTTAGCTGAAAAGCACTAGAACTCAAATAAGCTAATCTCAATAAGCACCAAATAAGCTACTGAATAAACTGGACAAGCACAACTAGATTTTTATGCTAAAACTGATTAATGAGCTAAAAATATGAACGGGAAATCAAGTCCTATGGAAAATGATCCAGTAATAAGCTAGAAAAATGTAATAAGCTGAATTTAGCTTATGTTGACCAAGTTTGACCAACTTTTTGCAAAAAGCTGAAAATTTCCAGAATTCACCACAAGCACTAACCAATTGGTTTTGTAAAAGAAAAGGACCAACTTTATGAAGTAGATTATGAGATTCAAGAAATCAGTGATCAACTTTATCACAGAAAATGAGCTTTGCTCAAGCTTAACCAAAAAGCTGATATCTAGCTTATTTTGTAATACTGTAGAAAATCCTAGCAACCAATTAATCTTTATATGTTGCTTGAACTTTGAAAATAGATTTCAGTGAAAATGGTTAACTAATGAAGTTGCTACAATGATTTGAAATTGATAAGTTTCTAAAATGCAGTTTTCAAAAACTGAAGCACAAGTAGCAAATGCACAATTTTGGAGCAAAATACCTAGGACTTGAAAGATTAGAGCTAATTTGTACTCTAAATGACCCAATAATGCAAACTCAAGTTTAAAACCAAACTCTTAACTACTGAATTAACACAGATTAAGCTATGATTAAGACTAAAACTTGTTGCCAAACACACTTACTGAACTTTTTGAAAGATTTTGCAAGGACTTTTAGAGCTCTAGTTAAAACTGGATGAAAAACCTTTAGCAAACTGAATTCAGTGAACAAACAGAGAAGTTTAACAGCTAAAAGCAAACACTTAGCACCACAAGAACTCAAATGATAAACAAGGCTGAACTTATGAATGAATTAAAGCTATAAGCTAAATCAATTACCAAAGCAATGATCAAAAGAGCTACACTCAAGCTACAAACAGACTAGAACCAAATCACAACTAGGCAAAACAGGTTTTATCATGCAATCATCAAAGTTTTACACTAGAAATGAAACATAGCATTTGCAATTGAGTGGAACATAAACAAGAAGCGTTTGCACCTTGTGTAGATACCACTGAGCAGTAGAGGAGTGCTGAACTCTCTATTCTAGTGCTAACCACCACCTTAGCACTAGATTAACCAATCTACAATCAACAAGCAGCTACTAATCAACTGGAATCATCAAAATGGCATGAAATCTTCAAAAATGCTATGAACTTGGACTGAATCAATCAAACAGCTACAATTCTTCTTCAAAATAAGTTATGATCAATGAATGATCATAACAAACACAATGCAGCAACACAAGTATCAAGTAGTAGCAGGAAATGAATAGTAGAATGAAGAACAGAATTGGCGGGAAATGAGAATTTGAATTTTTATTAATGGACAAAGCTGTTAAAGGTATGCTAACTAACTAACTAACTCAAGAGTGTGTCAAACTCTTGAGTAGTTTAGCTAAAAAGGGAAAAGGAATGAAAGGAAAAGTAATTGTGTGTTTTTTTACACTATTTGCTAACTGTTACAAATAAGGTCCTTACAATCTATTTATAGACTTGAGAAAGATGATTGTTGGGGTTGGTGACGTGTTGGGACCAATCCCAGCTCTCCACGTGGACTAATTCTGTTTAAGTGATTTCCAGGTATGAACAATAATTTGGGCTTTCTTGATTGAGTGGATGACATGTTAATTGATGATAACCATTGAATTAGTCTCTCAAAATTGAGCAACTTTGATGTTTATACTTCTCCATGAAATCTTCTCTAGCTCAAAAACGATCCTGGAAATTTTTGCCTTCTTGAAGATGCCACGTGTCGTCATGTGAATGGCTGAAAAGTGATCACACGGATCACACTATTATGATTTGTTATTAAATGAGTGGCGGCTGTGAGTGGGAAATTAATGCATGAGCTGGTGATCCGTGTGCTTTATTTGCTTTCTTCTCATTGGCCAACACTTAGTCACATGGATTGAGCTAGTAATAATCTTTCAAACTTGGCAGAATTAGTCCCTATACTTTGACAGATGACATTTTTGAGCTAGCAGCTTCATTCCTTTGGCATTTTAAGTCCTCCAAACTTCATCTTTGAGCAGAAATTACCCTTTAACTTTGTTGACTTGATAGTTGACCAATTTTGACTTTGATCTTGACTTTTTACAATATTTGCACTTTAGTCCTTCAACTTTGGCAATTTGTCAAGATAGGTCCTTGTACTTCAAAGTCTTGATACTTTTGATCCTTCTTTGTCTTTTTCATCCATTTGAGCTTGATTTTTCTTTGTTTGCTTGAAAATGTATCCTTTTACATACACAAGTGTACACAAACACAAACATACCACATAACACTGTTTTTGCAAGATAAATTGGTATTTTGCTTCATGTTTTAGGGTTATTTGTTGATAAAAGGATATGAGTTTAAGCTCATATCAAATCCCCTACACTTGAACATTGTCATGTCCTCATGCAATATTATATATTAAAGCTCAAATTTACATTTCCCTCATAATTAATCCACCTTGGCCACATGAGATGCATCTACACTTCTCTAAACTAAATGATGCATGATTTTGACTTTTAATAATGCAATGAACAAAATTCAATTCTATCTATATCTTTTTGATTTTTCTTGAAATGGTTTTGATGGAAATAACTCATAAAGAATTCAATGGCTTAGATTAGGGCTTGGGTACCATGGACTTTTATCACCCTCAAGTTTCACTTTCCCCATACCAAGCATAAAAATGGGATCATTGCATTCACAAGTAAAAAGTGCATCAACTTATTCATGACAATTAAATGTGGAACCGGTTATTATTCGAGCAAATTGCTTGTGAGCAAATTTGTCGTTATTCAAGTGGGAAGTATAAGAAGTGTAAAATCCAAAAATAAGGAAGCACAGTTTTAATCCTAAGTAATCCTCTCATCCATTACTTGAAAAACCGCTCACAATTAATATAAGTCCGTTTTAAGAGTAATAAGTCATTCGCCTTATGTGTAAAATCCTCATGTCATGCTTTCATAAGTAACTACACACTCGCTAAGGAAAGGAAAATAAAACTCACGCAATAATTTACATCCGCCATCTTTTTGAGACTTTGGATCTTCAACCCCGCAACCCGTCAAGGTAATATTGGATTGGAGCAATCTATTGAATCCCCGCAACCCGTCAAGGTAATATTGGAACTCAATAGTCACTATAATTAACACCACACTGCCCCTCTTGGGAGTCTTGTATCATATATTATTTGTTTTTTCTTTTCTTTTCTTTTTTCTAGCCACTCTTTTTTTTTTGTAAGCCGCTCTTATTTTTCTTTATTCCTCACTAAGAAATTTGAAAAGAATAAAAGGAAAAACACCCGCTAAATATGGAGCATGACATAAGTCTAGTACACATAAAACGTGCTAACTTAGAATCTTAAGACGTACTCATATCAACCATAAATGATTAGCCAAAAATGCATAAGAGATTACAAACCAATTAAAATTGTACTTGATTATTTATTAACAATTATATACATACGAAGAAAATAGAAGTCAAGAGGAGAAGGGTTTAGCCACAAGTAATTGCCATGAAGTCTATCTAGCCCTTTTACACTTGCTTCAACTCTATCATTTCCCATTCTCCACAAATTTAAAATCTCAAATAATGAGATTGGTGGACGCTTAGCCTAATAGACCAATGAAGGACTACATGGTTAAGGATACTGGCTAGAGAATGCTAAGATAAGCAAACTCGGGTTGAGTCAAAAAAAATCCATGGCGGGCCTAATATGTCAAAGAAGTCTAAACTTGTTAAAACCATGTTTTATTATATTTTTTCCTTTCTATATATTTTTGATGAAACATAAAAGAAAAGATATATACAATGCAAATGTGTTATGCAAATGAAAAATGATTGATGCAAAAATTATGTATGCATATTTTTGGTGGCCAAAGTAGATCAAAAATTTGAAAAATGTTGAAAATTCAATTTTCCATGTTATCATGCAAGACAATGACAAGTTCTAGGTAAGGTCACTTCGATAAAAGACCCCCCTACACTTAAGCTAAACATTGTCCTCAATGTTTAAGAGCATGGAAGTATAAAAACTTCCCCTACACTTATGACAATGAATAAACTTTGCTTAACCCAAGTTAAGGAAAGGACAACTATTAGTGAAATCATTTTTAAGCACAAGGTGTCAATGAAAAATCACTATAGTAACGAAGTGAACCGGATACAAGGGCCTCCTCCATAAGCTCCAAAGCATGAGATGAGTGAGCAACCCTACAAACAATCATGAAGACAAAAGAAGGTCTCCCCTACACTTATCTCCAAGTCTATACCTTTATTTCTAACCTACAACACTCTAAACCTAGTTATACGATGCTTGAGTTAATGAGTCTCTAGCTCGACTCGTCCCTCAATGAATTAATTCATGGGGAAAATGGGGACCTCTTGGACCATTTCAACGGAAATGTCCTCCCCAAAGTAATGTTTGACACGGTAACCATTCACTTTAAAATTTGGACCATCGGGTTGTGACAACTCAAGAGTTCCATATGGAAACACTTGAGCAATAGTGAATGGACCGGACCATCTCGACTTAAGCTTGCCCGCAAAAAGCTTCAATATTGAGTTAAAGAGGAGAACCGGCTCTCCAACTTTGAACTCACGATTCTTGATCTTAGCATCATGCAATTTCTTAGTCTTTTCCTTGTAAAGCAAAGAATTCTCATAGGCATTGGCTCTCAACTCATCCATCTCATTGAGTTGATCTTTCCTATGTGAACCGGCTTGGTTTAAATCAAAGTTAGCCCACTTGAGAGCCCAAGATGCCTTATGTTCTAACTCAAATGGGAGTTGGCACGCATTTCCATAGACAAGCCTATAAGGCGTACAACCAATTGGTGTTTTAAAAGCCGTCCTAAACGCCCACAAAGCATCATCAAGCTTATCCAACCAAGAAGCTTGATGCTCTCCCACCGTTCTCTCTAAAATTCTCTTTAAACCACGATTTGTGACCTCGGTTTGACCATTTATTTGAGGGTGATACGCGGTAGAAAGTCTATGATTCACTCCATATTTCTTCATAACTCTCATGAATTGATCATTACAAAAGTGCGTACCACGATCACTTATGATGGCCCGAGGTACACCAAATCTAGCAAACAATTGTTTCAAAAACTTCATAACCACTCTAGCATCATTGGTAGGTAAGGCTTTAGCCTCCACCCATTTGGACACATAATCCACCGCCACAAGTATATACTTGTTTCCCTTAGAGGATGGAAAAGGTCCCATGAAATCAATACCCCATACATCAAATATCTCACACTCTTGGATAAAATTTTGTGGCATCTCATCACGTTGTGTAATTTTTCCTTGTCTTTGACACACATCACAAAATTTCACCATTTCATGGGCATCTTTGTAAATGGAAGGCCAATAGTAACCCGAATCAAAGACTTTCTTGGCGGTGTAGTTAGGCCCAAAGTGTCCACCCGTAGGTCCTTTATGACACGCCTCTAAGATCTTAAATGCCTCGGGCCCATCTACACACCGTCTAATGATTTGGTCCGCACATTGCCTAAAAAGATATGGATCATCCCAAAAGTAATACTTAACTTCCTTAAGAAACTTCTTCTTTTGTTGATAAGTAAGACCCTCAATAAGCACATTGCCCACAAGATAGTTTGCGATATCCGCAAACCAAGGAGTGGCATCCTCTTGGGAAGAGATAGACATGAGCTCCTCTAATGGAAAGGATTCATTGATTTCTTGGTGTGGGAAATCTCCTTGAAAAGGATGCTCAAGTCTACTCAAGTGATCCGCCGCTAAATTCTCGGCCCCTTTTTTATCACGAATCTCTATCTTAAACTCTTGAAGCAACAAAACCCATCTCAAAAGCCTAGGCTTAGCATCTTGTTTTGTCATAAGGTACTTGAGAGCAGAATGATCCGTATACACTATGGTTTTGGAAAGCACAAGATATGGTCTAAACTTCTCAAAAGCATATACTATAGCAAGCAACTCTTTTTCCGTGGTAGTGTAATGAAGTTGTGCACCGGTCATGGTTTTACTCGCATAGTGTATAGGTTGAAAATGCTTATTAACTCTTTGTCCTAAGACGGCCCCCACCGCATAATCACTAGCGTCACACATAAGCTCAAAAGGTAATTCCCAATTTGGAGAAACCAAAACGGGAGCCTTAGTCAATTTTTCCTTAAGGGTCTCAAAAGAGTCTAAACAATCTTGGTTAAAAATGAAAGGAGCCTCTTTCTCCAAGAGGTGAGTCATCGGTCTAGCTATCTTAGAAAAATCTTGTATAAAGCGCCTATAAAATCCCACATGACCTAAGAAACTCCTCACACCTTTAACCGAGGTGGGTGGGGGAAGTTTAGCAATCACATCAATTTTAGCTCGATCAACTTCTAATCCCTTGTTGGATATCTTGTGTCCTTAAACAATACCCTCTTTTACCATAAAGTGACATTTCTCCCAATTAAGCACCAAACGTGTTTCCTCACAACGCTTAAGCATCCTTTCAAGATTAGTGAGACATGAGCTAAATGAATTTCCAAAAACGGAAAAGTCATCCATAAAAACCTCCATGGTTTGCTCTATCATATCATGAAAAATCACCATCATGCACCTTTGAAACGTCCCCGGTGCATTACATAAGCCAAAAGGCATCCTCTTATAAGCAAATGTACCGTAGGGACAAGTGAATGTGGTCTTTTCTTGATCCTTAGGGTCAATGGGTATTTGGAAATAACCCGAAAAGCCATCAAGAAAACAATAGTACTCATTTCCCGCTAAGCGTTCAAGCATTTGATCCATAAAGGGAAGCGGGAAATGGTCTTTCCTAGTTGCCTCATTGAGTTTTCTATAATCAATGCAAACTCTCCAACCGGTCACAAGTCTCGTGGGAATAAGCTCATTGTTCTCATTGGGCACCACGGTGATTCCACCCTTTTTTAGAACACAATGAACCGGGCTAACCCATGGAGAGTCGGAAATGGGATAAATCATACCCGCATCTAAGAGTTTAATCACTTCCTTCTTAATAACCTCATGGATTTTGGGGTTAAATCTCCTTTGGTTTTGAATGGCGGGTTTATAGTCATCCTCCATAAGGATTTTGTGTGTACAAAAATGTGGATCAATTCCCCTTATGTCGGATATTTTCCATGCTAAAGCTTTCTTATGTTTCTTAAGAACTTCATTAAGTTGCTCTTTCTCATCCTCTTTCAACTCTTTAGCAATGATCACCGGTAATTGGTCTTTGCCCTCTAAGAAAGCATATTCTAAGTGGGATGGAAGGTCCTTAAGTTCAATGGGAGGTGGACTCTCTATGGAAGGTTTAACTATAGAAGGTTCCTCAATAGTAATCTCTTGTGGAATAGGAGAAGGAATAGGGTCCTCATTGAGCAACTTTTGGATTGTAAGAATATCTTCTTCCCAATTGATGGGAGAATCATCATCACCAAGAAAGTTTGACTCAAATTCCTCCAAGAGGAAATCACTCTCTCCAAAAGGTGTTAAAGAGGGAGCAATTGAGGCCACAGTTTCAACATGGGGCATCTCATCACTAGCACTCTTACAAGCATCATGAAAGTGTTCATTACACACTTTATCTAGCACATCCACAATGTTAATAGTCTCACAAGGTCTAGACTCCTTAACCTCTTTCCTATCACAAACTTTCCCTAACTTAAACACCACTCTCTCATCTTCTACTCTCATAATTAATTCTCCTTCTGCCACATCTATCAAGGTACGACCCGTTCTCAAAAATGGTCTCCCAATAATCAAAGGCACTCTAGGATCCATGTCATAATCAACCACTACAAAGTCGGCCGGAAAGGTAAACTTATCCACACCTACAAACACATCTTCCGCTATACCTACGGGGTGAGCTATGGTTCGGTTGGCTAGTTCAAAGTCATCCTAGTGGGAGTGAGCTCGGGAAGAGATAGTTGTTTCCAAACCGATAAAGGCATGAGGTTTATGCTCGCCCCTAGATCCGCCAAAGCCATGCAATTTTCAACACCGGGAAAATTACAAGGTATCAAGAAGCGCCCCGGATCTCCAAGTTTTGTTGGTAAGGTTTTAAGTAACACCGCGGAACAATTTTCATTAAGGGATGTGTTGGGCAAATCAACCAATTTTTCTTTGTTTGAGAGCAAATCCTTGAACATCTTAGCAAACTTTGGCATATAAGCAAGAGCTTCCGCAAAGGATATATTGATATTGAGTTGCTTGAACATCCTTAAGAAATTGGAGACTTGGATGTCATCCTTGTTCTTTAACTTGTCCTTTTTCAACCTTGAAGGATATGGAAGAGTAGGTTTTGGTGTAGGTGGAATAGGTGTGGTAGTGGAAGATTTGTCTTTGTTAGCTTCTTCATTGGGAAGTGTGGAAGGTAAAGGAGAAGTATGAGGAGGTTGAGAAGGTATGTTTGAGTGAATAGGAGCATTTTGAGGAGGTGAAAGAGAAGTAGAAGGCTTGTCACAAGTAGGAGCACAAGTGGGTTGAACAATAGTAGGTTTAGGAGGTGAAGGATCCTTTGTTGTTGTTCCACTCCTTGTTGTAATGGCATTGACATTGGCCCTAGGGTTTGTTTGTGTGTTGGAAGGTAGAGCCCCTTGTGACCTTTGATTTAATGCCACCAAAACCCTATTGATTTGGTCATTCATTTTCTTCTCCATAGCTTGGAACTTCCTTTCATTCTCTTGATTCATTTTTTGCAAGAGATCCATTGTGTTATACTCTTGTGGCACATGACCTTGAAAACCTTGAGGTTGGAAAGGTAAAGGTTGGGAATTAAATCCTTGATTTGGTGGATAAAAGGTATTTGCTTGAGGTTGAAATTGATTGGGTGCCTTGTAGTTATTTCCTTGGTAAGGTGGTCTTTGCCCTTGATTCCTTGGTAAAATTTGAGGTGGATTTTGTTGAATTTGGGTGGGTGGTTGGGGTGGGAATCCGGGTGGAGTAAGGTAGTTTTGGGACTTGTAAGAAAGGTTATTTGGATTGATATTAGGCTTGAAGTGTTCACGATGTTCCTCTTGGTAAGCATAGCATTCCCCTTGATACACTTGCACCTTATCACATTGTTCATAAGAATGGGGACCTCTACAAGTAACACAAGAAAGAGTAATGGCATTCACATTATTTGAAGAATTGTTCAATGACATGGTCTTAAAAGCTTGAAGCATTTCTTGTTGTACTTTCAAATTCCTCTCACTATCTCTATCCATCCTTTGAAAAATCTCTTCTTGAAACTTTAGGAGTTGGTTGTCACAAGGAGTTTGAGAATTGTTTTGGATAACATGAACCCTTTCTTCAAATTGATTGTTTGTTTGAACCATTGCTTTAGTCTCAATGATGTCCAAAGCCTCTTGGTAGGTTTTAAGAAGAATATTCCCTCCCGCGGAAGCATTGAGTGAATCTTGGTGGTGAGATTTAAGGCCATTATAGAAGAGATTGATTTGGTGAACATGATCCAATCCATGATTAGGGCATCGCCTCAATAACTCACTATACTCTTCCCAAGCATCACTAAAGGATTGACTAGGTTTTTGTTGAAAGCCTATAATTAAAGTCCTCAAAGCCATAGTCTTATGTGGAGGAAAGAACTTGTTCAAAAAATTAGTGGTGAAACCATCCCATGTGGTGATACTATCGGGTGGTTGGGTGTCTAACCAATGCTTAGCGATTCCCTCTAAGGAAAATGACACTAAAATCAACCTAATCACCTCATGTGGAACTCCATTATGCTTAATGGTATTGCAAAGAGAAAGGAATCTCTTAAGGTGAGCATGAGGATCCTCATTCTTGTTACCAAAGAAAGGTGATTGTGAAACCATAGTGATCATAGATGTATGTAGCTCAAATGTGTTTGCGGGAAAGTCGGGAATCTTAATAGCACTAGCATATCCATGAATGTTGGTTTGCATACGTTCATACAAAGAGCGATTATCAATAGCCATGGCTTCTTGTGGTGGAGTCAAAGCACGATTCTCGTGATCGGCTTGGTGGACGGTGGTGGTCTTACTCTTTCTCTTTTTCTTCCTTTTCGGAGGAAGAGGTTGTACACCAATCAGTATTTGTGCACGCCCGCGAGTGAGCATGCAACTCAATACGAGGAATGAGAGAGAAGCTCTCGTGTGACTTTGAAGAGAAATGGATTATCCTCTACGATTTTCAATATTAAATATCCACAAGAAAATAACAATATACGTATGTACTACTTGGGTGCAAGACCCTCAATGAAGCCTTCCTTCTTAGAATACTTACAAGTGAACGGGGGGTTAGGTGGCGCGAAGCACTTAAGTACCTATTGACCCTTAGATGGCATTTTATAGCACATCGCCTTTCTATTCACTTAAATGTTCGTATTCTTCGAATTGTTGCTTATTGAGAGTATTTATCTATTCTTGCTTTATTTTGTTTGATCGATACACGTGTCAAGGACCGGAACGCCCCTCAACACGGTGTATTGCCTCGGCAATACTTATGGAAGATATGTAGATTGGTTGTTCTTATACGTATACGTATTTACTTATAATAATATATGGAAAATATTTTTGTATTTATGAGTTTTTAAGAGAAAATACTATATGTACATAAAAACATAGAGAATCCAATAATATATATTTTTGGTTGCAATCTCTTAGGAAAAAGATTGCTTTTTGGATTTTTTATTTTTTTGGTCAATTCTTTAGGAAAAGAATTGTTTTGTTAATTTTTTAGTTTTTATATATTTTTATATTTTTGATTTTTTATTTGTTTTTGATTTATGATACGTTAAAATAACGTTCACAAACTGAACGGATCCCAAAAGCCAATGAAAACCGTCAATCGATAGTCTCTCGTAAAGTCAAAGAACCGGCAGCGGCGCCATTTTGAAATTGTGTATAATGCAGTTCGTTTTTTCTCAGTTCTTGCTAATTGAAAGTCCAACCAATATCGGGTTTTTAACTGTTTTTGGTTGTTAATCTTGTTTGGATATTCTATTTGCTAATTCAACAAAGCCTTGCAAAACGGAAAAATATTACCTACTTATATGTAAAACATTTTGCAAATACCAAGTTTTTATTCAAGTAATATTCAAAATATAGAATATGAAACTTAAAGGACTGAAAATGTAAATTCTAGAAAAGTTAAATGCTTGAAATTTAAATTCTAACAAATCTAGGGACTAAAAGAGTAAATCAGTTTAACAATCAAGGACTAACAATGAAATTACAACTAACTTCTAACTAACCCTAACCACTTTCAAACTTCCCTAACTAGATTTTAACAAACTGAAAATTAAAGGGACTAATTAACAATAATTCCAAAAGATTAGGAAATTAAACTAATTTGTAACTGTTTGAAAAGCTGAGGACTTAAAGGCAAATAACAAAAGTTTTTAAGGCAAAAACGGGCTAAGGAAAGAATAAGTTCGTTTGAGCTTATTTCTAAACCAAATTTGACCAAACCAATTGCAAAAAGCTTAAAATTCAAAATTAGCTAGGCTAGAAAAAAAATATTTAGCTGAAAAGCACTAGAACTCAAATAAGCTAATCTCAATAAGCACCAAATAAGCTACTGAATAAACTAGACAAGCACAACTAGATTTTTATGCTAAAACTGATTAATGGGCTAAAAATAAACAGGAAATCAAGTCCTATGGAAAATGATCCAGTAATAAGCTAGAAAAATGTAATAAGCTGAATTTAGCTTATGTTGACCAAGTTTGACCAACTTTTTGCAAAAAGCTGAAAATTTCCAGAATTCACCACAAGCACTAACCAATTGGTTTTGTAAAAGAAAAGGACCAACTTTATGAAGTAGATTATGAGATTCAAGAAATCAGTGGTCAACTTTATCACAGAAAATGAGCTTTTCTCAAGCTTAACCAAAAAGCTGATATCTAGCTTATTTTGTAATACTGAAGAAAATCCTAGCAACCACTTAATCCTTATATGTTGCTTGACCTTTGAAAATAGATTTCAGTGAAAATGGTTAACTAATGAAGCTACTACAATGATTTGAAATTGATAAGTTTCTAAAATGCAGTTTTCAAAAACTGAAGCACAAGTAGCAAATGCACAATTTTGGAGCAAAAGACCTAGGACTTGAAAGATTAGAGCTAATTTGTACTCTAAATGACCCAATAATGCAAACTCAAGTTTAAAACCAAACTCTTAACTACTGAATTAACATAGATTAAGCTATGATTAAGACTAAAACTTGTTGCCAAACACACTTACTGAACTTTTTGAAAGATTTTGCAAGGACTTTTAGAGCTCTAGTTAAAACTGGAAGAAAAACCTTTAGCAAACTGAATTCAGTGAACAAAAAGAGAAGTTTAACAGCTACAAGGAAACACTTAGCACCACAAGAACTCAAATGATAAACAAGGCTGAACTTATGAATGAATTAAAGCTATAAGCTAAATTAATTACCAAAGCAATGATCAAAAGAGCTACACTCAAGCTACAAACAGACTAGAACCAAATCACAACTAGGCAAAATAGGTTTTATCATGCAATCATCAAAGTTTTACACTAGAAATGAAACATAGCATTTGCAATTGAGTGGAACATAAACAAGAAGCGTTTGCACCTTGTGTAGATACCACTGAGCAGTAGAGGAGTGCTGAACTCTCTATTCTAGTGCTAACCACCACCTTAGCACTAGATTAACCAATCTACAATCAACAAGCAGCTACTAATCAACTGGAATCATCAAAATGGCATGAAATCTTCAAAAATGCTATGAACTTGGACTAAATCAATCAAACAGCTACAATTCTTCTTCAAAATCAGTTATGATCAATGAATGATCATAACAAACACAATGCAGTGAAGGCCTATAAATTCTAAGGATTTGTTAATGGATGGATTAGATCTATGGATTTGGTGGAAGAGATGGGGAAGAAGGAGATTAGGTGTAGAGAGAGAAAGGAGAGGGAAGAAAAGTAGAGAGAGAAAGTAAGATTAGATTAATGAAAGTGTTGAAATGAATGAATGACCAACCCCCTCCTAACATGCTAGGAGGGGTATATATATAGCCCACCCTACATGTGGGCTATATGGACTATACATTACACAGTGGACCACGAGCCCATTACATAATTATCGTTGGAGCGACCGATCCTTCACAAATACGTAAAACGTATTTCCAACAATCTCCCCCTAAGGGAGGTCGCTCCAAGTTACAAAGTTCTAAATATTCTATAGCTCGTGATCAATGCTAATAATGATGTGACCGAGACTTTCTTTGGGAAAACACATTTCCAACAATCTCCCCCTAAGGGAGGTCACACCATTTTACAAAATCTTAAACCTAGCATACTATGCTTGAGTCTTCGATCTTGTTCTTGTGAATATGCTTGATGTGATCTTTGACTTTAGTCTTGAGCATGTTTCCTTGCCTTGACCTTGTGCATTCATCACTTGTGAAATTTGCCTCTTCGTGACTTCATGTTCCACATACTTATACTTTTAAATTCTTGAAAGCTTCAGAGTTTGATACAGCGGAAGACTTGACCTTCAGGCTTTCTTGAATTTTTTGAAGTACTAAGTGTATGTAGTATAAGCATGTGGTGACGACTTCTTTTGGATTGTACACCGCAATGCCACCTTCTTGTTACGCTGCATAAGACAGTTAGCAACAAACAATATACACGGATGAAATGGCCTTGAACATTTCATTCTAATTCGGTAGCATTTTACCTCCGGTCGGTGAAGACCGTTGGACGATATTAAATATCGTACTTGTGGCAGGTAGTTTCAATTAAGAACCTCCTTGACAAGATTTCGCGGGTAAACCCGTTCTCTTTACTCGACCGTCCAAAGCTGACTGCGAACGTAAAGAGTGAATCATTTGGATAATATTATCCGCATGATTTGAAGCCGTCAATTCATGTTCCTGGAACAAGTGAAATTCAATTAAGAACCGCACCATCGTTGCTTTCCAGTTGTCACTAGCTTGATTCATAAAGAATCTTGCAAGTTACCTACCAAGTGCTGTTTGATGTTAACACTAGAAGGATTTCCACTCGTCACTATGATCAATAAAGAGTCACTCTGAGTGTTCTGGCAAGATCATTAAGATATTGCGTAGAGGCCTGGAACGTGTTTAAGTTCAATTAAGAATTAAACCACTGTTGCTTTCCAGTTATCACAAGTTTGATTCATAAAGAATCGCACAAGTCACCTACCATGAGCTTTTTGATATTCGCTCAAGAAGGATTTCCATCTTCATTGTAAATACTTTCGTATTACTCGGATGTTCAGGCAAGATCATGAAGATTTTGCGTAGGACTCTTAAGATCTTTCTTACTTTTCACATTGTGTGAACAAGCAAGGAATAATGAAAGTGTGTCCTAATGAGATATTTGATGATCTCAAATGGCTCTAGACTCGATCGTGCATTTTGGATTTTTTAGTGATCGGAGGCTGGAGAGGAGTGCCATCTTTTCAATACCAATTTATTCGGAGTGAATAAATCAATAGATAATGTGTTGTCTCCGTGTGATTAAAACAAATATCTTTTGAGAGATATCTGAGTTAGCTGGGATGGGTTGTGCCTTGCATCACTGGGTCCATGATGTCTTTCTTCAATACCGAGAATCATTAGCAAAAATGACCTCAATAGCATATGTATTGACCCGGTTTCTGCCTAAAGTTGTAAGGAGGGCTTCTTTCTTTACACCCTTTATCTTTACAATTCTTTTTCATTCTTCAACCCCTTCAATGCTTACCAATACATCATAACTAGCACCTTGTTGTGATTGTTCCAGTGCTAACTTAAGTACTTGGTCGGCATTCAGCTACGTTTACAATCTTTCTCCATCTTTCCTAAGGACTACTATTTCTAGCTATGGAATGTCCTTGGGAAGATTCCTCCGGTTCTAGAGAAATCATTGGACTTTAACCTATTTAATAGCATTTTAAGAAAATTTGGGAAGAAAAATGTAAATCCAATGATCTTGCCTGAACATCCGAGTAATACGAAAGTATTTACAATGACGATGGAAATCCTTCTTGAGCGAATATCAAAAAGCTCATGGTAGGTGACTTGTGCGATTCTTTATGAATCAAACTTGTGATAACTGGAAAGCAACAGTGGTTTAATTCTTAAATGAATTTAAACACGTTCCAGGCCTCTACGTATTATCATATGATCTTGCCAGAACATTCAGAGTGACTCTTTATTGATCACAGTGACGAGTGGAAATCCTTCTAGTGTTAACATCAAACAGCACTTGGTAGGTAACTTGCAAGATTCTTTATGAATCAAGCTAGTGACAACTGGAAAGCAACGATGGTGCGGTTCTTAATTGAACTTCACTTGTTCCAGGAACATGAATTGACGGCTTCAAATCATGCGGATAATATTATCCAAATGATTCACTCTTTACGTTCGCAGTCAGCTTTGGACGGTCGAGTAAAGAGAACGGGTTTACCCGCGAAATCTTGTCAAGGAGGTTCTTTATTGAAACTACCTGCCACAAGTACGATATTTAATATCGTCCAACGGTCTTCACCGACCGGAGGTAAAATGCTACCGAATTAGAATGAAATGTTCAAGGCCATTTCATCCGTGTATATTGTTTGTTGCTAACTGTATTATGCAGCGTAATAAGAAGGAGGCATTGCGGTGTACAATCCAGAAGAAGTCGTCACCACATGCTTATACTACATACACTTAGCACTTCAACAAATTCAAGAAAGTCTGAAGGTCAAGTCTTCCGCTGTATCAAACTCTGAAGCTTTCAAGAATTTAAAGGTATAAGTATGTGGAACATGAAGTCACGAAGAGGAAAATTTCACAAGTGATGAATGCACAAGGTCAAGGCAAGGAAACATGCTCAAGACTAAAGTCAAAGATCACATCAAGCATATTCACAAGAACAAGATCGAAGACTCAAGCATAGTATGCTAGGTTTAAGATTTTGTAAAATGGTGTGACCTCCCTTAGGGGGAGATTGTTGGAAATGTGTTTTCCCAGAGAAAGTCTCGGTCACATCATTATTAGCATAGATCACGAGCTATAGAATATTTAGAACTTTGTAACTTGGAGCGATCTCCCTTAGGGGGAGATTGTTGGAAATACGTTTTGCGTATTTATGAAGGATCGGTCGCTCCAACGATAATTATGTAATGGGCTCGTGGTCTACTTTATAATGTATAGTCCATATAGCCCACATGTAGGGTGGGCTATATATATACCCCTCCTAGCATGTTAGGAGGGGGTTGGTCATTCATTGATTCACACTTATCATTAATCTAATCTTACTTTCTCTCTCTACTTTTATTCCCTCTCCTTTCTCTCTCTACACCTAATCCTCCTTCTTCCCCATCTCTTCCACCAAATCCATAGATCTAATCCATCATTTACCAAATCCTTAGAATTCGTAGGCCTTCAATTGGTATCAAGAGCCATGGTTGAATCTTAGGATTTGCTTATTTTTTTATCTTTTGATTTGGTGGTAAAAATCCTTTCTTTTCTAATTTTTTATCAATCTTTTCATCATTCGATAAATTTTTTTTTATCAATTTTTATAAATCTTATCAATTTTTTTAATAAAGTTTATCTATTTTTCTTCTATCAATTTTATCAATTTTTACTTTTTTTTTATCAGTTTTATTTTTACGTGTTTTTTTTAATCAGTTTTTTTTATTATTATCAGTTCTATCAATTTTTTTTAAATCATCTAGTTTTATCAAATTTTTTAAAATAATCAAGTTTTTTTAATCATTTTTTATCAGTCATTTTTTTTTAATCAATTTTTTTAATCAGTCTTCTTTTTCATTTTTGTCCATTGGTCCAAAGTCTCAGATTTTTGTCCAATACTGTCCTGTTCTATCCCGTTTTCAGTCCAAAAAGTGGCATCTGTCCTTTAGATCCAGTTAACAGTTTTCCGAATAGACTTTCTGAAAACTTTCCGAATAGACAAAAAAGTTCCGAATTGACAAAGTTTTCCGCATAGAGAGGATGTTCCGCATAGGAAAATGTTCCGCATAGGAAAATGTTCCGCATAGGAAAATGTTCCGCATAGGAAAATGTTCCGCATAGGAAAATGTTCCGCATAGGAAAATGTTCCGCATAGGAAATAGTTCTGAATAGAAATTTTTCAGCATAGACAAAAACAACAAAGACTCGACACCCACTCTTTTTCACCCAGAACAAAAACACCACTCAAACACCCACACCCTCGACCCAAATTCAAACAAAAACTACCCATCCCTACTCTCGTCTCACAACAACTCACTTGACTCGACCCTCTCAAAAACTAACACAAACTCTCGACTCACACTGACAGACTCCCCACACCCCTCAGAAATCTACAAACTCGACTGACTCTCACTCCCCCAAACAGTGACCTCTCACCTTTCACCCCATTCACCCCTCTCACCCCGACACCCTCTCGTCTGACTCTCGACAACTAGCTCGACACAAACAACTTCTGACTCTCTTTCTGACTCGACCAACACCTTTCGACTCAAAACCCTCCTATCCCAACTCTCGACTCACCCCACTCTCAACACTCATTTACCCAGACTAACCCAAACCCCCAAACCAAAATCACTCACAAGACTCTCAACCAAAACTCCTACCCAACCACCCATCTCACCGACATCCATTCTCACCCTCACGACAGACTCAAGAAACCAACAACACCTCAAACACTCCAACCCTCTCTCACTCTCGAACCACTCAACACCCAGACACAAAATAAAAAAAAAAAAAAAGATCTCAGTCTCATCAACCATCATCGATCCAAGACTCAATTTTGACAACACAAATGAGAAAGACTCAACAGATGAAGAGAGAGACTCAAACCAACATTAATTAATCAGAGAAGAGTACCTACCCGAGACCATAAGGATGATCTTGAAGAAAAACTCATCTTGGTGATAACAAGTAGAGGATCTTTTATCTGGGGCGGAGTTTTTGGTAGTTGCAGTTATCAAAGAGAGAGAGAGAATAGATTGCCATTGTTTATTTGAAAGAAACTGGAAAGGCTGTGTGTTTGATTGTTTTAGGAGAGAGAGAGAGACAAGGTGGGTGGCGCATAAACACTGAGAGATTAGCTAGGGTTGTATCTCTTTTAGATTGATTTATATATTATTATTTATTGGGCGGAGGTAACAAGAAGTAGGAGGGTCTTTGACAAGTTGACGTGTGGGTGTATGTGGCCAAGCCACGTTTTCTGATTTTATTTTTTTCTTTTCTAAATTAAGATAAGTGAGTGGGTTTTGTTTCTTTATTTGAGTGGGTACTCGTTTGTTATGGCATAAGTGGGATACACGTCAAGTTGACTATTTTAATCTATCTGATTTTTTCTTTTCTAAAAGTGCATCATTGATTTATTTTTAAGTTAATTTTAGTTAAGTAAAATTTCTATTAAGTTAAGTTATTTTCTATATATTTTCATATTTTAAAATTCATTTTCTTTTTAATTAAGTTAATTTTGTGTAATTATTTTTGGTACATCGAGTTGAGGCGGGTATTCTGAAAGAACCAAAGTGATAAAATATTTGACGGGTTCAAAGTTTTTGTGGCCGGATTTAAAGACCAACGTGACGAGTCAAAGTGACGAGCTTCATTTATACCATCCATCGAGGAATTTTAAGTTTACGGGTCTTTCGTTTTAATCGATCTTTAATGGATTCGTTCGATTCGACATGTCAAAAGGGAGAGTTATATTTAAGGCAAAACGAAGTTAAGAAAAGTGGCATCACCTCCTTTCAACTACTCCAGTCTCATCTTGTCACTCTTTCGGGGATTCAAGGAGGGAGTGAATTTGTGACAATCTTTGGACAAGATCGTCATATATTCATTGACTCAATTTTCACCGCTTTGACCCAACTCGCCGAGCAACTCAACCATGGAAACTTTAATCACTCTGCATCGGCACTTGCTTATAAGGCTCTTGTGACACAACTCACGCCTTTCCTCCAGTTCAATATCATCAAGTCTGAAAGTTCAATGATTTGCCAGTCATTTCTTCGAGATACACATACTGAACTTCGAGTCTTCCGTGATACAATTCTGAAACTCATGACATCAGTCTCGTCTTCGATTTATGAAAGATCTCGACTTCAGCAAACGTATGATAATGGAGTGCAAGAATCAATGCCGCAGATGCAAGAGGAGAATTGTCATACGGTTGACAACTTGGAGCCTAACGATGGCACGAGCACAGAATCAGGAGGACAACATGATGCCAGTGGCACGTCAGGGAATGTTCACGAGATTTCTCTTGATGACACCTTACCCATTTATGACGCAGAGCCTGCAAACATGGTACAATGTAATGTGGTTTATGATGTATATGCTGATGATATGCCGCATATTGAGAATTCTGAACCTAATTATGACAAACATGGGATGGAAACGAGTGATAGCAATACCACTTCTGATTCATCCGATGTAAGTCATAATGGGGGAGAGATTGTTCAGAATGCTAAACATCATGATAATTATCCTATAACTGCTTCATTGACTGCTTCTGATTTCAAGATTAAAGAGCTCGAAACGATCGTAGCTCGGCAATCAAAAGATCTTGAGGATGCCAAACTTGAATTTTCTAAGAAAACGGTTAAATTTGAAACATACTTTGAAAAACTTGAAAAATCAAACGTTGTTCTTGAAAGAAAATTGGATCAAACTGTTCTAGATTCTAAAGCTGAAAAGGATAATCTTTTGAAACAAATTCAACTGCTTGAATCTAAATTGGCATCCCAAGATAACGTGCTCAAAGAAAATGAAACATTAAAGGCCCAAGTACAGGAAAAGGTTTTTGCTATAGCTGCGTTGAAAAACGAGTTAAAGAAAAGTAAAGGATCTAGTGTGGACACTAAGCTTGAAAAACCATCAATCTTGGGGAAACCGCCTACAAATCAGTTCGTCAGACAACCGATTGTCAGACAACCTACTGCATTTAGATCCGAGCGACCACAATCCTCGAGACCGCGGTTTGCCTCCCAAGTTGATTTGGTTCATCTTATTAGACCAGTCACTCCAGCTACTATGCCCAATGTGATCACTCCAGCTTTAGCAAGACCAAATCATATGATTGCCTCTAGTTTCCCTAAAAATACCAAGACCACGTCTAGAACTAGTTCAAAAGACGTTTGCCATAAATCTGGTCTTGGGGAAGCTAAGCAAAAGACACATGCAAGAGATAGCAATGTCCAACCTAGTCAGATGCCTTCTAGATTACCCAACACTGCTAACCATAGCATGCCATCCTCTAGGAGCATCGATCAATCATCTAGGAATTATTCAGACATTAAATATGCTACTTGTAAAACATGTAGAAAATGTGTCTTTACGGCAAATCATGATGCTTGTGTCAAGAAATTACTTGATGAGGTGAACTCCCGTGCTAGAATTAAGTCCCAGTGGGTTGCTAAAATCAAACCCGTTGGCAAAATGTGGCACCCCACTGGAAGAACTTTCACTCTTGTAGGAAACGAGTGCCCTTTAACTAGGATAGTCTCTGATTCTACGAAGACTACTAGGGAGAAAATTGCAAAGGATGATATATCACTTAAGCCTGAACTTAAGGTTTTCTATAAAAGGAAACGTTTGCCAACCAAGACTAGTGAATCATCTACTCAGGTCGCCTCTGACACAAGTAAAGCCAACTGTGAACCCCCACGTGCTTCAAAAATAGATATCTCTAACCCATGCAAAAGTATACAAACTCCTAATGAGATTGCAGGTACCAAAGTTGATGTTCCAAAAGAACGAAGCGGTCCAATCGTTGTGTACCGTTCAACTAAGGACACTCTTAGAGTTTGGTTGCTGAAGAAGCAGATATCAGAGAAACAAATGTCTCAGGGGATTCATGGTTAAGTTGCACAAGGACTTACAGTCACATAACAGACTGTAACTCGCTCTCAAAAGAAAGGGAAGTTATCTACGCAATGATAACTTACCCTCAAAACGAGAAATTAAATTTTCTCGGACACGAGCTTATGTTAAAACCATTCAAAGGTTTTAAGCTCGTGTAAAAGGACTTATAGTCATATCACAGACTATAACTCGCTCATCAAAGAAAGGAAAGTTTATCGCCGATGATAAACTTATCCTCAAAAACGAGAAATTCATTTTTCTCGGGCATGAGCTTATATCAAAAACATTCCAAGTTTTTAAGCTCATGCATTAAGGCTTATAGATAGATGACAGTCTGTAACCCGTTCTTCAAAGGCAGGAAAGTTTATCGCCGATGATAAACTTATCCTTACAACGAGAAATTAAAATTTCTCGGACACGAGCTTACATTTAAACCATTCAAAGGTTTTAAGCTCGTGTACATGACTTACAGTTAAATGTCAGACTGTAACTCGAACTTCAAATAAAGGAAAGTTTATCATTAATGATAAACTTATCCTCATAACGAGAAAGTCAATTTTCTCGGTCATGAGCTTGTCTTAAAACATTCGAAGTTTTAAGCTCAGAAAGGAAAGTGTATCTTTTAAATAAGAGAACTTTTCTTCATAACGAGAAATTAACCTTTCTCGGTCATGAGCTTTCCGTTAAAACGGTCAAAGTTTTCAAGCTCATGAACACGACTTCTAAGTAAATGTCAGCTTAGGACTCGTTCTTCAGATAAAAGGAAAGTTTATCGCCGATGATAAACTTATCCTTAACAACGGGAAGTTTACAACTTCTCGGACTTGAGCTCGCTTTTAAGATATTCAACATCTTAAGCTCAAGTAATTGTTTTTCAAAACTTTGAACACAATTTTTCAAGAATTTCTCAAAAGGTTTTTCTAAATCTTTCAAAATTGTGTTCAAAAACGTTTTGACAAAACGAGCATGTCTTCTGGAATCGATAATATTTACGAACCTAGAAATGTCATTCAATAATGACACGGGGTTGTAAATAAAGTTCGAGCAGAAGTTCAAATTTTTTAAAACATGCTCAAAATGGTTTGCTATTATTTCAGATAGCAACCCGCTTTTCATAATCAAGTCAAGCATTTCACCGGAAAGCTTTGACTCAACAACGAGAATTAATTTTCTCGGGGACGTGACGAGGTGACCATCATTCGTGAACAAGAACCATGTGCTTCTTTCATATGTTGTTCTCCATCATTCAGGTCCTACCTCGTACATTGCTAATCTTGTGAATTCATTATTATATATGATCTTTGCACGTAATAAATACCTTACACTTGTGTTTAAAAGGTATTTAATTTACGTTTCAAGTACACCCTCATTAATTTGAGGGGGAGCTTGTGTATTTCATGAAGATAATTGGATTTACATTTTTCTTCCCAAATTTTCTTAAAAGGCTATTAAATCAATTGATATTAAAAACATCGATTGGGTTAATATTTTTAATATGGGGGAGAAATTTGATTTAATATGGGATATGATCAATCATAAATGGTTTGACTTAACGTGCTAGCTCATCCCGACATGTGCGAAATGTTTTCGGATATCGTGGCATATGTTAAGGGGGAGCAAAATGGATTTGCACTTCAAAATGGATTTCATGGTGACATACACTTACCCGCACCCCATTTATTTCACGACGATGAAGATTGTGGTGACATAAGGATGGTAGGATAGGTTAAAGTCCAATGATTTCTCTAGAACCGGAGGAATCTTCCCAAGGACATTCCATAGCTAGAAATAGTAGTCCTTAGGAAAGATGGAGAAAGACTGTGAACGTAGCTGAATGCCGGCCAAGTACTTAAGTTAGCACTGGAACAATCACAACAAGGTGCTAGTGATGACGTATTGGTAAGCATTGAAGGGGTTGAAGAATGAAAAAGAATTGTAAAGATAAAGGGTGTAAAGAAAGAAGCCCTCCTTACAACCTTAGGCAGAAACCGGGTCAATTCATATGCTATTGAGATCATTTTTAATGATTCTTGATATTGAAGAAAGACATCATGGACCCAGTGATGCAATGCACAACCCTTCCCAGCTAACTCAAATATCTCTCAAAAGGTATTTGTTTTAATCACACGGAGATCAACACATTATCTATTGATTTATTCACTCCGAATAAATTGGTATTGAAAAGGTGGCACTCCTCTCCAGCCTCCGATCACTAAAATCCAAAATGCACGATCGAGTCTAGAGCCATTTGAGATCATCAAATATCTCATTAGGACACACTTTCATATTTACTTGCTTCTTCACACACTGTGAAAAGTAAGAAAGTTCTTAAGAGTCCTACGCAAAATCTTCATGATCTTGCCTGAACATCCGAGTAATACGAAAGTATTTACAATGACGATGGAAATCCTTCTTGAGCGAATATCAAAAAGCTCATGGTAGGTGACTTGTGCGATTCTTTATGAATCAAACTTGTGATAACTGGAAAGCAACAGTGGTTTAATTCTTAAATGAATTTAAACACGTTCCAGGCCTCTACGCATTATCATATGATCTTGCCAGAACATTCAGAGTGACTCTTTATTGATCACAGTGACGAGTGGAAATCCTTCTAGTGTTAACATCAAACAGCACTTGGTACGTAACTTGCAAGATTCTTTATGAATCAAGCTAGTGACAACTGGAAAGCAACGATGGTGCGGTTCTTAATTGAACTTCACTTGTTCCAGGAACATGAATTGACGGCTTCAAATCATGCGGATAATATTATCCAAATGATTCACTCTTTACGTTCGCAGTCAGCTTTGGACGGTCGAGTAAAGAGAACGGGTTTACCCGCGAAATCTTGTCAAGGAGGTTCTTTATTGAAACTACCTGCCACAAGTACGATATTTAATATCGTCCAACGGTCTTCACCGACCGGAGGTAAAATGCTACCGAATTAGAATGAAATGTTCAAGGCCATTTCATCCGTGTATATTGTTTGTTGCTAACTGTCTTATGCAGCGTAACAAGAAGGTGGCATTGCGGTGTACAATCCAGAAGAAGTCGTCACCACATGCTTATACTACATACACTTAGCACTTCAACAAATTCAAGAAAGTCTGAAGGTCAAGTCTTCCGCTGTATCAAACTCTGAAGCTTTCAAGAATTTAAAGGTATAAGTATGTGGAACATGAAGTCACGAAGAGGAAAATTTCACAAGTGATGAATGCACAAGGTCAAGGCAAGGAAACATGCTCAAGACTAAAGTCAAAGATCACATCAAGCATATTCACAAGAACAAGATCGAAGACTCAAGCATAGTATGCTAGGTTTAAGATTTTGTAAAATGGTGTGACCTCCCTTAGGGGGAGATTGTTGGAAATGTGTTTTCCCAAAGAAAGTCTCGGTCACATCATTATTAGCATAGATCACGAGCTATAGAATATTTAGAACTTTGTAACTTGGAGCGACCTCCCTTAGGGGGAGATTGTTGGAAATACGTTTTGCGTATTTATGAAGGATCGGTCGCTCCAACGATAATTATGTAATGGGCTCGTGGTCTACTTTATAATGTATAGTCCATATAGCCCACATGTAGGGTGGGCTATATATATACCCCTCCTAGCATGTTAGGAGGGGGTTGGTCATTCATTGATTCACACTTATCATTAATCTAATCTTACTTTCTCTCTCTACTTTTATTCCCTCTCCTTTCTCTCTCTACACCTAATCCTCCTTCTTCCCCATCTCTTCCACCAAATCCATAGATCTAATCCATCATTTACCAAATCCTTAGAATTCGTAGGCCTTCATGCAGCAACACAAGTATCAAGTAGTAGCAGGAAATGAATAGTAGAATGAAGAACAGAATTGGCGGGAAATGAGAATTTGAATTTTTATTAATGGAAGTTGGTTACAAAGCTGTTAAAGGTATGCTAACTAACTAACTAACTCAAGAGTGTGTCAAACTCTTGAGTAGTTTAGCTAAAAAGGGAAAAGGAATGAAAGGAAAAGTAATTGTGTGTTTTTTTTACACTATTTGCTAACTGTTACAAATGAGGTCCTAACAATCTATTTATAGACTTGAGAAAGATGATTGTTGGGGTTGGTGACGTGTTGGGACCAATCCCAGCTCTCCACGTGGACTAATTCTGTTTAAGTGATTTCCAGGTATGAACAATAATTTGGGCTTTCTTGATTGAGTGGATGACATGTTAATTGATGATAACCATTGAATTAGTCTCTCAAAATTGAGCAACTTTGATGTTTATACTTCTCCATGAAATCTTATCTAGCTCAAAAACGATCCTGTGAAATTTTTGCCTTCTTGAAGATGCCACGTGTCGTCATGTGAATGGCTGAAAAGTGATCACACGGATCACACTGTTATGATTTGTTATTAAATGAGTGGCGGCTGTGAGTGGGAAATTAATGCATGAGCTGGTGATCCGTGTGCTTTATTTGCTTTCTTCTCATTGGCCAACACTTAGTCACATGGATTGAGCTAGTAATAATCTTTCAAACTTGGCAGAATTAGTCCCTATACTTTGACAGATGACATTTTTGAGCTAGCAGCTTCATTCCTTTGGCATTTTAAGTCCTCCAAACTTCATCTTTGAGCAGAAATTACCCTTTAACTTTGTTGACTTGATAGTTGACCAATTTTGACTTTGATCTTGACTTTTTACAATATTTGCACTTTAGTCCTTCAACTTTGGCAATTTGTCAAGATAGGTCCTTGTACTTCAAAGTCTTGATACTTTTGATCCTTCTTTGTCTTTTTCATCCATTTGAGCTTGATTTTTCTTTGTTTGCTTGAAAATGTATCCTTTTACCTACACAAGTGTACACAAACACAAACATACCACATAACACTGTTTTTGCAAGATAAATTGGTATTTTGCTTCATGTTTTAGGGTTATTTGTTGATAAAAGGATATGAGTTTAAGCTCATATCAGATGTCAATGTGATTGATGGTAGCGATTGCATAAACATGAGAAGGTTTCGAGTTTTGAGTAGCATTTATAACAAGTTCCTCTTCGTTGAATCTCAAAGTGATAGTTCTTGCATGAACATCGATAAGCGATCTTGAGGTGTCTAAAAATGAACGACCTAAAATTAGAGGAACTTGAGGATCCGCGGGGATGTAAACTACTATAAAATCAACGGGATAGTAGAACTTCCCCACTTTCACGAAAACATCTTCGGCTACTCCACATGCTAAAATCGTAGAATGATCGGCCATCTCGATAGACATGTTCGAAGGAATAATAGCCGGAAGCGAAAGCGATTTCCAAATGGAAAATGGCATCAAATTAATGCTCGCACCAAGATCGGAGAAGGCGAGGCATTCTTTCATATCTTGTATGTCACAAGGAATGAGAAACTTTCCGGGGTCACCAACTTTTTCCGGGATGCGGTTAAGATAAACCGAAGCACAATTAGCAAGCTTTGAAAGCTTTTCCTTATCGCTCATCATAATTTTAAAAGTGGAAGCGAAACAAGGCATATATAACAACGCGTCGGCTAAACTCACATCAAAATGCACTTGTTGAAACATTTTTATAAAAAGCTCGATTTGTTGTTTGTTACGTTCTTGCAATTTCTCTTTGTTTCGTCTCGAAGGGTAAGGTAACGGTGGTGTGGGTTGGACATTAGGCAACGGCCTTGGAATCTCGGGTTTCACAATTGGTATTGGTTCAACCGTAGGTGTGGTTTGAGCGGTACTTCGTGGGATTGTAATGTGCTCCTTTTCGACCATCATTCGGTCCTCAAATTTTGATTGCCTAGCATCCGCTTTTAACAACTCTTGCTTAATCTCATGTTGTCCTAATTCCATCTTTTGTTGATTTTGTTGAAGACGTTGGACGTTTCCTTCCATTTTATTTGCATGAGTTTTAAGTTCATTAGCAAGTTCATTTTTAATCTCGTTTTTCAACTCGGATCTTAAGCTAATCATCTCACGTTGCATGTTATCAAATTTAGCATCATTTGCTTTAGCATAATCCAAAAATTCTCATTGAAGATTTTTAGTGTGAGCATTTTGAAAACCTTGTGTAGTGTTTTAAAAATCACGGTTTTGGTTTTGATTAGTCACTTGTCCATTCCCACTTTGATAATTCCCTTTGTTGTAGTTACGTGAATTGCATTGGTAATTACCACCTTGGTTGTTATTTCGATAGTTATTAGCATTTTGATTTGGGCGGGAACCTTGACCGTGTTGTAAGTTCCCGTTGCTACATAAGCACTCGAAGTGTTACCATCCACGGTAATGCACTCGGAAAGATCATGAGCTCCACCACACGAAAAACAACTCTTAGCAACCGCTTTATCCGAAGCGGAATTCGAAGCTTCTTGAGCTTTCCAATGAGACATAAGATTAGCAAATCTATAACAAAACCGATTTTCCTCATTAGCTTCATCATGTAAGGCATTAATGCTACGAGACGATGACGACGATGACGAACCCAAATTGGCAACACTCGGTGTGTTACGAGGGCTATAAACCTTAGATCTATTCTCGATAATCTTTAAAGCTTCATCGGTCGTTTTGCACAAAAAATTACCACCCGCGGCGGCATTCAAGTAATCTCGTTCATGATCATTAAGCCCATTATAAAAAGTATCAATTTGATGCAATTCCGAAAAATCATGGTGTGGACATTCATGTAACATTTCATTAAAGCGTTCCCATGCCATTGAAAAACTTTCATTATTTCTTTGCACAAATCGTGAAATCTCATTTTTCAAATGTGTTGTTTTAGATGGTAGAAATAACTTGTTCACAAACATAGAAACGATATCACACCATGTCAAAATTGAGTTTGGCGGTTCTTTCTCAAGCCAAATTTTAGCGAGTCCATCTAACGAGTATGGAAACAACATCATCTTAATGGCGTCATGTGGAACATCCTTAAACTTGCTAGTAGCGGTGAGAAGATTAAAATTCCTAATGTGATAATGCGGGTTGTCTTTCTCATGACCTCTAAACTTATTTGCTTGCAACATCGACATTAAACTCGTCTTAATCTCGAAATTCTCCGCAAGGATAGCGGGAATCACAATAGCCTCTCCAAAACCCTCGGTGGGTGGTTGTAGCAACTCCATCATAGTACGATTAGCCATGACGACTTCTTGTTCTACAATAGGTTCAACAATTGGAGGTTGTTCTTCAATCAACGTCTCTTGATTGGCTTGCTTTTGAAGACGTTTACGAGCTCGTTTTGCTTGATTACGAGTGATCATAAACTTCATGAAGAATGGGAGGTGAGCAAAGAAGATTCTTTTTGGGTGTTTTGTGGATTTTCAATTTTTTTTTGTGTTTTTGATTGTTTTTAATCTTATTTTTTTGGTGTACCTTCGTAGAAAACAATCTACAAATGTATCCTCGAATCAAATTCTTGATTAAAGAAGCCTCAAAGGAATGAAAACGATCACGTTGAGTGAACGCCTTCGAATGACTTTAGAACTTTGGTGAAACCCAAATTGTTCAAGAGGGTTTAATCACAAAGAAACCAAGAAAATATATTATACGTAATAATACTTTGGGCGGCAAAACCCTCGATTATCCTTCAATCTGAAAATGATTGTGGTAAAATACGACCATTAGGAAAAGGTGCGTAAAAGCGGTAAGTATTAAGTGATGATTTAGGAAAATCAAGCACTAATGACCCAAAGGTGAAAGTTCGTTTCCCAAGGAGGTATATGTGTGTGACTAAGATGTAAATGATTTGAGATTAATATTGGTTTATAAGGGGATGAGAAAAGAAGATGACGAAGACGTGAAAATTATTACTACGACGACAAAACGTAAAATCCTAAAAACTACAAAAATAAAAATTAATTCTAAAAATTACCAAAAATTCACCAAAAATCAAAATAAATGAACTAAGAGTTTACCAATGATCAAAACTTTTTCAAACCTTTTAAATAATTAAATAATCAATTTTTAAATGCTAATTAAAGCTCTAAAAATCAAATAAATTATCAAAAAGCCCAAATAAAGATTTTTCATTTGGTAAACCTCTAAAATGACCTAAAAAGACTAAAAACTATTTTTAGAAATTTTTAAACTAATAAAAACTATTTAAAATGATTTAAAAACTATTAAAACTTAAAATAATTATAAAAATTAATCTAAAAGTGATAAAATTATTCTATAAGTTACAAAAATCCTATTTTAATGTATTTAAGCTAAGAAAAATGTAAAAAGTTGAAAAATGTGAAACTGGAAAAATAATAATAAAATAATATTAAAATAATATTAAAAATCCAAAATTTATAAAAAATTCTAAAAACTTGCAAACTAGTTTATTTTAACCTAAATAAACAGAAAATGAAAGTGAAATGACGAGAATACCCCTATTGGGCCGTCAAATGGGCGAAAACCAAAATCAGTCAACACTAATGGGCTTTTTAGCCCAAAAAAGTTAAACCTGGCCCAATTAACTTGGAAAAGCCCAATCTGACTCAAAATTTGATTCTAAACACAAAACTCTAAAGGCCCAAAAGCTGAAAGTGAGCTTTTCACAGCTTATTATGCAAACAGCTTATCCTTATTGGGCTTTTTAGCCCATTAAGCAAAAAGCTGATGCCATAAGCTCTAATTTGACACACAACCTTCTTTTGGGATGCTTATGAGATCTGTAAAAAGAAGTTTTGAAAAAGCACACTCAATAAGCCAAAAATAAGCAAAGTAATATTTCACTAAAAGACAAAATAGTCGTTTTTGAGAAATAAGGCACCTCAGAACTTGATTCAACTTGCAAAATGTCACAAATGGACTCAATAAGCCAAAACAATCAACAAAATTCCAATAAGCAAAACCAATAAGCTAGAATAAGCCAATAAGCACTTATGAAAAAGTCAATTAAGTTGGTTTTCTAGTCAAACCCTAAAGTCAACCCACAAAATGCTCCAGTATGAACAAATGGGTCAAATAATGAGCACCTATTACAAAATCCAAGTTGTTGCTGGTTAAAATAAGCTATTATAGCTTATTGATAAGCTGAAACCTAATTAACACTAGCAGTGGCAACTAGCAGGGGAAAGGAGTTCCCACTGCTTTGACTATTTGACCAAGCTTTTTAGAGAGATTTAGTTGGATTCAATTGGAAACAAGGGCACCCTTGTGATCAGTGAATCACAAGGAGTCAATAGCAACAAAAAAATCCAAATTTGGTTCACACAATAAGCCAAAAATGATCAAACAGTCACCAGATGATGCACAGACATGGAAAATAAGCAGTAATGCACAAATAAGCAGATTAAGCCTGAATAAGCAACCAAACTCAGCAGGATGCGTACACAAGCTATATAAACTATGAATAAGCACAAACAAACTTATATCAAACACTGAATCAAAGTAAATAACAAGATCAAAGCAGATGAATGTTACTGATGAACAAAGTGCATATGTAGAAACCTTTTTGCTGATCTAATTGACCACAGATCCAAATTCAAGCACTCAAATCTCCTTCCCTGGTGTAGTTAACCTAGATCTAACACTTGTTAACCCTAGTCTATGATTAGATCTAGGTGTCCTCAAAATCCTAGCCAATTTTACCAAGTAAACAAGATTCTAGACCCTTTTTATGAATCGAGGTGTTTCAAACCTCAAAATGTGCAGTAATAAGACCAAGTATATCAGATAAGCATGTACCAACAGATAGAAATAATAAACAACCACTCAAAACACCACAAATCTAAACTATGCAGTTGACCCAAACACCCCTTAAAAACCTGTTTTCACAATTTTTCAAAGGATTATCCAGTTTCAAACCACAAATCCAGTCAATAACAACTCCAAACATCAAACAACACCAAATGAACAATAATCAACCACCAAATAACAGATTCAAGAACAAACAAACAGAAATCACAAAATTCAGAAAAATAAGAGAGAAAATGAAAAGGGAAGAAGGTGCAAACCTCCAAGACCTACATCCAGGCCCTGGATTGTTTGAGCTTAGGTACTAGCAAAACAAGTACCAGCTTCCAAGTACCTACTAAGATGAATGATAGTTGTAAAATTAGACACTTGCTTTAGGAAAAACAAGCACCTAAAATATAGGGTAAGCACGACGATTTAGGAAAACCGTGTGTAAATGACCCTAAAGTGAGTTCGTTCTCGAGGAGGCTAGTGCGTTGTGTAATGAATTGATTATCCTTGTGATTATATTGTTATGAGAAAAGAAAAAATAGAAATGGGATGAGAAGAGAGTGACGGTTACGATGACGGATTTCACTAAGACGAAAAGGTCGATCACGTAAAACCGTAAAATGCTACAAATTAAAAATTTTAACCTAAAAATTAATTATCGGTTAAACTAAGTCTAAAATAATATAAATAAGAATAAAAATCCAATAAAAAAATTTTAAAACCTTTTATTAATTAAATATTCAATTTTAAAGGCTAATTAAAGCCCTAAAATTAAATATAATTAACAAAATGTTCAAAATATTATTTTATTGAACTAATAAGTTAATTATATTATTTAAAGACTAAAAAGTATTTTTCCTAATTTTAAAAACTATTTTTTTCTATTTTTAAATCACTAAAAACTATTTTAAAACCAAAATAATTATAAAAATAATAAAATAATGCCAAAAATAATTTGACAATTTTAAAAATCCTAATTTATTCTAAAGAACAGTAGAAAAATGAAAATTTTTGAAAAATATAAAATTTAGCACTAAAGGACAAAAACAGTTTGAATTTAAACCCTAATTAAACTAAATTAATTCTAAAAATTAATTAAAAAGTGAACAGTAAAAACTTTTTAAACTAAAAATATTAAATGAATTTTCTAAATCCAAGAAAAATCTTAAAACTGAAAAATATTGATTTTTGTCACTAAAAGACAAAAATCAGAAATTAAAAGTTAATTAAAATAGCTATTAAACCTAAAAATACTAAATGAACAATAATAAAAAATCTATTTAAACAGAAAAATCAAAAATTAAATTAGAAAAATATTAAAACTGGTTTCAAGTCCTAATTTTAATTTTAGTCCACAAAAGACAAAATTTTAGTTTACTGAAAGTGACATGTCAAAGGCTTTTGTCTGTTTGCAAAGCAGTGGAAACCAAAACACAAGCAGTGGGAACTTAGTTCCCACTGTTAGTGTAAAATATTGGTCAGTTGACCAAATAGCTTAGGAAAGCTATGTGAGGGCTTGTTTTTGGAAAACAAGGCACCCCCACAACCAGTTGAGTTGTGGGGAGTTAAGAACAACACAAAAAACACACAAGTACTTCACAAATTCAAGCACAAATAGCACAACAAAGTTACTGATTAGGCTAATGTAGGCCTGTGATGATTTTGCTGATGCACTTTGCACAAAAGTGATTTTCAAAGCTTCAAATTAAGCACACAATCCCACCAAATGACTTACAAGAGATACACACTCCTAAATGCACCTAATATCTAGCACCTACCAAGATTTGATGGCACAAATTTCACTAAAACAAGTAGAACAATGGATTGACTGTTTTATGTGTTATTTTCCAATTTTTATCATGCAAACTTGATTTAAACTTCACCAAACTGAAAACCAAACTATCATGCAACCTATTACAACCTAATGAGTGTGTCTAGGCAGATTTTAAGCCAAAAAAACTTTGTCACAAGCCTAGCTAAACCTGAATCCAAACACCCCTTTAGTTTCTGAAAATCAAATTTATCAAAGCAACCCTATTCAAATCTACTCAAATCTGATTACAATAGCTTCTAACATTCATATAAGTCCTAAGTGAGCATAATCAAACAAATAAACAAACATTCAAACAACTTGCATACAATTTGACCAAATCTCATAAATCACAATATAGAAAACTGAAAACAAAGAACAAGGGATTTACCTTGTGGGACCTACAATCCAGGCCCCACAATGACTGAAAAGCCACCTCCAACAAGCCCGGGCTTGTGCTGAACCTCTTTGGAAATCAGTCAAAAGCTCCCAAGGTTTCCTGCTAAGAACAATGGAACACAATAACCTACTTTCTGATTTTAAAACTTTTTAAACCTTTTTCACAAAATTCTCTCAAATAATTTTCCTTTCAAAACACTTAAACAAAACACTTACAAACTTGGAAATCCAATTTTTGGGACAAGATTTTACCCAAACCAACACCTTTTTCAGAAACTTGAAAAATAGGAGTTATTTTGAAAACTCTTGAACTAATGTCACAAACTTGGAACTCAGATTTTTCTCAAGCATACACCAACTTTTAAAAATCATAAAAGGAATTACAATTTAACAAAAATACCAACTTTATAAATATTTAAAAAGGGATTACAAGACTTGAGTAAAAAATCTGGAACAAATTTACTTGTGACATGCCACAAGTATATATAATACCTCAAAGACTATTCTAGAATCAGGAATAAAATATTACAAGAGTGCTCAAAACCCTAAAACCTAATTTGAATGAAATCCGAAAATGCCCTTGGAATGTTGACTGAATTCTTGGTCAATTTGTGCCCATGTGTTGTTGCCAGTTGTTTGTGATGATTTGGGACGTTTAAAAACTCCTTAGCCAACAAGTTTCAACCTTAGCTGTTGATTCTCTGGGATCTTCTTGTTTTCTTGTGTGCAGGACATGTGGGGGGGACCATATTGATGAGCTGGTGTTGGTTTTGAGGGTTGGGAAATGATGTTGACACCCTCAATCATGTATCTGGACAGAATCATAACAAAACCCTTTGTTTTGATTAAGATTAGGATTAGGGTTCTTTGGTGATTAAGATGATGAATAGTTGGTTTTGATTTGTTTTGGGGTTTAAAAAGATGTTTCCCATGTTTAATCCTTCATTAAACTGATTTTAAAAAAATCAGTTATTACTTAACTTGAGTGGGAAAGTGACGTGGATGAAGGGTGATGCGTGATTGGCTGGTGAGTGGAAGGTGGGTGAGGTGGCGTGTGGGGAGTGGTTGGTATTAGTTTGTTTGTCTGGACAGAATAGGTCCCCCAATTCTCTTCATTTCTTCATATTGTATAAAACAACCCATAAACTTAATTCCTTTGTTAACAAGTTTGGTTAACTTGTCAAATCTGGCACAACTATTTTGCAAACTTGTTTCAAGGACCATTAATGCATATTTTGGATTCTTCAAGGGCATAACTTGTATTGTATTCAAAATCCAAGGATGTATCTTGTATAAATGAATTCTCCAAGGGCCTTTCTTGCCAAATCTTCAAAAATGAGGGACCAATGTTGTCAATCTTCAAAACTTCAAGGACCATTTTGGAAATTCAGGATTCAGGTCCGGTTCATTGTGCGGCTTCGTTTCCCGTGTTCGTTTTTGATTAATTCTTGTGATCGTTTTGTCATTTCCTCAATATCCGTACCTAAAATACACAAGCAACAAACACGAGCATATATTTGGCAGTTTCAATGATATTTAATGCATTTTAAGCCTATTTTGGACGATGAGACTATGTATAAAAGCAGTCTCATCACTCCCCCATACTAAACCATTACCGTGCCCTCACGCAATGCTAGAATAAAGTATCGTAGCATCTCCAAAATTCATTTTTATTCACTTTTATTGAATGATAAACTAGCTACACTACCACTATTACTACTACTTGCGTTTTAGACATAATGTATGATTTTCATCGCAAAATGGGACGTTTAGGTTCATAGAATAAGAACACGTGAATGCTTCATTAGAAATAGTTTCATCGTCCTCGATTTTCACCCCAATTCCATGCCAAGCGTGCAACGAGATCATTGTCATTATAAGTTAGTAATGCTAACACTACTCATATGCCCTAATCACGTACTTATCCTCCCATTATTCCTAAGTTGTATCTCTTATATTTTATATTGTCTTGAATGTTTCACGAGGATACATTGTTGACTTATGCGATAATAGAGATTTAGGTCTAAAAATGGAGTCCTAACGGTGTAACTAAGACCATCAAATCAATAACCCCTCCTAATAGACAACGATGTTAAAAAATTAAGTTGACAAGAAGAATCGATAAACACGGTTTTATAATGGTTTTGAACATGAGACTTATTACCAAGACATTTATACGCCCCCTAACGGAAGGGCCTTATTATCTTTGGTTTACCTCCATCTTTTATTCAACTTCGCCATGAAGCTTTTATTATGACTTTGGTCTTGCCTTGCCTTTTATTATCCGCCTCATCGGTGGTTTTATTAGCCAAAGACGTATATCCTCACGCTAAGGCGAATTTTGGATCTTTAAAGCGTCGAAGATTAAGGCTTGATTCACTTTCAATTTTGCATAGATTTTTCGGCCTTGTGGGGCTTCAAATTGTTTGCTAGATTTAGGTGAGCCCTTGAAATCTTATTATTGGGTGAAGCTTTCGATTATTAGGGTGCCAATACTTCAAAACCGTGACGCTGGCGATACCTTAATGTCTTCCCAATTTAAATACACGGAAGCTACTAGAAAAGACTAGAAACCCAACAATCCTAACTAAACCGCTAAGTCAATATTTATTAAGAAAAAAATATTTACATTCGAAGGGAGAATAAGCAAACAACGAGAACACATGAGTTTTTGAAAGAATACGAGTATTCTACGTTTAGCATAGTAACTTATAATTAACTCTATCATTTCTCGTCCTCATTTAAGAGACTTAGCCTAATGTGTAGTTAAGGAATCAAAGCTAAGTGCTCAACACGCACGGTCGAGTCAAAAATTACTCTTATTCTCGCCATCGGAAAACCTACATTCGTGTCTTAAACACTTATAAAACATGAGAAAATTTTTAAAATTTGGCCATTTTTAGCCTTATTTTGCAACAAAACGATAAACAAAAAGATAAACTTTGGAAAGCGTGAAGGTTTGGCAAGGCAAGTATCTATTCACCCCCCCATACTAAAGTTAAACATTGTCCTCAATGTTTCGAGTCTAGGGGTGCAAACACCCCCATACTAAAGATGTAGTCGAATGCCTAATCTAGCATGGAAAGGGTGTAACCAATAAATTAATAGCCGTTTATGAAGTGTGCTAAAAACCTAAGGTTAGAACATCAAAGGATATATCATTTGGATATTGAGAAAGTCTTCAAATCAATCGATCGAGTGCTCCCATAAAACGAACACGAGAGGCTCCAACCGTGAAGATCATGATCTAAAAACCACAATTCACAAAAAACCACGGAACCAAGGTTGGAAGGGCACAAATCCCCTCACATTAAACTAATTAGAAAGCAATAATATGTACATGGATAAGCATGGGTCTCCCCCACGAGGAACCTTGTTTTTGATAACCGAGTCAAAAGCTCGACTCGAATCCCCATAAATGTGATCATTTAGGGATTATCTTGGTATGGTCAATTTTTAGTGGGGCTTACATGATAAACAAGGCCCAAAAACAACCGGTATTAAGGACTAAGTCCTTTGATGGTGCAAAATACCGGGATCGAAGATGGCAATCTCATTTTCACTGGAAAAATAAATCAACGCCACTTCATCGTGTGTCAACACAAACCCAAAAGGTTTAAAGAAAATAGATGAGAAGAAATAGAAGGGTGGGACAATGGGTAAGTCATAAAAACATTGAGCTACTCGAGGTAGACTCGCACCAATCAAATAGAAAGATTTTCCATTTATTGCATCGGTGGAAGACCGAGATTTCCCTTTATAAACAATTCCGGGATCAAATATCTCGTCCTCGATGGAGAAAGGGGAGGGAACATAAGGGGCTACCCCCACACTAGGTCCACACAAAGCATCGTCAAAAGGAGAAGACGAGCTTGTAGTACTCAAAACACGAGGTGATGACGGAGTTAGCATTGTAGAAAAATCTTTTAAATCCAATTTAAAATCTTTCCCTTTTTCATCTTTTAAACTCTCCTTATGAAAACCCAACTTAATTATGTCAAAAATATTTGGTGTTTCTAAAGAAATATTAGTCACACTAAAAATTCTCACATTTGAAAATCGTTTTGGTAAAGGTGGTGGTAAGTTCTCAAAACGTTTGTCAACAAAGAAAACTCCCCCATCGGGATCAACATATTCATCATCCGAAGAATCATTCGTGATTGGAATCGTAGGCTTAACACTCTTAACCTCCACCGGTGGAGGGGATGGAAAATCGTTTTTATCATCAACTCCTAAAACTCTTCTTGAAATCTTTTTGCAAATGTTTTTGATGGAACTAACATTGTTCAAAGACGTGATAGAATACACATGAGAAAGTGTGGAGTTTTGAGTTGCATTTATGACGAGTTCTTCCTCATTGAAACGAAGAGTGATTTTCCTAGCATGCACATCGATAAGTGCTCTCGAGGTATCCAAAAATGATCGACCTAAAATTAGAGGAACTTTAGGATCTATGGGAATGTCAACAACAATAAAGTCTACGGGATAGTAGAACTTTCCAACTTTCACGAAGACGTCCTCGGCTACTCCACAAGCTAGAATCGTAGAATGATCGGCCATCTCGATTGACATTCTTGAAGGAGTGAGATTGGGAAGATTGAGCGACTTAAAAATCTCAAGAGGCATCAAATTAATACTAGCACCAAGATCGGCCAAGGCGTAGCCCATATCTTGTATAGCACATGGGATTAAAAACTTGCCGGGATCACTGACTTTTTGAGGTATGCGACTAAGAAAAACCGATGAACAACTAGACGATTTTTGCAATTTCTCTTTGTTATTCAACATACTTTTAAAGTTCGCGGCAAATCGAGGCATCATGACCAAGGCGTCGGCAAAACTTATATTAAAATGCAAGTCACGAAACATTTTCATAAAAAGTTCAAATTGATAATTATTTCGTTCTTGTACCTTTTCTTTGTCTCGTCTTGAAGGGTAAGGTAAGGGTGGTGTGGGTTGGGGCATAGGCAAAGGCCTTGGAATCTCGGGTTCTTTCTCTTTTTCCTTCTCCATAGAAGTACTTGGACGAGAAATAGGTTCTTTGAATGTTTTACCACTACGAGTAGTAATAACCTTCAATTCTCCTTACGGGTTCACGATGGTATCACTAGGAAGACCACCCGAAGAAGAAAGTTTACACATGATAGCTTCAAACATTTTTCCCATTCGATCTTCAAACTTAGATTGCCTAGCGTCCGCTTTTAACAACTCTTGCTTAAGCTCATGTTGACCTTGCTCCATTTTTTGTTTATTTTTTTAGAGTCGTTGAACATTTCCTTCCATTTTATTAGCATGAGTCTTAAGTTCATTAGCAAGTTCGTTTTTAAGCTCGTTTTTCAACTCGGATCTTAAGCTAACCATTTCACGTTTCATATTATCAAACTTAGCATCGTTTGCCTTAGCATAATTCAAAAATTCTCCTTGAAGATTTTTGGTGTGATCATTTTAAAACCTTGTGTGGTAGTTTGAAAATCACGGTTTTGGTTTTGGTTTGAAATTTGCCCATTTCCACTTTGATAATTACCCTTGTTGTAGTTACGTTGATTGCCTTGATAATTACCACCTTGATTGTTGTTTCGATAGTTATTAGCATTTTGATTTGGTGGAGCTTGATTTTTGCGGGAACCTTGACCGTTTTAGTTATAAGTTCCCGTTGCTACATAAGCACTCGAAGTGTTACCATCCGCGGTAATGCACTTGGAAAGATCATGAGCTCCACCACAAGACAAACAACTCTTAGAAACCGCTTTAACCGAAGCGGAATTCGAAGCTTCTTGAGCTTTCCAATGGGACATAAGGTTAGCAAATCTATCAAAAAACCGATTCTCCTCATTTGCTTCATCTTGCAAGGCACTAATGCTACGAGACGATGATGACGAGCCCATTTTGGCAACACTCGGTGTGTTACGAGGGCTATAAACCTTAGACCTATTCTCAATTATCACAAAGCTTCCTCAACCGTTTTAGACAAAAAATTACCACCCGCGGCGGCATTTAAATAATCTCTTTCATGATCATTAAGTCCATTGTAAAACGTGTCAATTTGATGTAAGTCGGAAAAACCGTGATGAGGAAATTCATGTAACATCTCCTTAAACCTATTACAAGCCGTTGAAAAACTTTCATTACACTCTTGTGAAAATTTTGAAATCTCGTTTTTCAAGTGCGTAGTCTTAGAGGGCGGAAAAAATTGGTTCAAAAATTTAGACACGAGATCCTTCCACGTCAATATAGAATTGGGTGGCTCTTTCTCTAACCAAATTTTAGCGGGCCCCGCTAAGGAATACGGAAAAAGCATCATCTTATACGAGTCATTCGAGACATCCTTAAATTTGCAAGTGGCGGTAAGACGATTGAATTGGCGGATATGGTTGTGTGGATTGTCCTTCTCATCACCACGGAATTTGTTGTTTTGGATCATCGACAACAAACCCGTTTTCACCTCAAAATTCTCCGCAAGGATAGCGGGAATCACAATAGCCTCTCCATAACCCTGGGTGGGTGCTTGAAGTAACTCCATCATAGTTCGATTCGCCATGGTTGGTGCTTCTCTTACAATGGGTTCGTCAATAAGAGACTCCTCACTAGAAAGATTGGGAGTGGGAGTTTTGTTCTTTCGTTTACGTGCACGTTTTGCTTGATTACGAGTTAGCATAAACGTCACGTACAACGAGGAGACGGGCAAAGAAGATTCTTTTTGGTGTTTTGTATTTTTCAATTTTTTTGTGGTTTTTGATTGTATTTACTTTTTTTTGGATTTTGGAATTGTATTAGGTAGACAATAATCTACAAATCTCCTCCTTAATCAAATCTCTCGATTAAAGAAGCCTCAAGGAATGAAAACGATCACGTGAAGTGAACGCCTTCGATGACTTTAGAATGTTGGTGGAACACCAAAACGTTCAAGAGGGTTTAATCAATGAAACCAAGAAAATATATATGATACTTAGTAATACTTTGGGCGGTAAAACCCTCGATTAGCTTTCAAAATCAAATACTCACAAGTCACAGGCAAGCGGGGAAAGGAGGCGGCGCGAAGCACTTAAGAGCCTTTTTCCTTAGGATATATTTTATAATATCCGCCTTATACCCACCTTATAGTTTGTATTTTCAAAATCGAGCTTCACGAAAGTATTTATCTATTTTTGCCTTTTTCTTTGGTTTGAGATTCGAATACAATGATTGGGTAATGACCTCCCAAGTCAAGGTTGTGATTTCTCACGTATTTGGAGTACTTGTGAATTTATTGTTCTACGTATACAATATAGTAATAGTATTCACAAAAAACGAAAAACCGATAATACGTATTAGTAGAGTGCTACTAATACAAATACTAATTATGGTTATATAAAAACAACAATTTTTCAAATCAAAGACACAACACGCCTCCCCGGCAGCGGCGCCAAAAATGATAGTTGTAAAATTAGACACTTGCTTTAGGAAAAACAAGCACCTAAAATATAGGGTAAGCACGACGATTTAGGAAAACCGTGTGTAAATGACCCTAATGTGAGTTCGTTCTCGAGGAGGCTAGTGCGTTGTGTAATGAATTGATTATCCTTGTGATTATATTGTTATGAGAAAAGAAAAAATAGAAATGGGATGAGAAGAGAGTGACCGTTACGATGACGGATTTCACTAAGACGAAAAGGTCGATCACGTAAAACCGTAAAATGCTACAAATTAAAAATTTTAACCTAAAAATTAATTAAAAGTTAAACTAAGTCTAAAATAATATAAATAAGAATAAAAATCCAATAAAAATATTTTAAAACCTTTTATTATATAAATATTCAATTTTAAATGCTAATTAAAGCCCTAAAATTAAATATAATTAAAAAAATGTTCAAAATATTATTTTATTGAACTAATAAGTTAATTATATTATTTAAAGACTAAAAAGTATTTTTCTAATTTTAAAAACTATTTTTTTCTATTTTTAAATCACTAAAAACTATTTTAAAACCAAAATAATTATAAAAAATAATAAAATAATGCCAAAAATAATTTGACAATTTTAAAAATCCTAATTTATACTAAAGAACAGTACAAAAATGAAAAAGTTTGAAAAATATAAAATTTTGCACTAAAGGACAAAAACAGTTTGAATTTAAACCCTAATTAAACTAAATTAATTCTAAAAATAAATTAAAAAGTGAATAGTAAAAACTTTTTAAACTAAAAATCTTAAATTAATATTCTAAATCCAAGAAAAATCTTAAAACTGAAAAATATTGATTTTTGTCACTAAAAGACAAAAATCAGAAATTAAAAGTTAATTAAATAGCTATTAAACCTAAAAAATACTAAATGAATAGTAATAAAAAATCTATTTAAACAGAAAAATCAAAAATTAAATTAGAAAAATATTAAAACTGGTTTCAAAGTCCTAATTCTAATTTTAGTCCACAAAAGACAAAATTTTAGTTTACTGAAAGTGACATGTCAAAGGCTTTTGTCTGTTTGCAAAGCAGTGGAAACCAAAACACAAGCAGGGGGAACTTAGTTCCCACTGTTAGTGTAAAATATTGGTCAGTTGACCAAATAGCTTAGGAAAGCTATGTGAGGGCTTGTTTTTGGACAACAAGGCACCCCCACAACCAGTTGAGTTGTGAGGAGTTAAGAACAACACAAAAAACACACAAGTACTTCACAGATTCAAGCACAAATAGCACAACAAAGTTACTGATTAGGCTAATGTAGGTCTGTGATGATTTTGCTGATGCACTTTGAACAAAAGTGATTTTCAAAGCTTCAAATTAAGCACACAATCCCACCAAATGACTTACAAGAGATACACACTCCTAAATGCACCTAATATTTAGCACCTACCAAGATTTGATGGCACAATTTTCACTAAAACAAGCAGAACAATGGATTGACTGTTTTATGTGCTATTTTCAAATTTTTATCATGCAAACTTGATTTAAACTTCACCAAACTGAAAACCAAACTATCATGCAACCTATTACAACCTAATGAGTGTGTCTAGGCAGATTTTAAGCCAAAAAAAACTTTGTCACAAGCCTAGCTAAACCTGAATCCAAACACCCCTTTAGTTTCTGAAAATCAAATTTATCAAAGCAACCCTATTCAAATCTACTCAAATCTGATTACAATAGCTTCTAACATTCATATAAGTCCTAAGTGAGCATAATCAAACAAATAAATAAACATTCAAACAACTTGCATACAATTTGACCAAATCTCATAAATCACAATATAGAAAACTGAAAACAAAGAACAAGGGATTTACCTTGTGGGACCTACAATCCAGGCCCCACAATGGCTGAAAAGCCACCTCCAACAAGCCCGGGCTTGTGCTGAACCTCTTTGGAAATCAGTCAAAAGCTCCCAAGGTTTCCTGCTAAGAACAATGGAACACAATAACCTACTTTCTGATTTTAAAACTTTTTAAACCTTTTTCACAAAATTCTCTCAAATACTTTTCCTTTCAAAACACTTAAACAAAACACTTACAAACTTGGAAATCCAATTTTTGGGACAAGATTTTACCCAAACCAACACCTTTTTCAGAAACTTGAAAAATAGGAGTTATTTTGAAAACTCTTGAACTAATGTCACAAACTTGGAACTCAGATTTTTCTCAAGCATACACCAACTTTTAAAAATCATAAAAGGAATTACAATTTAACAAAAATACCAACTTTATAAATATTTAAAAAGGGATTACAAGACTTGAGTAAAAAATCTGGAACAAATTTACTTGTGACATGCCACAAGTATATATAATACCTCAAAGACTATTCTAGAATCAGGAATAAAATATTACAAGAGTGCTCAAAACCCTAAACCCTAATTTGAATGAAATCCGAAAATGCCCTTAGAATGTTGACTGAATTCTTGGTCAATTTGTGCCCATGTGTTGTTGCCAGTTGTTTGTGATGATCTGGGACGTTTAAAAACTCCTTAGCCAACAAGTTTCAACCTTAGCTGTTGATTCTCTGGGATCTTCTTATTTTCTTGTGTGCAGGACATGTGGGGGGGGACCATATTGATGAGCTGGTGTTGGTTTTGAGGGTTGGGAAATGATGTTGACACCCTCAATCATGTATCTAGACAGAATCATAACAAAACCCTTTGTTTTGATTAAGATTAGGATTAGGGTTCTTTGGTGATTAAGATGATGAATAGTTGGTTTTGATTTGTTTTGGGGTTTAAAAAGATGTTTCCCACGTTTAATCCTTCATTAAACTGATTTTAAAAAATCAGTTATTACTTAACTTGAGTGGGAAAGTGACGTGGATGAAGGGTGATGCGTGATTGGCTGGTGAGTGGAAGGTGGGTGAGGTGGCGTGTGGGGAGTGGTGGGTATTAGTTTGTTTGTCTGGACAGAATAGGTCACCCAATTCTCTTCATTTCTTCATATTGTATAAAACAGCCCATAAACTTAATTCCTTTGTTAACAAGTTTGGTTAACTTGTCAAATCTGGCACAACTATTTTGCAAACTTGTTTCAAGGACCATTAATGCATATTTTGGATTCTTCAAGGGCATAACTTGTATTGTCTTCAAAATCCAAGGATGTATCTTGTATAAATGAATTCTCTAAGGGCCTTTCTTGCCAAATCTTCAAAAATGAGGGACCAATGTTGTCAATCTTCAAAACTTCAAGGACCATTTTGGAAATTCAGGATTCGGGTCCGGTTCATTATGCGGCTTCGTTTCCCGTGTTTAATTTTGATTGATTCTTGTGATCTTTTTGTCATTTCCTCAATATCCGTACCTAAAATACACAAGCAACAAACACGAGCATATATTTGGTAGTTTCAATGATATTTAATGCATTTTAAGCCTATTTTGGATGATGAGACTATGTATAAAAGCAGTCTCATCAATGAACAAACAAAGTGATGCATAATAAACAAGTACTTTCCTGATTTTTGAAGCACAAGCCTTATGGATTAAAACCTTGCCTCAAAAACCTTCAAATATCAAAGTGGAACTCAGAATTAGGCTATTAAAAAACCAACTTTTAACAAATATCAAAGAGATTTTAAAATTCAGAAAATCAACTTTTATTATTTTAAAAAGGAATTACAAAGATTAATAGCCTAAAATTGGAACAAATCTCTCTCACAGGTTGAGGAGTCTATTTATAGGCAAATGCCAAGCTTAACACTATTCACAAACCCTAGAAGTGAAATTCCTATTCTATCCTTGAGCCTTCTAGACGTTTCTTGGTGTGAGCTGTCCAAAGTGATCTTGGATGTTCATTTTAACTTTGGAATGAAGCAAGGACTCTCAGCTGTTGATTTTGCCACATAGGATGAGTTGGAGGTTAAGTTGTCATGTGATTGGTTAAACGGGAATTGGGGGTGGGGTCCATAGTGAGTGGGATTAAGGGTTTTAAGGTTGGGATGTGTTTCTGCACATGTGAATCAAGTGTGTGCAAAGGTAATTGAAAATTACCTTAAGTTTAAGTGGTGTAAAATCTGGGTGGTGAAAAAGGTAAACAGTGGTGCATTTGATCCGAAATTGGGGGATAAAAGGTGTTTGGCGCATTTTTGGGTTTGAAAGTTTGAAATTGGAAACTTAGGTCCTTGTTCTTTGGTGAAATAGGTATAACACGTTTTTCAGCCATGAAACTTCATTCCCTTTGTTATAAACTTTGCCAACTTTGCATTTTTGGCACAAAACTTTTCAAAAAGGTTTAAAAGGGTTGTTTTTGCCATTTTAAGATAATTCAAGGACTTATCTTGGACATTGTTGATCTTCAAAGGTCTTCATTGCAACTTTAACTTCATGAGGGATCATAATTGGCAATTTAGAATTGTTGAGGGACTAAACTTGCCATTTCTTCAAAGTTGAAGGACAATTTGTGTAATTTTGACAAACTTAAGGGACCAAACTTGTAATTATGATTTCACAAGGGTTTTAAGGGTCATTTCTTCATTCATTGAGGATCAATCTTGCATGTCTTCAAGTCTTCAAGGGTATTTGTTGGATAAATCATGATCTAGGGCCCAGTTCTTTGTACGGCTTCGTTTCTCGTGTCTATTTTCCTTGTTTCTTGTGATCTTTTGTCTTTTTCACGATATACATACCTAAAATACACAAGTAAACAAACACAAGCATATATATATGGTATTTTATGACATTTTTATGCATTTAAAGCCCGAAAAGACCGATGAGATCATGTATAAATGCCATCTCATCACTCCCCCATACTAAGCCATTGTCGTGCCCTCACGCAATGCTAGAATAAAGTATCTAAGCATCACCAAAGTTCAATTTTATTAACCTTTATTGAAAAGTAAAAGATTTGCAACATACTACGAAGATGTGTAAAGACATAATGTATGATTTTCATCACGAATGTGACTTTTAGGGTCAAAGAATAGAAACAAGTAAATGTCCCTTAGAGTAAACTTCGTCATCCTTGATTGTCATACATTCCATGCTAAGTGCAAAAACGAGAGCATTGTTGGTACAAGTCACAATGCTAACACTACTCATACGACCAAATTGTGTAATCCTCTTTTCTCATCCCCTTCAAACCAATATTAGTCTCAAACCTTGCTACATTTTAGTCACACACATATACCTCCTTGGGAAACGAACTTGGAACTTCTTTGGGTCATTAGTGCTTGATTTTCCTAAATCATCACTTAATACTTTCCCTATTTATCCTCATTTTCCTAAAATGTGGTAAAACACTACTGATGAGATGGCATTTATACATGATCTCATCGTTCTTTTCGGGCTTTTAATGCAATAAAATGTCATAAAATACCATATATATGCTTGTGTTTGTTTACTTGTGTATTTTAGGTATGGATATCGTGAAAAAGACAAAAGATCACAAGATACAAGGAAAAACGAACACGAGAAACGAAGCCGTACAAAGAACCGGGCCCTAATCATGGAATTCTCATCAAATACCCTTGAAGACTTGAAGACAAGCAAGATTGATCCTCATTCAATGAAGAAATGACACTTAAAACCCTTGTATATTGATAATTACAAGTTTGGTCCCTTAAGTTTGTCAAAATTTGCAAAAAGGTCCTTCAACTTTGAAGAAATGGCAAGATTAGTCCCTCAACAAATCAAAAGGTCCTTCAACTGTGTTCTATTGTGGTATTGTGCATGTTAAAGTTATTGATCTGTGTTTTCAAAATTTTCTTTTTCTTTATTTTTCATTTTTCCTAAAATTTTTTAGCATTAATTAGGACTATTTACATTTTTAGAATATTTTTATAACTTTTAGATTTATTTTTATAATTATTTTAAGTTTAATTAGGTTTTAATCATTTTTAATCATTTTTAGAGTTTTAAAAATAGTTTTAATAGGTTTTAATTTTTAGAAAATTACTTTTTAGTCTTCTAATAATATAAGTTAAGTGATTATTCAATAAAATCATATTTTAGACATTTGAATTAGTTAAATTTAATTTTAGGGCTTTAATTAGCATTTAAAATTAATTATTTAATTAATTAAAGGTTTTAAAATATCTTTGTTGGATTTTTATCTTTGTTTATATTATTTAAGACTTGTTTTTAGCCTTTTTGATATTTTGTTTTTGGTTTTAATAAATTTTTAATTTGGGTGGTTTTTCTACGGTTTTACGTTTTCGTCGTAGTTTAATTTTAACGTAACCGTCTTTCATCCTCTCATCCCCATTCTTCTTAATATTAATCTCAAATACATACAAGTTAATTCACAACACCATACCTCCTTGGGAAACGAATCTTTTTCATCTCATTTTATTTGATTGTGGGTCATTTGTGCACGGTTTTCCTAAACCGTCGTACTTAATACTTTCCGCTAATTTACGCTCTTTTCCTAAAGAGTAGTAAAACACTACAATCATTTTTGGCGCCGCTGCCGGGGAGGTGTGTTGTGCTTTAATTTGGAAGCTTTTGTTTTTGATATTATCCATAATAGTATTTGTGTTAAGTGGAACTCCCTTAACACGTATTATCGGTTTTCTTGGTTTTTCTTTGTGAATATTATTAATATATTGTATTAAGTATCACAATCAAAATACAATATCTCCAAAAGTGTGAAAACACAACCTTAATTGGGATTTGATCTCCTAATTATTGTATTCGAATCTCAAACAAAAAGAAAAGGCAAAAATAGATAAATACTTTCGTGAAGCTCGATTTTGAAAGATACGAACTATAAGGTGGGTATAAGGCGGGTATTATAAAATATACCCTAAGGAAAAAGGCTCTTAAGTGCTTCGCGCCGCCTCGTTTCCCCGCTTGCTTGTGAGTATTTTGACATTGAAGGCTAATCGAGGGTTTTGCCGCCCAAAGTATTAATACGTATACTATATTTGCTTGGTTTTCTTTGTGATTAAACCCTCGTGAACAATTTGGTTTTCACCAAAGTTCTAAAGTCATTCGAAGGCGTTCACTCCACGTGATCGTTTTCATTCCTTTGAGGCTTCTTTAATCAAGAGTTTGATTCGAGGAGAGATTTTGTAGATTGTTGTCTACGAAGATACACCAAAATCCAAAAAAAAATTAAATATCATCAAAAACACAAAAAAATTGAAAATCCACAAAACAACCAAAAAGAATCTTCTTTTCTCACCTCCCATTCTTCGTGAAGTTTATGATCACTCGTAATCAAGCAAAACGAGCTCGTAAACGTCTTCAAAAGCAAGCAAATCAAGGATCGTTGATTGTTGAAGAACCTCCAATTGTTGAACCTATTATAGAACAAGAAGTCGTCATGGCTAATCGTACTATGATGGAGTTGCTACAAGCACCCACCGAGGGTTTTGGAGAGGCCATTGTTATTCCCGCCATCCTTGCGGAGAATTTCGAGATTAAGACGGGTTTAATGTCAATGCTACAAGCAAACAAGTTTCGAGGTCACGAGAAAGACAACCCGCATTACCATATTAGGAATTTCAACCGTCTCACCGCTACTAGCAAATTCAAAGATGTTCCACATGACGCCATTAAGATGATGTTGTTTCCATATTCGTTGGATGGTCCCGCAAAAATTTGGCTCGAGAAAGAACCGCCAAATTCGATTTTGACATGGGCCGATCTCGTTTCTAAGTTTGTGAACAAGTTTTTTTCACCATCGAAAACAACACACTTAAAAAATGAAATTTCACGATTTGTGCAACGTAACAATGAAAGTTTTTCAATGGCATGGGAACGATTTAAAGAGATGTTACATGAATGTCCTCACCATGATTTTTCGGAATTGCATCAAATTGATACCTTTTATAATGGGCTTAATGATCATGAACGAGATTATTTGAATGCCGCCGCGGGTGGTAATTTTTTGTGCAAGACGACAAATGAGGCTTTACAAATCATTGAAAATCGATCTAAGGTTTATAGCCCTCGTAACACACCGAGTGTTGCCAATATGGGTTCGTCATCGTCATCACAATCGTCTCGTGGCATTAATGCCTTACATGATGAAGCTAATGAGGAAAACCGGTTTTTTGATAGATTTGCTAATCTAATGTCCCATTGGAAGGCTCAAGAAGCTTCCAATTCCGCTTCGGTTAAAGCGGTTGCTAAGAGTTGTTTATCATGTGGAGGAGCTCATGATCTTTCCGAGTGCATTACCGCGGATGGTAACACTTCGAGTGCTTATGTAGCAACGGGAACTTACAACCAAAACGGCCAAGGTTCCCGCCAAAATCAAGCTCCACCAAATCAAAATGTTAATAATTATCGAAACAACAACCAAGGTAATTACCAAGGCAACACACGCAATTACAACAAAGGGAATTATCAAAGTGGGAATGGACAAATCTCTAATCAAAACCAAAATCGTGATTTTCAAAACACCACACAAGGTTTTCAAAATGCTCACACGAAAAATTTGCAAGGAGAATTTTTAGATTATGCAAAAGCAAATGATGCTAAATTTGATAATATGCAACGTGAGATGATTAGCTTAAGGTCCGAGTTGAAAAACGAGCTTAAAAATGAACTTGCTAATGAACTTAAAACTCATGCAAATAAAATGGAAGGAAATGTCCAACGTCTTCAACAAAACCAACAAAAGATGGAATTAGGACAACATGAGATTAAGCAAGAGTTATTGAAAGCGGATGCTAGGCAATCAAAATTTGAGGACCGAATGGCTAAGATGTTCGAAGCTATCATGTGTAAGCCCTCTTCTTCGGGTGGTCTTCCTAGTGATACCATTAACAACCCGAGGGGAGAAATGAAGGTTATTACTACACGAAGTGGTAAAACTTTCAAGGAACCAATCTCTCGTCCGAGTACTTCTAAGGAGAAGGAAATCGAGAAAGAACCCGAGGTGATGGTCGAAAAGGAGCACATTACAATCCCACGAAGTACCGCTCAAACCACACCTACGGTTACACCAATACCAATTGTGGAACCCGAGTTTCCAAGGCCGTTGCCTAATGACCAACCCACACCACCTTTACCGTACCCTTCGAGACGAAACAAAGAAAAAGCACAAGAACGGAACAATTATCAATTTGAGCTATTTATGAAAATGTTTCGTGATTTACATTTTAACATAAGTTTTGCCGATGCTTTAATCATGATGCCTCGATTCGCCGCAAACTTCAAAAGTATGCTTAACAACAAAGAGAAGTTACAACAAACGTCTAGTTGTTCATCGGTTTTTCTAAGCCGCATACCACAAAAAGTCGGTGATCCCGGTAAATTTTTGATTCCGTGTGCTATACAAGATATGGAGGAATGCTACGCCTTGGCCGATCTTGGTGCTAGTATTAATTTGATGCCTCTCGAGATTTTCAAATCGCTTTCGCTTCCGGCTCTTACTCCTTCGAACATGTCCATCGAGATGGCCGATCATTCTACGATCATGGCATGTGGAGTAGCCGAGGACGTTTTCGTTAAAGTCGGAAAGTTTTACTATCCCGTTGACTTTATCGTTGTAGACATTCCCATCGATCGAAAAGTTCCTCTAATTTTGGGTCGTTCATTTTTGGATACATCAAGAGCACTTATCGATGTTCATGCTCGTAAAATCACCCTTCGTTTCAATGAGGAAGAACTTGTCATCAATGCAACACAAAACTCCAATCTTTCTCATGTATATTCTATTGCAACTTTAAACCATGGTGACTCGACCAATGTCATTTGCAAAGAATTTTCACCAAGAGTTTTAGGGAATGTCTCCAAAAACAATTTACCATTTCCTCCGCCGGTGGAGGTTATGAGTGCTAAGCCTACAAGGAAGAAACCATCAATACTTGAATCGAAAAATCCTTCACCTTCATTCTTGAAAAGTGTTGATAAGTTTCCGGCTTCTACGGAAGATCTTTCGGATGATGAATATGTTGGCCCCGATGGGGAGGTTTTCTTCGTCGATAAACGTTTTGAGAACTTGCCACCACCAAAACCAAAACGGTTTCAAAATGTGAGAATTTTTAGTGTGACTAACATCGTCTTAGAAACACCGAATATTTTCGACATAATCAAAAAGGGTTTTCATAAGGAGAGTTTAAAAGATAAAAAAGAAAAAGATCTTAAATGTGATTTAATTGATTTTTCTACAAATCTAACTCCGTCATCACCGCATGTTTTGAGTGCTACAAACTCGTCTACTCCTTTTGACGATGCTTTGTGTGGTCTTAGTATGGGGGAAGCCCCTTATGTTCCCTCATCCTTGTCCACCGAGGACGAGATATTCGATCCCGGAATTTCATGTAAAGGGAAATCTCGGTCTTCCACCGATGCAATAAATGGAAACTATATCTATTTGCTTTGTGCGAGTCTACCTCGAGTAGCTCAAACGTTTGTCTTACCATTTGTCTCACCCTTCTACTTCTCATCTATTTTCTTCAAACTCTTTGAGTTTATGGCACATGTTAGAGTGGTGTTAATTTGTTTTTCCAATGGAAACGAGAACGCCATCTTTGACCCCGGTATTTTGCATCATCTAAGGACTTAGTCCTTTATACCGGTTGCTTTTTGGGCCTTGTTTATCATGTAAGCCCCATCAAAAATTGACCACACCATGATTTTCCCTAAATGTTCACATTTTGAAGGGATCGAGTCGAGCTCATGACTCGGTAATCAAAAACGAGGTGCCTCGTGGGGGAGATCCCATGCTTATCTTTATGCTTTATGTTCACTAATAAGGGGACTTGTACCCTTCCAACTCATTGTCTCGTGGTTATTTGTGATTGTGTTATCTAGATCATCATCATCATCTACGATTGAAGACTCTCGTGTTCGTTTACGTGAGCCTCCATCGTTCGTTTGAAGAAGTTTTTCACGAATCCATGACATATCCTTTATTGTTCTAACAATTATCTTTTAGCATAATTAATAAACGGCTTTAGATATATTGTTGATCACCCTTTCCATGCTAGATCCTAAGCATTCGACTCTTCGTCTCTAGTATGGGGGTGCTCCACCTTTAGACTCGAAACATTGAGGACAATGTTTACTTTTAGTATGGGGGGTGAATAGGTACTTGCTTTGCTACGCCCTCACGTTCTCCAACTTTCAATGTTTTGTTTTGCTAATAAGGCTAAAAATGGCCAAATTTTAAAATTTTTCTTAGTTTTTCATAAGTGTTTTTAAGACACGAATGTATATTTTCCGATGGGTAGAATAAGAATTAATTTTTGACTTGATGGGCATTTGGAGCCATTTACATTCCTTAACCCGCTCAATTCAAGTTTTGCTAGACTTTTATATAGGGAGCTTTAAAACGCGAAAGTCTTAATTCATTCGGGTTAAGAACAAGAACTTTTCGCAAGTTCCTATAATTGATTCTAGAAAGTCACTTATCAAGGGAACTTTAAAACGCATTCTCTAAACTTGAAAAAGTCCAAGAAAGTGCAAGATCCTATAGGTGGCTTGAAAACCCAAAACTTTGATTTGATATAATCTTAATGAAAGCTAATCCAAATTTGGCTTAATTTTGATTTGCACGGCTAAGTATTCACGAGTCTCTTTAATTAGAGGTCTTTAAATAGTGAAGAACGAGAAATGATAGAGTTAGACAAGTGATCATGCTAAACGTAGAACATGAAAGTGTTCTTTCAAAAACTCATATGTTTTTAATTGTGGCTTTTTCTTCCCATAAGATCAATGCATTAGGAATAAATCATAATTGCAATAAGTAAGGTCGTACGATTTGAAAAGTTACTTAGCCTCTAGCGCAAGATCGTTTAAAAGTTGCTCGGGGTTGAATAGAGTTCATAGCCAAGGCATAACTTATTGAAGCGGGACGCGAAGATTGGCGATCATCCAAAAAGGCCCTAACAAGGCATGAGGAGCTCTATTTTTGCTAAAGATCCAAAGATGATGTGAAGTATCATTATTCCAAAATCAATATGAAGGATCGAGACACACGACGAGAAGCAATTACTCCCCTAAAGAATGGAGAAAGTCTATCCAAAAAGACCCTAACAAGGTATGAGGATAAATATATCCAAGTCTGAAAAGGAGGCGGATCGTTGTATATCAAAATCCAAAGTAAAGATTGAAGAAAAATGATGAAGTCGTGGTCCTATATGAAGAATCTCTCAAAAACGCCAAGTGAAGAAATTCCAAATATATGAAGAGAAGACCATAATTTCAAGAACGTCTTCCCAAAGATTTGAAGTATGAAGTACATGCCAAATATCGGTCCGAGAAAGGTCTCAAATCGTGAAACGAGTTATGCCAAGATATGAACTTAAGGAGATACACGAGAAGCCGTTTTAAAAGATTTTGTCCTTCGGCTAACTATTGATCAAATCGTGCTACTTTGCTTTCGGACTAATAACTACTCAAATAAAGTCAATATGAATCACTTGTGATCCATGACAAATAGATAAAAAATGCTAGTAACCCATTTCCTTTTATAATAACTAGGATTGCGGGGAGAAAAAGTATTACACAATTTGAACGTATGAGTAGTGTTAGCATTATGACTTGTACCAACAATGATCTTGTTTTTGCACTTAGCATGGAATGTATGACAATCAAGGATGACGAAGTTTACTCTAAGGGACATTAACTTGTTCCTATTCTTTGACCCTAAAAGTCACATTTTGGTGATGAAAATCATACATTATGTCTTTACACAATCTCGTGGTATGTTGCAAGTCTTTTACTTTTCAATAAAGGTTAATAAAATTGAACTTTGGTGATGCTTAGATACTTTATTCTAGCATTGCGTGAGGGCACGGCAATGGCTTAGTATGGGGGAGTGATGAGATGGCATTTATACATGATCTCATCGTTCTTTTCGGGCTTTTAATGCAATAAAATGTCATAAAATACCATATATATGCTTCTGTTTGTTTACTTGTGTATTTTAGGTATGGATATCGTGAAAAAGACAAAAGATCACAAGATACAAGGAAAAACGAACACGAGAAACGAAGCCGTACAAAGAACCGGGCCCTAATCATGGAATTCTCATCAAATACCCTTGAAGACTTGAAGACAAGCAAGATTGATCCTCATTCAATGAAGAAATGATACTTAAAACCCTTGTATATTGATAATTACAAGTTTGGTCCCTTAAGTTTGTCAAAATTTGCAAAAAGGTCCTTCAACTTTGAAGAAATGGCAAGATTAGTCCCTCAACAAATCAAAATTGTCAATTATGGTCCCTCATGAAGTGAAAGACATAATGAAGACCTTTGAAGATCAATGAAGTCCAAAACAGCCCTTGAATTATTCAAACATGTCAAAAATACACCTTTGAAACCTTTTGGAAAACTTTTGTGCCAAAATTGTCAAAGTGGGAAAGTATTTTACAAAGGAAGACAAGTTTTAGGGCTTGAAAACTTGATATGCCAAAAGAACAAAAGAGAAGGACCAAAAATGTTTAAGTTGAAACATTTGAAAACCAATTGCGCCAAACAAGCACTGTGCCCCCAAAATCGGATCAAATGGGGTTTACTGTTCACTTTTTACTCCCCAGGTTTCACTTCCACTTTTACTTGGGTAAAACCCAATTAAACCCACACACGTTTAATTCACACATACCAAAACTCAACCCACTCCTAAAAATCCCAATCCCACGCGTGTGTACCAAACCCCCAATTCCCCATTCCACCAATCAGCTTACACCTTGTCCTCCAAGGCAATGACGTGTCCCCAAATCAATGGCCATGATATATTGCTTCATCACAACGCAAATTTAAACGTCCAGGATCAAATGAGGACAGCTCATCACCAAATTCGTCTAGAAGCTTTAGAGGGTATTTTGGGATTTTTCTGTAATTAGGGTTAGCATTCTTAGCTTTCTAGTAGGTTCTATTAGCACTATATAAGGAGACCCAAGCCTGTTGGAGTCCCTTGTTCCAGTTTTCCTTTTATAATTTTGTAATCCCTTTTAAATTGAAATAAAAGTTGTGTTTTTGTTTTAAACAATATAATTCCTTTTTGTTTGTTTAAAGTTGGTGTTAATTTGAAAAGGAAAACTGAGTTCCATTTATTTGATTTGGTTAAATAATTTTGAGTTTCAAAATTGTTTAGGTTTTCTGAAAATTTGAAAAGATTTTTGGTAAGGATCTTTTCTAAGGATTGGTGTTAGAGGTTCCTGTTACTGGTGATTTAAGAGATATAAAAACGTTTTTAGAAGGTTGAAAAGAGTTTTGGAAAGTTTTAGAAAGAAAAGAAAAGAAAACAGATTATATATAGCTTGTATATTGTTGTGTTTTCTTTTGTGTTTGATTTCAACAGGTCAAGAGGTGTTGATATTGGTACTGCTCCAACCCGAGTTGGATTGAAGGAGGATTTTCATCCTCTAGGGTCTTGGATGTAAGACCCTTAGGTAATTTTTCTATTTTTCTTTGAAAAAATTCAGATAGTATAGCTTCATGTGATATTGTTGTGTGGTGCTCATTAGTTTGTTAAAGTTATTGATCTGTGTTCTATTGTGGTATTGTGCATGTTAGATAACATTAGGGTCAGTTTGAAGTGGTTTTGTAAGGCTTTTGTTTGAGAAAAACGTTTTTCAAAATTTTAAACGGGTGTTTGGATAAGGGTGTTAGCAGGGGAGAGATTTTTGATTCAAGCATTTAAAAGGTGTTAAAGAGGATAAAAAAGGTTGAGTTAGGTTTTAACTAGTTGGTAATTTAGTTTGGTACAAGATTTGGAAGCAATTTGTGGCTTGAAAAAAAAAAAGAGAAAGGTTAGCCAAAATCTGCTCATGCCAATTCTGCTTGTTTTTATCATAACTGAGTGCTTGGATCTTTGATTTCTGTTAAGCTTTAGGTTAATTTAGTTATTGATATTGTTTGAGTACCATTGTGTGAGTGTGTATGCTCAATTTTAGGATTGGAAGTTCATTTGAGTGCAAGCTATAAGCACATTAGTCACCAGACCTGCATACATTTGTTACAGCAACTTGACATGGCCAGTTTGTGTTTTGGATTTTGATTTGTGTGGTGCTAAGTGTTTGCTTTTGATTGTCTTGACTTCTTGTGTTCCAAAGAACACAAGAGTGCCCCCTGTCCAACAATAAGCATCCAAATAAGCTCAAAAGCCAACTCCTTTGGCTTTCTTACCCTGTGAAGAAAAGTAAACATAAGCTAAATTGCTTGTGTTTATAACTTAACCTGGCCACGTTTTGTGATTGAATTTTGACTAATCTTGGCTAAAAAGGAAAGTGGAATTGGATTTAGCTTGTTAAAAGGTCACTAGTTGGATTCATAAAATAAAAAAAATAAAAAAAAGTAATCGTCCAAAAAGGGGGTTAGCAAGCCTCGAACCCACAATCACTACGCTCACACACACACAACACTACCACTGCGCCCTAGGGTCTTTGACTGCTAGGGTGTGGTTTTGTTTTTTACTTAACCAGTTTCTTTTTTTTTTACTTTTTAAATAAGCCGTAGGTTTTAAGCTTATTTCAAGCTTATTCATTAAGCTGATTTTGTCCTTTTTATTTTTCTTAGGTTAATATTAGCATTTGTGATTTTTCTAGACCATTTTCATATTTTTCTCTTTATTATATTATTTTTATCATTTATTTTATATCCGGTTTTTAGAAAATCAATAAAAAATACCAAAAAGAGTTTTTATTTCCAGGAAAAATAGTTTTTAGTTTTTAAAATATATTTTTGAGGTTTACATCTAATTTTGGTTTCAAAAACATTTATTTTTAATTTTATAATTTTTTAAGGTTTTTTATAAACTTTAAACATTTTTATAAAATTATTAAAAAAGGTTTAGAAGCTCTAATTAGTGTTTTTCTCTTAATTATATTATTTAGGATTTTTAGAAATTTTTTTATTTCAAATTTTAGAAACTTTTTATTTTTAGCAATATTTTAATATTATTTTAATATTAAATTTTCAAAATTTTCTTTTTCTTTATTTTTCATTTTTCTTAAATTCTTTAGCATTAATTAGGACTATTTACATTTTTAGAATATTTTTATAACTTTTAGATTTATTTTTATAATTATTTTAAGTTTAATTAGGTTTTAATCATTTTTAATCATTTTTAGAGTTTTAAAAATAGTTTTAATAGGTTTTAATTTTTAGAAAATTACTTTTTAGTCTTCTAATAATATAAGTTAAGTGATTATTCAATAAAATCATATTTTAGACATTTGAATTAGTTAAATTTAATTTTAGGGCTTTAATTAGCATTTAAAATTAATTATTTAATTAATTAAAGGTTTTAAAATATCTTTGTTGGATTTTTATCTTTGTTTATATTATTTAAGACTTGTTTTTAGCCTTTTTGATATTTTGTTTTTGGTTTTAATAAATTTTTAATTTGGGTGGTTTTTCTACGGTTTTACGTTTTCGTCGTAGTTTAATTTTAACGTAACCGTCTTTCATCCTCTCATCCCCATTCTTCTTAATATTAATCTCAAATACATACAAGTTAATTCACAACACCATACCTCCTTGGGAAACGAATCTTTTTCATCTCATTTTATTTGATTGTGGGTCATTTGTGCACGGTTTTCCTAAACCGTCGTACTTAATACTTTCCGCTAATTTACGCTCTTTTCCTAAAGAGTAGTAAAACACTACAATCATTTTTGGCGCCGCTGCCGGGGAGGTGTGTTGTGCTTTAATTTGGAAGCTTTTGTTTTTGATATTATCCATAATAGTATTTGTGTTAAGTGGAACTCCCTTAACACGTATTATCGGTTTTCTTGGTTTTTCTTTGTGAATATTATTAATATATTGTATTAAGTATCACAATCAAAATACAATATCTCCAAAAGTGTGAAAACACAACCTTAATTGGGATTTGATCTCCTAATTATTGTATTCGAATCTCAAACAAAAAGAAAAGGCAAAAATAGATAAATACTTTCGTGAAGCTCGATTTTGAAAGATACGAACTATAAGGTGGGTATAAGGCGGGTATTATAAAATATACCCTAAGGAAAAAGGCTCTTAAGTGCTTCGCGCCGCCTCGTTTCCCCGCTTGCTTGTGAGTATTTTGACATTGAAGGCTAATCGAGGGTTTTGCCGCCCAAAGTATTAATACGTATACTATATTTGCTTGGTTTTCTTTGTGATTAAACCCTCGTGAACAATTTGGTTTTCACCAAAGTTCTAAAGTCATTCGAAGGCGTTCACTCCACGTGATCGTTTTCATTCCTTTGAGGCTTCTTTAATCAAGAGTTTGATTCGAGGAGAGATTTTGTAGATTGTTGTCTACGAAGATACACCAAAATCCAAAAAAAAATTAAATATCATCAAAAACACAAAAAAATTGAAAATCCACAAAACAACCAAAAAGAATCTTCTTTTCTCACCTCCCATTCTTCGTGAAGTTTATGATCACTCGTAATCAAGCAAAACGAGCTCGTAAACGTCTTCAAAAGCAAGCAAATCAAGGATCGTTGATTGTTGAAGAACCTCCAATTGTTGAACCTATTATAGAACAAGAAGTCGTCATGGCTAATCGTACTATGATGGAGTTGCTACAAGCACCCACCGAGGGTTTTGGAGAGGCCATTGTTATTCCCGCCATCCTTGCGGAGAATTTCGAGATTAAGACGGGTTTAATGTCAATGCTACAAGCAAACAAGTTTCGAGGTCACGAGAAAGACAACCCGCATTACCATATTAGGAATTTCAACCGTCTCACCGCTACTAGCAAATTCAAAGATGTTCCACATGACGCCATTAAGATGATGTTGTTTCCATATTCGTTGGATGGTCCCGCAAAAATTTGGCTCGAGAAAGAACCGCCAAATTCGATTTTGACATGGGCCGATCTCGTTTCTAAGTTTGTGAACAAGTTTTTTCCACCATCGAAAACAACACACTTAAAAAATGAAATTTCACGATTTGTGCAACGTAACAATGAAAGTTTTTCAATGGCATGGGAACGATTTAAAGAGATGTTACATGAATGTCCTCACCATGATTTTTCAGAATTGCATCAAATTGATACCTTTTATAATGGGCTTAATGATCATGAACGAGATTATTTGAATGCCGCCGCGGGTGGTAATTTTTTGTGCAAGACGACAAATGAGGCTTTACAAATCATTGAAAATCGATCTAAGGTTTATAGCCCTCGTAACACACCGAGTGTTGCCAATATGGGTTCGTCATCGTCATCACAATCGTCTCGTGGCATTAATGCCTTACATGATGAAGCTAATGAGGAAAACCGGTTTTTTGATAGATTTGCTAATCTAATGTCCCATTGGAAGGCTCAAGAAGCTTCCAATTCCGCTTCGGTTAAAGCGGTTGCTAAGAGTTGTTTATCATGTGGAGGAGCTCATGATCTTTCCGAGTGCATTACCGCGGATGGTAACACTTCGAGTGCTTATGTAGCAACGGGAACTTACAACCAAAACGGCCAAGGTTCCCGCCAAAATCAAGCTCCACCAAATCAAAATGTTAATAATTATCGAAACAACAACCAAGGTAATTACCAAGGCAACACACGCAATTACAACAAAGGGAATTATCAAAGTGGGAATGGACAAATCTCTAATCAAAACCAAAATCGTGATTTTCAAAACACCACACAAGGTTTTCAAAATGCTCACACGAAAAATTTGCAAGGAGAATTTTTAGATTATGCAAAAGCAAATGATGCTAAATTTGATAATATGCAACGTGAGATGATTAGCTTAAGGTCCGAGTTGAAAAACGAGCTTAAAAATGAACTTGCTAATGAACTTAAAACTCATGCAAATAAAATGGAAGGAAATGTCCAACGTCTTCAACAAAACCAACAAAAGATGGAATTAGGACAACATGAGATTAAGCAAGAGTTATTGAAAGCGGATGCTAGGCAATCAAAATTTGAGGACCGAATGGCTAAGATGTTCGAAGCTATCATGTGTAAGCCCTCTTCTTCGGGTGGTCTTCCTAGTGATACCATTAACAACCCGATGGGAGAAATGAAGGTTATTACTACACGAAGTGGTAAAACTTTCAAGGAACCAATCTCTCGTCCGAGTACTTCTAAGGAGAAGGAAATCGAGAAAGAACCCGAGGTGATGGTCGAAAAGGAGCACATTACAATCCCACGAAGTACCGCTCAAACCACACCTACGGTTACACCAATACCAATTGTGGAACCCGAGTTTCCAAGGCCGTTGCCTAATGACCAACCCACACCACCTTTACCGTACCCTTCGAGACGAAACAAAGAAAAAGCACAAGAACGGAACAATTATCAATTTGAGCTATTTATGAAAATGTTTCGTGATTTACATTTTAACATAAGTTTTGCCGATGCTTTAATCATGATGCCTCGATTCGCCGCAAACTTCAAAAGTATGCTTAACAACAAAGAGAAGTTACAACAAACGTCTAGTTGTTCATCGGTTTTTCTAAGCCGCATACCACAAAAAGTCGGTGATCCCGGTAAATTTTTGATTCCGTGTGCTATACAAGATATGGAGGAATGCTACGCCTTGGCCGATCTTGGTGCTAGTATTAATTTGATGCCTCTCGAGATTTTCAAATCGCTTTCGCTTCCGGCTCTTACTCCTTCGAACATGTCCATCGAGATGGCCGATCATTCTACGATCATGGCATGTGGAGTAGCCGAGGACGTTTTCGTTAAAGTCGGAAAGTTTTACTATCCCGTTGACTTTATCGTTGTAGACATTCCCATCGATCGAAAAGTTCCTCTAATTTTGGGTCGTTCATTTTTGGATACATCAAGAGCACTTATCGATGTTCATGCTCGTAAAATCACCCTTCGTTTCAATGAGGAAGAACTTGTCATCAATGCAACACAAAACTCCAATCTTTCTCATGTATATTCTATTGCAACTTTAAACCATGGTGACTCGACCAATGTCATTTGCAAAGAATTTTCACCAAGAGTTTTAGGGAATGTCTCCAAAAACAATTTACCATTTCCTCCGCCGGTGGAGGTTATGAGTGCTAAGCCTACAAGGAAGAAACCATCAATACTTGAATCGAAAAATCCTTCACCTTCATTCTTGAAAAGTGTTGATAAGTTGCCGGCTTCTACGGAAGATCTTTCGGATGATGAATATGTTGGCCCCGATGGGGAGGTTTTCTTCGTCGATAAACGTTTTGAGAACTTGCCACCACCAAAACCAAAACGGTTTCAAAATGTGAGAATTTTTAGTGTGACTAACATCGTCTTAGAAACACCGAATATTTTCGACATAATCAAAAAGGGTTTTCATAAGGAGAGTTTAAAAGATAAAAAAGAAAAAGATCTTAAATGTGATTTAATTGATTTTTCTACAAATCTAACTCCGTCATCACCGCATGTTTTGAGTGCTACAAACTCGTCTACTCCTTTTGACGATGCTTTGTGTGGTCTTAGTATGGGGGAAGCCCCTTATGTTCCCTCATCCTTGTCCACCGAGGACGAGATATTCGATCCCGGAATTTCATGTAAAGGGAAATCTCGGTCTTCCACCGATGCAATAAATGGAAACTATATCTATTTGCTTTGTGCGAGTCTACCTCGAGTAGCTCAAACGTTTGTCTTACCATTTGTCTCACCCTTCTACTTCTCATCTATTTTCTTCAAACTCTTTGAGTTTATGGCACATGTTAGAGTGGTGTTAATTTGTTTTTCCAATGGAAACGAGAACGCCATCTTTGACCCCGGTATTTTGCATCATCTAAGGACTTAGTCCTTTATACCGGTTGCTTTTTGGGCCTTGTTTATCATGTAAGCCCCATCAAAAATTGACCACACCATGATTTTCCCTAAATGTTCACATTTTGAAGGGATCGAGTCGAGCTCATGACTCGGTAATCAAAAACGAGGTGCCTCGTGGGGGAGATCCCATGCTTATCTTTATGCTTTATGTTCACTAATAAGGGGACTTGTACCCTTCCAACTCATTGTCTCGTGGTTATTTGTGATTGTGTTATCTAGATCATCATCATCATCTACGATTGAAGACTCTCGTGTTCGTTTACGTGAGCCTCCATCGTTCGTTTGAAGAAGTTTTTCACGAATCCATGACATATCCTTTATTGTTCTAACAATTATCTTTTAGCATAATTAATAAACGGCTTTAGATATATTGTTGATCACCCTTTCCATGCTAGATCCTAAGCATTCGACTCTTCGTCTCTAGTATGGGGGTGCTCCACCTTTAGACTCGAAACATTGAGGACAATGTTTACTTTTAGTATGGGGGGTGAATAGGTACTTGCTTTGCTACGCCCTCACGTTCTCCAACTTTCAATGTTTTGTTTTGCTAATAAGGCTAAAAATGGCCAAATTTTAAAATTTTTCTTAGTTTTTCATAAGTGTTTTTAAGACACGAATGTATATTTTCCGATGGGTAGAATAAGAATTAATTTTTGACTTGATGGGCATTTGGAGCCATTTACATTCCTTAACCCGCTCAATTCAAGTTTTGCTAGACTTTTATATAGGGAGCTTTAAAACGCGAAAGTCTTAATTCATTCGGGTTAAGAACAAGAACTTTTCGCAAGTTCCTATAATTGATTCTAGAAAGTCACTTATCAAGGGAACTTTAAAACGCATTCTCTAAACTTGAAAAAGTCCAAGAAAGTGCAAGATCCTATAGGTGGCTTGAAAACCCAAAACTTTGATTTGATATAATCTTAATGAAAGCTAATCCAAATTTGGCTTAATTTTGATTTGCACGGCTAAGTATTCACGAGTCTCTTTAATTAGAGGTCTTTAAATAGTGAAGAACGAGAAATGATAGAGTTAGACAAGTGATCATGCTAAACGTAGAACATGAAAGTGTTCTTTCAAAAACTCATATGTTTTTAATTGTGGCTTTTTCTTCCCATAAGATCAATGCATTAGGAATAAATCATAATTGCAATAAGTAAGGTCGTACGATTTGAAAAGTTACTTAGCCTCTAGCGCAAGATCGTTTAAAAGTTGCTCGGGGTTGAATAGAGTTCATAGCCAAGGCATAACTTATTGAAGCGGGACGCGAAGATTGGCGATCATCCAAAAAGGCCCTAACAAGGCATGAGGAGCTCTATTTTTGCTAAAGATCCAAAGATGATGTGAAGTATCATTATTCCAAAATCAATATGAAGGATCGAGACACACGACGAGAAGCAATTACTCCCCTAAAGAATGGAGAAAGTCTATCCAAAAAGACCCTAACAAGGTATGAGGATAAATATATCCAAGTCCGAAAAGGAGGCGGATCGTTGTATATCAAAATCCAAAGTAAAGATTGAAGAAAAATGATGAACTCGTGGTCCTATATGAAGAATCTCTCAAAAACGCCAAGTGAAGAAATTCCAAATATATGAAGAGAAGACCATAATTTCAAGAACGTCTTCCCAAAGATTTGAAGTATGAAGTACATGCCAAATATCGGTCCGAGAAAGGTCTCAAATCGTGAAACGAGTTATGCCAAGATATGAACTTAAGGAGATACACGAGAAGCCGTTTTAAAAGATTTTGTCCTTCGGCTAACTATTGATCAAATCGTGCTACTTTGCTTTCGGACTAATAACTACTCAAATAAAGTCAATATGAATCACTTGTGATCCATGACAAATAGATAAAAAATGCTAGTAACCCATTTCCTTTTATAATAACTAGGATTGCGGGGAGAAAAAGTATTACACAATTTGAACGTATGAGTAGTGTTAGCATTATGACTTGTACCAACAATGATCTTGTTTTTGCACTTAGCATGGAATGTATGACAATCAAGGATGACGAAGTTTACTCTAAGGGACATTAACTTGTTCCTATTCTTTGACCCTAAAAGTCACATTTTGGTGATGAAAATCATACATTATGTCTTTACACAATCTCGTGGTATGTTGCAAGTCTTTTACTTTTCAATAAAGGTTAATAAAATTGAACTTTGGTGATGCTTAGATACTTTATTCTAGCATTGCGTGAGGGCACGGCAATGGCTTAGTATGGGGGAGTGATGAGATGGCATTTATACATGATCTCATCGTTCTTTTCGGGCTTTTAATGCAATAAAATGTCATAAAATACCATATATATGCTTCTGTTTGTTTACTTGTGTATTTTAGGTATGGATATCGTGAAAAAGACAAAAGATCACAAGATACAAGGAAAAACGAACACGAGAAACGAAGCCGTACAAAGAACCGGGCCCTAATCATGGAATTCTCATCAAATACCCTTGAAGACTTGAAGACAAGCAAGATTGATCCTCATTCAATGAAGAAATGATACTTAAAACCCTTGTATATTGATAATTACAAGTTTGGTCCCTTAAGTTTGTCAAAATTTGCAAAAAGGTCCTTCAACTTTGAAGAAATGGCAAGATTAGTCCCTCAACAAATCAAAATTGTCAATTATGGTCCCTCATGAAGTGAAAGACATAATGAAGACCTTTGAAGATCAATGAAGTCCAAAACAGCCCTTGAATTATTCAAACATGTCAAAAATACACCTTTGAAACCTTTTGGAAAACTTTTGTGCCAAAATTGTCAAAGTGGGAAAGTATTTTACAAAGGAAGACAAGTTTTAGGGCTTGAAAACTTGATATGCCAAAAGAACAAAAGAGAAGGACCAAAAATGTTTAAGTTGAAACATTTGAAAACCAATTGCGCCAAACAAGCACTGTGCCCCCAAAATCGGATCAAATGGGGTTTACTGTTCACTTTTTACTCCCCAGGTTTCACTTCCACTTTTACTTGGGTAAAACCCAATTAAACCCACACACGTTTAATTCACACATACCAAAACTCAACCCACTCCTAAAAATCCCAATCCCACGCGTGTGTACCAAACCCCCAATTCCCCATTCCACCAATCAGCTTACACCTTGTCCTCCAAGGCAATGACGTGTCCCCATATCAATGGCCATGATATATTGCTTCATCACAACGCAAATTTAAACGTCCAGGATCAAATGAGGACAGCTCATCACCAAATTCGTCTAGAAGCTTTAGAGGGTATTTTGGGATTTTTCTGTAATTAGGGTTAGCATTCTTAGCTTTCTAGTAGGTTCTATTAGCACTATATAAGGAGACCCAAGCCTGTTGGAGTCCCTTGTTCCAGTTTTCCTTTTATAATTTTGTAATCCCTTTTAAATTGAAATAAAAGTTGTGTTTTTGTTTTAAACAATATAATTCCTTTTTGTTTGTTTAAAGTTGGTGTTAATTTGAAAAGGAAAACTGAGTTCCATTTATTTGATTTGGTTAAATAATTTTGAGTTTCAAAATTGTTTAGGTTTTCTGAAAATTTGAAAAGATTTTTGGTAAGGATCTTTTCTAAGGATTGGTGTTAGAGGTTCCTGTTACTGGTGATTTAAGAGATATAAAAACGTTTTTAGAAGGTTGAAAAGAGTTTTGGAAAGTTTTAGAAAGAAAAGAAAAGAAAACATATTATATATAGCTTGTATATTGTTGTGTTTTCTTTTGTGTTTGATTTCAACAGGTCAAGAGGTGTTGATATTGGTACTGCTCCAACCCGAGTTGGATTGGAGGAGGATTTTCATCCTCTAGGGTCTTGGATGTAAGACCCTTAGGTAATTTTTCTATTTTTCTTTGAAAAAATTCAGATAGTATAGCTTCATGTGATATTGTTGTGTGGTGCTCATTAGTTTGTTAAAGTTATTGATCTGTGTTCTATTGTGGTATTGTGCATGTTAGATAACATTAGGGTCAGTTTGAAGTGGTTTTGTAAGGCTTTTGTTTGAGAAAAACGTTTTTCAAAATTTTAAACGGGTGTTTGGATAAGGGTGTTAGCAGGGGAGAGATTTTTGATTCAAGCATTTAAAAGGTGTTAAAGAGGATAAAAAAGGTTGAGTTAGGTTTTAACTAGTTGGTAATTTAGTTTGGTACAAGATTTGGAAGCAATTTGTGGCTTGAAAAAAAAAAAGAGAAAGGTTAGCCAAAATCTGCTCATGCCAATTCTGCTTGTTTTTATCATAACTGAGTGCTTGGATCTTTGATTTCTGTTAAGCTTTAGGTTAATTTAGTTATTGATATTGTTTGAGTACCATTGTGTGAGTGTGTATGCTCAATTTTAGGATTGGAAGTTCATTTGAGTGCAAGCTATAAGCACATTAGTCACTAGACCTGCATACATTTGTTACAGCAACTTGACATGGCCAGTTTGTGTTTTGGATTTTGATTTGTGTGGTGCTAAGTGTTTGCTTTTGATTGTCTTGACTTCTTGTGTTCCAAAGAACACAAGAGTGCCCCCTGTCCAACAATAAGCATCCAAATAAGCTCAAAAGCCAACTCGTTTGGCTTTCTTACCTTGTGAAGAAAAGTAAACATAAGCTAAATTGCTTGTGTTCATAACTTAACCTGGCCACGTTTTGTGATTGAATTTTGACTAATCTTGGCTAAAAAGGAAAGTGGAATTGGATTTAGCTTGTTAAAAGGTCACTAGTTGGATTCATAAAATAAAAAAAATAAAAAAAAGTAATCGTCCAAAAAGGGGGTTAGCAAGCCTCGAACCCACAATCACTACGCTCACACACACACAACACTACCACTGCGCCCTAGGGTCTTTGACTGCTAGGGTGTGGTTTTGTTTTTTACTTAACCAGTTTCTTTTTTTTTTACTTTTTAAATAAGCCGTAGGTTTTAAGCTTATTTCAAGCTTATTCATTAAGCTGATTTTGTCCTTTTTATTTTTCTTAGGTTAATATTAGCATTTGTGATTTTTCTAGACCATTTTCATATTTTTCTCTTTATTATATTATTTTTATCATTTATTTTATATCCGGTTTTTAGAAAATCAATAAAAAATACCAAAAAGAGTTTTTATTTCTAGGAAAAATAGTTTTTAGTTTTTAAAATATATTTTTGAGGTTTACATCTAATTTTGGTTTCAAAAACATTTATTTTTAATTTTATAATTTTTTAAGGTTTTTTATAAACTTTAAACATTTTTATAAAATTATTAAAAAAGGTTTAGAAGCTCTAATTAGTGTTTTTCTCTTAATTATATTATTTAGGATTTTTAGAAATTTTTTTATTTCAAATTTTAGAAACTTTTTATTTTTAGCAATATTTTAATATTATTTTAATATTAAATTTTCAAAATTTTCTTTTTCTTTATTTTTCATTTTTCTTAAATTCTTTAGCATTAATTAGGACTATTTCCATTTTTAGAATATTTTTATAACTTTTAGATTTATTTTTATAATTATTTTAAGTTTAATTAGGTTTTAATCATTTTTAATCATTTTTAGAGTTTTAAAAATAGTTTTAATAGGTTTTAATTTTTAGAAAATTACTTTTTAGTCTTCTAATAATATAAGTTAAGTGATTATTCAATAAAATCATATTTTAGACATTTGAATTAGTTAAATTTAATTTTAGGGCTTTAATTAGCATTTAAAATTAATTATTTAATTAATTAAAGGTTTTAAAATATCTTTGTTGGATTTTTATCTTTGTTTATATTATTTAAGACTTGTTTTTAGCCTTTTTGATATTTTGTTTTTGGTTTTAATAAATTTTTAATTTGGGTGGTTTTTCTACGGTTTTACGTTTTCGTCGTAGTTTAATTTTAACGTAACCGTCTTTCATCCTCTCATCCCCATTCTTCTTAATATTAATCTCAAATACATACAAGTTAATTCACAACACCATACCTCCTTGGGAAACGAATCTTTTTCATCTCATTTTATTTGATTGTGGGTCATTTGTGCACGGTTTTCCTAAACCGTCGTACTTAATACTTTCCGCTAATTTACGCTCTTTTCCTAAAGAGTAGTAAAACACTACAATCAACTACAATCATTTTGGCACCGCTGCGGGGGAGGTGTGTCGTGATTAATTTGTCTTGTTGTTTTTAATTTTAACCATAAATAGTATTTGTATTAGTAGAACTCTACTAATACGTATTATCGTTTTTTTTTTGTTTTTCTTGTGAAATTATTATTACTATATTGTATTAAGTATCACAATCAATACAAAATATCTCCAAAAGTGTGAAAACACAACCTTAATTGGGATTTGATCTCCTAATTATTGTATTCGAATCTCAAACAAAAAGAAAAAGGCAAAAATAGAAAAATACATCCGTGAATCTCGATTTTGAAAAATACGAACTATAAGGTGGGTATAAGGCGGGTATTATAAAATATACCCTAAGGAAAAAGGCTCTTAAGTGCTTCGCGCCGCCTCGTTTCCCCGCTTGCTTGTGAGTATTTTGAGATTGAAGGCTAATCGAGGGTTTTGCCGCCCAAAGTATTATTACGTATAATATATTTGCTTGGTTTCTTTGTGATTAAACCCTCTTGAACAATTTGGTTTTCACCAAAGTTCTAAAGTCATTCGAAGGCGTTCACTCCACGTGATCGTTTTCATTCCTTTGAGGCTTCTTTAATCAAGATTTTGATTCGAGGAGAGATTTGGTAGATTATTGTCTACGAAGATACACCAAAAAAAAATTAAAAACAATCAAAAACACAAAAAAATTGAAAATTCACAAAACACCAAAAAAGAATCTTCTTTGCTCACCTCCCATTCTTCGTGAAGTTTATGATCACTCGTAATCAAGCAAAACGAGCTCGTAAACGTCTTCAAAAGCAAGCCAATCAAGAGACGTTGATGGAGTTGTCATGGCTAATCGTACTATGATGGAGTTGCTACAAGCACCCACCAAGGGTTTTGGAGAGGCCATTGTGATTCCCGCTATCCTTGCGGAAAATTTCGAGATTAAGACGGTTTTAATGTCGATGTTGCAAGCTAATAAGTTTAGAGGTCATGAGAAAGACAACCCGCATTATCACATAAGGAATTTTAACCGTCTCACCGCTACTAGCAAGTTTAAGGATGTTCCACATGACGTCATTAAGATGATGTTGTTTCCATACTCGTTAGATGGACCCGCTAAAATTTGGCTTGAGAAAGAACCGCCAAATTCGATTTTGACATGGGCTGATCTCGTTTCTAAGTTTGTGAACAAATTTTTTCCACCATCTAAGACAACACATTTGAAAAATGAGATTTCAAGATTTGTGCAAAGAAATAATGAAAGTTTTTCAATGGCATGGGAACGCTTTAAAGAGATGTTACATGAATGTCCACACCATGATTTTTTGGAATTGCATCAAATTGATACTTTTTATAATGGGCTTAATGATCATGAACGAGATTACTTGAATGCCGCCGCGGGTGGTAATTTTTTGTGCAAAACGACCGATGAAGCTTTAAAGATTATCGAGAATAGATCGAAGGTTTATAGCCCTCGTAACACACCGAGTGTTGCCAATTTGGGTTCGTCATCGTCGTCATCGTCTCGTAGCCTTAATGCCTTACATGATGAAGCTAATGAGGAAAATCAGTTTTTCGATAGATTTGCTAATCTTATGACTCATTGGAAAGCTCAAGAAGCTTTGAATTCCGCTTCGGTTAAAGCGGTTGCTAAGAGTTGTTTGTCTTGTGGTGGAGCTCATGATCTTTCCGAGTGCATTACCGCGGATGGCAACACTTCGAGTGCTTATGTAGCAACGAGAACTTATAACCAAAACGGCCAAGGTTCCCGCCCAAATCAAGCTCCACCAAATCAAAATGCTAATAACTATCGAAACAACAACCAAGGTGGTAATTATCAAGGCAATTCACGTAACTACAACAAAGGGAATTATCAAAGTGGAAATGGACAAGTCACTAATCAAAACCAAAACCATGATTTTCAAAACACTACACAAGGTTTTCAAAATGCTCACACTAAAAAACTTCAAGGAGAATTTTTGGATTATGCTAAAGCAAATGATGCTAAATTTGATAACATGCAACGTGAGATGATTAGCTTAAGATCCGAGTTAAAAAACGAGCTTAAAAACGAACTTGCTAATGAACTTAAAACTCATGCAAATAAAATGGAAGGAAATGTCCAACGTCTTCAACAAAATCAACAAAAGATGGAACAAGGACAACATGAGATTAAGAAAGAATTGTTAAAAGCGGATGCTAGGCAATCAAAATTTGAAGGACGAATGGCAAAAATGTTTGAAGCAATCATGTGTAAACCCTCTTCCTCGGGTGGTCTTCCTAGTGATACCATTGCAAAACCGAAGGGAGAAATGAAGGTTATTACTACTCGTAGTGGTAAAACTTTCAAGGAACCAATCTCTCGTCCAAGTACTTCTACGGAGAAGGAAATCGAGAAAGCGCCCGAGGTGATGGTCGAAAAGGAGCATATTACCAATTATGCAACCCGAGATTCCAAGGACGTTGCCTAATGTCCAACCCACACCACCCTTACCTTACCCTTGGAGACGTAACAAGGAAAAGGCACAAGAACGGAATAATTATCAATTTGAGCTATTTATGAAAATGTTTTGTGACATACATTTTAACATAAGTTTTGCCGATGCTTTAATCATGATGCCTCGATTCGCCGCAAACTTCAAGAGTATGCTAAACAACAAAGAGAAGTTACAACAATCGTCTAGTTGTTCATCGGTTTTTCTTAGCCGCAAACCACAAAAAGTCGGTGATCCCGGTAAATTTTTGATTCCATGTGCAATTCAAGATATGGAGGAATGCTACGCCTTGGCCGATCTTGGTGCTAGTATTAAAGATTTTCAACTCACTTTAGCTTCCGGCTCTTACTCCTTCGAACAGGTCTATCGAGATGGCCGATCATTCTATGATTTTAGCATGTGGAGTAGCCGAGGACGTTTTCGTTAAAGTCGGAATGTTTTACTATCCCGTTGACTTTATCGTTGTAGACATTCCTATCGATCGAAAAGTTCCTCTCATTTTGGGTCGTTCATTTTTGGATACATCAAGAGCACTTATCGATGTTCATGCTCGAAAAATCACCCTTCGTTTCAATGAAGAAGAACTTGTCATCAATGCAACACAAGACTCCAATATTTCTCATGTCTATTCTATTGTAACTTTAAACCATGGTAATTCAACCAATGTCGTTTGCAAAGAATTTTCAGCAAGAGTTTTAGGAAATGTCACCAAAAACAATTTACCATTTCCTCCGCCGGTGGAGGTTATGAGTGTAAAGCCTACAAAGAAGAAACCGTCAATACTTGAATCGAAAAATCCTTCGCCTCACCTCGAACATTCTTGAAAAGTGTTGATAAGTTGCCGGTTTCTACGGAAGATCTTTCGGATGACGAATATGTTGACCCCGATGGGGAGGTTTTCTTTGTCGATAAACGTTTTGAGAACTTACCACCACCAAAACCAAAACGGTTTTCAAATGTGAGAATTTTTTATGTGACTAACATCGTCTTAGAAACACCAAATATTTTTAACATAATCAAAAAGGGTTTTCATAAGGAGAGTTTAAAAGGTGAAAAAGGAAAAGATTTTAAATGTGATTTAATTGATTTTTCTACAAATCTAACTCCGTCATCACCACGTGTTTTGAGTGCTACAAGCTCGTCTACTCCCTTTGACGATGCTTTGTGTGGTTTTAGTATGGGGGAAGCCCCTTATGTTCCCTCATCCTTGTCCACCGAGGACAAGATATTCGATCCCAGAATTTCATGTAAAGGGAAATCTCGGTCTTCCACCGATGCAATAAATGGAAACTATATCTATTTGCTTGGTGCGAGTCTACCTCGAGTAGCTCAAAAGTTTGTCTTACCAATTGTCCCACCCTTCTACTTCTCATCTCTTTTCTTCAAACTCTTTGAGTTTATGGCACGTGTGGAAGTGGCGTTGATTTGTTTATCCAATGAAAACGAAGACGCCATCTTCGATCACGGTATTTTGCATCATTTAAGGACCTAGTCCTTAATATCGGTTGCTTTTTGGGCCTTGTTTATCATGTAAGCCCCATTTAAAAATTGACCATACCATGCTTTTCCCTAAATGTTCACATTTTGAGGGGATCGAGTCAAGCTCATGACTCGGTAATCAAAAATGAGGTGCCTCGTGGGGGAGATCCCATGCTTATCCTTTTATGCTTACTAATCACTATTAAGGGGACTTGTACCCTTCCAACTCGTTGTCTCATGGTTGTTTGTGATTGTGTTATCTAGATCATCATCATCTACGATTGAAGACTCTCGTGTTCGTTTACGTGAGCCTCCATGCTTATCCTTTTATGCTTACTAATCACTATTAAGGGGACTTGTACCCTTCCAACTCGTTGTCTCATGGTTGTTTGTGATTGTGTTATCTAGATCATCATCATCTACGACTGAAGACTCTCGTGTTCGTTTACGTGAGCCTCCATCGTTTGCTTGAAGAAGTCTTTCACGAATCCATGACATATCCTTTGTTGTTCTAACAATTATCTTTTAGCATACTTAATAAACGGCTTTAGATATATTGTTGATCACCCTTTCCATGCTAGATCCTAAGCATTCAATTCTTCGTCTCTAGTATGGGGGTGCTCCACCTTTAGACTCGAAACATTGAGGACAATGTTTATTTTTAGTATAGGGGGTGAATAGATACTTGCTTTGCTACGCCCTCACGTTTTCCAACTTTCAATGTTTTGTTTTAATAAGGCTAAAAATGGCCTAATTTTAAAAAAAAATTTAGTTTTCATAAGTGTTTTTAAGACACGAATGTATATTTTCCGATGGGTAGAATAAGAGCTAATTTTTAACTTGATGGGCATTTGGAGCCATTTACATTCCTTAACTCGCTCAATTCAAGTTTTGCTAGACTTTTATATAGGGAACTTTAAAACGCGAAAGTCTTAGCTCATTCGGGTTAAGAACAAGAACTTTTCGCAAGTTCCTATAATTGATCCTAGAAAGTAACATATCAAGGGAACTGTAAAATGCATTCTCTAAACTTGAAAAAGTCCAAGAAAGTACAAGATCCTATAGGTGGCTCGAAAACCCAAAACTTTGATTTGATATAGTCTTAATGAAAGCTAATCCAAATTTGGCTTAATTTTGACTTGCATGGCTGAGTATTCACGAGTCTCTTTAATTAGAGGTCTTTATATAGTGAAGAACGAGAGATGATAGAGTTAGAAAAGTGATCATGCTAAACGTAGAACATGAAAATTTTCTTTCAAAAACTCATATGTCTTTAATTGTGGCTTTTTCTTCCCATAAGATCAATGCATTAGGAATAAAAATAATTGTAATAAGTAAGGTCGTACGATTTGAAAGGTTACATGAAAATGTTCTTTCAAAAACTCATATGTCTTTAATTGTGGCTTTTTCTTCCAAGATGATGTGAAGTATCATTATTCTTAAATCAATATGAAGGATCGAAACACACGACGAAAAGCAATTACTCCCCTAAAGATCATGGAGAAAGTCTATCCAAAAAGACTCTAACAAGGTATGAGGATGAATATATCCAAGTCCAAAAAGGAGGCGGATCATTGTATATCAAAGTCCAAAATAAAGATTGAAGAAAAATGATGAATTCATGGTCCAAATATGAAGAATCTCTCAAAAACGTCAAGTGAAGAAATTCCAAATATATGAAGAGAAGACCATAATTTCAAGAACGTCTTCCCAATATTTGAAGTATGAAGTACATGCCAAATATCGGTCCGAGAAAGGTCTCAAATCGTGAAACGAGTTATGCCAAGATATGAACTTAAGGAGATACACGAGAAGCCGTTTTAAAAGATTTTGTCCTTCGGCTAACTATCGATTAAATCATGCTACTTTGCTTTCGGACTAATAACTACTCAAATAAGTCAATATAAATCACTTGTGATCCATGACAAATAGTTAAAAAATGCTAGTAACCCATTTCTTTTTATAATAACTAGGATTGTAGGGAGAAAAAGTATTACACAATTTGGACGTATGAGTAGTTTTAGCATTGTGACTTGTACCAACAATGATCTCGTTTTTGCACTTAGCATGGAATGTATGACAATCAAGGATGACGAAATTTACTCTAAGGGACATTTACTTGTTTCTATTCTTTGACCCTAAAAGTCACATTCGTGATGAAAATCATACATTATGTCTTTACACATCTTAGTAGTATTGTTGCAAGTCTTTTACTTTTCAATAAAGGTTAATAAAATTGAATTTTGGTGATGCTTAGATACTTTATTTTAGCATTGCGTGAGGGCACGACAATGTCTTAGTATGGGGGAGTGATGAGATGGCATTTATACATGATCTCATCGTTCTTTTCGGGCTTTAAATGCATAAAAATGTCATAAAATACCATATATATGCTTGTGTTTGTTTACTTGTGTATTTTAGGTATGGATATCGTGAAAAAGACAAAAGATCACAAGAAACAAGGAAAAACGGACACGAGAAGCGAAGCCGTACAAAGAACCGGGCCCTAGTTCATGAATTATCCAACATTTACCCTTGAAGACTTGAAGATATGCAAGATTGATCCTCAAACAATGAAGAAATGACACTTAAAACCCTTTTGAAATCATAATTACAAGTTTGGTCCCTTAAGTTTGTCAAAATTTCAAAAAGGTCCCTCAACTTTGAAGAAATGGCTAGATTAGTCCCTCATCAAATCTAATTTGTCAATTATGGTCCCTCATGAAGTCAAAGTTACATTGAAGACCTTTGAAGATCAAGAATGTCCAAGATCAGTCCCTCAAATATCCAAATATGGCAAAAACAACCCTTTAAAACCTTTTGCCAAAGTTTTGGGGCAAAAGTGTAAAAATTGGAAGTTTATTAACAAAGGGATACGTTTATAATGGCTGGAATACTTCTTATACAACTTTTCCCAAAAACAAACGACCAAAGCTGCCATTCCCAAAGTTTGAATTCACAAACACGCGCCAAACAAACACAATCCTACAAACACGGATCAAACTTTGTTACTGTAGCACGTATGAACCCAGTTTTTACCTCACTTAAAACAAAGGGTAATTTTCAATTACACACACTCACGTGTGATTCACACAAGAAGAAACTCATCCCAACCTTAAAACCCTCACTCCCACTCACCAAGAGGCCCCACACTCAACCTCGTCCACCTATCACATCACCACTTCTTCCCAATGGACTGCCACGTGTCAAAATAAACGGCAAAGACTCTTAGCTTCACCCCAAAGCTAAGATAAATGTCCCTGATCATTTTGGACAGCTCACATCAAAGAATCGTCTAGAAGACCTCAAGGATAATATTGGAATTTCACTTCTATGGTTTGTGAATAGTGTTATCATAGCATTTGCCTATAAAAGGAGACCTCAACTTCTGAGAGTCCCTTTGTTCCAGTTTTACCTTTTAAAATTGTAATTCCTTTTTGAAATTTATAAAAGTTGGTATTTTGAGAAAATTGTAATTCCTTTTTATGTTTTTGAAAGTTGGTGTTGTTTAAAGGTGATTCTGAGTTCCATTTGTTGTTATAAGTGTGCTTGAATCATTTGGTTCAAGGACGTTTATGTTTGGTAAGTTTTTCAAGTTTGAAAAAGCTTGAAAAGTGGTTTCCGAATTTGCTTATTATTGTGTACTAACCCTTAGCCAAAGGCCTTATGATCCTTCAAGCTTGTTGACACCAAGCCTGAGAAGAGTTTTGAGCTCTTGGTTGAGTTGTTTTCTGATTTGTGTTGAAGATATATCATAATCAAAACCTGTTCTACTTTGAACATCAGAAGGTTTTGATCTTCCTTTTTGAAGAACCTTGGTCTTGTTCTAGTTGTTGAACAAGGTCCAAGGAGCATAGCTGGCCCTCCTAGGATGTTGTGGAGGGCAGGTATAATCCCTTGTTTATGATTCCTCTAAAAAATTTCATGTTACTACCTGTTTTGCATTTTGGTATATGATTTGGTGATTCTGTGTTTTTACTTTGTGTTTTATGGTTGCAATCTGTTAGTTGTCACCTAGTGTAGCTGTTTGAATGATAAAATCAGTAGGTTGTGTTTAAAAATCACAAGTTGCTTTGAAAAGTGGTTGATTAAGGACTATTTAAGATTACTGGTTCATAAGGCCTTGTGGCCTTGTACCCTTGGTTCTTAGGGTTTGGGAAGTTAAAACAAGTCATTTTGAACAAGTTTTAGTCATTGGTTAAGTTTCTGAAAGTTTGGAAAAAGGATTGGAAGTTTTGCTAAAAATCTGATAAGAGTGTTTTGGAATTGGTCAAACACATCAGATCCAATAACTTCTTTGTTACATGGATCTAAGGTTTAAAATAAGGTTCGGGAATAGTTTGGGTGATAAGCTATCTATTGGTTATCTGGTTGTCGAATTTGGTGGCTTATTGTGTTGGTTATAGCTTATCAAAATTGGCTGAAGTGGTCATTTGCATCAGCAAAGTGACCACCTCGTTTGGTGTCTGCATTGTGATTTCTAGTATAAGGATTGTTGTTTTATTGCTTGGATCCTATTTGTGTGCTGCTTGTAAGGTTATTTGGCTACTTGGATTTATCTGTTGATAGCTTATAAGCTTACTGGCTTATTGGCTTATTTGTGCCAAAACTTGTCAAGACTACTCAATTGGTAGGCTTTGATTCACAAGGTTTGCACTCAAACCTTGACCTGCAGGGTGAAAAACAAGTCTAAACACTTCATTAAGTCTGTCATCGTCCAATTTGTGCTTGTAAGCGTTTGAATTTCACTTATCAGTGTTTGACTTTTGGTCAAACTTGGTCACTTAGCTTATTGAATCTGTTTTGCTTATTGGTACATGCAACAACTTAGTTTTTGTAATAGAACTCATTTTTCTCATCTTAATATCAAGTCTGGAAGGTTACAAGTCTTTTGGTTAAGCTTTTGCTAGGAAACTAGCTTATTTGGCTTTTTCAGATTGCTTATTGGCTCTCACAGCTTATTCTACTTGGCTTTTTGTGATTTTCTTGATTGATTATTTTTAGTTAAGTTATTTGTGAGCTTTTGCAAAAAACTAGAGCTTCTGAAACGTCCTAGAACTCAAACCCGACTATTTTGTCGTTTTGTGGATTTGTACTTTGCTTATTTCTGGCTTATTAAGTGTGCTTTTTCAAAATTTCTTTTACAGATCTCTTTGGTATCCCAAAAGAAGGTTGTGTGTCAAATTAGAGCTTATGCCATTAGCTTATTGCTTAATGGGCTAAAAAGCCCAATAAGGATAAGTTGTTTGCTTAATAAGTTGTGATAAGCTCACTTTCATTTTTTGAGCCTTTATAGTTTTGTGTTTAGAATTAAATTTTGAGTCAGATTGGGCTTTTCCAAGTCCATTGGGCCAAGTTTGACTTTTTGGGCTAAAAAGCCCATTAGTGTTGACTGTTTTTGGTTTTGGCCCATTTGAAGGCCCAATAGGGGTATTCTGGTCATTTCACTTTCATTTTCTGTTTATTTAGGTTAAAATAAACTAGTTTGCAAGTTTTTAGAATTTTTTATAATTTTTGGATTTTTAATATTATTTTAATATTATTTTATTATTATTTTTCAAATTTCACATTTTTGAACTTTTTACATTTTTCTTAACTTAAATATATTAAAATAGGAATTTTGCAACTTTTAGATTAATTTTATCATCTTTAGATTAATTTTTATAATTATTTTAAGTTTTAATAGTTTTTAAATCATTTTAAATAGTTTTGGTTAGTTTAAAAAAGTTCTAAAAATAGTTTTTAATCTTTTTAGATCATTTTAGAGGTTTAGCAATTGAAAAATCTTTATTTGGGCTTTTTGATAATTAATTTGATTTTTAGGGCTTTAATTAGCATTTAAAAATTGAATATTTAATTAATTGAAAGGTTTGAAAAAGTTTTGATCATTAGTAAACTCTTAGTTTATTTATTTTGATTTTTGGTGAATTTTTGGTAATTGTTAGAATTTATTTTTATTTTTGCTCATTTTATGGTTTTACGTTAAGTCGTAGTAGTAATTAATTTCACGTCTTCGTCATCCTCTTTTCTCATCCCCTTCTAACCAATATTAATCTCAAACCTTGCTACATTATAGTCACACACATATACCTCCTTGGGAAACGAACTTGGAACTTCTTTGGGTCATTAGTGCTTGATTTTCCTAAATCATCACTTAATACTTTCCCTATTTATCCTCCTTTTCCTAAAGGTGTGGTAAAACACTACAATCAGTTGGGTTGTTGCTTTCTTCGGCAAAAAGTACGATTTTTTGTGGGATTTTGTTTTTGTGGTTTTTGGACCAATCAAGCTTGAGTAAGACTTTGTCATCTAACAATTGGTAAGCTTGGTTAGGGGTTTTGTAAAGGAAAATAACGCCCGCTGCGACATTCAATGCATCTTGGGTAGCATCGTCAAGACCATGATATAAAATCTTAATTATTCCTTCCTTTTTTTAGTCCATGACCATGGCAGTTTCTGAGTAATTCTTTCATTCTTAACCATGCGTCAGTGAGAGTTTCTCTATCTTGTTGAGAAAAGCTTCAGATTTATCCGAGGAGTTTTTCAAATAGGGAAGGAGGAAATAATCGGCTAATGAAAGAGGTTCTAAGACCTTCACATGTTCGAATGGTTCCTTTGTTGAGTTCGTCGAGCCATGACTTGGATTCTCTAGTCAAGGATGATGGAAACATCATGAGTTGAACAACTACAACTTGTCCTTCTCTATAGTTAAACATTTTTCATATTCCGCTAAATTCATGGATGTGTTTGTGAGGATCGGTTTTGATTCGACCGTCAAATTGGTGGTTTTTGACAAGTGTCAAGTAATTTCCTTTGATTGCAAAATCATTCGCAATTTCAGGTAAAACGATTGCGGAGCCAGGAGTTGTGCTACAAGTCTATCGGCTGACCACATTGGTTCATCATCGGTGTTCGACATTGGATCGTAACGTTTGATGAGTTTGGTGAGAAATAGGAATTGAGAAAGGTAGTGGAAAGGTTGGTTGATTTCGCGAGGTTGATGTTGCTCGTGTCTCCTATCTAAAGGTACACGAAGGTGAAGTCTACGTAACCTTCGGTTAAGGGTAAGTTCAGGTTCTGACAACGGTGATAATGGTGGAGTTTCGGATAAACGGGTGTGCATCCAACAAGGATTTTTGGTTTATAGAAGAAATGTGCGGCGCACTTCTTGGATTGTGCGGCGCACTTTCGTTTGCTACAGGAAGTGCGGCGCACTTTTTGGATTGTGCGGCGTACTTTCTGTACTGTAGAAAAATTTTCGGTTTTGTTTGAGTGGGAAATGGTTCAATTCTTCAAAGATTACGAAAGTTTTAGTTACAAAGCAGGATTATAAGTCCCTGGCAGCGGCGCCAAAAACTTGATGTTCGTTTTGCAAGTCTTAAATTTGTATTACAAGGTTTAGACAAAACAAGGGAATAGAAATACACACACGGGCAAGTATACCCTTTCGTTCGTAATATATCTTGTAGTGGTAAGCCAGGATCGTTCGCTGAGACTTAGTTTTGTTTTCGTAATCAATATAATAGTTGAAGAAAGAAATGATTGATATGAATAACAATAGTAACAAATATGACTAATATGGGATAGTTCGTATGAGTTCGTGATGATGATAATAATGATCGAGATGTGTTTCGGTAGGTAAAGAGTGATAATCTTTTTTTCGTCAAAATGAAGTTTACACAACTTACTTTAGGGTGATTCAACACTTATGTTTATTCGAGCGACTAAGCTCAAAACAAGTTGCCAACGAGCTTAATGTTTTATTACGGATTCTTAGCGGATTTCTCCAACCGAAGATTCTAAACCATAGACAAGTCTTTAAAAACTTATTACAACGATTTACGTTTCTCAACGCCAAGCCATCATAACAAACCAACTCTAGATAAAATATGGTTTATAGAATTAGGTGCTAAAATGGTTCTACAACATTAGCTTGAAATCAATTATAAAGGATCATATCATAGAATCATCACTAATCATAGTCACATACCCATATAGTCACAAATAGCTTAGCCTAACATAGTAATCAAAGTAATAAATGGAAAAGAGTAAGAGAACATCATACTTAGATTGATTGAATGAACGAGTACACAAGTGTCACGATTGTATCGTTTCTCCAAGATTCAAAGAGTGGAATACTCTCGTTACAAGTATTTCCCGAAATGGGATAATACTGAAATATCACTAAGAAAGCTAAGAATACTCGTATTTATAGAGTAGTAGTTGAGAGGTGAGTGTAAAATGAGTAGAAGTGGCCTCTATTTATTGTGTTGGCTGAGAGAAAATGTGTGCCACACTTATCCAAAAGTGCGCCACACTTTGGATGTGGGAATGTGCGCCACACTTCTGACATTATGCGCCGCACTTTTGTGCATTCCAGATTCTTCTTTCAATAGTTTGTCATATTTGCACAATAAGGACACTCCTTTGTATTTTCTTCACTTTGCTTATCCATACTTCATACCTGAATATATAACAAAATATATTAAGTATCGAAAGCTCTTATACAAAGTGGCATTATAATAACGGGTTGAATATGTATATTTTGGTCGTTATCAGCACTCTTTCAACTATCAGGTCGGATAAAGGTTCACGTTCGCGTTCATTATTTATGTTCACGTCCGCATGACTATTTCAGCTCACTAGTTACGTCTCATGTTAGCTTTCACGACTTTTTTCACGTTTATATCTATTTTTCATTTTATGATTGGCTTTCATTTCCACGTTCATGACATCGTTCACGTTCATGATCTTATCTTATCTCACGATTTACGTTTCAATTTTCGTTCTGGAAAGACTTGTAGAAAACTTAGGAGACCAGAATCAAGCTTAGTATGACTTTCCATCCTCAGACAGACGTTTCACGTCTCATCTCGTATCGTTTGTCGTTACCTCCTCAGTTATCACACATTAACGATATGTTCCCATATCATGTTCACCCTACGTTCTCATGTCACGCTCACGAAATGTTGCACGTATCACGTCCACCATATGTTTTCTTATTACGTTCACCATATCTCCACGTATCACGTTCACAATTGTTCACGTATCACATTCACAATTGTTCATGTACTACGTTACAGTATGTCTCGCGCATCGTTGCTCAGACGTTACTAACGTCAGTTATTCCAAATTATTTCGCATCATAACGTTTCGTTATCTTTGCACGTTATTCCTTATCCAGTCAATCAGATTCATGAGGATACATCTTACGATGATAAACCAGAAGCTTTTCTGTATCGTCAAGACAGAGTCATGAAGACCAAGATTATTATTTTCACCAAGATCTTTTATAGAACCGTTCCGAGTGGGAAACCACTTGGAAACGGAAGAATCCATCTGGATTTCTTATTGTACTTCCCATCCATAATTCAGATATGTCCTTTTCAGCCAGTCCATGTTCTATGTTCCTTTCAGTCACGTCATATTCCATGTTCTTTATAGTCACGTCACGTCCATGTTCTTTATTCATTCATCATACGGTATGTCTTAATCCTTGATCTTTGTTTATTTAAATATGTTAGTATTCAAGAACCATTAAAAACATACATTAATATATGTTAAAAACAAGATTGAATAAAGAGGAAATCGATTTTAGGGTTGATGTTGTGTTTTGCACGCAAACCGAGACCCTTGTAGCTCTTGGTAGTGTTGTTTTCCAACCAGCCGTAACCCATATAGGGGCGGTGGTGGTTTTGGTGATGCAACCGCAACCCCAACTGCACAAGCAGTGGGGTGCGTAGCTTGCCAGTGGGGACCGAGACCTCCAAGGCACTACTACAAAAAATGGTATCCGTCACACTCAAAAAGAGTGACCGTAGGCATATAGTTACACATGATATTTTTTGTCTTTGTGACCAAAGGTCCCGCGACCGTAGGTACACTACGGTCATGATCTGATCTTTGTGACGATAACCAGGAAAAAAATGTGACCAATACTCGAAAATGTGTGACGAATTAGTTACAATATTTGGTGTTTTAGTGAATATGTGTGACGGTAAACACTCTATAGTTACACGAGTTTTGTTTAAGAGTGACTATTGTTTATGAATTTGTCACATGAATATACAATATGTGTGATATTTACTATGTGATTAGTGTATTTTGTGTGACTATATGCATCAAATAGTCACATGAAGGGTATGTTTGTGTGTCCTTTTATGACATGTAGTCACACAAATTATGCTAATGGCTCTGAGTTTGTCACATACAATTAACCAAAGAGTTACCAATAGTAGTAATAAGTGTGACTGTATGCTTTGTCAAGTCAAGACAATTGTATTTTATGTGACTATATGCATCTATTAGTCACATGAATTGTATGTTTGTGTTACCTTTTATGACATGTAGTCACACAAATCATGCTAATGGTACTGAGTTTGTCACATACAATTAACCAAAGAGTTATCAATATTAGTAATAAGTGTGACTGTATGCTTTGTCAAGTCAAGCCAATTGTATTTTGTGTGACTATATGCATCCAATATTCACATGAATTGTATGTTTGTGTTACCTTTTATGACATGTAGTCACACAAATCATGCTAATGGTACTGAGTTTGTCACATATAATTAACCAAAGAGTTACCAATAGTAGAAATAAGTGTGACTTTATGCTTTGTAAAGTCTAGCAAATTGTATTTTGTGTGACTATATGCATCAAATAGTCACATGAAGGGTATGTTTGTGTGACCTTTTATGACATGTAGTCATACAAATTATGATAATGGATCTGCGTTTCTCACATATAATTAACCAAAGAGTTACCAATAGTAGTAATAAGTGTGATTGTATGCTTTGTCAAGTCAAGCCAATTGTATTTTGTGTGACTATATGCATCTAATAGTCAAATGAATTGTATGTTTGTGTTACCTTTTATGACATGTAGTCACACAAATCATGCTAATGGTACTGAGTTCGTCACATACAATTAACCAAAGAGTTACCAATAGTAGTAATAAGTGTGACTGTATGCTTTGTCAAGTCAAGCAAATTGTATTTTGTGTGACTATATTCATCTCATAGTCACATGAATTGTATGTTTGTGTGACCTTTTATGACATGTAGTTACACAAATCATGTTAATGGCACTAAGTTTGTCACATACAATTAACCAAAGAGTTACCAATAGTAGTAATAAGTGTGACTATATGCTTTGTCAAGTCAAGCAAATTGTATTTTTTGTGACTATATGCATCCAATAGTCACATAGAATTGTATGTTTGTGTGACTTTTTATGAAATTTTGTCACACATTGGAATGTGAATAAGTGTGACTATGTTTCATCTTCTAGTAACCTTTCATAATTCCATAAAAACAAATAACAAAATTCTGGAAATCAAATTTCAATTGCATTAATATATAAAATTGAATGTACATAATCAATTCAACAAATGTAATGTTGTATTATTCTCAAGTAACATACTTTTCACACAGAATCACATTTGTAAAGACTTTGAATCACCGTATTGTAAAGTCTTTTGAGCCTTGTTATTCCTAGCTTGTTTCTGCATATGAGTAATAGTTGTAAATGTACTGCCTGCTGGAACATTCATCGAGCGCTTAGATCCTATCTTTGGTGCACTTTCAACAATAGCTTTCATGGTATTTGGTGTTGTTGTTGCCTGTATGGAAACAAAAGCCGTGTATTAAACATTGAACTAAATATGAAAAGCTATGTATATGTAGGATGATAAATCAAGTGTATGTACCTCTTCCAAAAAAATAACCTTTTCCTTTGGCCATGCCACGAAACTACCTTTTACATCCTTAATAGTTTTTAAACCATTATTTCCGTCATCAGGTATGAATGCTGCATCCACCATGGATTCATCAACTAAAACTTTGTAGCAATTTTTTGGTAGTGGTTGGTTATGAATCATTACATTGTATCCATCCTTAGGCTTGTATACCCTACCATTACCAATGATATTGTCCTAGATATGTTCCACAGTTTGCACTTAAATGTCTAAATAAAAACTGTTTACATGCGTTAATAACAAATAAATTAAACAAGTAATTATATGAAAAATGATGAAATACTTACATTTATAGTGATGGTGGAGACTGATTTACTTTTGATTTAGAAGGTGTACGCTTCTTTTGTAATGATGCAATAGGTACGTCTTGTTGTGTCGAGGGAGAAAGATTTTGTTGTGATCCGGAAGCTGGATAAATATCTTCTTGAGATTGGGAATTTTGAAGTGGAGACTTATTTTCCAACGATCTAGTCTTACTTTTTGCTAACCTAGTTCTAGTAGGTACCTACATATATACATAACACAGTAAATAAGTCATGTATAGTAGAATTTAGAAACCAAAAATGGTTTTTTTTATAACTTACCTTCTTCGCAGTTGTAGTTGCAGCTACTGTTGCAGTGTCCAAATCCTTGTTCGAAGTTGCAGTTGTCTTAGACATTGGAAATAACACACCCTTCTGAAGTCCACCACCACTGATCGACGTCCTTTGCTCTTCACTATGTATTCTACTTAATGCATTATGTTCTAGTTGTAATACCTGTAATATATAAGTATGTTAATTGTTAATGGTATTACAAACTGAAAATCATCAAATCAAAATTAGAAAACTAGTCTTACATTTGACTGACTTAGCATTAACTCGGCTATATTAACCCCTTATGAAGACACAACTTTAAACATTATTTCAATAGTTTCCTATGTTTGTGACATCTTGGTGTTTAATTCATCGACTGTATCCTCTGTTTCTTTACGCGCATGTCTCTCCTTCTCAAGTTCATTTTCAAGCAACGCAATCCTTACATCAGTTCCTTGTTTCCTTCTAGGTAGATCAAAGAACTTCCTACACGTAACTCTGCCTCCCACTCCTCGTGCATACCCTCCCTTTTCCTTTCCTACTACATGTGATAATGAATCTGAGCCACTATCAAACGTCAAGGTTCCATCTCTGATCTGTTCCTCTCCTTGCACACAAAAAATGGTAAATAATGTTTATACGAATATAAACATTATATAAAAAATTTGCAATAACACTTACAATCTTAGTGCCAACTTTGATTGTTTCATCATCTGTCTCTTTTCCTTCTTTTCTAACCCTTCCATTAAACCACAATACACCAGGGGGGGGCTTGATCTGGTGTAATTTCTTTCTTTATGATCTTCCAAACATCAAATACATACAGATGAAAAGTTAAACCAACATGGACAACAGTGTTAGGATATTACACCAATATAACCTTACCATTTACTCTTTTATATATACATAACCACCACGTCCCATTGTATGCTGATAAAGAGACTTGGAACGTGCCAATTTATTAGCAGCTGATTTAACCTAACAAAAAAGATTACTAGATGAGAAGTTGCTAGTACGTAACAGATTGTGTTTATCATACGAGGTTTCTAAACAATGCATACATACGGTGTTTATAAATGTAAAACGAAATAGAAATTAACAACCTTAAATTCTTCTGTCGCCGTGTGGTTTACAAAAGCAACCCAGTGTCCTTTTTTGATGATTGCTTTGTAATTTTTTGGAACTACATTTAGTTTTTCAGGATTATCTAGGTTGGGAACTATGTGCGTTGCTGTCAATTTGCTTCTGAAATTTCTTAGCAGTTCACCTAGCTTATTTATAACCAACTTTTTGTAGGACACATCAAATTCAAAGTATTGCTGCACATATTAACATAATGTTAAAGTAAATGCAGGAATACGACTAATAGTTGGGTAAAAAATATTTGTACCGTAGTTTCAGTCCAATGTTTTTGTCTTGCTTCCTCCTTCACATCTTTCCGCGATAGAATCTTCAATCCTATCTGCTCCCGAATCGTGTCTCTAAAAAAACTTATAAACAATGATCTGTTTGGCCCTGATATTCTATTCAGCGCATCAAAGTTTACATTTAACTTTATGACATTTGGTTTTCCATATTTTATCTGAAACTTGGCTAACCTAGTTATACCCCTCTTATTAACAACCTTATATTTACTGATGTCTTCATCCTCATCCGATTGATCACCATAATCCTCTCATTCATAACATCCTTCATTATCGTGATTTACATCATCATTATTAACCAAATAATCATCATCATTAACAATATAATCTTGATCATTGTTTTTAGTGTTCATGATTATTGACATGTGTACAAGAACAATAAGTGGAAATGGTATGAAACTAGTGAAAAAGTAATTGAGATGGAGATGGAGTTAGAAAATTATGGTATATTTTGGGATTTTGGAGAAAAATCAGGATTTGAGATGGAGATGGAATTATAATATTATAGTAACTGCATATGCATTAACTTAGTATGGACATTCAAAATTTTCGTGAAAAATTTGGCTCCAAATACAAAAATTAAACAACCAAATATTTTGAACTCTAATTTGCCGCCAAATTAAACATTCAACTTTTCCTTTTGAGTTTCCTGGTAAAAATAAAGTTTGAACAAAATGTTATACTATTTTTCACATTTTAACATTCAACCAAAAACCTTTAGTTTACACTGCATTCCTTTTGCCTTTGTTGTTGCTCCCCTCTACAGCATCCAACCTTTTTCCTTTGTTGTTTCTCCCCTCTGCAGCATTCCTTGACCGAAACTTCTTACATTATGTATGCCTACAATAGGAGTTTGAAACAGTGGAGGGTGACTACATGGAGTACATGAAGAACTTGTGGTCAAACTCCGAATCAGACTTATATTGCTAACTTCTACAAACATGTACATATTAAAGTTAGTTATATGTCGACGAAGGTAGTGTTTGGCAGTATGTGTAGCATGGTTGTGGTTGCCCTAACAACATTTGGATTTATTTGGTTATGCATATGTTTGTATAGGGGACCATATCCAACTGATTACAAAAGACCTAAAACAATATCATATCAAAAAACCAGTAACTATAATATACCATGGGACCATATCTAGACACATTAACAAAAACCATAACCAAGATTGAAACATCGACCATATTAACGCGTTAATTAAAAATGACATAGATTAAGAAGGTCTAGTCCTATAAATCGAATCACGTTAATGAAAAATGAAATAGGTCCACATACATGCATTAAAAATTAGTGTAAACCCTAATACCATAACAAACTTACACTATTCGTATGAACCCTAATATTTAAATTGAACAATATTGATTGTTGCATTACCTTTTTTCCTGATTCTTCATGTCGTTAATGATTGAGTAGATTGGCGACTATTGTGTATGCGGGTTTTATTTTATTTATTGTGTATTGGATGAAGATTTAGGGTTTGTTCTTCCTGTGTGTGATTCTGAAGATGGTGGCGGTTATAAGCTAGATGGTTGTTGGATATTATTTGTGTTTAATGAAAATGTAAATATTATTTAAAATTACTTAATAATAATATTATAGTAATTAACACTTAATTATTAAAAGTTAATAATAAATAATAGTAAGTAAATAAAAAACATATACGTTGTATTTTTGTTTAAAACATTTTTGTCAAAATTAACTAACTTTAAAAACGTTATAATTATAAACATAACATAAAAATATTACTTTAATTAATTTTAAACATAAAGTTATAGTTAAATAACTTAAATATGAATAAGGTCGATTTTGAATGGTCGGTTTAATAAGGTTAGGGTGAAAAAATTATAGTTTAGTAATGGGTTAGGGTTTATGGTTTAGGGTTGGGGTTTAAGGTTTATGGTTTAAGGTATAGGGTTGAGGGTTAAGGTTTAGGATTTATGATTTAGGGTTTATGGTTTAGGGTTAATGAAGTGGTTTATGTTTAATTAGGGTTTATAGTTTAATTTAAGTTCATGTTTTAGGGTTAATTAATGTTGTTTAAAGTTTATGATTTAGAGTTTATATAGGGTATACTGCTTTATGTTTAGGTTGTATGGTTTAGACTTTAGGGTTATGGTTTAAGGTTTAGGATTTATGGTTATAATTAGCTAGTGTGGTTTATTAAGGTTTAATTAGGATTTATGGTTTAATTAGCTAGGGTTTGGGGTTTAAAGATTAATTATGATTTAAGGTTTATAGGGTTTAGGGCTTATAGGGTTTAGGGTTTAAGATTCATTGATTTATGGTTTAGGATTTACGGTTTAATTAGCTAGGGTTTGTGGTTTTAAGGGTTAAATAGGATTTAAGGTTAAATGGTTTAAGGTGTATGATATAGTGTTTAGGGTGCATTGGTTTAAGGTTTAGGGCTTAGGGTTTAGGGTTTAAGGTTCATTGGTTTATGGTTTAATTAGCTAGGGTTTGTGGTTTAAGGGTTAAATATTATTTAAGGTTAAATGGTTTAATGTGTATGATCTAGTGTATAGGGTGCATTGGTTTAAGGTTTAGGGATTAGGGTTTAAGGTTCATTGGTTTATGGTTTAAGGTTCAAGTTTTACGATTTATGGTTTAATTAGCTAGGGTTTGTGGTTTAAGGGTTAAATATGATTTAAGGTTTATAGGTTTAAGGTGTATGATATAGTGGTTAGAGTGCATTGGTTTAAGGTTTAGGTCTTAGGGTTTAAGGTTTATTGGTTTATGGTTTAAGGTTAATGATTTATGGTTTAATTAGCTAGGGTTTGTGGTTTAAGGGTTAAATAGAATTTAAGGTTTATAGGTTTAAGGTGTATGATATAGTGTTTAATTAGGGTGCCTTACTTTAAGGTTAAGGGCTTAATTATGGTTTAAGGTTTATTGGTTTATGGTTTAAGGTTTATGATTTATGGTTTAATTAGTTAGGGTTTGTGGTTTAAGGGTTAAATAAGATTTAAGGTTTATAGGTTTAAGGTGTATGATATAGTGTTTAGGGTGCATTACTATAAGGTTTAGGGCTTAATTAGGGTTTAAGGTTTATTGGTTTATGTTTTAAGGTTTACGATTTATGGTTTAGTTAGCTAGGGTTTATGGTTTAAGGGTTAAATAGGATTTAACGTTTATATGTACCGGTTTATGATTTAGTGTTTATGGTTCATTGGTTTAAGGTTTAGTGTTTATTAAGGTTTAATGTTTAGGGTTTAATGTTTAAGGATTAGGGATTATGGTATGTAGGATTATGAATTATGGTTTAATTAAGGTTTACGGTTTAAGGGTTATATGGTTTAGGGTTAAATTGTTTAAGGTTTAGGTTTTAAATTAAGTAAGATAACAAATTACTCATCATTTATGTTACGTTCAGACGTGGTCTTGGTGAAATAAGTCATAAAACCTTTTAAGCACCGACCTTTTAAAAGGGGTATAAAACGTTTGGATATATTATATATTACTTATTTAAAACATAATTAATTTATTTTCATTAATATAATTTTTATCAAGTTTTATATACTTAGTCTTTCATAATAATTGTCTGTTGTTGACTTTTTTTTGTCTTAATATTGATACATTCAATTTTAACATATTTGTTTATGTTATATGATTACCTGATAATACGACTCCACCGCATTGGCCCGTTTAAAATAATATTTCCTTAAATATATTTCATGCATTATATTAATTTTGTAATAGATATAAACCACAAAATGTAAACTTATGACACATAAGCCCATCTCGACTTATGTTTAATAAATCATAAATAACATATTTATATTATTAGTAGCTAAATAGGCCTAAGCCCGGTTTGTGGGTATAAGGCTCGTTAGGGTTTCTTGTAATCTCCTCCTATATATTGTGGTTAATAATAAAGTGATAACTACGGGGTTAAATGTAGTCTTCTATGTTTATCATATTCTAACATGGTATCAGCCATGGTAGATCCACAACAATAAAACTTCCGCTGCTATGTTTTTCACCCTAATCCCCAATACAGACATCAAACCCTACCTTATCTAATACAACCAATCCCCAAGCAATAAGTCGTACGTTTTTCATTCAACCGATCCCAATTAATTTTCTTAATAAATAAATACCACAATTCATTAGTAAACAAAAACCCCCACGTGATTATGATTTTCCAATACCACAATTCTAAGTTTGTGGCACATGGTTACTTTATCACATGAAGCACATCAAGGTTGACCATCAACGGCAGATCTGGTTGATTTTTATTCTGCTTTCGTTATCCTTGTTTTTGTTTCTTAAATAAAAAACCACTAGTTAATGTTTATTGGTTTTTTTCTTTTATTGTTTGTACTGTCTTTTGTTTTAACACTCTTATACTTTTTAATCTTTTGCTCAATTTTACAAAATACTAAACTCTTTTATTTCAACTTCATGTGTTGATGATTTGTGCAAAGGTCATAAATCCACACGATAGTCTATTTGGTTGGATGTTTGTGCAAAGGTCACAATCCATAGTTGACGTTTATGAAGAAGAATTAGAAGTTGTGAAGGATTTGTGGATTTGTGTTGATGTGGTTTGAGTTTAGGAAGATAATCAAAAGTGCAGGGCCTTATTAATGTTTTATTATCCATGTTTGATTTTGTTTCTTTCAGTTCGAGCTTTTGCGATATCGCTGCTCGAACTGCGAGGCAGTATTAGTAGCTAAATAGGCCTAAGCCCGGTTTGTGGGTATAAGGCCCGTTAGGGTTTCATGTAATCTCCTCCTATATATTGTGGTTAATAATAAAGTGATAACTACGGGGTTCAATGTAGTCTTTTATGTTTATCATATTCTAACATATATAAGGGTATAAGTAATAAATACACAAATACTTATGATGGTCCATTGTACCCAATGGACTTCTTTATGTCCGATATTCCTGTTTGAACAAAAATATAAAGTTAGGACTTTTTATTAGGATAAATAACCTACATTTTCGGGTCAAATTTTAACACCTTTTACTTCAAACTTTTATTCAGTGAAATTTAAAACATGCCTCCAAAATTTTATTTTGTTGAAAATTGAAAATTTGCCTCCAAAATGTTTTTAGTGAACATTGAAAATAACTCCCAAAAATTTTAAACTCTTCCCACAATTTTTTTCCATCCCTCATTCTCCAGCCATCAATAACATCAACAACTATTATGTTCGGCCATCTGCACCAGTTTTAAATTCATTACTTTATAAATCAGGTAATGTTTTTATTAGGATTATAATCTATAGTGTTCATATGCATTTGTTTAGATAATTAGTATATATGTGATTGGATTTTGAGGTTTTATATTATGCGTTATAGATTCATGCTATGTGCCTTAAACATTTAAGAATGTTTTATCTTGGATATGATATATTAGATTTTTTTTTATTTGTAGGATATATACGGTACGATTTATCCTCAACACTATAATGGACAAGTCTTGGATACGAAGTAGTTGGACTAAAAAAGAATTTTTTGACGGAGTAGAAGCGTTTATTGAATATGCCAAAAAAGCGCAAGAGGAGATTAACCGCCACCCAGAAAGTCATAATGGACCACTTAAAATTCTATGTCCCTGTAACAGCTGCTTAAACCACATAGAGGGTACAGTAGAATCAGTAGGATTCCCTTTATTCAGACATGGGTTTAATCCAAAGTACACAAATTGGAAAAAACATGGGGAAAAGGACAAGCAATCATCAAATGCCCAAATATTAGTTGATGATACAACATAGTATGTTGACAACACGGATGTCGACACAGATGCTGGTTCATGAATTCCAACAGATGGCCCAGCAACAGTAGAGATGGTTAACGCTACAAAATATGATTTTGATGAGGATGACATTGCCAAGTTTCAACAACTAGTAGTAGACACGGAGAAGCCACTTTATGAAGGATGTCCCAACTTCACAAAGTTGTCTGCAATAGTTAAACTTCTCAACTTGAAGGGTAAGTATGGAGCTTGTGATAAGTTCTTTACTAAATTACTTGGTTTGATTAAAAAGATGCTACTTGTTGGTAACGAACTAGTTGAAAGAACTTATCAGGCCAAAAATAATGATGCGACTGATGGGATCAGGATACAAAAAGATACATGTATGTATCAACAACTACCTGATTTTCTGGAAAACTAACTCAAAATTGACTGCTTGCTCAACATGTGGGACAACAAGCTAGAAGGTCGAGAATAAGACAAAGAAAGTTAACGAAAACATTCCAGTCAAAGTGATGTGGTACTTACCAATTATACCAAGACTAAAACGATTGTTTAAGATACCAAGTATTGTAGAAAACATGAGATGGCACGCAACAAGGAGGATAACAGATGGTGTTATACGTCACCCTGCAGATTCACAAGCATGGCGTACCAGATGAAAAATTCCCCAAAATTGCAGAAGATCCAAAAAAAACGGATGGGAATATCGGCTGATGGGGTTGACGTCAACTCAGGTAATAGGCATCACAGTGTATGGCCAGTTTTATGTGTCATATACAACCTTCCTCCATGGTTGTGTATGAAACGAAAGTTTATCATGCTTTCGACCCTTATATCGGGATACCCAGGGAATGATATTGATGTTTTCTTAGAACCGTTAGTTGATGATCTGTATACCTTATTTGAACATGGTGTTGATACATATGATGCGTCAACGAAAAAGAACTTTAAGCTTCATTCCGCTGTGTTATGCACGATAAATGATTACCCAGCACTGGGTACATTATGTGGCTGCCCATACAGTGGATTCAATGGTTGCGTGGTATGTGGGAAAGATACACATTATTTAAGACATCCGGCCTCAGCCAAGCAAAGTTATGCTGGTCACAGACGATATCTACCATACACACATCCATTCAGAAAGCAAAGGAAATCGTTTAATGGACAACAGGAACTTGAACGTGCTTCAGTACCAAAGACAGGGGAAGAAATATACGACGAAGTTAGACATATTCAAAATAATGGGGAAAAGTAAAGAAAACTAACAATAACGCATTAGGAAACTAGGAAGATACAAGAGGCAGAGGTGGGAAAATTCAAAATACCAAAAGAAAAGCAACAAAAGACGAGGGTAGTTCAAGCCAACCTACTGAATCGTATTGGAACAAATTCAACATTTGGTATCGAAGGCTAATGTATTAGAGGCATAATCCTGTTCCACATTGTATTGACTTTATGCATGTAGAAACAAATTGTGGGGAGAGTTTTGTTGGAACATTGCTAAATGTTCCTGGTAAGACGAAAGATGGATTGAAGGCACGAATGGATCTGGCAGCTTTGGGTATAAAACCTGAGCTTTTTGCTAGGCTAGAACAAGACAAAACAACACTACCTCCAGCAGACTACACGTTAACTAATGTTGAAAAAGACAAATTTTGTGAAACGTTAGCCAACCTCAGAGTACCACAGGGATATTGTTCAAATTTTGCTAGTTTGGTCAACGTAAAGGAAAGGAAGCTCATTGGCCTTAAGTCACATGACTATCACATGTTGATGCAAGAGTTTTTACCAATTGCAATACGTTCAATCATGGATCCACCCACATGATATGCTATTATTAGGTTTTGCTTTTTCTTTAATTGTATATGTAGAAAAGAAATCAAATTGGAAGAACTAGATGCGATGCAACAAGAACTAGTTGTGACACTGTGCCTACTTGAGAAGTTCTTTCCTCCGTCATTTTTTGATATTATGATACACTTGACTGTGCACCTAACTAGAGAGGTAAGATTGTGTGGTCCCATATGCTTTCGGTGGATGTACCCATTTGAAAGATGTATGAATGTTATTAAAACCCATGTTAGAAACAGAAACAGACCAGAGGGATGCATTGCCGAGGAGACCATTGCGGAAGAAACAATAGAGTTTTTTAGCGAGTATCATAAAACAATGAAATCTGTTGGTTTTCCACCTGATAAAGATGTAACCAATGAAAATGAGGACGGAATGCCATTGTCGGCCGGCACACCATTTGAAATGAAACGGGAACTATTTGCAAAAGCTCATTTGTATGTACTACAAAATACAAATGAACTTTTACCCTATATCGAGTAAGTATTACTAACACATGTCTATTTCATTGATATAAATATTCTAAAAACAAAAAAAATTAATCAAATACATTGTTTCGTTTCAGGCGACACAAGAATTATTTGAAAAACAATAACCCGGAGAAACGAATAGAATTGCTGGAGGCTGAGCATTGTAAAACTTTTTCTAAGTGGTTACATGATGAGGTAATTATTTGTATGATGTTTATAATTGTTTGATTGTTGCTAAATATCGTTTAACTTAACATCTCAAAAACCAATACTAAGCTAGTAGTATAGTATAATAAATAAGCACTTGAGGCGATCTCTAACTCTTAGTAGAAACTAGAAGCGTTCTAGGTAGAGGCCCACCAATACACCATTTCTTTATCTGAAACACTATTCTTTAACTGTTGAAATTCAGGTTTTGAGAGAGTTAGCAATATCAAAAGATAGCGTATCAGATACTGTTAGGTGGATATCATTTGGACCACGCGCCATGGTAGTGAAATACGATGCATATAACATCAATGGGTATACATTTCGTACGAAAATAAATGATGGCAAAGTTCACAAGAACAGTGGGGTTTGTGTTGAGGTAGAAGATACTCATATATCCAAAGAAGTTGAAACCAAAAATAACTATTTTATTATGGGGTTTTTACAAGAGATATGGGTACTAGATTACCGTTTTAGGAGAATATTTCTTTTCAAGTGCGATTGGGTTAATCACAAGAAACATGCGGTCAAAAAAGATAAGCTTCTTGGATATACATTGGTAGACCTGAATAACTTAGGCCACAAGGATGATCCGTTCATATTTGGCTCACAAGCAGGACAAGTGTTTTATGTCCAAGACTAGGTACAAAAAAATATGTCTATTGTCTTCAGGACCCTTAGCAAGAATTACAAAGATACTGTAACACTCTCATTTTTCGTATCGGTACAGCGGAACGGTCTTTCAGAGTGTTACGGGATAGCACAATAACTCCAATCATAGACAACACATAAAAATGGTTGTTCAAGGTTTAACATACATTCATTCGATAAAAAGTTTCAAAAGCGTACAACAGGTCCCAAATTATACAGGTCATTAAGTTTACAAAACATAGATCAAATGAAAATTTTAAATATTATGTGGGCCATCAAAGTCGATCTCCATCCGGATTACCTTCAAGCACCTGAGATAAAAACATGCAAAAATCATATCAGCGAATGCCGAGTGAATTCATAGAGTTTAATGATAACCGTTATATAAAACAATCATTTAAAATCAGAACACAAGCATAATATCGGAAGTAAGTCCTCATATTGCTAGTTAGGCAATATATAAATCAAGCATACATCTTAAACCGTCCATGAGATCGTAGTCTCTATATTACCATGATAGGTAATATATTCATCGTTAATAGCGTCATATCATATCGTTTATTATTTATGTTTTATAGCATACTTTGTAGGATTATTATTAGCCGCATGACATTGTTACCTTACTATGAAAACAGCGGGCCACGAATCCGACAAACAATTTTCCCATCTAAGTTAGCGTGTCGTCACACAAATCACGCTATGGAATCTTCTCATACATAAATTCGCTTACCAATCAATGTGGTACGACGGGGATCAACCGTCAAGGCGCGAACTGGGGTGATCGTCCCCAAATAGTACTATCAAATGCATAAGCGCCTACCAAATCCCGGTAGTTCACAATTCATGCTAATGGGACTTTAAGTGACATAACCTAACTACTAATAATCCTTTTAGTCTCGTTTATAGGGTCATAGCATCATTCGGGTCCATATCATTAAGCATACAATCGGGACTACTTGTGTTCTATTTTTATCAAAATCTAGCATGTTATCTCCCTCGCGGGTTTACAAATCATTTTATAAAACATTTAAAAGAGTGCGAGGCTATGAACTCACGTTGTTAATGAAAGGCGGATTATCGGCTACGGGCGTGCTTCGGTCACGGAAACCTATATAAATAATAATCGGTCTTAGACTCGGTCCAATGACTTTTATCAAAATAACAATATACATATGATGATTTTGTACATATGATGATGATCAAGTGGGTTTATACATCCTTGTTTACTCATTTTAGCGTTTACGTTTTGGTAACGTTTTACTAGTTTTCTAGTTTTACCGATTTACACGTTTTAAGTCCAATAAGACTTTTATAAGTTCTTTAACTTGTTTTAATCCCTTTTATACCTATATTATCAGTATATATACTTTTCATGTTGGGCCCAAATGGGTTAAGCCCAATAAGTTCTTTTTACAAGTTTTTATCTTATTAAGTCCAATTATTAGTCCAATATGTTTAGTTAGCTCGTAAATGTCCGTAATTCTTATAGTTCGGGTTTTATCGGTTTTTACTTGTATTAGTTACTTATACATCAGTATATTACTTTTATAAACTTTACATTAGACGGGTTTGGTCGTCTAAGTTTTATTTGGCGAAAAACGTTAATTTTACGGCAATAGCCGAAAAAGTCGTAAAAATCAAGTTTATAGTTTTTATTACTTATAAATATTATTTTACCACCATTTATATAATTTACCCATTTAATTAACCTTTTATATATTTATATAAATAAGTTTTATAAGTTAGTGGGTTTTTATTTTACAGTTTATAAATTAAAATGTGAGTGCTTATATAATAATAATAAACATTATTTCCAAAAATCTGATTTTTTACTTCATGTTCACCATTTTTAACATATCTAGAGTTCTATACTGAGTTAGAAGCTCATTTTTGGATGACATGTTTTTCATATTATGTGCTACATTTAACTTAGCTATAGCTACTGCCCATTTTGAGTTTAACTTGCCTTAACAGTCCCTACAAAACTGCTTATTCAGATTAGACCACCTAACTTGTTTTGATCATATCTCACTCATTATTTTGATTCCATTGCATGGCCAACTCTCACATGTGTATAACATCTTCTACTTACTGTAAATGGATCAAACCATGCAATTTTATCAGTTCATCTTTTAGTTATCTACTGTTTTTATACAGCCAACTAAATAATCAAGATTTTAGCTTCATTTCTTATAGTTATCATCCTTTTTAAGCATATTTATCAACACTTGATCCCCACACAACATTTTTATCATCATATATACATCATATACATATAAAAAATGAAATAAAATACATTTGTTCTTTAAAAAATAACAAGAGAAAAATGGAGAGGATGATCTTCTTTACCAACCAAGTGGATTTCTTGTTTTAGGAAGACAAGAACTTGATGAACACAACAAGTATCTCTAAGACCATCAAATATCAAGAACATAGGTTGGAAAATCAGCCCTAGGACACAAGCAAATCACCTCCAAAGATGTTAATATGGCCACCAAATGAGCAAGGCTTCAATAATACTCCTTAATAGAGCTAGTAAACATGTGGTTCATGGCTAGAAGAGATCAAATGGGGTGTTTGTTGCTTAATTATGGACGGCAAGGAGGGGGTGTTTGAGAGGATTTTGGTGTTGAATTGCATGTGAGAAATGGTATAATGAAAACAAGTTGCTAGTTTTGTGTGTTAGTGGAAGAGTTAGCTTGAAATGTAAGCTTAGGCTTACACTTGTAATGTGTAAGCTAACTTGATGCCACCTTGGTGTTGTGGTGTCAAGTTGGCCGTCCAAACCATGCTAGTGGGGTGGGACAATGTGTTTTGTCCCATCTCACTAGTGTATGGGTATTTCTCGATTCTAGTTTTCTCGATTTGCGTGCCCTCGGATCGTTTTACGAAAAACGTTTTTATAAATTATGAATCAACGTCACAAAACGAATCCAATAAAAATTTTCTCATCAAAAACGGAGTTCAAAAACGTAAATACGTAATCCTAAGGTTTCCGGATTAGTCGTAAAAGACGCCAAATTATGCACGTAAGCCCAAATTTAAATCCGTAAATTGTGAGTTCGTCAACCAACATAAAAATAAGTTTCAAAATATTATACGAGAAAATATTTTACGACCTGAAAATGTTAGATTGTCACAGCTTTTCCTCCTAAAAGGGATCAACGTCCTCGTGATCCATTTCATTTGGATGTCCGTTTCTTATTGAAATCGAAGAGGTGCGGATATTTCTTCCACATTTCATCCTCTCGTTCCCAAGTATACTCCGGTCCATGCTTTGAATTCCATCGGATCTTGACAATAGGTATCCGACTTTGTTTCAGTTGCTTTACCTCACGGTCCATAACTTCTACGGGCTCTTCGATAAAATGCAACTTCCCATCTATTCGAACCTTACCTAACGGAATTTTCTCATCACTCACTGCTAGACATTTCTTCAGATTAGATACATGGAATGTGTTGTGAACACCATGAAGTTCTGGGGGTAACTCTAGTTTGTAAGCCACCGGACCTACTCAAGATAAAATCTTAAAGGGTCCAATATAACGGGGATTCAATTTTCCTCGCTTTCCAAATCTTATAACGCCTTTCCATGGTGATACTTTCAACATTACTCGGTCACCCACTTCAAACTCCATTGGCTTCCGCCGCACATCCGCGTAACTTTTCTGTCTACTACGGGCAGTCAACAACCTCTTCTTAATCTGAACTATCATCTCCGTAGTCTCCCGGATCAATTCCGGTCCCGTGAGCTGGGTATCCCCAACTTCACTCCAACATACAGGACATCTACACTTCCTACCATATAAAGCTTCAAACGGTGCAGCCTTAATACTAGAATGGTAACTATTGTTATACGAAAACTCTGCTAACGACAAATGTTTATCCCAATTCTTACCAAAGTCTAACACACAAGCTCTCAACATATCTTCCAGTGTTTGTATCGTCCTTTCACTCTGCCCATCAGTCTGGGGGTGATAAGAAGTGCTCATGTCGAGATTCGTTCCCAAAGATCTTTGGAGAGATTTCCAAAAATTCGATGCGAATCTAGGATCTCGATCTGAAATGATCGATACAGGCACTCCATGCTTGCATACAACATTATCAAGGTATATTCGAGTCAGCTTCTCCAGTGAGAACTGCTCCTTAACCGGAATGAAGTGTGCTGATTTGGTCAGTCTATCGACAATAACCCAAATCGAATTGTTTCCAGATTATGTTCTTGGAAGCTTGGTGATAAAGTCCATCGTAATTCGCTCCCACTTTCATTCAGGAATCTTTGGTTGTTGAAGTAGTCCTGATGGCTTTTGATGTTCGGCTTTAACTCTAGCACAAGTCAAGCATTGAAGAACATACATAGCTATGTCAGCTTTCATATTCGGCCACCAGTACAACTTCTTCAAATCATGGTACATCTTATCAGATCCCGGATGAATGGAATACTTAGATTTATGGGATTCTAACATAATCAAATCTCTTAAGCCTCCAAACTTAGGTATCCACATACGACCTCTTAAGCATTTCACTCCATCCGCTCTAACCTCTAAAGGATTTCCTTCTCCTCGGAACCCTTCATTAACAAAATTCTCCTTCTTACAAGCTTCTATTTGGGCATTTCTAATTTGCTCAGGCAAATTATTGTGCACGGTCAAGACTAAAGAATGCACCCTGATAGGCTCTCTATCTTTCCTACTTAACGCGTCGGCAACAACATTGGATTTTCCTGGGTGATATTTTATATCACAGTCATAGTAACTTAACAACTCTATCCATCTTCGTTGCCTCATGTTCAATTCCTTCTGGTCGAGAATATACTGTAGGCTTTTGTGATCGGTGAATACCGTACACTTGGTGCCATACAGATAATGTCCCCACAACCTAAGAGCAAAGACTACAGCTCCTAACTCAAGATCATGAGTAGTATAATTCTCCTCATTCTTCCTTAATTGCCTAGAAGCATAAGCTATCACTTTCTCTCTCTGTATCAAAACAGCTCCATAACCTCTAAGAGATGCATCACAATACACTACAAAATCTTCACTCCCGTCGGGTAATGATAAGATTGGCGCACTACATAATTTTTGCTTCAATGTCTAAAAATGCTCCATCTTCATCACTTCCCCAAATGAAAGGTTTATTCTTCTGAGTAAGCTTAGTCAAGGGTTTAGCTATCAAAGAAAATTCTTTAATGAATCGCCTATAATAGCCAGCCAATCCTAAGAAATGTCGCACTTCCGTTGGCGTTGTCGGTGTAGATCAATTCTTAATAGCTTCAACCTTTGCAGGATCAACATGAATTCCATCTCTGTTAATCACATGACCAAGAAATTGCACAGAATCTAACCAGAAATCACATTTTTAAAACTTAGCATACAACCTTTCATCCTTCAACAATTTCAAAACAATCCTTAAATGTTCTCTATGCTCATCTTCATTCTTAGAATAGATTAGAATATCGTCAATAAACACAATCACAAATTTATCCAAGTAGGGCTTGCACACTCGATTCATTAAATCCATGAAAACTGTAGGTGCGTTGGTTAACCCAAATGGCATTACTTGAAATTCATAGTGTCCATAACGAGTTCTAAATGCAGTTATAGGAATATCTTCTTCACGGACGCGAAGTTGGTGATATCCTGACCGCGAATCTATCTTAGAATACACACTAGATCCTTGCAGTTGATCAAACAAATCATCAATCCTAGGTAAAGGATATAGATTTTTAATTGTCAACTTATTCAGTTCCATATAATCAATGCACATACGAAAAGATCCATCCTTCTTCTTAACGAACAAGACTGGAGCTCCCCAAGGCGACGAGCTCGGTCGAATAAAACCTTTATCAGACAACTCCTTAAGTTGCTCAGATAACTCCTTTAATTAAAAAGGGGCTAATCGGTAAGGCGCACGTGCCACCGGTGCAGCACCAGGAATTAAATCGATTCGCAACTCTACTTGCCTTATCGGTGGAAGTCCGGGTAAATCTTTAGGAAATACCTCAGGAAATTCACAAATAATAGGTACATCTGCCAATCGTTTCTCCCTAGACTCATTCCCGGTCACTTGAGCTAAGAATAACTCACAACCGTTCCTGATGTACTTTTGGACTTTAATACATGAAACGATTTTCAAACGGGATTCACCTCGACTACCATCAATTACAAACGTCCTATTCCTAAGAGGAATCTTAACCTTCTTCTCTCCACATAAAATAGTAGCATTATTCAATGACAACCAATCCATACCAATAATAATATCAAAACTACCTAATTCTATCAACATCAAATCAATCGGAAAGGAATGGTTCAAGAGATTTAGAGAGCATCCTTTTAATAGCTTATTAGTTTTCACTAATTTACCATCAGCCAATTCCACCTCGTAACTGGTACTTATCTCAACAGGTTCAATATCAATAAGGGCACTAAATTTAGTGGATACAAAGCTCCTATCGGCACCCGAATCGAATAAAGCAACAACATAATGATTGTTGAGTAAAAACGTACCGGTAACGACATTCGGATCCTCTTTCTTCACCTCAATTGTTCCAAGTTGGTAGATACCACCCTAGGGGTTTCTTCCAGGTACAATCGCTTTCAACTTGGGGCATCCCGATTTCCTATGACCTTCCTCATTACAGTTGAAGCAAATGGTTCCCTTCTTACACCTTTCAACCTTGTGTCCAAGCTTTCCGCAATTTTGGCACTTCCAGCAGTCGCCAGCATGCCTCTTGTTGCCACACTTAGGACATCTATCATCGTTGCGTGGTGTGTTGTAGGTAAGAGCATTTGCATTCCCCTTTCTCTTGTTCTGACGGCGATTGAAATTCTTCCTATTATCAACTCTATCTACACGCTCACCGTCTCCCTTTCTTTTCTCACCAACACGGGCTTCATCTTCCTTATCCTGAATTATCTGTCCAATGAGTTGGTAAGCCATTCGAACAGCATCATCAATGGTCAGTGGTTTAGATGATGTCACGTCCCCCCAGATATTCCTGGTCAACCATTTAACATATTGCTCAATTCGGATCTCTTCGGGTTCAACCAATCGAGGACATAGCAAGGCCAACTCATGGAATCGATTCGTGTAACTATCAATGTCCACACCTTTCATTCTCAGATGAATCAACTCTTGCTCTAACCTAATAATCACACTACGAGGACAAAACTCCAAAGTCATCCACTTCTTAATTTCAGCCCAAGGAGTAGCATTAGCAGCATCAAGACCCATGAAAGCAATTCTCCCGTTCCACCAAGTCAACGCACGACCTTTAAGAGTAGCCATAGCAAAAGTCACCTTATCTTCCTCTTTACACTTACTAATCCTAAACACCGATTCAATCTTCTCAATCCACTGGCTTAGTCCTACAGCACCTTCAGTTCCATTAAAAGGTAGAGGTTCACACTTCATGAACGTCACATAAGTACAACCACCAACTTCAGGTGCATTAGTTCCAAGTCCTCCTACATTTCCTCCAGCATTAGCATTCACATTATTAGCATTCACATTCACATTAGTACCGCCAATTCCACTACCGCCAGCTCTACTACCGCCAGCTCCACTACCGCCAGCTCCACTACCGCCAGCTCCACTACCGCCAGCTCCACTACCGCCAGCTCCACTACCGCCAGCTCTACTACCGCCAGCTTCATTTCTAGCTTTTGCCATAAATTCAGTCATAGATGCGGTAACTTGCTCCGTAATAATCCTACGTACATCATCCTCAGTCACAGCCTTCTTGGGCGGCATAGTTCTATAATTCCACAATTTCAAAGTATTAAGCATTCATCCAACAAAGGATTCATATAATATGGATCGAATTCATAATCAAGATACAAATAAGTCACAATATGGAATTCAAGACAAGATACATATTTCATTCGATCTGAAACAAAAGTATTGTCTTAGTACATCCCATATCAAAGTTCTAGCACTATATACACTCAAAATTCATACCAAGTCTATTACTAACAAGTCGGTTCAGTCAAAGCTACAAAAGCACAAAAGATATAAAGGTCACTACTAAACACAAAACTGGGCTACTGAGAACCGCCAGATGGTCCATCATCCATCGTCTTCTGAATCTTCGTCGGACGATAACTAGACACATCTTCAGCTGGGCGCTTACGGATTACTCCTCTTTCAACCATGTCAGCATAAAATCTACTGTTTCATCCCACGGATATATTCAACTCCTTTTCAGCTTTCTCACGCATCGCACGAGCCACACTCAACTGAATCTCCATAGTATTCACCTTTCTTTTCATAGCAGCATACTCACCACTTTTCAACACCGATAACCTCCTAAAAGCCTCATTCAAACCACGTTCTACATCACTCAACTTCAAACTAAGCAATTTTCGCTCTTTCTCACCAACCTTTGTCTTCGACTCCAAATAAGCAACCTGAGTCTGAACAACACCTAATCCAACCTCGGTCACACAACTCTTAACACGGGAAGCATCTAGATCACGTCTCAAGGCACATGGTGCAAGACCATCAATATGAGTAGCCTCTCGAGTACTAGACGACTCTCCTATCTCACGTCTATGAGTAGCAATACCATCAGTACCGTCAGGTGCATCGTCATCCTCATCCTCCTCTGATTCATAATCAGATTCAGATGATTCAGACATTTCATCCCTAGGTAACTCATCCTCGGAATCAGACAAACAAACTGGTGGGGGCAAAGGCTCGCCCTCTGGAACATCATACGGATAAATAAGCTCAGCTTCCTCATCGTCATCGACCTCAACATCTATACCTACGTCCTCCTCGACATCCTCGTCGTCAATCTCGTCATCTAAATTATCTAATCCAATCTCATCATCATTTTCAATATCCACATTCTCAATCTCCAGATTCTCATTATCCACATTCTCAATATCCACATTCTCAATCTCATTCTCTACCAAGTCAACCTGAGGGGCAATCTGATCTCCTAGTCCTAACTCGGGCTCGGGATCCTCAAATGGTTCCTCCTCATCATCGATATCATAATCTACTAAGTCTAAATAAGGATCATTTTCTATATTAGGTTCGGGAATAGCATGGTTTTCTACAGGAATATTAGGGTCAGTCATGACAATCTGCATTTATATATATTTATCTCGTATTAGGATAACATACTAGTTAAACAATTACATAATGAAATCACGATATATCCATATATATAAACTAAATTATATATATCAAAATATATATCTTCTCAATAGGGCTTGTTGGTAACGTCGGAGATCTCTGGCACCGTTATAGTCAAAAGATTTTTCAAACATTTTCTTAAATGTTCATTGTCAAAAGATTTTGAGAAGTTTTTGTTCAAAACCTTGGTTTTTAAAATCCTTTGTTCTCTATAACGAGAGCTCTGGTACCAAACTGTAACACTCTCATTTTTCGTATCGGTACAGCGGAAGGGTCTTTCAGAGTGTTACGGGATAGCACAATAACTCCAATCATAGACAACACATAAAAATGGTTGTTCAAGGTTTAACATACATTCATTCGATAAAAAGTTTCAAAAGCGTACAACAGGTCCCAAATTATACAGGTCATTAAGTTTACAAAACATAGATCGAATGAACATTTTAAATATTATGTGGGCCATCAGAGTCGATCTCCATCCGGATTACCTTCAAGCACCTGAGATAAAAACATGCAAAAATCATATCAACGAATGCCGAGTGAATTCATAGAGTTTAATGAAAACCGTTATATAAAACAATCATTTAAAATCAGAACATAAGCATAATATCGGAAGTAAGTACTCATATTGCTAGTTAGGCAATATATAAATCAAGCATACATCTTAAACCGTCCATGAGACCGTAGTCTCTATATTACCATGATAGGTAATATATTCATCGTTAATAGCGTCGTATCATATCGTTTATTATTTATGTTTTATAGCATACTTTGTAGGATTATTATTAGCCGCATGACATTGTTACCTTACTATGAAAACAGCGGGCCGCGAACCCGACAAACAATTTGCCCATCTAAGTTAGCGTGTCGTCACAAAAATCACGCTATGGAATCTTCTCATACATAAATTCGCTTACCAATCAATGTGGTACGACGGGGATCAACCGTCAAGGCGCGAACTGGGGTGATCGTCCCCAAATAGTACTATCAAATGCATAAGCATCTACCAAATCCCGGTAGTTCACATTTCATGCTAATGGGACTTTAAGTGACATAACCTAACTACTAATAATCCTTTTAGTCTCGTTTATAGGGTAATAGCATCATTCGGGTCCATATCATTAAGCATACAATCAGGACTACTTGTGTTCTATTTTTATCAAAATCTAGCATGTTATCTCCCTCGCGGGTTTACAAATCATTTTATAAAACATTTAAAAGAGTACGAGGCTATGAATTCACGTTGTTAATGAAAGGCGGATTATCGGCTACGGGCGTGCTTCGGTCACGGAAACCTATATAAATAATAATCGGTCTTAGACTCGGTCCAATGAATTTTATCAAAATAACAATATACATATGATGATTTTGTACATATGATGATGATCAAGTGGGTTTATACATCCTTGTTTACTCATTTTAGCGTTTACGTTTTGGTAACGTTTTACTAGTTTGCTAGTTTTACCGATTTACACGTTTTAAGTCCAATAAGCCTTTTATAAGTTCTTTAACTTGTTTTAATCCCTTTTATACCTATATTATCAGTATATATACTTTTCATGTTGGGCCCAAATGGGTTAAGCCCAATAAGTTCGTTTTACAAGTTTTTATCTTATTAAGTCCAATTATTAGTCCAATATGTATAGTTAGCTCGTAAATGTCCGTAATTCTTATAGTTCGGGTTTTATCGGTTTTTACTTGTATTAGTTACTTATACATCAGTATATTACTTTTATAAACTTTACATTAGACGGGTTTGGTCATCTAAGTTTTATTTGGCGAAAAACGTTAATTTTACGGCGATAGCCGAAAAAGTCGTAAAAATCAAGTTTATAGTTTTTATTACTTATAAATATTATTTTACCACCATTTATATAATTTACCCATTTAATTAACCTTTTATATATTTATATAAATAAGTTTTATAAGTTAGTGGGTTTTTATTTTACATTTTATAAATTAAAATGTGAGTGCTTATATAATAATAATAAACATTATTTCCAAAAATCTGATTTTTAACTTCATGTTCACCATTTTTAACATATCTAGAGTTCTATAATGAATTAGAAGCTCATTTTTGGATGACATGTTCTTCATATTATGTGCTACATTTAACTTAGATATAGCTACTGCCCATTTTGAGTTTAACTTGCCTTAACTGTCCCTACAAAACTGCTTATTCAGATTAGACCACCTAACTTGTTTTGATCATATCTCACTCATTATTTTGATTCCATTGCATGGCCAACTCTCACAGGTGTATAAAATCTTCTACTTACTGTAAATGGATCAAACCATGCAATTTTATCAGTTCATCTTTTAGTTATCTACTGTTTTTATACAGCCAACTAAATAATCAAGATTTTAGCTTCATTTCTTATAGTTATCATCCTTTTTAAGCATATTTATCAACACTTGATCCCCACACAACATTTTTATCATCATATATACAGCATATACATATACAAAATGAAAGAAAATACATTTGTTCTTTACAAAATAACAAGAGAAAAATGGAGAGGATGAGCTTCTTTACCAACCAAGTGGATTTCTTGTTTTAGGAAGACAAGAACTTGATGAACACAACAAGTATCTCCAAGACCATCAAATATCAAAAACATAGGTTGGAAAATCAGCCCTAGGACACAAGCAAATCACCTCCAAAGATGTTAATATGGCCACCAAATGAGCAAGGCTTCAAGAATACTCCTTAATAGAGCTAGTAAACATGTGGTTCATGGCTAGAAGAGATCAAATGGGGTGTTTGTTGCTTAATTATGGACGGCAAGGAGGGGGTGTTTGAGAGGATTTTGGTGTTGAATTGCATGTGAGAAATGGTATAATGAAAACAAGTTGCTAGTTTTGTGTGTTAGTGGAAGAGTTAGCTTGAAATGTAAGCTTAGGCTTACACTTGTAATGTGTAAGCTAACTTGATGCCACCTTGGTGTTGTGGTGTCAAGTTGGCCGTCCAAACCATGCTAGTGGGGTGGGACAATGTGTTTTGTCCCATCTCACTAGTTTACGGGTATTTCTCGATTCTAGTTTTCTCGATTTGCGTGCCCTCGGGTCGTTTTACGAAAAACGTTTTTATAAATTATGAATCAACGTCACAAAACGAATCCAATAAAAATTGTCTCATCAAAAACGGAGTTCAAAAACGTAAATACGTAATCCTAAGGTTTCCGGTTTAGTCGTAAAAGACGCCAAATTATGCACGTAAGCCCAAATTTAAATCCGTAAATTGTGAGTTCGTCAACCAACATAAAAATAAGTTTCAAAATATTATACGAGAAAATATTTTACGACCTGAAAATGTTAGATTGTCACAGATACATATAACGAATTCGATGAGGAATTTAGTACAGTCATTCACCAGAACAATGATAACACTTTGCCAAATGCACATGTAGGTGATGATTCACACAGTGACTACTATCAAGCAGACGGTGAAGGAGTTGTCATTCAAAAAACCAAGTGAAGCATGTCATGCTCAAGTTGGAACAATCATCCTTTTTATCATATTTAACTTGTTCTTTTAGAGGATAGGTTCTAGTACTTGTTTAAGGATTTATGTTTGTGTGCATACCACACATTTAATCTTTCATTTTTTCTGCAAAAACACTTGTAATCTCTTTTATTTGAATGTAAAATTTCTTTAACATTCAGTGGTTCTTTTAATTATGTTTTTATGAAAATTAGATTTCAATTGTGTCCTGCTGATATAGCTAATTACATGTAAGTTTTCATAATCTGTCATATTGAATTCTATCATACTAGTGAAACTTTGTGTTCAAAAAGAATGTTCAGATTGGTGAGTTGATTTGCATATCTGTTTATATAACTAGTGACATACTACATAGTGTTCAATTTGGTGATTTGAGTTGCAATTACTGAACTGCATAATGTAAATATAGCTATTGCATCAGTTTGTATCAGTTTCAACTCCACTAGTGGTTTGGCTTGTGAATGCTTATTTTATTGATTATCCAGCTTATTTAAGTCATTTGTTGCTCACCTTTATATTTCATATTGGTTGCATGCCCTGAAATTGCTTAAATTTCATTATTCCTTTGTAAATTTGATATATTGCTCAACATAAGGGGTGTTTAGGACTGTATGTTTAAGCTTATTGACAACATGATTTAAACCTCCTATTGCCTGCACACCTAGTGTTTAGTTACAATAGGTTATAGTTGGTTTTTATGTCAGTCTGTATTCACAAATTTTGTGATTAGCATGTATTGCAAAAATCTGCTCATTACTGAAGTGCACTAGCTATTGACATAATGAGTATAAATTTGTGTCTGCAAGAAGTTTGCATGATCTATAATACAGAATTTTGTCATACTTGTCAAGTTTGTGCTCAAATTCATACTTAAATTAGTTCATGTACCTTCTTTAATTTCATACACACAACAAATTATGCTATCTTAACCCCCAAAAATTACAACAGATACTGATATTAAGCATAACTATAAGTTAAAGAACAATTTAATTAGGTGTAATAAAAAAATAAGATAAACACAATAACAGGCATTAAACATTAAACCAAATTAAACATAAATGCCATTACCATTACCATTAGACATTATATACATATTAGATATGCAGTTAAACAAAACATGGGTATAGAGTACTTTAACTTAAACAAAAGAACTGGTTTAGACACGACATACCCAAACAGCATATTGATGGGCTAAAACAACAAAAAGATATGTGCCCATGCACAACAATCATCAAACATTTTCTTCTGCTGGTGGAACCATTTCCATTTCAGTGGACCAAGCTTTCAACTCATCGACACCTTCAACTTTTTCCTGAACAATACTGTTCAAACGGTAAAGCTTCGTCTCCAACCTCTTCTTTAAATCAGTAAAAGCTTTAATAGACTCCTCCCAATCAGCAGTTGGATGCTTGGTCTTCATTTCAGAAAGTGTAGTACGCACCCTTTTTAGGCTTACCTTAATCGGTTTAATCAAATCCCGGATATCATTAGTAAAAGCCTTCTTTCAATAATTTGTTGCTCTAAGTATACCCTCATGGCATACGAAATATTTGCACCACCAGTGAGTTGCATAATCTCATCCAACACAGGGGTGGCATTTGCATCAGAAGTACTTCCTTGAGAATCTGCCATGGATTGATCTGTTAATAGAAAGTAAAAAGGTGTTTTTGATTTAGGGAAGATGACCTGTTAGTTGGTGATGTTATAGATTATATAACCATAGGCAGGGTATTTATACAACCCATAACAACCACAGTTTTCTATTGGGGCAAATGAAGAGTTGCAAACCATAATGGCAAATAGTCTGAACTCAATGCATGCAGGGAGGAGTATCAAGGAAGCTTCGACACACACTTATAAATATGTGTGACAAATTTTTTTTGATGGGCTTATTTAGTCACATAAAAAAATACTTGTTGAGACAAACTATGATTTTATGGGCTTAGTTAGTCACATAGAAAAATACTTGTTGCGACTAGGTGTAGTGACTTTAGTCATACAAACACTAAAAAATGTGACTCATATCAACATTAGTGAAAATTGAGATTACATTTGGTTCTAAACATTTGTCACACGAATATTTACTGTGTGACTTTTTCAATGTGTTGGTCACATATAATCCCATTATAATGTGACCATAAATATAATTTAGTTTCACATTTCTCAAATGTTGTGACTATTGGAAAACATATAGTCACATAATTGTTTGGTTATTGAGTATGATCATGTATTATATTTTATCAAGTCTTCAAGTAATTGTAAAATATTTGTCACATTTAAATAAATATAGTGGCAAATGTTTCAATACCTACTTCCACTTGAAACACATAAAAAATTCACGTGTGGTTAAAATTTAACAATATATACTAGTCACATTAAAATAATGTGTGTGAAAACCTTGTTTATCAATTTGTCACTTGTAAAATAAGTCTATCTGACCATATATGATTTTTTGTCACATTCGATGTGTGTATGACAAATATTTGTCACACATGTATAGGTATAATGTGACAACTACTTGAACCAGACTTTGATTGGTAACACTCTCAAATTATTAAGTTACTAACGACTCATCCAAAAACATTTGTTATCCCTAGTCACGTAAATATTCATATGCGTGACAAACAAAATACGTAATGGTCATACAAACTAACTTCAAGTGTGACTTTTTATTTATCACTGGAGAATTAAGTGACACTAAAAATTTATTTGTGACTACACGAAATTCGGTATGTGTGACCGAAACCCATTTTTTTACTAGTGAGGGTCTCGGTGGGTAACAATTGAACAACAGCAGGAAAAAAATATAAAGTCGGTGGGTAATAACAAAACGGCAGCAGAGAATTATCACAGTCGGGGGTAAGGACAGGTTGAACAGGGGGTATGTTTCTTGGGGGCAACATGTCTGGGTAGGATATCAGATGAAACTAGGTACATATATTGGACAACACTGGATGATATATATTGGACAAAACTGTATGTATATGTTGGAAACTGAAAACCATATATTGGACAACACTATTTTATTAGTTTTGCGTAGTTGTTTGTTTAGTGCGACTGAGAAATGGGTGTCTCGGTATGCTCGAGTACAAATGTATATGTTTGTTAATTGAGTTAATTTAATTATTAAAGGCACGTTATAATTAAATTAATCATGTAACTTAGGTTATATTTGTAGTTAACAGAATTAACCTCAGTATTTATTCATGTAATTAAGTTAATAACCGTACCTTAATTTAATTATATAATCATCTAGCTAATGTTAAGTTTATTAAATTATCATGTCATTTTATTAATTAATAATTCCAAGAAAAACCATGCATTTTATTATTAATTAATAATTATTATTTTATCTTAAAGTATTTATTTGATAAACTTTACGGTATATGGTCATGAATTATATATTTTATGATTATTAACACTATAGCTTATATTTTATACTTGTTAATCAACCTTATTAATATTTTTGGAAAGCCTTCTATTTTGGAAAACCTACTACTTTTAGGAAGTTACTCATTATAATATAACTAGTATATTAACACATAAGAACATGAAATACACTAATCAGAATACATGAAACATTAAGAATATACATGATTTAACATGAATCAGTAATATAAGTAAGAATACTTAAAAACAGAACAAGAACAAGTAAAACAAGTAAGAACACACCAAGTAAACTAATAATCAGTTAAGTATAAGTTAACCAAACGACTCATACACGTCCCTTTTTACTATGTAGCTATCATGAAGTCGGAGTGATCTTCCACTTTCCTTCATTACTGGACATAAGGTACGGATATTTCGTCCTTCAGTAAGGACATTCTTTCATATACTTAGGATCTCCTCATTTGTAGCCATCTGTTTTCCCAAGTAGTTTAAGTTTCTTAAACACATCAGTATATGTTATGATTATTTTATATTGACTGAGCTATATACATGCATGCTAGTTTCACCTAGTTATAGGGGTTCAATGACCATAGCACTAGAGGCACCGGTGTTATGACTCTTCTGCGGTGAGAGTGATTGCTCGCATCGTCCCTATACAGTATTTGGCCTTTGTTATCATTATCATGTGGGACGAATAGGTGCATCCTAGGACAAGTTAGTATGATTTCATGGCAACTACGGTGTGTGACTTGCATCCGTTACAGGAGATGATCTCTTCACTCATTATATATATATATATATTAATTAGAGGCAACCCCTCTAATCGCATAGGTCACCCCTCTAAGTATTCATGCACTTTGATATAACATGACATATATGGGCTCTTGGCATATTTAAAATACATTTTTAGTATAAAATAAAGATAAGTCTTTTTAGAATATGAACCAGTTTTATAAACTTACACCAGGTTTTCTAGGACTTCATTATTCCGCTGCACTTTCATTTGC